>CM077159.1:102334160-102934160 GCA_039583875.1 Platanthera guangdongensis
TTTTTCTTTTTTTTTGTATGTGTGCGTGTGTTATGAGATAGATTTTTTTTAGCTTTTATTACTTTTTGTAGAGTGCGTCTGTGTGTTTTTATTTATGTAGAGTGAGTGTGTACGTTTTAATTTCTGCAGAGTGCATGTGTTTTCCTTCATTAGTGCGTGAGTGTATGAGTTAGATTTTAATTTCTGTTGTGTGTGTTTTGTGTGTGGTGTTTTTATTTTCAGTAGAGTGGGTGTGTTTTTATTTTCAGTAGAGTGAGTGTATTTTTATTTTCAGTAGAGTGGAGTTTTCAATTTCTGTAGCATGCGTGTGTTTTACTTTCTGTCGAGTGAGTGTGTGAGTTTTACTTTTCTGTCGAGTGAGTGTGTGTTTTACTTTCTGTCGAGTGTGTGTGTGTTTTTACTTTATGTAAAGTGTGTGTGTTTTCATTTCTATAGAGTGTGTGTGTGTGTGTGTGCATTTATTTTCTCCTACTCGTTTTGGTAGGACTAGCTTTCATTTCTCCTACTTGTTTGAGTAGGACTTGCACATTTACTGCTTTCATTTTCCCCTACTCGTTTGAGTAGGACTTGCAATTTACCGCTTTCTTTCCTGCTTTATTTTACTGCTTTCATTTTAGCTGTCATTTTATCGCTTTCTTTCAATAGTCGTCCTCATTCCTATGAGTGGCTAACCGCTCTTAGCCCTCAGTATCGAAGAGCATTGGGACAGATAAAATTGCTTTAAATAATTAACGGTCTTTTTTTCTAATTAATTAAAGTACTTAAGGTTTGCCCCGGGTCTACGATGCGTAGAACCACATATCGATGTGTGGGCTCTATTTCCATAGTCCATACACTAGCTAGACGAGAGGCTGTGAGTATGGACCGATCACCCCTTAGTAAATTGAGTTCCACACTAACCCTCGAGAGAGGAGGCATGCAAGCTCTACCGGATTGGGTTCCCCATCCAATATCGGGGTTCTTAGCGTAATGCGGGCATTAAGAGGAATTCTTCATCGGACGAGAGCTCGGTCGAATAGTCTTAATGTTCAGGTGAGCAATAGTCCTAGAGATAGGTGAGCTCATTTTTTTGGAACCTCCATGGCCAAGTCTCCGCCTTAATTAATTTGAAATTTAGGATCTTTTTTTATTAAAAGTTTATTTTTGTTCAAATTCTTTAGATACAGTTGCACTAAGTTATTCATCAGCTCCATCTTTAATGCTTTTATTTTTTGCTCTTTTATATATAAATAATATCACGACAAGATAATATTTGTTAAAATAATATTCCCCTCCAGGGAAGAATAGAAATAATCAACTCATCCCCGAGAACAATACGACCCCGATATTCCTCACTGGAATATCCTGTACTACACGCGATAGGTGCACTTACCTCATTTCGTTAAAACTCGATTTCAACTATTTTATATCTAAATAATAAATCTACGCACCACGTCTTCCTAAATAAAACCAAATCAGCTATCTTAAATAAACCTCCAGGGGCGTCGCGCGTCCTAAATAATTTTTGGAGTTTTAATAGCCATCAATTTCAAAGCCATCCAAACCACATGGCGACGTCAAGATTGGCGTCGTGGTCAAGCAACTCTTCAGCTCTTCAAAAGCTCGTGCGCACTCTGGTGTCCAAAATAAACTTCTGATCCTTCCTCGTTAGTGTGGTAATAGGCAAAGTAATCCATGAAAAGTTTTCTATGAACCGTTTGTAGTAGCTCGCCAGTCCAAGGAAACTCCTGACTTCGGTCATATAAGACAATACTGGCCACTCCCGAATGGCTTTTATCTTTGACAGATCCACTGCAATGCCCTCTCCACTCACCATATGGCCAAGAAAAGCCACTGACGACAGCCAAAACTCACACTTTGAGAACTTGGCGTAGAGCTTGTTTCTCCTCAGGGTGTGCAACACCATTCGTAAATGGTTCGCATGATCTTCTTCCGACTGAGAGTACACTAGAATGTCATCGATGAAAACGATGACAAACAAATCCAAGTACTCTCGAAATGTTCGATGCATTAAATCCATGAACACTGATGGCGCATTTGTTATTCCAAACGGCATTACAGTGAACTCATAGTGACCGTAGCTTGAACCAAATGCTATCTTGGGGATGTCACCTTCCCGAATTCTCAACTGGTAGTACCCCAACTCCAAGTCCAGTTTAGAATAGATGGTTGATCCCACTAGCTTATCAAACAAGTCATCAATTCGAGGTATTGGATACTTGTTCACTCCGTCCAGCTTATTTAACTCGCGATAGACGATGCACAACCGCAAGCTACTGTCCTTCTTTTTCACAAAGATAACAACTTCTCCAAGGTGACATACTTGGCCTATATAACACTCTGTTCCAGCAACTCTTGAAATTGCACTTTCATTCCGACATTTTCTTTGGCGCTACTCGATATGGCGAGTCGGGCCATAGGTTTTTGCGCTGGGACCAACTCAATCGACAAGTCATCTCCCGCTGTGGTGGTAACCCCGAAGCTCCTTCGAAAACACATCAGCAAACTCTGAAATAATCGGAATAACACTCACACTGGTTTTTGGGCTCAACAACCTCAATAAGCGTGAAGAACAACTCCGCGCCTTTCCGAACAGCTTTGATGACTTGGAGAGAACAAATCAACGTCTTGCTCGATCCTTGCATACCAGCGAATTTCATCTCTCACTTGGTATTCTACCCTATGTGACTTCCTTAGACGTGTAGTCTATAGAGGCACGCTGCTTCGAGAGCCAGTCCATGCCCAAGATCACATCAAATTCCGATATTGGCAACACAGATGCTTCCAATCTGAAATCCCGACTTCCATTCGTACCTCCCACAAATCTAGCCCTGTCCATATGCATCACACATCCATTCGGTAATAGCACCTTCACACTATCTGTCATCATACGAATCAGCATACCGATCCTTGACACGAAGTCCATGGATAGAAATGAATGTGAAGCACCCGTATGAAACAGTGCTCTCGCTGGATAGTCTCGAATCAGACAAAGCCTAAGACAAACACATCATACACAAGCTACATACAAGGTATGAAGTATCAAATGCAATAACAAAGTATCTTAACTCGTACCTGTGACGACGTCACTTTCCTTTATGGCCTCATGTTGGCCAAGATTATATACTCAGGGCTGCGCCTGGGATGCTGAGGATTCCACCACTGCTTTCCCTTTTCCGCATAAGATGCTCCTGTCTTCTTAGCACCTGTTGGAGGACCAAATCGACATTCACGGGCAAAGTGTCCATTCTTGCCGCAGGTATAACAAGTACGCGGGCCTTGCCCTGAAGTTGCTCCAGACGCAACTGTAGAAGGAGCCTGTCCAGAATAATTGGATCTCTTACCCCCATTTCCTTCAGAAGTTTAGTTTTCCCGGGTGCGGCGCTTTGAACTCGGGCTTTGTCCCAGCCAAGTCCCTTTTACCCTGAACCCGCTTCATGTCCTTCTCCAACACACGAGCCATATTAACCAATGCTTGAAACCCCTGGTTCACCGAACTTGAGAGCAGGAATCTCAACTCATCTTGCAACCCTTCGTAGAACATATTAGTTTTACGCTCTTCGTTAGCAAAGATATTTCCTGTATAGCGTCCCAACCTTATAAACTCATGTAAGTAGGTATCAACACTACTTTCTCCATGAGCTAGACGCTGGAATTCATTTTCCATAGCTATGCGCTGAGCCAATGGCAAATGCTTTGCCAAAAATAGTTTCGAAAACTCCTCGATCGAGACTTCCATCAGTTGTATGCCCGCCAAGTGGTGCAGCTCAATCTCATCCCACCATAGCAGAGCCTATCCTTTCAACAAGAATTAGGCCAAGGTGACTTTTTGTTCTTCCTCTATCCTTATCGCCGTCAATATTCGCTTGATGCGTGACAACCAATACTCTGCCTGCGTTGGGGATCCCACCCCCGTAAACTTAGGAGGATTGAAGCTCATAAATTGCTTCAGTTGTCGTTCCGCTTCTTTGGGATATATAACAGCCGCCACAGGTTCGGGCCGCACACCCACCTGTTCTAGCACTACCGCGGGCCGCGCCTACCCAGTAGGTTGTGCCTGGATCATAGCAAACAACGCCTCCGCAACTAAGCGTACTGTCTTCACAGAAGGAGGAGGTGTAGGCATGATGAGTTGTAAATATACGTATTTTTATGTACATTAATTAAGTCGTCGTAGTTCATTTCGGTTAGTTTTAGTTAATTTTGTTCAATAAAATGCTCCTTTTTATAAATTTTATTTTAACTTAAGTTTATTTTATTTTTCTGAAATTTTTCAGAAAATGTTAAAATTTTCCAAGTACACCCCCGTGTACTTCAGTACACGCCCGTGACCTGGGCGTGTGACTTGGATTTAAACATAAATCAGCCAAAGCCGAAGAATTGCTAGACTTGCCCTCTGACATGCCCGTGTCAAATGTGACACGGTCATGACCGAGCCCCATGTCACGCGCTCGACGATCGTCGACCGACCCAACACGCCCATATTAAGATTTGTTACGGGCGTGCCTCCACCTGGCCCGACAAGACGTCGCCGGCGAATTTTTAATGTAACCCGTCCCAAAATCCACCTGCTGGACACGCCCTCCGACATGCCCGTGTCGACAGAGACACGGGCGTGACTTCCACGTGGACCACCCCGAAGTCAATAGGCATTGAATGCTCGGCATCCTTCATCAATAGTGCTGACATGCCCCCACCCCCCCACCCCCTACACGCCCGTGATCAAGGGCGTGTAATCTTATTTTTTTGGCTATAAATAGGCCCTTACTGTAAGGTGTTTGGGTTCCGAATTTTGAACCATTTTGGTGTTAAGAGCTGCTGCTAGGAGCTGTTTTAGTTCTATGTAAGGATAATCTCCCCCCTCCTTTTTAAATTTGTTTAAACTTTTGTAATAAATTTCTTTGTTAATAAAATCATTTCTTTCATCCTTACAATGCTTTGGAATGTCTCTGACTACCTCCTTTTCATCAATCTTGTGTATATTTGTTTTCATATTTGTATGGGGCGTGTGTGTGTATGAGTTAGATTTGCGGAATTTATGCTTTAAAATGAAAAATTGTTTTGCTTTACTTTAAATTTTTTCAAAATTACTAGTCATTGTTAAAGCCATTTTTCTTATCATACTACTTATAATGGTTTAGATTTAGGATTTTTATGATTTTATATTCGTTTTTATGAATTTGTAAAATGATTTCAAAAGTGGTTTTCATTACTCTTTAACTTAGATTTTCCTTTTTAGGTTATAAAATTTTTGCTTCTTTTTAACTTTCTTCCACTTTTTAAACCCTTTTACAAAGCTATAAGAATGGATTAGGTGTTATTTCAATTTTTCAACACCTTTGATTTTCGCATTTACTTAAAAAAACTTTTGCTCAAACAATTTCTATTTCTACTTTTTATGCATTTTCATCAAATTATAACGGTAAAAATGTAAACGTTTTAATTTTTCAAGCACTTGCTTTTCTCGCATTAATTTGAACACTCTTTTCCTCAAACAAATTTTATTTCTACTTTTTATGCATTTCTAACACATTCTAGCGATAGAAATGTAGTTTTTTTAATTTTTAGATAACTTAGTTTTTCGCTGTTTTGTATGTGTGTATGCGTGTATGAGATAATTTTTATCGCTTTCTTCAATTTTTGTAGATTGTGTGTGTGTGTGTTTTATTTTATGTAAAGTGTGTGTGTTCTATTTTATGATTGTGTGTGTGAGTTTTTTTTATTTTCTGCAGTGTGTGTGCATTTTCATTTCTTTCGAGTGTGTGAGTGTGTTTTTATTTTTAGTACAGTGGGTGTGTTTCTATTTCAAGTAGAGTGAGTTGGTGTATTTCATTTCATGTAGAGTGTGTGTGTGCGTTTTTCATTTCAGCAAGTGTGTGTTTGTGTGTGTGTTTTCATTTATGCAAGTGTATGTGCGTTTTTCATTTATGCAAGTGTGTGTGCATTTTAATTTCAGAATGTGTGTGTGTGTGTGTGTGTGTGTGTGTGTGTGTGTGTGTGTGTGTGTGTTTATATAGAGTGTGTGCGTGTGTGCATCTATTTTCTCCTACTCATTTGAGTAGGACTCGCTTTAATTTTTCTCCTACTCATTTGAGTAGGACTTGTGTGTGAGAGTTTTTAATTTCAGTAGAGTGTGTGTGTGCGTTTTACTTTCTACAGTGTGTGTGCATTTTCTTTTCAGTTGTGTGTGTGTGTGTGTGTGTGTGTGTGTGTTTTAATTTCAGTAGAGTGCGTGTGTGTGCATTTATGTCCTCCTACTCGTTTGAGTAGTACTCGCTTTCATTTCCCGCCTACTCGTTTGAGTAGGACTTGCAATTTTCAGTTTAATTTATCGCCTACTCGTTTGAGTAGGACTTGTAATTTTATTTATGCAATTTTCTCTTTTTTGTAACTTAGTTTTTTTTCTTTTTTCTTTATTATGTGTTTGGTTGAGTACGTGTGTTTTTTTATTTTTTTAGTAGCTTTTTATTTCTAATACTAGGTTATCTTATTTTATTTGTAACCCTTCAGCACTTAGTTTAGAACTCACGCCTAACCAAACTCATAAGCCATCCTCATTCCGATGAGTGGCTAATCGTTTTTAGCCCGCAGTATCGAAGAGCATTGGGATATAAAATGTTTTAAATAACTAAAGGTCTTATTTTTATATTTAATTAAAAAAACTTAAGGTTTACCCCGGGTTAACGACGCGTAGAACCACATATCGATGTGTGGGCTCTTTTTCTGTTATCCATACGCTAGCTAGTCAAGAGGTCGTGCGTATGGACTGATCACCCCGTGGTAAAGAGAGTTTCGCACTAACCCTCGAGAGAGGAGGCGCATAATTCTACCGGATTGGGTCCCCCCCCCCCAATAGCGGGGCTCTTAGCGTATTGCGAGCATTAAGAGGAATCTTTCGTCGGACGAGAGCGCGGTCGAATAGTCTTAATGTTCAGGTGAGCGATATTCCTAGAGATAGGTTGGCTCATTCTTTTGGAACCTCCACGGCCAAGTTTCCGCTTTAATTGAATTGAAACCTAAGATCTCTAATTATTCAAATCTATTTTAGTCCTAACGTAATTCGATACCAATTGTTATTTCTTCGTCGACTTTGCTCTTAATTTATTTCCAGCTTTATCTTAGTTAAAATCGACAACTTAAATATTTCGGTAAAATAATAGTTCTTTCGGAGCAGTAGGGATAATCAACCCGTTCCCGGGAAATTTAAGATCTCGATATTCCCCTTGAATATCTTGTATTACTTGCGATAGGTGCACTTGCCTATAATTTGTCGCGCGAAATCTGGACCTACCGCGCTCCCTAGATAATTTAAAGTCGGGCTTCGCGCGCATCAAGTTTTTGGTGCCATTGTCGGGGACTCTTTGAGTTGTTATTTTGAATCCGAAGTCTATTACTTTTACCTATATTTCTACAAACTAAAAAAAACTTAAAAAACTCTACTTAAAAATCAAAAAAAAGTAATAAAGTTAATTTTTTTTATATTTTAGGGTGTATGACCCGTGGACAACCTTCGGTGTTCGAAAATTTGGATTTCGATCCTGAGATCGAACGCTCACTTGCGCGTATTCGATCTCAACGCCGAAATCCCTCTTTGGATCCCGAAGAATCCATCGGAGAACCCTCTGTCGTTACTATGGCTGACCCTAATCCGAACGCGGTCATCGAGCGTACAATGTCTTATTACGCTCGGCCGAATTTGGACGATACTGGGTCCAGTATTGTTCGCCCAATGATGGCGAATAATAATTTTGAGATCAAATCGAGCGTTATCCAAATGATCCAAAATGTCGGGCAGTTCAATGGACTGCCGGATGAGGACTCGAATGTTCATTTGTCTAGTTTTTTGGAAATCTACGATACCTTTAAGATTAATGGCATCATTGATGATGCCATTCGTTTGCGCCTTTTTCCATTCTACTTAAGATCCAAAGCTAAGGCATGGTTGAATTCCCTCCTACGAGGATGTATCACCACCTGGGCCGAGCTTGCGGAACGGTCCTTAACGAAGTATTTCCACCCGCCAAAACTGCAAAGTTGCGGGCGGACATTTCTTCGTTTGTGCAGAACGATTCTGAGTCTCTATTTGAGACTTGGGAACGGTTTAAAGAATTCCTTCGTAGATGTCCGCACCACGCGCTGCCTGTGTGGTTGTAGGTCCAAATCTTCTACAATGGCTTAACTATCAGACGTGTTAAATGATTGACGCGGCTGCCAGGGGTACCTCGAATAATAAGACCCACGAGGCTTCCCAAGCTTTTATTGAAGAGATGGCTATAAATGCTTACCAATGGAACGTCCTGCGGGGACGTCCGAAGCAGTTAGCCGGCCTCTTTGAAGTGGATGCCACTGCCCACTTAACCATTCAAGTTGAAAGGCTGACGAAGCAGGTGGCGGAGATGTCTGCTTCCTCCTCCACTTCGCCTTTGGCGATTCCCCCTAATGTCAGCGTAGTCAATAAGTTCGTAGACTACGTGGGAAATGCTGGGCGACCTTCCTTCAACCCCAACAACAACCCTTATAGTAATAACTATAATCTGGGTTAGAGGAACCACCCTAACTTCTCATGGAGCAACGCGAACAATGCGCAGCACCCGCCCAATTCTTTTGTGCCCGGATTTCTGCCGCCTCTCCCTCTTCCAAAACCCTCCCCGATGGAGGAAACTTTTTCTAAATACATTGCTTCCAACGAATCAAATATTCATAACATCACCAGATCGCTAAAAAACTTAGAACTCCAGGTTGGACATCTAGCGCGAATGATGTCCGAGAGCACGCTCGGGGCACTGCCGGGAAATACGGAGCCCAATTTACACGAGAATAACAACGTTATAACCCTCCATAGAGGAAAGTAGGTGATCGATCCAAAACGGATCGATCCACATGTAAATATTTCACCTCCGACCCCTCTTCCCCCTTCTTCGATTACACCACATTTACAAATTTTAAACAAAAAAATTATTAAAATGCCCTTGTCGTATCCACATAAGCTCGATAGTGAGCGTAAGGATGCGCAGTACGAAAATTTTGTTTTATTATTAAAATAAATTCATATTAATGTTCCCTTTTGTGAGGCGATCTCGCAGATGCCTAAGTATGCAAAATATTTAAAACAACTTTTGTTCTAATAAACAAAATTAGAAAATATTTTGCATATATCTCTGAATGCTGACTTCTCAGCGGCTATTACTAATAAATTGCCCCTTAAAAGAAATGGCTCGGGACGATTATCCAGCCCGTGCCTTTTTGGCAATATATTAGTAAAATACGCTCTTGTAGATTTAGGGGCGAGCATTAATTTGATGTCGTTCTCGCTCTTTCAAAAATTAGATTTGGGCACGCCGGCCCCTACTAAAATGCGAATTCAACTAGCTGATTGCTCGGTTAAGTTTCCCATCGGGGTAGTGGAGAACGTACTTGTATGAGTTGATAAGTTTATCTTTCTTGTAGACTTCGTCATCTTAGACATCGAGGAGGACACCGATGTACCAATTATACTCGGTCGTCATTTTCTCGCCACCTCCCGCTCATTAATTGATGTAAGTAAAGGTCGTCTCCTCCTTCGGGTAGGAGATGATGAAGTTACTTTCCCTATTAATCCCTCCATAGGAGACTCGTCATCGAGCGATGACTTTTTTTATAATTTAGATACCTATCTCGGAGATTGTTCTTCCCTATTTCCGAGTCTACTTTTCTAAACGACGACACTTTTGCACTCGAAAATTTTAACTGCGAAGAGGATAACTCTACTAATTTGTCTTTCAAACATTTTGGATCAAAAGACTTTAAAATTAAAACCTCGTTAGAAGAACCGCCCTGCCTTGAACTCAAACCCCTACCCGAATCACTCAAATACACATTTTTGGGAAAAGATGATACCCTTCCCGTTATCATTTCTTCGCATTTGAGTTATTCGGAGACTTCCGATTTATTGGAAGTTTTACTTAAACATCTCCACGAAATTGTGTGGCAAATATCTGATCTAAAAGGGATTAACCCTTCTTTCTACACCCATAAGATTTTCCTTCACGATAATTGTCGCAAAACTATTAAGTTGCAGCGACGACTTAACCCAAACATGAAAGACGTCGTTAAGGCCAAAATTATTAAATTATTAGAAGTGGGGATTATTTATTCTATATCAGATAGCACATGGGTTAGTCCCGTTCACGTGGTGCCCAAAAAAGGCGGTCTTACCGTAGTGGAAAATGAGCATAATGAACTCGTCCAAACTAGTACTGTTACGGGTTGGCGGGTGTGCATCGATTATAGAAAACTAAATGATGCCACCCGTAAGGATCATTTCCCACTACCGTTCTAAGACAAAATCCTGGAGCGTTTATCCGGTCATCCGTATTTTTGTTTTCTTGATGGCTTATCGGGGTTTTTCCAAATCCCCATTTCCCCCGATGACCAAGAGAAAACAACTTTTACCTGTCTGTTTGGTACCTTCGCATACCGAAGAATTCCATTTGGCCTCTGCAATGCGCCAGCTACATTTCAAAGATGTATGTTGGCGATCTTTGGCGAGCTGGTAGGAGATATTATGGAAGTCTTTATGGATGACTTCTCTGTTTTCGGATGCTCTTTCCCGTCTTGTCTTTGCAATTTAGATCGTGTCCTTTAGTGATGCGAGGACACGCATCTTGTTTTAAATTGGGAAAAATGTAATTTTATGGTTCGAGAAGGTTTGGTTCTCGGCCATAAGATTTCATCTAAGGGGATGGAGGTCGATAAGGCCAAAGTTAAAATTATCGAAAAACTTCCCCCGCCTTCTAACGTTAAATCTATTAGGAATCAAATTTTGTCTTTGATAGCGAATGCGAGTCTGCATTTAATTTTATAAAACAAAATCATATCAATTCACCCATTTTAGTGGCGCCCGATTGGACCCTTCCGTTCAAGATTATGTGCGATGCTAGTGATATTGTTGTAGGTGCCGTTCTTGGCCAACGTATAAACAAATATTTTCATCCAATTTACTACGCTAGCAAGATGCTCACTTACGCACAAGTAAATTACATGACAACGAAAAAGGAACTTTTAGCCGTCGTTTTTTCATTTGATAAATATCGCTCGTATATAACGCTATCTAAAGTTATCGTATTTACCGACTACTCTGCCTTAAAATATATGTTAGCAAAACAGACGTCAAACCCCGCCTTCTTCGATGGATCCTCCTCCTGCAAGAATTTTATTTGGAGTTCCGGGATAAGAAGGGCGCTGAAAATTTAGCCGCTGATCACCTCTCCTTCTTAGAAAATCCCGGTGCAGAAGAGCTCGTCGAATCTGACATAAATGACAGATTCCCCGAAGAACGCCTCCTAGCCATAAATATTAGTTCATCTTCCCTGCCTTGGTTCGCAGATTTTGCAAACTATTTAGTTTTGTGGGTGCTCCCAAAAGACTTTTCGAGGTAGCAAAAGAAGAAATTCTTTTATGACTTGAAATATTTCTTTTGGGAGGACCCTTTTCTTTTTCGTATCTGCGTGGACCAAGCGGTCTGAAGATGCATCACGGGTGTGGAGTGCACGCAAATACTTATGCACTACCATGAGGGTCCGGCTGGTGGGCATTATCAAGCTAACCAGAACGCGCGGAAGGTGCTGGAGGCAAGCTTTTTTTGGCCCACTCTATTCAAAGACTCTCACAATTTTGTGCGCTCCTGCGATAGTTGCCAGCTGTCGGGTAACATCTCTCATCGTGACGAGATGCCCCAAACTTTGTTTTTAGAATGCGAAGTCTTTAATTTATGGGTCATCGATTTCGTTGGCCCCCTACCTCCGTCTTTTAAAAATAATTATATTTTAATGGCGGTCGACTATGTATCGAGAGGGGCGGAAGCGCAAGCTTTTCCCACCAACGATGCGCGAGTCGTCGTTACTTTTCTTTAAAAACTATTTTCTCGCTTCGGCACACCTCGCGCTATTGTGAGCGATAGGGGCACGCATTTCTGCAACACCTAGATGGCTAAGACATTAGCTAAATACGACATCACGCACAAACTTGCCACCCCCTACCACTCGCAAACTAGTGGTCAAGTTGACGTAGTAAATCGAGAGATTAAGCGTATATTAGAGAAAATCATTTCACTTAATAGGAAATATTAGTCCATCAAACTCGACGATGCGTTGTGGGCATATCATACAGCATACAAAACCGCAATTGGTTGTAAGCCGTATTGATTAGTCTACGGCAATGCGTGTCATCTCCCTATAGAATTAGAACATCGCGCTTTTTGGGCTTTAAAACTCTTAAATCTCGACGCTAACTTAGCCGCTCAAAATAAAAAAAAAAATTGCAACTAAATGGGCTCGATGAATGTCATGCAAACGGTTACGAGAGCAATAAATTATATAAGGAACGTTCTAAGCTTTACAACGACCACAAAATCAAGACAAAAAAAACTTTTTCTTCGGCCGATCTTGTCCTTCTATATAACTCACGACTTAGACTTTTTCCCAGTAAACTAAAATCACGATGGTCCGGCCCCTTCAAAGTTGAAGAGGTTTGGACATATGGGACCGTACTCGTCTACCACCTAGAAAAGGGCTCGTTTAAAGTGAACCGTCATCGCTTAAAATTATATATAGCATGTGATCCTATGGGCGGTAATTTCGAATCCATAACCCTCCTCGACATATAAACCGCCAAAATAGTCAAGCTACACGACTATAAACAAAGCGATCCTGGGAGGCACCCCATATTTATTTTTTTCGCTATTTCTTTACTTTTTCTTTGCTATTTTTTCCTAATAATGCAGGGTTCATAAATTGGGCCTCCCCGACCTCGTTTCAGGGAAGCTTCTACTCCCCCCCCCCCTCTTTATTTTCTTTGTAAATATTACATTTTATTTTTGTTCTGCATACTTACATTGCAATATTGGAGACAATGTTGGACTTAAGTATGGGGGTGTTTTCTTGCTTTATTTTCTGCACTTCTACTTTCTGCACTACAAAAAATATATATACACAAAAAAAAACAAAACAAAAAAATTTAAAATGAAAAACGCCAAAAAAAATATTTTTTATTTCTTTTTATCATAAAAAAACAAAAAAATTATAAAACAAATATTTCAAAAAAAATTATAGAACAAAAATTCCAAAAAACATTATAAAACACAAATTTCAAAAAATATTTAGTTTTATTTTATAAATACTTGTTTGTAAATATTTCATGCACATATCTTTTTGTAAACAATTTTGTAAATATTCTTTCCTCTCTCTTCCTTTCTTTCTCTTCTTTGTAAATAACTTTTCTCTCTTTCCTTAGTTTGTAAATATTTGCTTATAAAAACAAAAAAATAAGAAAAGAAAAATAGTTCAAAAAATATACATATCTTATCACTTTTTTAGTATGTATATAATAACAAAATTAAACACAAAACACAAAAAAAGATAATAAGTCAAAAATTCAAAAAAAGAGTAAAACAAAACAAAAATTCCAAAAAAACAATAACAAATTAAAAACACAAAAAATGATGAAAACTCTAAAAATCCCAAAATAATTTATGAATCAAATAAATCGAATATTCCATTATTAACCTTTTTTGCTCCCCAAAAATTTTGTTGCGAGTTTATTTATAAGTGAATTTCATTAATTCTTTGTTTACTATCCGTTTATTAATTAGTGATTGATAGATTTAAATACCAGGGGTTAAGTTGTCAAGAATTTTTTATGTTTTGGTCTTATGGTAGGAGACTTGTTTTAGGCACTACTTTTAATTTATCTAAAATAGAGGCATGTGTATTATGTTAGGAAAAAACAACTATAGACTTCAATTATTTCTACTTCAAGCTTCTTAGAAACACAGGAACGTTCAATTTATAAAGGTTGCTTTCAAATTTATTTTTATTAAAATCTAGTTTTAAATTTGAAAAAAAAATCGTCTCCCCATGTTTTATCCTTAAAAGAACCTGAAAGAATTGGTTCCTAAACACCTAGAGGGGGGTGAATAGGTGGAATTCCTTTTTCTTCTAAGGCAGAATATTAATTCAGTTAATTAATAGAAACATATAGTTCTACAGCTATCACTGCACAGAAATAACAATACCACACACAATCACAGATGGCACACTGATTTATAGTGGTTCCCCAAGGTCTGGGTACATCCACTTTCCCCCTTAGCCTATCTAGCAGTGTGCTAGATTCGGCCTAACTTCTTTCCTTCTCCTCAGATCCACAGATCTTATAGCTCAGAACCCAAATAAGGCTCCTACAACTCAGAGTGAATGCACACTCCTACAGCTCAGGCAATCTGCCCTACCTCAGCCTTCAACAAGGCTACAACTCAGAGATGAAAATCTCCTACAACTCAGGCTATCGGCCCTACCTCAGCCTTCAACAAGGCCTACCACTCAGAGAACTTAATCTCCTATAACTCAGCCTTTATAAATCAGGCTTACAACTCAGATCTTAAAAGGATCCTACTGAAAATAGATGTAACTTTGAAATTTACCACCACCCTGGTTGAGAGAGAAAAGATGGAAGGTTTCTTGATCAGTTCTTGAAAGAATCTGATATTAGAGATCAACCTGTCTTAGCTTTCTTCAAAGCTTCTTGAATCTGAACACAGTAGGGTTGATCTCCTTTGAAGTTGATCTTCAATCAGCTTCTTTCTTGAAATTCAGAAATCAATCTGAATTCTTCTTGGCAGACTGGTTTAGAATCTGCACTTAAGAGACTTGTTGATGTAAGTCTCTTTCTTCACTTGAATAGATGGAGCTCTCTCTCTCTAAATTCTTCTGAAGATTCTTCTGAATTCTTCTTTGAATTCTCTTGACAAACTCTGAGTAGATCACCACTTGAGAATGTCTTTTTAGATCTTCTGTTGAAAATCTTCTTCTGTTTTTCGTGTTTACTTTTTTATCTCATGTGTGTAACTTCTCTTCTGTTGATAGAGAATGTCTTTATATAGACTTTTTCCACGGTAACCGACTGATCCGGTTTCTAACGAACTTCTGACAGCTATGACAGTTGCAGTAGACCGGTTGGTTATGGCAGCTGTCAAGTCTTCCAGTCACTTCTTGAAACTCTGTCTCTGTCAGCAAAGTGTCGAGACTGAACTTCATCGTGTGTCGACACAAGTAGACTAAGTGTCGACACAAGCCTTGGTGGTATCGACACAGCTCCCTTGGTGTTGACACTGCTTCTCGACACAGCTTCTGTAGAATGTGTCGACACTAGTTCTGTGTGTCGACACAATCACTTCTTTTCTTCACAAAAATCAACTTTGTTGGAACTCTGCTATGTGTTGACACAAGTCCTGTATGTCGACACAGTTGATGTCGACAAAGTCTTCTGTGTGTCGACACTGCCTCTGTGTGTCGACACAGTTGATGTCGACTAAGCTTTTCTGTGTGTGTTGACTCTACCTCTGGGTGTCGACACAGTTTCTTCTGGTGTCAACACAGCCTTTCCAAGTGTCGACACAATTGACTTCAGGTGTTGACACAGCTTTTCTCCAGTGTCGACATAAGCCTTCATAAGTGTCGACACAGCTTCTTCTGGTGTCGACTCATGGACTTAGAAACTTTTTCCTGCATTCCTGCATTTTCGTAACTTGCACATATAAACTCAAAACAACATCAAATACACCTTGATGCATATCGTTGAGTAAGGTGAGGCTTCTTCAAATCTGGTACATATTTTCCAATGTACCCAACAATCTCCCCTTATCTGGAGAAGTCATAACCCTTAGTCAATGATATACACCATTCATAACAAGCACACATTATGATGTATAAAAATATTATATGACAGGGTAACTAATAAACAAAACATATATAAAATGTCATCACAGAATAATGATGCAAACATAATAAGCATTAATCATTGTTTTGTTTAAACTTTCAAAAGTTTCTTAACAATAGTTTACATAGATTTTTAAAAACTAAAGATTACAATGTTGTAAAATCTAGTTAATCTATTCTAAGACTAATCAGGATCCTTGAGGACTATGCCTTTTCTTGACTGAATCTTGGCTTGTACTGGAGCTTCAGTATCTTCAGCTAGCTTTTTGCCCTTCAGATCTTTCTTCTTTTGTTTTTCAGCCCTTATCCTTTGCCTTTCAAAATAGTGAAAAGGCTTTGTAAAGTACTTGCTAGGCTCCTGAGCATTAGGAGGTAGCTTCCCAGCTTTTGTCTTTCTTCTATATTGTAGAATGGCTTCCTGCCTAGCTTCATACTTGATCCATTCTTGCTCAGTGTATTATTTACCCCTATCATGGGTCTTGTCCTTCACAGCTTTCCAGGCAGTCAAGTTGCCTACTTCGACTAACACTCTCTCCCCCTTTATGACTTCTCTCTCAATATGAGCTCTGAGGTCATCTTTTTGAAATCTTACTTGTTCATCTAGATAATTAACACCATCTTTATAAAATGACCTTAGTTTCAGTAGCTGATCAGAAATGATTTTTTGAGAATTCTTAATAGTTATTTGTACACCAGCTAGTTCTTCCTGGAATTTTTTATCAAAATCTGACTTGTCTTTAGCCCTTGCCTCAGTCAGGGTAGTAGCAGTAGTCTTTAATTCTGTAACAATCACATTATGTGATTCAGTTAGATTGTCATTCATCCTTAGTTGATTTTCTAGGGCATAGCCTTGCTTAACAGCAATATCATCAACTTGAGCCTTTATTCCTTCTTGTTGTTTTGCAAGATAGACTACAGCATTGCCACCTTTGTGGAAGTAATCTGTCATTTCCTTCTTGTTCTGATTTACTTCAAATCTTATGGATTTGATATCTTGAGCCAAGGAAAATTGCAGATCTTTATGAGTTTCATCCATATATTTCTTCATGGCTATCCTTTATTCATCTAATTTGACTTGCAAAGATACCAATAAGGAGCTATAATCAGTGGTTGGGGCGGGTCGTGGAGCAGTTTGCAATGCTCTTTTATAGCTTTGGCTTCTTCTTTTGAAAACCATCAGCTTTATCTTCTTTGCTCTTAGAGCTTGTTCATCATCAGAATCAGAAGTACTTTCTAGATTCACAGTGTCCTTTGGACTTGTGGGCAGCTCTCTGTTAGGTCTAGGTAACTCCCCCTGAGTCCCTTGCTCCTCCCCCTCTGTCCTGACTTGCTCCCCCTCAATTACAGCTTATTCCCCCTCAGTTCTTGCTTGCTCCCCCTCAGTTCTGACTAGCTCCCCCTCAGTTCTTACTTGCTCCAAATCAGGGAACAACTCTTCAAGGGTAAACTCTTGTTGAGGTTGGACTGGAGGCACTCTTAACTCTGGAGTATCAGCAGCTGTAGATGTATCCTCCATGATAACATCTTGTGCTTGATTTTTGAGTTTAGTGGTCTGGTCAACATCAAGCAAAGGCGCAGTTAGTTTTTCATCCTCATTATTGAAAATTGTTTGATTAACTTCATGGATTACCTCAAGAATAGTTTGAGTAGCCATTTCACTTTCCAAGTGTGTTGGATCTTCCTCAAGATGAGGATCCCCTTCACCTGAGCACCATCTATAATGTCTTGTGCAGGGGATTTTTCAGCAATCTTTGGCCTCTCTTCATCAGGCATGTCCTTTGTTAGGACTCTATCCTATCTAGAGATTATCCTTGTATTCATTCTTCTCGTGTGGTTGATCTTAGAACCAGTAGTATGTTCCATAACTTCTGGAATTGTTCCAGCCAAGTATAGACTCAGGATTCTTCCCAGATTTGGCTTCTTAATACCTTCCTTAATCTTTTCAAAGATTACTGTAGACCAATCTGTGTTCAGTCTGAAGATAATCCTGGTCATCAGGCTGAACATATAGGCTGAAACCCTATCATGTCCCCCTGGCTTGCAGAGAATGACCTTTCCAACCACTTTAGAAAGGAATTTTCCTTGCAGATTCATCCCTTTCCTGTTCATTGCAGATCCAATCTTCATGGTGGGATCCAATCCACACCACTGAAGTGCTTCCCTAGTCTTGAATGAGGTAACTTCTTCTTCTTCTTGAGTTCTTGGGAGTTGAAGAGTGTTCCTCAAGCTCTTCAAGGTAAGTTTAACTTTAGCTCCCTGAACTGTAGATTTGATCTTAAATCCAGTCGAATCTAAAGTAGTTGAGCCATAGAATTCCAGTATTTCTTTCTTACATATCTTTGTAGGTTCGGATACCAGAAATTCCAAACCATTCGCAGTAATTAGGGTAACTACTGTTTTAATCTCGGGTTCTGCATTATCAAAAGCGTTGCGAACCATCTCATAGCCTTTGTTGACGTTATCTTCAAGCTTTGGCGCCATTGGGTTGAGAGAAATCTTGGATTGAGAAGAGAAAAGTTGTCGACACAAGGTTTTGTTCTCGAAAATATGGAGAGTGTGCCGACAGAGTTTGTTGTTGACCTATTTATACCCTTCTAAATAATGAAGTTCAAAAGGCACGTCAAAATTCTCTTAATGTGTCGACACAGTTGAAATGTGTCGATAGAGACTTCTAATGTCTCGACAGAAGTGTTGACTTCTATGTGTCGACACCAATTGATGATGTGTCGACACAAACATTCTTATCAGTTTGACACAACTGATACCACAGAAATTCTATGTCGACTCTAATTCTAAGTGTCGACACAACTTCTGGATGTGTCGACACAACTGCTCTGAAGTGTCGACACCAATTTTCTAGATGTATCGACATCACTTTCCTGGAATGTTGACACCAACTTCTATGTGTCGACACAGACGACTTTTTGTGTCGACACAATTTTACTTAGCCAAATTTGTTAAACTAATTTATGTTCAACATTCCTAATTCAATTTTGAAATTATTGAATTTAGTTTCTTCTAATGGCTTAGTGAATATGTCAGCAATTTGTAAATCTGTATTAACATATTCTAAAGAAATATCTTCTTTTTCTACATGATCTCTAAGAAAATGGTATCTTATTTCTATATGTTTTGTTCTACTATGAGAAACAGGATTATGAGCAATAGAAATAGCACAAGTAGAATCACATAATAATGGAGTTCTACTTACCTGAATACCATAATCTTCTAACTGATGTTGTATCCACAACAGCTATGCACAACAACTTCCTGCAGCAACATACTCAGACTCAGCTGTGGAAATTGCCACACTAGTCTGCTTCTTACAGCTCCATGACACCAGTCTTCCTCCTAGAAATTGACAGTTGCTTGTTGTGCTTTTCCTATCTACTTTGCATCCTGCAAAGTCTGCATCTGAATAACCTATTAGTAGAAAATCTCTATTCCTAGGATACTAAAGGCCTAGATTAGGTGTGCCCTTAAGATATCTCAAAATCCTTTTGACAGTAGTAAAATGAGATTCTTTAGGGCAGGATTGATACCTAACACAAACACATGTAGCATACATGATGTTTGGTCTACTAGCAGTCAGATAAAGGAGGGAGCCAACTATCCCTCTATACAAAAATTCATCTACAGGTTTTCCTACATCATCTTTTCTTAAAGACATACTTGTCCCCATTGGAGTTCTTATGATAGTGGATGATTCCATACCATATTTTTTAATTAACTCCTGGGTGAACTTAGACTGAGATATGGACAGGCCATCATCAGTCTGTCTTACTTGGAGTCCTAAGAAGAACTTAAGTTCTCCCATAGTGCTCATTTCAAATTTCTCTTGCATAAGTTTTGCAAACTTTCTACAAAGGTTGTTTTCAGTAGAACAAAATATATGTCATCAACATATGTTTGGACTAGGATGATCTTTCCTTTGGATTCTTTAAGGAATAGAGTCTTGTCTATTTTCCCCCTTGAGAATTTGTTCTCAATGAGGAAAGTAGACAGGGTTTCATACCAAGCCCTTGGGGCTTGTTTGAACCCATATAAAGCTTTCCTAAGTTTATAAACATAATTAGGATTGAGTGGATCAACAAAACCTGAGGGCTGTTCTACATAGACCTCCTCTTTTAAGTCTCCATTTAAGAATGCTGACTTAACATCCATTTGGAATACTTTGAAGCCTTGATATGATGCATAGGCAAGGAATATACTTATTGCTTCAAACCTTGCCATTGGAGCAAAAGTCTGATCAAAGTCTATTCCCTCTTCCTGCATGTATCCTTTGGCAACTAGTCTTGCCTTGTTCTTCACTATGATCCCACTCTCATCAAGCTTGTTTCTATAAATCTACTTTGTCCCTATGACATTGTGGCCCTTTGGTTTTGGAACCAACTCCCAGACCTTGCACCTTTTGAATTGATTTAACTCCTCCTGCATAGCATCAATCCAGTGTGGGTCTTGAATAACTTCTTCAAATCTCTTGGGTTCCAGTTGAGATAAGAAGCTTGAGTAAAGAACTGTATTTAAGTTCCTGCTTCTTGTTTGTACTCCATGTCTTGGATCACCAATGATCTGGTGAGCAGGATGATCCTTTAAATGTCTAACTACTGGAGGTAATCTATCAACAGTTTGACCTTCTTCAATCTCTTCATTATGCTGCACCTCATGGTCTTCATCAGCCTCTTGAGTGTATTGTACTCCCCCTGGACAGCAACTACCATTTTCCTCATCCTGCTTTGTAGTTGTATCTTCTCTGATAGTAAGCTGGTCCATCTTCTGCTATATATCTGTAGAGCTACAAGAACTACTAGGCAACTCACTGTTAATAAGTCTAGATTCATCAAATATGACATGAACGGACTCTTTTATAACTTGAGTAGCCAAATTATAGACTCTATAAGCCTTACTATTATTGTTGTACCCAACAAATATCCCATCTTGGAATTTGGCAGCAAACTTAGTTAGGTGAGACTTGGCATTGTTAAGCACATAGCACTTGTAACCAAAGATCCTAAAATAGGATAAGTTTGGTTTTTTGCCTTTCATAACCTCATAGGGTGTCTTTTTGTGGCTTTTGGTGATGGAAGCCCTATTGAGCACATGGCATGCAGTGTATACTGCCTCAGCCCAAAAATATTCTGGGAGAGTAGTGTCACTTAATAGTATTCTTCCAGCCTCAATCAATGTCCTATTCTTTCTTTCAGCAGTGCCATTTTGTTGAGGTGTTCTAGGTGAGGAGAATTCCTGATGAATCCCAAATTCTTCACACAACCTTGTCATACTTTTAGATTGGAATTCAGTTCCATGGCCACTTTTGATTTTGACCACTGAACTATCTAATTCATTCTGAATTTTTTTGACAAAATTGCAGAAGACATTTGGGGTTTCATATTTCTGCCTCAGAAAGAATACCCGTGAAAATCTAGAATAGTCATCTACAACCACAAAAGTGTAGACCTTCCTACCTGGACTATAAACTGGCATAGGACCAAATAAATCCATATGCAAGAGGTATAAGCACCTCATTGAGTCTTTGGTTTCTAGGCTATGAAAGGAGGATCTGGTCTGCTTGCCTTTTTGACAAGCTGAGCATATTCCATCCTTAAAGCACTTAACTTGAGGACCATTCCTCACTAACTCTTTACTAAAGAGTTGGCCAATAGTCTTGTAGTTAAGATGAGCTAGCCTCTTGTACCATTTGACACAATGAGAGGCTTTCTCATCAGCCACAAGACAGATAGGAGAATTTTTATTCTCACTCTTAAAGTTTAGGCAATACACATTTCTTTTTCTATAGCCAGTCGATATGACTTTTTGATCACTTGACCTCTTGATATGACACTCATTCTTGATAAATAAAATGTCATATCCAAGATCACTCAACTGGCTTATGTTTATTAGTTTGTGTTTCAAACCCTTCACATAAGCCACTTGAGTGATAGTGATTAAGTTATTAGAAATATTACCAAACCCTTTGATGACTCTTTTTTTAGAACCACCAAAGATTACTTTAGGCCCATTCAATATTGGTGAGTAGTCCTTCAGCAATCCTCTTATTCCAGTCATGTGCCTGGAACATCCACTGTCCAAGTACCATATAGGGGTATGGCAACTTGGACTCACCTGCAATAAAGATTACTTAACCTTAGAACCCAAATAACTTTTGGGTCCTTGGTTCAAGTTAGGCTAAAACTTGACAAATCTACCTGCAGCCCTTCTAACAGGTAGACTGCTATTCTTTCTGACACTGGAGTTGTGCCAACAGTCTAAGGCATAATGGCCTATCTTGCCACAGCACCAGCACTCATACTTATTATACCTCTTTTTAGGTACAATCTTAGCTGTATTGTTTGCAGCAGATCTTTTGTTTTGAGTTGGGGCTTTGCCTTTATTATTGAACTGGGAGGCCCATGTAGTTCCCTTAAAGCCTAATCCTGCCTTACCCTTTTGAGACACAAAGTCATCAATTAAGGGTAGGACATATTTTGGCTTAGAGAAACTAGCCACTATTTCCTTCTCTTTCTGAAGTCTGTCTTCCAGACTTTTGATCTGATCATTTTTGAATGTGATTGTACCCATATGAATAATAGTTATGTTTTTCAGCTTGGCAATCTCATTCATCTTCTGATCCATCAGCTTTTCTGAATCAGATGCAACCAACTTAAGAGCTGCAATTTCCTTAGCCTGATTTTTGGCCATGTTTTTGCTTCTCTTGAGTGCCTGCAACAAATCCCCAAATTCATCTATAAGCTGATGAATATCTCCTTCGGATTCAGACCCATCCACATCTCTTGATGCAGATGCATTTGATTCTGACCCAGTATAGTAATCAGAATCTACAGATAAACTTTTTACCTTACTGGGATCATGTTAATCCTGGCACTGGTCTTCTTCAGACATAGCCATCAGTCTTTTGCACTGATGGTCTTCTTGCTCATTGATAGAGTCCAGAAATTTCAAGAACTCATCCTCTTCTTCTGGTTCAAACAAACCAATATAGGCCTCAGCCTCAGATTCAGACTCTAAAGTTGATTGATCTGTCCAACTTTTCTCTTTCTTAGCTACCAAGGATTTCTCCTTCTTTCTCTTGTACTGAGACTTCTTTTTATCAGCAGACTCCTTCTTTTTGTCTGGACAGTAAGCCACAATATGTCCAGGTCCGTTGCAACAATAGCAAATAATCTTTGATGTAGTTGACTTGATAGGCTTTGTCCCACTCCTGTCCTTCCTGGATGATTTTCTCTTCTAATAATAGTCATCCTTGGACTGAGATGAGGATGGCTTAGATTTCCACTGCTTCTTCTTTAAGAATCTCTGAAACTGTCTTGTGAAAGCAGCAAAGTCTTCATTAGAATTACTACTGTCTGAACTGTGGATATCAGAATTTTCTGAGATCACTTATGCAGCTTTCTTAGGATAAGATGGAGACATCCACCTATTCTTCCTTGTGGCTTCTAACTTTAAGGCCACTGACTTATCTCTATAGTCAACCTTTGTATTTTTCTCTTCCTCCTTTCTGGCCAACAGCTGCATCTCATAAGACAGCAATTTGCCAAACAGTGTTGGAGGTGAAATTTCTGCCACTCTGGCCACTTCCCTTATGGCATAGATCTTTGTATCCCAATCCTTAGTCAAAGTCCTAAGGAATTTGTCATTCAGCTCATATGTACTGAAGATTCTTCCATAGGACATTAGTTTATTTACAATTCTGTAGAACTTCTTATAACATTTAGTTATTTTATCAGACTTGGCTTGTCTGAAACTCTCATATTCTTGATTAAGCATAGACTTTCTATCTTGCCTAACCTCTTCAGAACCCTCCATGTAGACAACCAATGTGTCTCACATCTCCTTGGAGGTTTTGCAGTGAATCAGATTCTGGAATGTTGAGCCATCTATGGCACTCACTATAATATTCTGTGCTCTTTTATCCATTATAGCCAAGATGATCTCATCTTTAGTCATTTCTGAAAAATCCTTAGGAATCCTTTGATTAGCATCATGAACAGAAACCTTCATTGGAATATATGGTCCTTCCTTAACTGTTATATAAATTCTAGGATCAGATGCCTCCATAAATAGTCTGACCCTTTCCTTCCATATTCCAAAGATTTCCTTCCTGCAGATAGGCAACTTCATTGAACCAAGTTCTTTATGGTTTTCTCCTGAACCCATCTTCTTTAACTTACTTCTGCCTTACAGATCTTACTCAGACTATTAAGTCTTTCTTTGAGTAACCTCACTTTGATACCACTTGAAAGAATTGGTTCATAAACACCTAGAGGGGGGTGAATAGGTGCAATTCCTTTTTCTGCTAAGGCAGAATATTAATTCAGTTAATTAATAGAAACATATAGTTCTACAGCTATCACAGCACAGAAATAACAATACCACACACAATCAAAGATGCCACACTGATTTATAGTGGTTCCCCAAGGTATGGGTACATCCACTTTCCCCTTCGTCTATCTAGTAGTGTGCTAGATTCGGCCTAACTACTTTCCTTCTGCTCAGATCCGCAGATCTTATAGCTCAGAGCCCAAATAAGGCTCCTACAACTCAGAGTGAATCCATACTCCTACAGCTCAGGCAATCTGCCCTACCTCAGCCTTCAACAAGGCCTACAACTCAGAGATGAAAATCTCCTACAACTCAGGCTCTCGGCCCTACCTCAGCCTTCAACAAGGCCTACCACTCAGAGAACTTAATCTCCTACAACTCAGCCTTTATAAATCAGGCTTACAACTCAGATCTTAAAAAGATCCTACTGAAAATAGATGTAACTTTGAAATTTACCACACCCTGGTTAAGAGAGAAAGGATGGAAGGTTTCTTGATCAGTTCTT
Source organism: Platanthera guangdongensis (assembly GCA_039583875.1). Lineage (NCBI taxonomy): Eukaryota > Viridiplantae > Streptophyta > Magnoliopsida > Asparagales > Orchidaceae > Platanthera > Platanthera guangdongensis. Next base: position 102,358,755 of record CM077159.1, read on the forward strand.
GAAAGAATCTGATGTTAGAGATCAACCTGTCTTAGCTTTCTTCAAAGCTTCTTGAATCTGAACACAGTAGGGTTGATCTCCTTTGAAGTTGATCTTCATTCATCTTCTTTCTTGAAATTCAGAAATCAATCTGAATTCTTCTTGGCAGACTGGTTCAGAATCTGCACTTAAGATACTTGTTGATGTAAGTCTCTTTCTTCACTTGAATAGATGGAGCTCTCTTTATCCAAATTCTTCTGAAGATTCTTCTGAATTCTTCTTTGAATTCTCTTGACAAACTCTGAGTAGATCACCACTTGAGAATGTCTTCTTAGATCTTCTGTTGAAAATCTTCTTCTGTTTTTCGTGTTTATTTTTTTATCTCATGTGTGTAACTTCTCTTCTGTTGATAGAGAATGTCTTTATATAAACTTTCTCCATGGTAACCGGCTGATCCGGTTTCTAACGAACTTCTGACAGCTCTGACAGTTGCAGTAGATCGGTTGGTTATGATAGCTGTCAAGTCTTCCAGTCACTTCTTGAAACTCTGTCTCTGTCAGCAAAGTATCGAGACTGAACTTCATCATGTGTCGACACAAGTAGACTAAGTGTCGACACAAGCCTTGGTGGTGTCGACACAGCTCCCTTGGTGTTGACACTGCTTCTCGACACAGCTTCTGTAGAATGTGTCGACACTAGTTCTGTGTGTCGACACAGTCACTTCTTTTCTTCACAAAAATCAACTTTGTTGAAACTCTTCTATGTGTCGACACAAGTTCTGTGTGTCGACACAGTTGATGTCGACAAAGTCTTAGGTGTGTCGACACTGCCTCTATGTGTCGACACAGTTGATGTCGACTAAGCTTTTCTGTGTGTGTCGACTCTGCCTCTGGGTGTCAACACAGTTTCTTCTGGTGTCGACATAGCCTTTCCAAGTGTCGACACAATTGACTCCAGGTGTCGACACAGCTTTTCTCCAGTGTCGACACAAACCTTCATAAGTGTCGACACAGCTTCTTCTGGTGTCGACTCATGGACTTAGAAACTTTTCCTGCATTCCTGCATTTTCTTAACCTAAACATATAAACTCAAAACAACATCAAATACACCTTGATGCATATCATTGAGTAAGGTGAGGCTTCTTCAAATCTGGTACACAGATTCCAATGTACCCAACAGAACCTATGTCAATAGAAATAAGATTTCATTTCTTAAACATAGGTATCCAATATTTGAAAAGATTATATGTTATGGAGTAAGAGGATAAAATTCATTACTCATATACATATACATTGGGTTACATGAAGTTGTACAAAAAATTTACTATTGCATGTTATGGAAAATAAGACTTCGTTTTCCTAAACATCCATATTCAAAAATATTGTATTCGAGGTTTGAGAAAAAAAATATAACTCACCTCCTCCAAAGCCCTCTTCATAAACCAAAACAATCCCCTTAGCCATCTTCATGATTCTAGACTTAATATAAAATCTTTTTGAGAGCATAAATTTTAAATTGCATTATTTACTTTAAACTCTGTAGCTAAAGTTCATATAATTCCAATCTATTTTTGTTAACTAACGATTACAATTTTTGCTTGCTATTTGGCTACTTCAAGATGTCTTTTTGGCCAAAAATTTTCCTCTATTTAATTCAATTTCATGATTTAGGACTTAAATCTTATACCCCTGATAATTACTTTGATCTCTCTTTTAATTAATTCAAGCGGTAGCTAAACTTAGGATTTCTTTTAATTCCTTATAAGTACATCTCCAACTTTTGCTCTTGAATAGCAAAAGCATAAGTATGAGGGTATTTGATGAGTTGTAAATATACGTATTTTTATGTACATTAATTAAATCGTCTTAGATCATTTCTGTTAGTTTTAGTTAATTTTGTTCGATAAAAAAGCTCCTTTTTATAAATTTTTTTCTAACTTAAGTTTATTTTATTTTTCTGAAATTTATCAGAAAATGTCAAAATTTGCCAAGTACACGCCCATGTACTTCAGTACACTCTCGTGACCTAGGCGTATGACTAGGATTCAAACAGAAATCAGCCAAAGCCAAAGAATTGCTGGACACGCCCTCTGACACGCCCGTGTCAAATGTGACACGGCCATGACTGAGCCCCGTATCACGCGCTCGATGATTTCGCGCTCGACGGTCGTCGACCGACCCGACACGCCCGTGTCAAGATGCGATACGGGCGTGACGCCTCCACCTGACCTGACAAGACGTCGTCGGCATCTTTTGACGCAACCCATCCCCAGATCCACCTGCTGGACACGCCCTCTGACAGGCCCGTGTCGACAGAGACACAAGCGTGATTTCCAAGTGGACCGCCCGAAGATCAACAGGCATTGAATGCTCGGTATCACTTCATCAATAACGCTGACACGCCCCCTACACGCTCGTGACCGAGGGCGTGTAATCTGATTTTTTAGGCTATAAATAGTCCCTTGTTGTAAGGTGTTTGGGTTCCGAATTTTGAACCATTTTGGTGTTAAGGGCTGCTGCTAGGAGCTGTTTTAGTGCTATGTAAGGATAATCTCCCGCCTCCTTTTTAAGTTTGTTTAAGCTTTTGTAATAAACTTCTTTGTTAATAAAATCATTTTTTCATCCTTACAATGCTTTGGAATGTCTCTGAATGCCTCTTTTTCATCAATCTTATGTATCTTTATTTTCATATTCGTATGGGGTGTGTGTGTGTATGAGTTAGATTTGCGGAATTTATGCTTTAAAATGAAAAATTGCTTCGCTTTACTTTAAATTTTCTCAAAATTACTAGTTGTTGTTATAGCCATTTTTCTTATCATACTACTTAGAATGGTTTAGATTTAGGATTTTTATGCGTTTATATTCATTCTTATGAACTGATAAAATGATTTCAAAAGTGGTTTTCATTACTTTTTAACTTAGATTTTCATTTTTTAGGTTACAAAACTTTTGCTTCTTTTTAACTTTCTTCCCCTTTTTAAACCCTTTTACAAAGCTATAAGAATGGATTATGTGTTATTTTAATTTTTCAACACCTTTGATTTTCGCATTTACTTAAAAAGACTTTTGCTCAAACTATTTTTATTTCTACTTTTTATGCATTTTCATCAAATTATAATGGTAAAAATATAATCGTTTTAATTTTTCGAACACTTGCTTTTCTCGCATTAATTTGAAAACTCTTTTGCTCAAACAATTTTTATTTCTACTTTTTATGCATTTCTACCACATTCTAGCGGTAGAAATGTAGTTTTAATTTTTAGATAATTTGGTTTTTTTTGCTTTTTTCGTATGTGTGCGTGCGTGTATAAGAAATTTTTTATCACTTTCTTTCATTTTTGTAGAGTGTGTGTGTGTGTGTTTTTTTTATTTTATGTAGAGTGTGTGTGTTCTATTTTATGATTGTGTGTGTGAGTTTTTTTTTATTTTCTGTAGTGTGTGTGCTTTTTCATTTCTCTCGAGTGTGTGAGTGTGTTTTTATTTTTAGTAGAGTGGGTTCATTTTTATTTCAAGTAGAGTGCGTTGGTGTATTTCATTTCATGTAGAGTGTGTGTGTGCATTTTTCATTTCAGCAAGTGTGTGTGTGTGTGTGTGTGTGTGTTTTCATTTATGCAAGTGTGTGTGCATTTTTCATTTATGCATGTGTGTGTGCGTTTTAATTTCAGTATGTGTGTGTGTGTGTGTGTGTGTGTGTGTGTGTGTGTGTGTGTGTGTGTGTGTGTGTGTGTGTGTGTGTGTGTGTGTGTGTGTGTGTGTGTGTGTGTGTGTGTGTGTGTGTGTGTGTGTGTGTGTGTGTGTGTGTTTATGTAGAGTGTGTGCGTTTGTGCATCTATTTTCTCCTACTCGTTTGAGTAGGACTCGCTTTAATTTTTCGCCTACTCATTTGAGTAGGACTTGTGTGTGTGAGTTTTAAATTTCAGTAGAGTGTGTGTGTGCATTTTACTTTCTGCAGTGTGTCTGCATTTTCTTTTCAGTAGTGTGTGTGTGTGTGTGTGTGTGTGTGTGTGTGTGTGTGTGTGTGTGTGTGTGTGTGTGTGTGTGTGTGTGTGTGTGTGTGTGTGTGTGTGTGTGTGTGTGTGTTTTAATTTCAGTAAAGTGCGTGCGTGTGTGCATTTATTTCCTCCTACTCGTTTGAGTAGGACTCGCTTTCATTTCCCACCTACTCGTTTGAGTAGGACTTGTAATTTTCAGCTTTAATGTACCGCCAACTCATTTGAGTAGAACATGTAATTTCAATTATGCAATTTTCTCTGTTTTGTAGCTTAGTTTATTTTCTTTTTCTTTATTATGCATTTGGTTGAGTGCGTGTGTTTTTATTTTTTTTTTAGTAGCCTTTATATTTCTAATATTAGGTTATCTTATTCTTTTTCTTTTTTTTTGTAACCCTTCAGCGCTTAGTTTAGAACTCACGCCTAACCAAACTCAAAAGCCATCCCCATTCCGATTAGTGGCTAATCGCTTTTAGCCCTCGGTATCGAAGAGCATTGGGATATAAAATGTTTTAAATAACTAAAGGTCTTATTTTTCTATTTAATTAAAAACTTAAGGTTTACCCGGGGTTAACGATGCGTAGAACCACATATCAATGTGTAGGCTTTATTTCCGTTATCCATACGCTAGATAGCCGAGAGGCTGTGCGTATGGACTGATCACCCCTGGGTAAAGAGAGTTTCGCACTAACCCTCGAGAGAGGAGGCGCATAATTCTACCGGATTGGATCCCCCCCCAATAGTGGGGTTCTTAGCGTATTGCAAGCATTAAGAGGAATCTTTCATCGGACGAGAGCCCGGTCGAATAGTCGTAATGTTCAGGTGAGCGATATTCCTAGAGATAAGTGAGCTCATTCTTTTGGAACATCCACAGCCAAGTTTTCGCTTTAATTTAATTGAAACCTAAGATCTCTAATTATTCAAATCTATTTTAGTCCTAACGTAATTCGATACCGAGTGTTATTTCTTCATCGACTTTGTTCTTAATCTATTTCTAGCTTTATCTTAGTTAAACTCGACTACTTAAATATTTCGGTAAAATAATAGTTCTTTCAGAGCAGTAGAGATAATCAACCCGTTCCCGGGAATTTACGATCTCGATATTCCCCCTGAATATCATGTATTACTTACGATATGTGCACTTGCCTATAATTAGTCGCACGAAATCCGGACCCGCCGTGCTCCCTAGATAATTTAGAGCCGAGCTTCATGCTCATCAAGGCACCTTAGCTGGTGTCATACTCTCATCAGAACACTGGGGCTCTGACTTCCCTGCACCACTTCGGGTCACCTATACGTGTACAAGACACACTTTAGTGACTTGTCAACAACAACAACAATGTAGGAATGCGCAGGTTCCTCAAACATGTGTATTTAAATTCCTTAGTGGACATTCTTGAGTGCATTTATGTTATAGCCGGTCGCACAGTAACACGTGCTCGCCACCCCTTAAAATAATTCAACCACGAATTCTAAGAAGGAAAACGAAAACAAGCTGATACCAAATTGCAAAACCTCCATTTGTTGCATGACATATAATAGAAGGTCCGACCGAGGCCCCACACTATATGCCACAAACAGACGGCAAGGTTACAGGTTAATATCAAAGTATAAACCACGCATCCTAACTCAGAGCATTCTAGCGGAAGCATTAGGGGTTAAGTTTGAACTCATCTAGCATGAATGCCCACTATATATAAATAACCACATTTATATATCTACAAGGAATGCTCACAAAATACATAAACTGTTTGGCCTTAAGGCCTTACAGGTTTTCTTCATACGTGTGGATTACATACATCGACACGCGGGCCGGCCACACATGAAAATCACAAAACATTTCATTCTTTGGCCTTCAAGGGCCAGTATAGCAGCAGCATCAACAACAATGGCAAGGGCTTTGGCCCACTATTTTCCGCTTGGCTCTCCTACACCTGCATGGGAACAATCCACCGCAACGGTGTCAAATAAAACAACGGTCAACATTCAGCTGACCAATTTATAACGACCTGAAAGTTATTAAATTTTAGGTTAGCTAATCACCTAGAGAGGGGGGTGAATAGGTCTTTGAAATTTTAATAAATCTTGTGTTGTGTTCAAATTATTTTATTTAGAGCTTCTCCTTAAGTCCTGCAATCACAAAGAAAAATAAGCACATACAGCAAACAATAGGATTTATAGTGGTTCCCCAATTGGGTACATCCACTTTCCCTCCCACATATCCAAATTATTTGTTGGACTTGGCATAAACTCCTCCACTATACTTCTCAGAGCTTACACCTCAGACCATAAGCCTTACACACAGATTCTTCACAGAATCCAACTCAGAACTATAAGGGTTCCTACCTTAGAGCTCTGCAGAACTCATACAGCTCAGTGATCCACTGATCACCTACCTCAGCCTTATTTTTAAGGCCTACACTCAGGCGCTTCAGCCCTACAGCTTCAGGCACAAAGCCCTACTCTCAGAGTGTTGCAGCCCTCCTACAACTCAGTACCCTTCAAGGTACCTACAGCTCAGCCTCCTTCAGGGCCTACAACTCAGTTACAAGCTTGTCACATATAGCTTAGTGACTCTTCAGTCACCTACCTCAGGGACAAGGCCCTACACTCAGGATGAGAGGATAGCCCTACCTCGGATCCACACTAGGATCCCACCTCAGAGAGCAGCACTCTCCTACCTCAGGAACTTAAGCCCTACAGCTCAGATCCACACTTAGATTTTACCTCAGTGCGCCAACATGGCAACTACCTCAGTGATAAATTTGTCACCTACCTCAGGCACAAAGTGCCCTACACTCAGATTCAGAAAACCTGAATCCTACAGGAAGATAATACTGAATGTAGAAAAAAATAAAATACTGACTCAGAGAAATGTCTCTGAGTCAACTTTGCTGGACTGAGTAGATTTCAGTCCAGCCCATTTGTTGTAGAAGGAATCAGTCTTCTTCTACAGCTATCACTTTTAACTGCTACACAGATAAGCAACTATCGGCTTGCTGATGAGATAAATCAGCTAAATTGTTCTGTTGAGAACAAACTTGTTGAGCTTTGAAGTGCTTCTGCTATCCTTCTTTGCCTTCAGGCTATCTTGGTTGGACTTTAGCTTTCAAGCTTGATGGAGAAGATGTCCAGCCGCCTCTTGCTTTCTCTTTCTATATTTTTTGCATTTGATTCATTAACCCTAATCCCTTTACTGTTTCCTTTTTATGTGTTGATTTGAATCAATGGCACAGTACTATGTGGGCCCACCAAGGATTGATGAGCGCCAACTCCATCAGAAAGGGGCAAAACATCATCTTTCGGCGCTACAGCAGCTTTCCCGCAACGGCTTCATGTAATTTTGACTTTGATGGCGCCAGCAGTGGTCATTGTTGAATCTGATGGTGCCCTTAGAGGGGGGTGAATAAGGGTTGACAAAATTTTTTTCTTAATCTTAATTTACTTGATGAAATAATTAAAGAAATCAAAACTAATTTTTCATAATAAAATTAAACCCTTAGAAAAAAATAAGAACAGAAATGATAATCTTTTATTTCATAAGTTACAAACCAATATACATGATATCTCTATGAAGCTAGAGATTAAGGCTTATGAAAAATATAGTTATTTTTTGATTTCGATTGTCCTTCTACCATAATCCGGCAGGCTAAAGCGTATATCTCCCTAGATCTTGCTACTATCCTCCCCCTAGATCTAACCACGATCTATACGCTGCACAGAAGACAGTGATTACTCCCTAAGCCGCACAAGTACTTGGACACCACACACAAGGCAGTGATTTTCCCCTAAGCCACCAAAGGACCTAGACGTCATGCACAAGGCGGCAATTTCCTCCTAAGCCACGCAAGGACTTAGACGTCACGCACAAGGTGGCGATTTCTCTACTGATTACAAAGATGATAAGATAAGTTATAAAAAAAACAAATTCAGAATAAAAACTCCCTCAAAATGAATCTCTGAAGATGACGTCGAATCCTTGCAAAGATTGCATGAGATGCTGCACACGAACCGTCTCTTCTTCGCTCTTGAACGTTCTTGGGAAAATGAGAGTTTTCTGAAGGATGGAGCTCTCTGGATTAGTTGCACGGGAAGTAACACTCCAAATTCTGCAATCCTTGATCTCCACGGAAAAATGAATCTCTTTTATATATTATCGATATCGCCCGGCGACACTGGCTATCACCAATCGGCGATATCCTATATGGCTGCCACGTGTCCCACGATTCGGAGGTTTCCGTGAGACGATTTGATCGTGGAGCTATCGTCGGGTGATAGTGGCTATCTCCTGGCGATAACTCCTTTTCACTTTTGACATTAGAACCGTTACAAGAGTGTAGATGACTTCGATCTCATTCCAGAATGGGGTGGCACGTTCCGTAACTCCTCTCGAATTGAAAGTTATGGCTGTTTGAAGTTTAGCACACAAAACTCGTCTTTTTGTTTTTTTTCTAAAGTGTACACACCCTTGGATCATACTCATGACTGAGGTCTTGTCTCCTCATTCAACTTGTGCAACCTACACACTATAAACACACAAAAGAGTAGATCAAATACATCACGATATTTGTTATTCTCAAACGAAGAGCTGTAGAATGCATGCTCCAACAATCTCCCCCTTTTGATAATTGTAAATACCTATATGAGAAATTCGTGAGTTTAATACCATTTATGTTTATAGGTTAGTGTGGTAAAATATATGCATGAATAATAAGTTTATGACATGATAGATGTAAAGCAAAACATACTCTTCTTATATGAGGGCTCCCCCTACATAAGTTTTCCATATATACTTTGCTCCCCCTAAATATCAAATCCACTAGATTTCTCAGTTTATTCTCCCCCTTTTGTTATTAACAAAAGTGGGTTGGGATGAATATATACCTTTTAAGATTGATTAGGGATAACTTATTGGAAGTGTTGGGTATTGTATCCACAATTACCTGGATTTGACGAAGCCACCTGTCAAGCTAAGATGAATTCACGATGTATTTGATAAAACCTTTTAAGTTGTGCTTGCAGTTATTCCACGCTAAGTGCACTCCAATGTCAGGGTGCAGTAGGTCAATATACACGGGTCTGCACGACGTAATCCCTCGTTGAGCAGATCAGTGTGTTGGCCTACGTGCACTCTCTCTATTGGAGTGTACTTATTTTCAAGTACAGGGTTGTGATCATGCAAGAGCAGACGAGGAGCAAGGATGGGTCAAAGAGCAGCTCATGGGTGGGAAGACGAAAAATCGTCTAAGTGTGAATCGACGAGAATCACCAAGTGATTCTCGCCGAATCGTCGAGAATCACCGGCTGATTCTCGCGGTCTCTATCCGGCTGCATCAAAGCATGCGACTCTGGCGCTAAGTCATAATCGACGAGAATCACCAAGTGATTCTCGCCGATTCGGCGAGAATCACTGGCTGATTCTCGTCGTCTCTATCAGGCTAAATCAGAGCATGCAAACAAGTCAACATCGACGAGAATCACCTTTGATTCTCGCCGAATCGACGAGAATCACCTTTGATTCTCGCCGATTCGACGAGAATCACCTTCGATTCTCGCCGATTTTGACTTGGGCAATTTTCTGGAAACCGCTGGATCGGATTCTGCCGCTGGCACTATTTTGAACCGGAATTAGGGTTTCTTCTGGTGGGACCCATAACTGTCATAAAAGAGTATTCTACTGTATAAATACACGCATATTTTTGAACAGTGGAGAAGCGAAGAAGATTTGAAAAAGCCGAGCCGCCGACGTGACCTAGATCGCGATACCTCCGCCGCCGCCGTCGCCGCTCGCGCAAGTTGTTCGCCGACCTTGATCGTGGTTTCTTCCAGATCTCCCGGCGACAGAAGCTTAGCCAAGCATAGCATCTCACGCGTCTAACCAGAGATTCTTTGTCTCTTGATTTGTTGATCGGGAAAACCTTCCCCGTCCGAATCGATTGAGACGATCGATCCTAGTGTGACCATTGGAAGACCTTGCTAGCTTTACTACGAAGTTTGAATCTCCAAAGAACAACAGCCGCACACCGTTGTCGCCGCCGATCCCGAGAACCAAGCCGCCGCCCTTCTTGCCGCCGCCGGTTTCGGGGAGATTCTCTCCAAGTGAGATCTAGGGTTGTGGACTCTTCGTGACTTCTAGAACACGTCATCAAACGAAGAGGGGCACCTTAGTCTCCGAAAGTAGTTTGTATTTCTTGTACATTCTAGTTCATTTTTGTTGTAAAGGAACGTTGGTTCCGAGTTGTAAGGGTTGGGTGCAACCCGTGTTGTGGGAGTGTTGTCTCCTACGTGTGGAAGGGTTCCTTCTGATAGTGCATGGATTGGATTTCAATCCTGTTGGTGAAGTGACCGAGTCTTCCCTTGTTGGGAGATAGGTCGGAGGGGGAAAGTGGACGTACCCAAATCGGGGAACCACTATAAATTGCTTGTGTACTTTCTTTGCTGTGATATTTTGTTTTCTTGTGCAGGTACAATTTTAAATTCCGCAAAAATGATGCACGTCACCTATTCCCCCCCCCCCTAGGTGAAGATAGTTGACACTAGGTGGACTTTCAAGTGGTATCAGAGCGAGGTTACTCATCAAAAAGGTTTACACCTTGAGTAGAATCCTGCCACCAGTGTCAGAAGCATGGAGCTGGATCATGAGATCTCTCCACTAAGACTTCCCACACGCACAAAGGAGTATTATCCCGTCTGGAAGATGAGAGTATCGTATCACTTGGAGGCTATCGATCCTCGAGCATCTTTCATCCTGGAAGAGGGTCCTTTTATTCCTATGAAGACCTCCGGCTCTGGAAAGAATATCCAAGTGCCCAAGTGTATTGCTGAGATGTCGGAGACGGAACTCTCATTATTTAATCTGGACAAGATGATTCGACAGATTATCATGGATGTCTGGTCTGGACCTTCTCGCTCTAGATTGGAAAAATGTGGGTCGGCCAAATCTATGTGGGTAATGATCTCAGAGCTAATGGGGGGATCAAAGAAAGCTGGGATCTGCTATCAACTAGAGGATGAAGCCTATGTGGGGGTCCTCGCCTCTGAAGATGAAGGCAAGGATCAATCGGACAGCATCAGAGCTCCAGTGTCCTTGTCAGAGACTGAAGAAGAAATTGAGGAAAGCAGTTCTGATGAGGATGACACAACGGTCACTGGCGCTAGTGACAAAAATACTGAAGAATAGGTAACTTCTTCATCTTGCCCCGTCTCTCTTGAAGTTCCTGAAGACAGAAACTGTTTTCCTTCAGAAAATCCTGATTCCCTGAAGAGTGCCCTTCAGAAAAGCAACCTACTTATTGAAGAGCAAGCTCAGGAGATTGCTCGGTTGAAGATCTTGTTGGTTCTCCAATTGGCATCCAACAAGGTCAAGGACTCGAAAATCTCAGATCTAGAGAGTAGTCTAGAGAATGAGAAAAGGATAGTATCCAACTTTTCCAAGGTTGATGCTATGAAGAGAAAGGAAGAAAATGGGTGGATCTCCCGAATTATCAATTCATGGAGAAATGGGGAAACGGTATTCTGACCCCCCACTCCAGGTAGGAAGGGTACTCATCATGCCTTCAGGTATGATCACATGAACAATCGTGGTCACTGTAAGGGTGATCTGTCCTCATGTGGAGACACCCATAGTGCAAGGGCTGTTATGGCCACCCATGAGAGAATACCTAAGGCTCATTCTGAGCCCTTTGTATTCTCGGCCACTGCCCCTACCCGGCAGGAAGCTGCTGGTATCAGCTCTCAGAATGCTTCTCTCCACCCAAGGACACGGGAAAGGGAGGTTAGAAGTCATGCAGTAAGTTCTCATGGGGCCTCAGGAAGGGGGCTGACTGAAAGGAAGGCACCACCTCCCAGGCCTCATGACGCTCACTACATGCATTCCTTCCACCCTTCCATGTGTCACGGTGGAAGAGGCAATTTTGGGAGCAGATCCAGATCTATCCCGTTTGGACCTAGGCTCATGACTACCTCAGTCCCTGGATCAGGTCAGAAACGGAGATACAACATTCACTCGTGTTGGTGTTGTGGCAAGGTGGGACACTTTGCCATAGACTGTTGGCACAACCCCTCTGTGTCTAGGGCAAGGGCCTATCCACATCTTCTGGGTAGAGGTAGTCTTCCTGATAGGATTTCTGAGGGAAGGCATTCGAGTGTTTATGCTAACAAGAACCTAGGACCCAATATGTATTGGGTTCCTAAGGTAAGGTAACTCTCTTTTGCAGGGTAGTCTAGGTTCTCGTAAATATGATGGGAACTAGACAGAAGATGTTTCAAGACTAAATTGGAACAAATATATGGAATATCAGAAGTACTATTTACAATGGGATACTCACATTGAACACCTGGTATGCCTCAACCAGAGGGGGTAAATTATGAATCTCATAATCCCAGGTATTTTTGATCAGCTCATATACTTGAGTCATATTGTATCGACATTTACATATATATATACTTATATATATACACATATATGTGCGTACACCTAAGGATAGGTTAACACAGTAAACTTAAACCTTAGATACATTAATAAAGATTACCTGTAATTCCACTGGTAGATTCGAGAACTAACATCTACAGGATTAAATCAGTTCACTGAAAACTAACAAAGATGCGTCATTGGAAATCACTACAACTTACGATTGACATTAATAAATATATATACATATTTAGAAGTTTTTTTTATTGTCTTGATATCAGAAGACCTCAAGAATCCGGCATGCCTCTTAACCCGTAGATTCCTATTAAAGAATCCCTTCGCTTTCGACTTAGACAAACTGGAAACCCGCTAAAACCCGCTCAACCCGAAGACTCCCGCCGAACCTTAGCTTTTCGCTCTTCACTCGGAAACCCGTTAAAATCCCTTTAAACCCGTCGATCTCGCACAGTATCCCGCCGACCCTTCATATTCCGCAGGAAGCTCACCGAAGGAAACTCACTGATTCTTCCCCTTCCGTCGACAACTGCAGGAATCCCGCCATTTTCTTCCGTTGATATCAAGCAGGCAACTCGTCAATTCTTCCCTCCGTAGATCACTTCTCTCGCGTCCAGGGCTCTCGTCCAAGTCTCGGCGGGTTCGATCGACCAAAGTCACGATCTTCTTTCGGTTTCCCGTCGTTTCCGTCAATTCTCACCTTCTATGCTCTTGGGTAACCATTTTCTCACCCTTACAGTGACTTACTGTTAGTATAGCTTCCCTCTTGATTTCTGATTAGGCATAGTCTTGGGATTTCAGTCTTGCAATGGCTCCAAGGACAACCGCCGGCCTGGTCATTGGTTGTGAGTTGGTTCGAACAGGGTTCTCACATGCTTCTGATGAATTCAGAAACATCATTATCATGCTTGAAGAGGCTGGACTCTCATTCATACTGGAGCACCCCTGTAAAATCTTGGACAAGGAAGTGATGGAATTCTTCACAACCGCCAAACTCCGGAATGAAGACTCTCTCATCAAGAGCAAGGTTGCAGGGGCAAAGATCAAGATGTCTGCAAGCAAGCTGACCCAATACTTGCCGCTCACTAGCTCTGCGGACGAGGATTATCTGGAGGAACAGGATAAAACCAGGACATTAATATTCTGTGGACTCGCTCGAGGAACTAGATCGATAAAGCGAAAGGATATGAATGAGGAGGGAAAACTTCTGTCAGACATCATTGGGAAAGTACTCATATGCAAACCGGGCTCTCATGACCACATCTCTGCGGACATGTTCAAGATCCTTGTGGCAATTGTCTGCAGAAAAAGATTCAACTGGGGGGCATTGCTTTTTGAGAAGATAAAGGACACTCTCAGATCTCCTAGCTTTGGCCGCATCATCAGTCTATATCTCAATCAGTTAAACGGAGATAGGTATGACATGAGTAAAGGAGTTCCACTGCATTACTTGAAGAAAATGGACTCGAGCGTATTTGACAGATGGGAGAGTCGCATTGGGCAGGCTGCCGTGGTAGAACAACAAGAAGTATCTCCAGCCGAGGACGGAACTATGGCTGATTCCTTAGTAATCCCCAGTGAAATTCCTGATGCACTGACTGCAGGAATTGAGGGGGAGCCTCTACCCGCTTATGCTAATATCGTATCTGACATCTCTCAGATAGCCAGAGATGCAGTGGCGGATATACAAGAAGAAAGTTAAGCTGTGATGGAGAATGAGGCGGCCCTGAACGTGCATGATCAAGGAGCCGAAGGCAATGTAGAGGAAAATGATGAGGGAAGTTTGGAATACGATGCAACTGAGAATGATTTCATGGATGATGAGGATGAGGAAGAAGGATATGTGGGACAGGAAGCATTGGAGCCTCAGGACATCACTGAAGTTCCATCTGACAAGCACGCTCCTGAGATCGTTCCTGAGAATATTGGTGCAACAGTGGAGGGGGAGTCCTCTCAGCAGAGACTGCTTAGTACTTCCGAGAAATCTACAGAGGCTGCAAGTACTCCCCCCTTAGAGACTGTGCTAGTGTCCAGCTCTACAAATGCATCTGCTGAAGAGCAAGGCCAAGGCATGCCTCAGGATCATCCACTACGAGCTGATCTAGCCAATCACACCATAAATGTTATTCAAGGTATCGTGGATGAGCTCAAAGAATCTTTTGAGAAAGCTCAAAATAAAATGTTAAAAAGAATTAAGAAATCTGAAAATCTCATGCTCAAGAACATGGTGGAGATCAATCACAAACTGGATGTGATGGAAAAGAAGTTTGACGACAAGTATACAGCGGTCGGCCAAGCTGTAACTCTTCTTATGGATGGATTAAAAAAGAACACTGATACTCTCGCCGTAGTACATCAGAATGCTCATGTCGTAGCAAATAACATTCAAAAGTTTGATGGCAATATGGTGACTCTTAACACCAATCAACAAGCCTTGGTTACCGAGTTCTCCAGGACTACAAAGCACATTGATGAGTCACTGCATTCTTATGCAAACTCCATTGCAGTCGAAGCCAAAAAGGGGGAGAAAGAATATACAGCTAAGATGGCCGAGCTTCAAGAAATCATAATCAAAAATTTTGAGCAGTCAAACATATAAGTTTATGACAGTTGCTGGTGGATGCTCAAACAAGCGCTAGGCGCTAACATCCCTGAAAATCCTGAGGGTACTCCTGCTCCTGAAATTAATACTGTGGCTGATGAGGGACCAAGTGTTAAAGAAGTTCCATTAAGTGAAGTTGATGATCATAGGATAGCTAGGGCCACCTCCAAGGAAAAACTGATGGCAATGTTTGACCAAGGAGCCCTAGCAAAAGCTAGGGACAAGAGAAAATCTCAAGAAGGGACTTCTAAGGAAACGCAAGCTGAAAAGAGAATCAGATTGAAGGAGGATGAAGTAAGGAACGAAAGGTGGAGTCCGGTATCAAAGAGTATCATCTTGGACACATTCTGGCTACAAGAAAAAGGGGAAATCAATCGGAACGAAGTATACAGCCAGCATGAGTGGGAGCTGCACAAGACATATGAAGCTAAACGGAACATCTTCTTCAGGACAAACACGGCGGCAGATAAAGCTCCTCCTCCAAGATACTATCCAAAGCCCAAGGAGTACGTTGAGAGGCAAAGAAAGTAGTTTTTGGCTCAAAAACATAAGGATGACCTAGCCAAAGAGCAATAGACAGAAACTTATAGCTTGTCATTGTCTCATGAACATTTTTATCTGTTATTATTGTTATATGAACGATCTTGGGAATATCTATATGTATATATGTATATGAATTTATGATTGACTCAAGCTTTGACCTGTTTGCCTCTACTTCCTTGTGCCGTATCTTTAAATTATATATGATGTATATATTATCTGGATGGTGGTATTCATCTTAGCTAGTGGGATTTTGGCTCCGTCAAATAGGGGGAGATTGTTGGGTATTGTATCCACAATTACCTGGATTTGACAAAGCCACCTGTCAAGCTAAGATGAATTCACGATGTATTTGATAAAACCTTTTAAGTTGTGCTTGCAGTTATTCCACGCTAAGTGCACTCCAATGTCAGGGTGCAGTAGGTCAATATACACGGGTCTGCATGACGTAATCCCTCGTTGAGCAGATCAGTGTGTTGGCCTACGTGCACTCTCTCTATTGGAGTGTACTTATTTTCAAGTACAGGGCTGTGATCATGCAAGAGTAGACGAGGAGCAAGGATGGGTCAAAGAGCAGCTCATGGGTGGTAAGACGAAAAATCGTCTAAGTGTGAATCGACGAGAATCACCAAGTGATTCTCGCCGATTCGGCGAGAATCACCGGCTGATTCTCGCCGTCTCTATCCGGCTGCATCAAAGCATGCGACTCTGGCGCTAAGTCATAATCGACGAGAATCACCAAGTGATTCTCGCCGATTCGGCGAGAATCACTCGTGATTCTCGTCGAAACGTCGAGAATCACTGGCTGATTCTCGCCGTCTCTATCAGGCTAAATCAGAGAATGCAAACAAGTCAACATCGACGAGAATCACCTTTGATTCTCGCCGAATCGACGAGAATCACCTTTGATTCTCGCCGAATCGACGAGAATCACCTTTGATTCTCGCCGATTCGACGAGAATCACCTTCGATTCTCGCCGATTTTGACTTGGGCAATTTTCTGGAAACCGCTGGATCGGATTCTGCCGCTGGCACTGTTTTGAACCGGAATTCGGGTTTCTTCTGGTGGGACCCATAACGGTCATAAAAGAGTATTCTACTGTATAAATACACGTGTATTTTTGAACAGTGGAGAAGCGAAGAAGATTTGAAAAAGCCGAGCCGCCGACGTGACCTAGATCGCGATACCTCCGCCGCCGCCGTCGCCGCTCGCGCAAGTTGTTCGCCGACCTTGATCGTGGTTTCTTCCAGATCTCCCAGCGACAGAAGCTTAGCCAAGCATAGCGTCTCACGCGTCTAACCAGAGATTATTTGTCTCTTGATTTGTTGATCGGGAAAACCTTCCCCGTCTGAATCGATTGAGACGATCGATCCTAGTGTGACCGTTGGAAGACCTTGCTAGCTTTGCTACGAAGTTTGAATCTCCAAAGAACAGTAGCCGCACACTGTTGTCGCCGCCGATCCCGAGAACCAAGCCGCCGCCCTTCTTGCCGCCGCCAGTTTCGGGGAGATTCTCTCCAAGTGAGATCTAGGGTTGTGGACTCTTCGTGACTTCTAGAACACGTCATCAAACGAAGAGGGACACCTTAGTCTCCGAAAGTAGTTTGTATTTCTTGTACATTCTAGTTCATTTTTAATGTAAAGGAATGTTGGTTCCGAGTTGTAAGGGTTGGGTGCAACCCGTGTTGTGGGAGTGTTGTCTCCTACGTGTGGAAGGGTTCCTTCCGATAGTGCAAGGATTGGATTTCAATCATGTTGGTGAAGTGACCGAGTCGTCCCTTGTTGGGAGATAGGTCGGAGGGGGAAAGTGGATGTACCCAAATCGGGGAACCACTATAAATTGCTTGTGTACTTTCTTTGCTGTGCTGTTTTGTTTTCATGTGCAGGTACAATTTTAAATTCCGCAAAAACGATGCACGTCACCTATTCCCCCCCCCCCCTAGGTGAAGATAGTTGATACTAGGTGGACTTTCAAGTGGAAGAATAACCATGATCGAGCAATATGATAATATATGCACTTGTTCTATAATTACTCCTGCTACATAAATATTTCCTATGAAATTTACAATGTACTCCCTCTAAAATTTTTAAGTTCATGCAAGTTATTCTCCCCTTTCCATTGTATCAAAACGGGGTAGAGGTGAGTGTATACCACTTGTTAAAAATAAGCACGGTGGAACCTAAAGTAGTAAAGAACATAAAATAAATGATAGTGTAAACATTTTTATTTCAAGATACCACTTGTAAAAAAAAGAAATCATGAGTAAGCGCAAGTAGTAATCACATCGGAAAGTATAATAAGCATTCTTAAAAATAAACATCTTTTTAGAAATAGTGAATATATAAAAGCTAATGAGTTTTAAAACTGAATATTAGATGTTGGAGTTAAAGTTCTAAGAAATGTTATTCTATTGAGATATAATTGCAAACATGATTTGAAAATATCAAGAAAAGATATAAAACTACAATGTTATAAAATTTGCATTTCAAGTAAACAAAAACATTGAAGTGGTCATGCTTTGCTATCTAGTGCATTTACTTAAGTTTGTAGAGAATTGTATAGATATGCATTAGGATCCAATTCTCATGAGTAGAAGTTTTATATGTGATAATAATGTGTACAAAAGTGATTTGATAAAGTATACAAATGTATTAATCAAAACGAATGACATATATAATGAAATAATACAATATTAAAATACACAAATAAAATTACTTCCACGATATCTCAATGCACATACATAAAAAGTACAACTACCAAGGTGTTTCGCACACACAATGCTCATTAAGACTTATCAAGGAGTGAAGTAGAGCTTGGGGGGATCACTTTTATTCTTTTTAACTTTGTTTTTATTTTTGTGATGCAGTGTATTAAGAGAAGTGGTGAATATTTTTGTTTGTTACAAGACACTTTACAATCCTTTCCAAGGTGCTCAACCTCACAATTCTTATTAAGACTTATCAAGAGGGTGAGTAGTGCTTGGTGGAGTTTTCCTTGTCATTTATTCTATGTTTTTTATGCTTGTGACCAAGGACTCTGAATTCACTTGTTTTGCAAACAATATCATTTAAATTTTTAAACAACTTTTCTCTAATGAATAAGTGTATGAAAAACAAAGAATTGAAATAAACAATTCAATGTAGTGTAGGTAATCTATTTATGAATTTTAATTATTATGTTATTACACTACACAATCATGCAAATATAAGATTAAAAACACATGTAGGTTATCAAAATAAGTGAGTGTGTAAAGTCATTATCAAACACAAAACATTATTCATACTTAGAGGCATGCTAAACAATTCTATACATGTTTTCTACAATCAATTTCATTGCACATAACAAGATAATATTCAAGGCATGATAAAATCAAAACAATGTTTTGAGAAATGTGAAAACTAAATTAAACATTGTATTTAATCTTTAATTAATATAATTAGTCATCGTTGACAATGACAATTAATATTTTTAATTGTTTTGTAATTTTATAATTGGTTTTTTTTGTAATATCTTTAAAATAACTAGTATAAAGTAATATACATGTGTTTAAACCATATGCATGATATAAATAATAATAAAGTGTAAAATAATGTTCATGCAATGAATATGATATGAGTATTTCCTAAATTAAACTACCCAAGCTATATGTCTACACCCTAGCCCCGTATTAAGTGACGGATGGGCATGAGGAGCTGCAGGCATGCCGTAGGTTGGGGTGTTAATCCCATATGCACACAAAAGAGGCCGCTACACCTAACACTCTTCCCCCCAGTGCCTCGCAAGGTGTAACTAGAACCCTTCCCCAGTTAAGGACAAAACATGATTTACAGATTAGCGTCTCTAATGCATACAACCTACGCCTTCACTAAAGTGAGAAATATAATGTGGGTGAATGATCATGGACATACTAAACATTTAAGTCTAAGAATGAAATCATAAACTATTACTTTTATGTAAGATTGATTTTTAATTATAGTTTATTTTAAAGTCACATATTAATTAGAGAATTTATGCTTAATATGTGAAAGTCATGTATCAAAATATATAAAGTGACCAAAATACGTGTTGGCTCAAAATAAAAAGAAAAATAACAAAAATAAAAAAAACATTAAGCACGTCGTGAAGTAGATTATTGAGTCTTCTATTTTGATTTATTTCTACTTCACACGTTTGATTGGGTACTAATGAATAAGAGATTTGGGTATCCAAAGTGATCGAATTGTGATAGTTCTTTTGGGTACCCAAATATAGTGTGTTGTCTTATGAGGAGAAAGTGATGAATGGATCATTTCAAGTGGAGTTAATGTTTCATTTTTAATCTTGGGTCTTCATTCGTACTTTAGTTGAACATGTTTCAAATTTCTATAGTCATGAAAATGATGGTTATAATTGTAGTGATTTTTAAAACTATTGTTAATAGGAAATTTGTGATCATTTAATTTAGAGTTAGGAGAAAGAGTTTTGAAATTATTTTACAAACAATCATTGAGTTGTTTTTCATTTTCACTCTTCTTTTTATACATACTTTTATTTAACTCACTAGTAGAAGTCTTACATAATTTTGAAGGTAAACTAGAAATAAATGATTTTTTATTACTTAAATTTTTTTCCACAAATATTTTTAATGATTCTAGTTTATTCATTATAGCAATGTTTACTTTTATCAAATTTTCATTATACTCTTTTGAAATTTAAAGCTCTTTTTCAAATTCCTTGAATTTTTCTCTAAGATCATTGCAATTATAACGAGATGTAGAACTTTCAACTACAGAGCATGAAAGAGAATTTGATACATCAATATGTGATTCTACTTTTGCATTTGCTTTTAAACTTATATTTTCTAAAAAAAAATTGAATTAACATTTTTCAATTTCTTAATTTTGTGTTTAGCAATTTCAAGCATACGAAATGTAGAAATAGAATTTGTTACGAAAGGAAAAGATTTTAATTTACATACAGTACTATAAGATGAGGCAAGATTTGAACATAAAGTTCCTTTGACATCTTCTTGGCATTCCTCTTCAATAAATGAATTTTCATCTTCTCTTTCACACGATGTGTTCACTTCTTCCAATCCATTTGACATGCACTTCATGGATTCATCAAAGGAGGAGCTTTCTTGAATACTAATGCAAGCATTCAATTTTTCCATGTCTTGTACATGTTTTGTTCCTATGGATAAAGAATTATAAGTTTCTACAAAAAATTTCCAAACTTCATAACTAGTAGAAAAAATATATATTTGTTTAAAAATATTTTAATCTACTACACAAAATAAATTATTTAAGGATTTAGCATTTAAAATCATTTGTTTTCTATTTAAAATAATTGGGGGCTTTTTAATTGTAATATTCCAAACTTTTTCATCTAAAGATTTAAGAAAATTTTCCATTAGAATTTTCCACCCTTTATAGTTTTCACCCATAAACAATGGTGGTGCTAAAGATTTTTCATTTATTAAAATTTCATCCCCTCTAGTGGTTGCGATATCATGAAGCGCCATTATTCCTGGTTGTGAAGCCGTTTTGGAATAACCTGGCTCTGATACCAAGTGTTGGATCTTACGGTTCCCTTAGAGGGGGGTGAATAAGGGTTGACAAAATTTATTTCTTAATCTTAATTTACTTGATGAAATAATTAAAGAAATCAAAACTAATTTTTCATAATAAAATTAAACACTTAGAAAAAAATAAGAACAAAAATGATAATCTTTTATTTCATAAGTTATAAACTAATATACATGATATCTCTTTGAAGCTAGAGATTAAGGCTTATGAAAAATATAGTTAACTTTTGATTTCGCCAGTCCTTCTACCAAGATCTGGCAGGCTAAAGCGTATCTCTCCCTAGATCTTGCTACTAGCCTCCCCCTAGATCTTGATACTAGCCTCCCCCTAGATCTAACCACGATCTAGACGCTTCACACAAGGCAGTGATTTACTCCCTAAGTCGCACAAGGACTTGGATGCCACACACAAGGCGGCGATTTCCCCCTAAGCCACCCAAGGACCTAGACGCCACGCACAAGGCGGCGATTTCCTCTTAAGCCACACAAGGACTTAGATGTCACGCACAAGGCGGCGATTTCTCTACCGATTACAAAGAAGATAAGATAAGTTACAAAAAAAGAAATTTAGAATAAAAACTCCCTCAAAATGAAGCTCTGAAGATGACGTTGAATCCTTGCAAAGATTGAGTGAGATGCTGCACACAAACCGTCTCTTCTTCGCTCTTGAACATTCTTGGGAAAATGAGAGTTTTCTGAAGGTTAGAGCTCTTTGGATCAGTTGTACGGGAAGGAACACTCCAAATTCTGCGATCCTTGATCTCCACGGAAAAACGAATCACTTTTATATATTATCGATATCACCCGGCGACACTGGCTATCGCCAATCGGCGATATCCTATCTGGATGCCATGTGTCCCACGATTCTGAGGTTTCCGCTGGATGATTCGATCGTGGAGCTATCTCCGGGCGATAGTGGCTATTTCCTGGCGATATATCCTTTTCACTTTTGCCATTAGAACCATTACCATAGTGTAGATGACTTCGATCTCATTCCGGAATGGGGTGGCACGTTCTGTAACTCCTCCCGGATTGAAAGTTATGGTTGTTTCAAGTTTAGCACACAAAACTTGTCATTTTATTTTTTTTCTAAAGTGTACACACCCTTGGATCATGCCCATGACTGAGGCCTTGTCTCCTCATTCAACATGTACAACCTAGACACTATAAACACACAAAAGATTAGATCAAATACATCACGATATTTGTTATTCTCAAACCAAGAGATGCGGAATGCATGTTCCAACAGTCATCAACATCTCGAATTAGAAAATATTCCAAAAAACCATAAAGCGTTGAGTGATATTAAGTCACTTGATGTCATCTTCCTTGGCTCTCAGCATTTCTGGACTTAAAAATTTTTCTGGCTCTGTCTCAGCGGTTGTGTCTCAGCGATCTCAGCAGTTTTTCCTTATCAGCTGAGACAAGCCTTTGTCTCAGTGCTTTCTTCTTATCCGTTATCTCAGCGGTTTTTCATTATCAGCTGAGACAAGCATTTCTCTCAGCACTTTCTTCTTATCTGTTGTCTCAGCGATTTTTCCACTTAACTGTCTTAGCTGTTTTCCACATATTTGTCTCAGTGCTTCCTTCTTTATTAGAAGCGTTGAGTGAACCTGTTTCACTCAACGCTTCTGGACTTAGAGAAATCCAGTCAGTCTTCTCAGTTGTCTCAGCAGTCTCAATGTTTTCTTCTTAGTTGGCTTAGCTGTATCAGCGGTCTCAATGCTTTTTACTTAGTTGTCTCAGCTGTCTCAGTGGTCTCAACGCCTTCTTCTTAGTGGTCTCGGAGCTTTTTTCCTTTAGATATATTTTCTAGCTTTAGCCGTGTTCGATGATCTGTGGGCTGAGCTCGACGAACTCTAATCTTCTCAGCGGTCTCAGCACTTTTTGCCTTAGTCAATTTTTCTTTGGCTTCGGCTTGACGAGTGTTGAGCTGTGCTCGACGAATTACAACCTGAGCTCGACGAACTGTAAACTTCTCAGCGGTCTTAGCGCTTTATGCCTTAGTCAAATTTTTTCCTATTTTAGCTTGACAAGTGTTAAGCTGAGCTCGACGAACTGTAACCTGAGCTCGGTGAACTTTGATCTGAGCTCGACGAATTTTGAATTTTGAGTCCTTAAGCTTATCCCAAGGAATGCTAAGTTAAGCTTGACGATCAGCGAGTTGAGTTCGACGAACTCTGAGCTAAGTTCGATGAATTTTGAATCCTGAGTTCTTAAGCTTAACCCAAGGACTGTTAAGTTGAGCTTGACGATCAGCGAGCTGAGTTCAATGAACTCTCAGCTGAGTTCAACGAAATTTGAGTTTTACTGTTAAACTCATTTTACTTTACTTGTCCAATCATGGACTACCTGCATGCAAGAATTAAAGCACACGTTACAAACATTATGCCCCTTAGCATGATTGGAGATGTCTCTTCAAATTCTGAGGAATATTGTAGGGGACAATTCCCAACAATCTCCCCCTATTTGAAGAAGGCAGAACACACATTCATGCTAAGGTGCATCAACACAAGAAATATCATGATAGGTCTAATAAAACATTATCATGATAACTAGCCATCCTAGAATAGGAAAACTCCCCCTAGATGAGATGTCTAACACTATGATTGACAGATCAATGGTACAAGTGAATTAACAATCATTGACAATGTGATGGTATGATTAACAACACAAGTTTTATTAATCATTAACAAGGTAAACATTATGATCAAGATGAATCTAATCATTAACTTAGCCAATCAACAGCATCAAACATGTTATAATAGGATATTTATTAAAGAACAGCATATCTATCTATCACTGATATACACAAAGAGTTACATTATAGATTTATCACCTTAATATGGTCAGGGCCAAAACATATTAATTCCACTGATAAAGATTTTGAAAATTTTACACTATTGATGATCATTACAAGACATAGATCAGACAGAATTAAAAAGAACTTCAGTCTTGCAGTCTTTTATCAGTTAGTCTTTTTTGAACTTTCCCCAGCATCTTTATTTCCAGTAGTCTTCTTCAAGTTTTCAGCTTTGTTCCTCTGCCTCTTGAAGTAAAGGAATGGCTTTGGAATATATCTGGAAGGTATTTTCTTGGGGTTGCTCTTCCTTACCAGATTCTCCTTGAATACTCTTTCCCTTAGGGAATTTCTTTCCAAATGTTTTTCCATTCCTCAGAAGTATATACACTGTCAATGTTCTTCAAGATTTGTCCATGGCTTACCTAAGCATTGATAATGATGGATTCAGAGGCATCACTAAGCTGTTCATAGACTGGATCATCTCTGTTCACAGCTCTCCTCTTTACCATGAATTCTTCAACCATATGAGTTCCTTCCCTCTTTCTTCTGGCAACAAGTTGTACATCCTGTACAATTCTAGCTTATGCAGGGAAGTCTAAGTCCTCTGGCCTCTTTTTATCCAGGAGGGGCAGGTGTAGTGCCACCCTGGTACCTTGAATTACATTGAAGCCTTGATCTTTAATAAGTGTTGCTATCTTAGCATGGCTGCTCTCCCCCTTTCTGCCTTCTTCAGATATGGACTTTTGTAGTAGGGTGGTGTTATCTTCATTCATGCTTGATATATATTTGAATATTCTTTCATTGTCATCAAGCAGCTCATCTTTTAAAAGTAGTGCCTCCTTCAATGATTGGAAGGCAACATTGGAGACATGCTGACTAACATGATCTGTTGCACTCTTGATCACCTCATTAGTTGCACTTACATAATTCTTGACATATCCTATGTCAGCTATAGAGATTTTTGGCTTGTGTCCAAAGATTTCATGAGGGTGGTTAGCTTGATTCCAGCAGTTCCAGCCTTATCAAACCAGGTGGTGACATGTTTGTTTAAGTGGGATTTTTCTTATTTAGTTTCATTTACTTTGGCTGACATTTCATCCCTCAGTTTGGCAACAGATTGATCAACATACTCCATGAGGGTTGTGGTCTGAGCATCCAGTAGTGCTTTGATTTGAGTTAGAAATTCCTTATTGGAGATGGGGGTAGATGGAGTATGGCTCATGAGAGGAGGTACAACATTCAGAGTAGGGATCTGAGAAGGCTCCCCCTCAACTACAGCACCTATAGAAGGAAATATTTTGTTAGCTAAAGTTGTTTTAACATTACAAATTAAGAGGGAATGGGTTTTACCTGCAGTGGGTGCAGACTCAACTATTTTATTGACAACTTGATCCAAGTCTATCAAATCAATTTGATCATGCTCCCCATCAGACTATGCATCTTTCTATGGGCTTGTCCTATTAAGATAAGTATCTAAAGTCTCAGGAGGCACCCTGTTATCTTATGCAGCAGGGATATCTTCACTTGTTGCAATACCATCAGTATCACCCATGTCTGCCTAATCTTCTGCAGCAACCTCTTCTTCAGCAGCATTCTTAGATAATTGTCTTGACCTTGGGTTGGCATGGATTTTATCAATATGCATAGCAGCAACCTGGAGTTGAATGTTTGCAGAGGATTAACTGAGTGATAAGTCAACCTATAGACCAGCATCAGCTGGAAAGGATGATCCATGCTCTGGTTCAGAGCTGGAAGTACTTTCTTCCTCAGTAGGTTGCTTCCTAGAACCCTTGGAGGAGTCTTTTATTCCTAAAGGTTTGATCATTAGTAGGACTCTAGAGAATCTATGCAAAGTCTTTATGTCCATTCTTTTTAGGTAGTGAATCTTCACCCCATGTTCCTATGTGAAAGTGTCAGGATAGGTGTTCACTAGGTATAAGGAAATAATTCTGCCCATGTTTGGAGAGGATATGCAGTCTACTATTCTCTGATAGATGAGAGAAGACCATGAGGTCTTTCTGTTCAGGATAATTCTGGTCATAACTTCAAACATGAACCTGGAGATGGTGTCATGTGATTCAGGTTTGCAGATAATGGCTTTCCCTACAATGTTTGCTAATAGTTTTCCTCTCTGATTGAAGAATTTCCTTTTCAGAGACCCATATTTGGCCTCATTATATCCACACCAAGTGAGAGCATTGTCTTTGTCCGTGTCGGCAAGCTCATCTTCCTCTATAGGGTTGATGGATGGTATATGGAGGGCCTTTCCTAGTCTCTTAGGGTTTACATTTATTTTGATATTGTCAATCTTAGACCTAAGAGAGTTTTGAGAAGGGGACATTTTGATGTTTGAGAAGAATTCCACTACCTCTTTGCTAAGAATGGTGGAGGGTTTGGAAAGGGTATATTCTAAGCCTGCGACCTCAATCATCCTTAATACATCTTTAATCTCAGGAGAGGCATGATTGAATCCATCCCTCACAATTTCATATCCATCCTGAAGCTTTTTAATGACATTTGGCACCATCGAAACAGTGCGGCAAGACGTTGAGAAGGTTTCGGTCTCGACGGCTAGGGTTAAGGCTTTGGAGCGTGATGTGTCTTTTCGTTTCTTGTCGTCTTTATATAATTAATGAAAATATTAAATTAATTTAATTTAATTTTTCATTTGACTATTAAGTTACGTACTTTTGACTTGACGGATTGCTCGACGAATCTTGTTATGATACAAAGCACTTAGTGCTTTTATTATATCTCAGCTTTTCTTTTATTCATTCCATACATGTTTAATTTGTGGTTTGCCAAACCAATTGGTTGTACATTTTACTTGACTTAGTAAAATTTTTGTCAAGTTAAATAGAGGGGGACCTAACATGTCAATGGGCCAGATCTATTGGCACCCAATTTGTGCAATGTTTTGCCCTAAAGCTTGTTAATAAGTTATTTGAGTTTTTGAGTAAAGCCTACAAAAATTAACAGTGTGAATAATTGAATCACTGTTTTTCTAGTTAATGTGCTAGATTAGATTCATCTTGAGCACAACTAACATAACTTAACAAATGGCAAACTCAATCTCTATATAAGATGGAGAGACATGCCTTAAGGCTTGCTTCCTCTAGCTCTTGAGGATTACTTACTTGATAGCCTCAACCTTAATTTATTGCTTTTTCTGGAGCATATTCCTAGAGCAACAATCATGTCCCAAACATTTGCCTGGAACACCCATTATCCAAATACCAAGTCTTAATTTGCAGGTACTTGGACTATCATGCAAAATATAATTCATTTACCCTTAGGCACCCAATGATAATTGGGTCCTAGGTTCCTATTAGCATCATAAAACATCTGCCCAATTCTCTGTCGGGGCTGAGCACCTTTCTGTCCACTAGTCACATTCAGGTTATGCCAATAATCAATGGCATAGTGACCAACTTTCCCACAGCACCAACATCTATGAATTTTGTATCTTCTCTTTAGGACAACACAGACTTGCTGTCCATGAGAGATGTGAGCAACATCAGATTTTGTTGGATGAGCATTGCATGATGCTGCCCCCTTCTTCTTGAGTGAAGGTGCTGTGGAACTAAATACAGTTGGTCCACTATGGGCCTAATGTATTTTTGGAGCCTACCATCTAATAGACATTCTCATTTCCTTAGATAAAGAATATTTGGATCCAAATCTAAAGATCTTCTCCTGAACATTATGGCTAGAGTGGACAGTATCACTCTTTCTTAGATCATGTGCCTTCACCCCACTGATGGAGGACATATTTGATTGATCCTTCTAGAGTGGTGTAATCTTAACAGTTTTAGAAGGTGTATTTGCCTTCTGAAACACTGTCCTCTTATTAAGGAAATCAGATTTGAAATGGTGATTGATGTGGTCAATACCCAGCTTCTCAGAGACTTGGCAAGTTGCAGCTTTTGGCAACTGACCCTGTGACTGAAAAGGGTTAATCACAATCCCCAACCTGTCTGAGAACTTTTGTTCCAGATATCTGATATGCTTTTTCTTCTCATATAGAAACAAAGTCTGACACACAAGACTTTTCTTGAGTTCAGACACCTCATGACTTTTCTAATAAAATTCAATAAATTTACTGTTATAAAGAGTTCTATAAGGCATTAGGACCTCAATCTCTTTGGCTTGCCTCTTGGCAAGAATTTTGCTCTTCTTTAGAGCATCTAGGAGTAGTCCATAGTTGTCAATCAATTGATTGACATCAATCACAGATTCTGAGCAATCTTTATTATAGTCAGAGGATGATTCAGAATTGAAAATAGTTTGTACCTTGATTGATTCTGAATCTGGCCGACTCCTTCCTTCTGCAGACATTGCCATCAACCCATGGCATCCATAGTCTTCTTCATCCACCTCATTGTCACTGTCTGAGTGTGATAGAGGGGCCCTGATTCCTATCTTGGCAGCAGGATATTCCACTTCTCCTTCTTGATCTACAACAATTGATATCAGCCCTATGTAGGCGTTTTCTTCTTCATCTTCAGATTCTGAGGATGATGACTCTGTCCAGCTGCTCTCCTTCTGAGCCACAAAGAACTTCTCCTTCTTCTTGTCCTTATTGTGATGGTGATGATTTTTCTTCTTCTTCTTATCTTCTTCCTTTCTTTTGACTGGGCAGTCAGCAATGACGAGCCCAGCCATGCTACAACAATAGCAGATAACTTTAGAAGAGTTCTATTTACTCTGTGACATACCTATCATCCTTTAATGACATCATGTGATAAGAGGAAGGCTGATTCCTTCTACAGTAAGTTGTAGGGCTCTTCAGCCCTACAACTTAGGGACATACCTATCATCCTTTGATGGCATCCTGTGATAAGAGGATGAGGATGGTCTGCCCCTCTAGTCCTTCATGTAGATGGGTAGCTTCATGGCCTCTAACTCCTCGTAGTTCATTACTGACCCCATAATTTTATCTTATAGCTAACCTTGGAGGTATACTTAGATTTTTAAATCCTTTTTGAGTAACCTCCCTCTGATACCACTTGAAAGTTTTTTTATTTTAGGTTAGCTAATCACCTAGAGGGGGGTGAATAGGTCTTTGAAATTTTAATAAATCTTTTGTTGTATTCAAATTATTCTGTCTAGAGCTTGTCCTTAAGTCCTGCAATCACAAAAAAACAAGCACACACAGCAAACAACGGGATTTATAGTGGTTCCCCAATTGGGTATATCCACTTTCCCTCCCACTTATCCAACTTATTTGTTGGACTCGGCAAAAAGTCCTCCACTATGCTCCTCAGAGCTTACACCACAGGCCCTCAACCTTACACACAGATTCTTCATAGAATCCAACTCAGAACCACAAGGGTTCCTTCCTCAGAGCTCTGCAGAACTCCTACAGCTCAGTGATCCACTGATCACCTACCTCAGCCTTATTTCTAAGGCCTACACTTAGGCTCTTCAGCCCTACAGCTTCAGGCACACAACCCTACTCTCAGAGTGCTGCAGCACTCCTACAACTCAGTACCCTTCCAGGTACCTACAGCTCAGCCTTCTCGAAGGCCTACAACTCAGTGATAAGCTTGTCACTATAGCTCAGTGACTCTTTAGTCACCTACCTCAAGCACAAGGCCCTACACTCAGACTGGGAGGACAGCCTTACCTCAGATCCACACTTGGATCCCACCTCAGAGAGCAGCACTCTCCTACCTCAGGCGCTTAAGCCCTATAGCTCAGATCCACACATAGATCCTACCTCAGTGCCCCAACAGGGCACCTACCTCAGTGACAAATTTGTCATCTACCTCAGGCACAAAGTGCCCTACACTCAGATTCAGGAAACCTAAATCCTACAGGAAGATAATATAGAATGTAGAAGAAAATAAAATACTGACTCAGAGAAATGTCTCTAAGTCAACTTTGCTGGACTGAGTAGATTTCAGTCCAGCCCACTTGTTGTAGAAGGAATCAGCCTTCTTCTATAGCTATCACTTTTTACTACTGCATAGATAAGCAGCTATCGGCTTGCTAATGAGATGAATCAGCTAAACTGTTCTGTTGAGAACAAACTTGCTGAGCTTTGAAGTGCTTTCGCTATCCTTCTTTGCCTTCAGGCTATCTTGGCTGGACTTTAGCTTTCAAGCTTGATGGAGAAGATGTACAGCCGCCTCTTGCTTTCTCTTTCTATATTTTCTGCATTTGATTCGTTAACCCTAATCCATTTATTGTTTCCTTTTTATATGTGTTGATTTGAATCAACGGCACAGTAGTATGTGGGCCCACTAAGGATTGGTGAGTGCCAACTCCATCAGAAAGGGACAAAAACATCTTTCGACGCTACAACAGCTTTCTCGCAATGACTTCCTGTAATTTTGACTTTGATGACGTCAGCAGTGGTCATCAACATCTGGACTTAGAAAATATTCCAGAAAACCATGAAGCGTTGAGTGATATTAAGTCACTCAACGTCATCTGCCTTGGCTCTCAGCGTTTCTGGACTTAGAAATTTTACTGGCTCTGTCTCAGCGGTTGTGTCTCAGTGGTCTCAGCATTTTTTCCTTATCAGCTGAGACAAGCCTTTGTCTCAGTGCTTTCTTCTTATCTGTTGTCTTAGCGGTTTTTAATTATCAGCTGAGACAAGCCTTTCTCTCAGCACTTTCTTCTTATCTGTTGTCTCAGCGATTTTTCCACTTAACTGTCTCAGCTGTTTTCCACTTATTTGTCTCAGCGCTTCCTTCTTTATTAGAAGCGTTGAGTGAACCTGTTTCATTCAACGCTTCTGGACTTAGAGAAATCCAACCAGTCTTCTCAGTGGTATCAATGATTTGTCCTTAGTTGGCTCAACTGTCTCAGGGGTCTCAACGCTTTTTACATAGTTGTCTCAGCTATCTCAACAGTCTCAAAGCCTTCTTCTCAGCAGTCTCAGTGCTTTTTCCTTTAGACAGATTTGCTGGCTTTAGCTGTGTTCGACGATCTGTGGGCTGAGCTCGATGAACTCTAATCTTCTCAACGGTCTCAGCGCTTTTTGCCTTAGTCAATTTTCCTTTGGCTTCAGGTTGATGAGTGTTGAGCTGAGCTCGATGAATTGCAACCTGAGCTCGACAAACTATAAACTTCTCAGCTTTCTCAACGCTTTATGCCTTAGTCAATTTTTCTCTTGCTTTAGCTTGACAAGCATTGAGCTGAGCTCGACGAACTGTAACCTGAGCTTAACGAACTTCGATCTGAGCTCGACGAATTTTAAATCTGAGTCCTTAAGCTTATCCCAAGGAATACTGAGTTGAGCTCGAGGATCAGTGAGTTGAGTTCGATGAACTCTGAGATGAGTTCAACGAATTTCGAATCATGAGTTCTTAAGCTTAAACCAAGGACTGTTGAGTTGAGCTCGATGATCAGCGAGCTGAGTTCGACGAACTCTCAGCTGAGTTCGACGAAATTTGAGTTTTACTGCACAACTCATTTTACTTTACTTGTCCAATCATGGACTACCTGTATGCAAGAACTAAAGTACACATCAAAAACATTATTCCACTTACCATGATTGGAGATGTCTCTTCAAATTCTGAGGAACATTGTATGGCATATATCCCAACATAACCTTACCCCTTACCCAGGGCAGCAATATTCCTTCCCTGCAGGCATAGCATTTTACAAGCAGATATATCACAAGAACGTGCACTCACGCATAGTTCAACATATCACAAATGAATGCCTCAGCAGCCAAACGTTTCGTGCACTCAGGGAACATATTCGGTGTGCCGAAGTATCAGGCCCCACCACCATTTCCAATGGCAACCTTGAGCATTACGCACCATGGCCTACAGCCAGACTTTAGTCTTAATGGCACGCAGGCCTAAGACTCTCATTATGTGTTACAACGAATGCCCAATTACCCGAGAAACTCAAGTTGACAACCATAACATGGAGACATGTCAGCCCTACCTGTTGCTCGAATCTCCACAAGTGACGCGTGTCGACTTCTCCCTTATCTATTCAGCACGAAGCCTTTTAAGAGCCCATAACTCACAATAGCCACAATGTCTACCCAGGACTGGCTTCACAATCAAAAGGTTAGCTAGGAGCTATCGTCAGCGACAATCACTATCGCCCAGCATTTAGCGACAGAACTCTCTCTCCGTTCCCAACCCTAAGCATAACTGGACCAACCATCTAAAAATCACTTCAGCCACCTGCAGTGCAAGAAACACTGGACTTTCATAGCATACAGCACATACACTTTGATGGTATTTTCCTGGAATTCCACTCCAGTACTTCCTGCTACTCCATTTCACAGGCACAACCCACCGACACCATAAAATACTCGTTTATACGCGGAGTATTCTTCGGTGCACAAAATAAAATATCACAAATCCAGACCAACCTGTCCAAATGGGCTTCACATAGTATGCCTATTCCATACTATACATTTTCGGATTTATATGCAAGACCTCTTTGGAATATCAAGAATCAACCCAACGGAAATCCCTCAATACTCCACCTTTTGGTGGGGTAAATCCATGTATATGCCAAATAAGGACTTCACATGTCCAAGGAAGAAGATCGTTACCCTTGAAGATCTCTTCGGAGCCATGACTGTGATCTATGATCCAGATGGAATTGATTGCCACAACTTCTACTCCATGGATCTAGCATCGACTCGCGATTCCAATCACAAGCAAACCTTGGATCAACCTTCACACAAGCTCCTGGACGTTCCTCCTCTTCCCTTTCTAAAAGTACAGTAGAAAAAGGATATAAGAAGATGAGAATAAAATCTCAAGTCCATTCTTATACAAAAGCTACAGTTGCACGGTAAATACTACTACCGCGCGGTAACTTAGGCGGTAACCGCTTTGACCAGTCGGCACCGGAATCAGAACTAGCGCCCTGCGAGAACACTTTAGCGCTTGGCGGTAAATCGTTCGATATTTGTCGAGTGATTAGCGCGGCGCGGTACCTCCTACCGCCTAGTGTTAGCGTGCTCGATGATTATTCGATAGCGTTGAGTGGTCAAAAGCATTGAGTGGTCGAAGCGTTATGTGGCTAACGCGGCGCGCTAGCTTCACGGTACCCAACCCAATCACTACAAATTTTAAATCACTGAGCTACCGCCTGTGATAAGACTATCGCGTCGTGTTAGCCCCAAATGACGACTACGTCTTTTTGGGGTATTACATCAGACACTTGAAGGATCACCCAATTGATCAAATCATAGGAGATCCCTGGGATGGTGTCAGAACTCGTAGAGGTACAACTAATGAAAATCCATATTTAAGTTTCCTCTCGTAGGTTGAACCAAAAAAGTTTGTGGAAGCAAACTCAGACGCATCTTGGGTAATTGTAATGGAAGAAGAACTGAATCAATTTAAGTGTTGCCAAGTCTGGAAGCTTGTTACAAGACCCAAAGGTAAGAACGTTATCGGAATAAAGTGGGTCTACAGGAACAAGATGGATGAAGATGGAACAATTATAAAGAACAAGGCCAGACTCGTCGCCAAGGGATACAGACAAGAAGAAGGAATCGACTTCGATCAGACGTATGCTCTAGTGGCAAGGCTGGAGGTAATCAGGTTGTTCCTAGCATATGCAGCACTTAAGTGCTTCACTGTATATCAGATGGACGTGAAGTCGGCCTTCTTTAATGGTGACATAAAGGAAGAAGTGTATGTGGAACAACCTCCAGGTTTTCTTGATTCTAACCATCTTGAGCATGTTTATCTCTTATTTAAAGCTTTATATGGTTTGAAACAAGCTCCTTGATCTTGGTATGAGACATTGTCTAACTTTATTCTTGAGAACAAGTTCACAAGAGGAAGGATAGATAAGACATTATTTCTTAGGGAAATAAAAGGCAAGATTTTGCTAGTGCAAATTTATGTCGATGACATCATATTTGGCTCTACTGACCATAACCTTTGCAAACAATTTTCCAAACTTATGCAAGGGAAGTTCGAAATGAGCAGTATGGGAGAGCTGAAGTATTTCTTAGGACTTCAAGTGAAACAATCTGAAGATGGAATTTTCATCACTCAGACGAAATTCACCAAAGAGTTAATTAAGAAATTCAGAAAGGAGAGTGCAACCTCTATGAGGACTCCAATGGGTTCAGCTATGTCTCTGGACAAGGATGAGAAAGTGGAACCTTTTGATGAAACTAAATACAGAAGCATAATTGGATCCTTACTCTACCTTACTGCTAGTAGGCCAGACATCATGTTTTCAACATGTGTGTGTGCTAGATATCAGGTGAACTCTAAGAAATCTCATTACACTACTGTAAAGCGGATTTTGAGATATCTTAAGGGTACACCAAATATTGTCTTATGATACCCAAGAAGTAATGATAGCGAACTAATTGGATTTTCAGATGCAGATTTTGCAGGTAGTAAAGATGATAGAAAGAGCACTTCTGGGACTTACCAATTCCTGAGAAGGAGACTAATTTTATGGAGCAGTAAGAAGCAAAATTGTGTCGCAACTTCAACAGCCGAGTCAGAATATATTTCTGCAGGCAGTTGTTGTGCACAACTGCTATGGATAAAGAACCAATTTGAAGACTACAATATGAAGTTCAAGAACATTCTGATATTTTGCGACTCCTACGGTGCAATTGCAATCGCAAACAACCCAGACTCTCATAGCAGTACAAAGCACGTAGAGTTGAGGTACCATTTTATCAGGGAGCATGTGGAGCATGGAGACATCTATCTCTAGTATGTTCCAACTAACGAGCAGGTTGTAGATATTTTCATGAAGCTACTGGACGAGGCCAAGTTCTCGTTCTTCAAAACAGAACTTGGCATGCTCAACAATTAAGAATGAAGAAAAAGGTCTCAAGCGAAGTTCAAGATTGGGTTACACTTCAAAATCAAGGAAATTTTAAGTCTGGACTTCATTTCTCGAGACGAATGGTCATTACTCGAGTACTCAGATATCTACTTGAGAACCACAGTAGATTCCCAAGAAATATTACTCGAATACTTAGTCCATTCTCGAGAACCTCGGACTTCTTCTCGAGAAAGGATATCTCTACTCGAGAACAGGCTTTCTTCTTCTCAAGAGCATGTAAGTCTCATCTCGAGAAATGATATCTCACTCGAGTAATCAGATGCCAAATTACTCTCCAAGTTCAAATTTCTGATATTGGCACCCAAGCACCTCCTACCGCCATATTTCAGGTATTTGAGTATTATTATTTCCTTAATCATCATAATTTAAGAGTTATATAAATAGATTAAGTCCGAAAAAAACACCAAATCCCGAATCTCAAAACGTTTCTCGAGAACAAGAAACCTTTTGTCTTCCCTATTATCGTCGTTCCCCTACTACTGTTTCAGCTTTTTTCTCTCAGAAGGCAAGACATCTGCTCATCTATCTTGATCGATGGCTCCTCAGTCGAAAGTTAGTATTGGCAGTGAGTTAGTTTCCACACAGACTGTCGAACACTCTGACGATTTCCGCAATGTTCTGTTGTTACTAGAAGTCGCTGGACTATCTTTCGTTTTGGAACACCAGTGCAAGATTCTACTTCCTGAAGTTGAGGAATTCTTCCAGAATGCCAAAATAAAGAGAAATGGGAAGATTCTCAAGAGCAAGGTTTGCGGACTCAAGATCAAGCTGACCACCCCAATCATTCCCAAGCTCCTTTGGCTGCCTATCATCGATGAGGAAGATGACCTAATTGTCGAAGATTATGATCGCGCATGCAGATTTTGTGGTGTCTCCGTTGCTGCGTGCACTATTCGCCGCCCTAATATCGATGTAGAGAGCAAGTTGCTTGTGGACATTCTCGAAAAAGTCCTTTTGTGCCGCACCAGTTCGATCAGCTTCATCACAAATGACTTCTTTGACATGATGACTGCTGTAATCTGCAGGAAGAAATTTCAGTGGGGTATGATGATTTTTGACAAAATCAAAGACAGTATCGAGGCACCCAATTTTGGTAGAATAATTTCTCTTCTTCGTCATGAGCTCAAGCCAGAAATTGTTTATTTTTCTAAAGGTATTTATTTGCATCATATGAAGAAATTCTCCATTTCTTCCATTCAGAGATGGGAACTCAAGATTCAGAAACCTACACAAGGTGTCAAAGCCCATGATCTCCAAGTGGATGAGGACAGGACTCCATCTTCCCCTTTAAATCAAGTAGCTGGCACATCTGGTGCAGTTGCTGCGGGGGAGCCTACTCCTGCAATCCCAGAGATAAGTCAGTTTACTCTTCCTTCAGATGTTGCTCCACCTACTGCTATATCTTTAGAAGTTTCTGCTCCTACTGAAGAAATGCTTACTGATGACCAAGTACATGATCAAGTGCTATCTACAGAAGATGGCATCAACAGGATGATAGAGGAACTCACCTCTAAAGAACCTCTATCTCCTATACCTGAAGACCATCCATCTCAGCAAGCTAAATCCTCTCAACCAGAACCATCCCATCCAGAACATTCTTCTGAACCAAAACCTTCTCACCCCCAATCTCCTATTGAGGATGTACAAAAAGAAGAAATAGTTTCTATTTCTAATGATAAAGAAGTATCTCCTTAATAAGTTGAACCACCCCTCAGAAGCCTAGACTTCTCCCTCCCTACTATTATTGGTGAGGAAGGACACGTCATTATTCACACTATCAGAGGCCAGAACTCAGCAATTATTGAAGAAATAGTTCCCTGGACTGCTCCTATCCTACCTCCTCCACCTCCTCCAACTGAAGCAAATACTGTTGATACCCTCCTGGGTAAGATTGAGTTTATGTTAGCCCGGCAAAGAACATACTTTGACCACTCTCTTAAAGTTGCCACTAACAAAATAACTGCTCTAGAAAAATAGAAGAGCGGAGGCATTGCTGAAATACAGTATAATACTGATTCTCTCAAACACCTATTCCAAATAGGTGGGAAAGCTTTAGACCATACAATCACTAGTATTGGTCATGTCATGGACCAATCAGCTACTCTGGCAAATAATCAAATTCAATTGGAAAAGAATGCTGAAAGTAACAACTTCAATACATGTGAAGAGGTTGGAAAGTTCAAAGAGGAAGTTATAAGTACCTTATCCCTAGAAGTCAGAAAGGGGGAAAATTAGTAACGGAATATCTAGAAAAATCTGATAGTACCATGAAAACTCTTCGGCAAGCAAAATTGAAAGATATGAATGCAACAGTACATGACCATATTCATGTGGTAATACTTCACACATATGTTACAGCAGTTTGGACGCACAACCAAATTTTTCCTGAATTTCAAGTAGATCCAAATGCTGCTCCTCCTCCTCATCTCAATCCTATTACTCAGCAACCTTCTGCTCCAATGCCCTCATTTTCTCCAAGACCTGAAGATTTTGTAACTCCTCATGCTGAATATTCTCAAGTTTAGTCTGAACAAGATATGCCTCAAATACCTCCTCCAGAAATTCCAGCTCATAAGAAAAGGAAATATGGTGACAGCGTTTCTACTAGCCGATCCACTCCTAATCCAGAAGCTGAAATGAGAAGAGCTTAAGAATTTGTTGAAGTATGGAGCTCAACCTCCAAATCCCTAATTCTTAACACTCTAAAACTTGTTGTGGATTTCAATGAGAATAGAAATGATCATTACATCTCCTATGAATGGGATCTGTATTAGAAATCTCTTACCAAGAGGAGAATATATGATAGAGAGTATGGAAAGAACAACCTCAAGGCTCCTCCCAAACCTGCCAAGTACTATCCTCAACCATACAGTTATCAGAAGAGGCAATAAGAGAAGAAGGAGAGGCAGCAACAACAGCAGAGCTAGTAGAAATTGAAGATGATCAGAAATTTCATTTATAAGATCTTGTGGAATTTGATTTTTCTTGGACAATTTCTATAAATATAAATCTTTTAATTTTAATGTTCTGATTTTTCTATAACATAGCATTTCTCATTATCACTTTGTTTGCTAGTTACTTTATTTGTTTTTCTTGATGTAATTCACCTTAGTGTAGAGGGTTCTGACTTCTACAAATAGGGGGGAGATTGTTGGGTATTGCATGCACAATAACCCAGATTTGTATGAAGTCACCCTTGAACTAAGATGAATTAAGTTTGTATTTGATACTCTTTTCAAGTCGAGTGTTTACACGATATAATTGCCAAGTGTAGAGCAATGTCAGTCTACAATGAGTCACCAAACACAGGATCATACAATTTAATCCCTTATTATGTGATATGTAGTGTTGACTCATGTGTAGCCTCTCTATTGGGACACACTTCTTTTTAAAGTACTAAAAATATGGAAGAAACTATGGGTTGTTCATCTCCAAGAAGAAGAATTAAAAATTCTATTAAGAAATTTCTTCAAGTAAAATTCTCGAGAAGTTCTATGTCTAGTACTCGAGAAGTAAAGTTATTGTTCTCAAGAAGCTGAGTATTTCTCGAGAAGCCCATGAGTTGTTCTCGAGATAGCCATGTACTTCTCGAGAAGTCTTAAGTATATCTCAGAATTCTTCTAAGTGTTGTTCTCGAGTAAGCAGAAGTCTAATACTCGAGAAGCAAGGCTTTGTCTCGAGAAGCAGAAGTCTAGTTCTTGATAAGGCCAAGCTTTGTCTCGAGAAAGCCGAAGTTATTTCTCGAGAAATCCAAATTGTTCTCGAGAAGTCCAGTTAGATCTCGAGAAGTCATTACCTACTTCTCGAGTAACAGAAATTGTTTCTCGAGTAATAATCCTTTCTTTCTCGAGAAGCTAAAACTCATTTTTTTTGTGTTTTCCATAAGTCCTTATTCTCGAGAACCTTATACCACTTCTCGGGAACATAAGTTGTACTCGAGAAGTCTCTCCTTCACTCGAGAAATGAAATTCAATTCTTTGAATTTTTTGTTAAGTCCCGGCGAAAGTAATTTCAAATTGATCTCTTTCCTTATTGGTCCACATGTTCTGTCATTAATGATTATGATTGTTAGGCAAGTCCTATAAAAGGTCTTATCATAATCGAATAACCCTAATAAGAAATCTAAGTATTCTGAATCGTACAATTTTCATTCTAAATCGGGAAGTGTCGCCGCTATTCATCGTCTTCTTCACCGCTGACCTTCTCCGATCCAAGAGATTCAGAACAAGAGGTTTCAACAGATCAAGACTTTCAACATCGACAAATCTATTCCTTGATCGTGCTGATCCTAAAGTTTTCAAATCCAGAGATTTCGCCTTTGTCTTCTTCTATCTGTTTATGACAGAGCTTCAAATTTTAAGAAGGAAGAAGGGATGAAGGTTCAGATCTGAAATATTTCTGTTTGTATATTTTCTGTAAAACATTTTATTTTTGTAGGAGATTCTTCTCCGAGTTGTAGGAGCTTTGTTCTCCGAGATTTTTATAGGAGTGTTTTGACTCCGAGTTGTAGGGGTGTTGATCCGAGTTGTAGGATTGTTTTCAATCCGAGAAAATAGTGAAGTAGCCAAGTCTAATGTGTTGCAAGATTAGTGAGGTGGAAAGTGTTGGGTATTGTATCCACAATTACCTGGATTATAGGAAGCCACCTGTCAAGCTAAGATGAATTCACAATGTATTTGATGAAACCTCTTAAGTTGTGCTTGCAGTTCTTCCACGCTAAGTGCACACCAATGTCAGGGTGCAGTAGGTCAATATACACGGGTCTGCACGACGTAATCCCTCGTTGAGCAGATCAGTGTGTTGTCCTACGTGTACTCTCTCTATTGGAGTGCACTTACTTTCAAGTACAGGGTCGTGTTTATGCAAGAGAAGACAAGGAGCAAGGATGGGTCAAGGAGCAGCTCTTGGGTGGAAAGACGAAAATTCGTCTAAGTATAATTCGACGAGAATCACCAAGTGATTCTCGCCGATTCGGCGAGAATCACTAGTGATTCTCGCCGAATCGTCGAGAATCATTAGTGATTCTCGCCGACTCTTTCCGGCTACCTCAAAACGGTGCCAAGTAAGATTCGGCGAGAATCACTAATGATTCTTGTCGAACCCATCGCTGAGCAGATCATGAATACCAAGTAATATTCGTTGAGAATCACTAAGTGATTCGGCGAGAATCACTAGTGATTCTCGACGAATCGTCGAGAATCACTAACTGATTCTCGCCGATTCGTCGAGAATCACCTCCGATTCTCGCCGATTTTTACTTGGTGTTTTCTCTGGAAGCTGCTGGACCGGATTCTGTCGCTGGACTATTTTGAACCGGTTTTCGGGTTTCTACGTGTGGGACCCACAACGGTCATATTGTAAGTGTCTACAGTGTATAAATACATGCGTATTTTTGAACAGTATAGAGAGCGAACAAGATAAGAAATACGCGAGCACGGACGAACCCTAAAATCGCCGCTTTTGCTCCGTCGTCGCCGCCGCCGCTCGCGACAAGTTGTTCGCCGGTTGATCGTGGTTTCGCCTAGATCCTCCTGCGACAGAAGCCTAGCTAAGCTCAGCGTCTCACGTGTCTAACCAGAGATCTCTTGTCTCTCGATTTGTAGATCGGGAAAGTCTTCCCCATCCGAATCGATCGAGACGATTGATCCTAGTGTGACCGTTGGTAGACCTAGCTAGCTTCGCTACGAAGTTTGGATCTCTAAAGAAGTGCAGCCGCACATCGTCGTCGCCGCCGATCCCGTGAACCTTGTCGCCGCCCATCTTGCCGCCGCCGGTTCCGGGGAGATCCTCTCCAAGAGAGATCTAAGGTTGTGGACTCCTTGTGGACGTCAAGAACACGTCGTCAACAAAGAGGGACATCTTAGTCTCCAAACGAAGTTTGTATCTCGTGTACATTCTAGTTTTACTTTTGTTGTAAAGGAACGTTTGTTCCGTGTTGTAAGGGTTGGGTACAACCCGGTTTGTGGGAGTGGTGACTCCTACGTGTGGAAGGGTTCCTTCCGTTAGTACAAGGATTGGATTTCAATCCTGTTGGTGAAGATACTGAGTCATCCCGTGTTGGGAGATAGGTCGAAGGGGGAAAGTGGATGTACCCAAGTTGGGGAACCACTATAAATTGCCTGTGTATTCTATGTGCTGTGCTGTTTATTTTTATTGTGCAGGTACAATCTTAAATTCCGCAAAAACGCTGCACGTCACCTATTCCCCCCCCCCCCCCCATAGGTGAAGATAGTTGACACTAGGTGAACTTTCAAGTGGTATCAGAGGGAGGTTACTCATCAAAAAGGTTTACACCTTGAGTAGTATCCTGCCACCAGTGTCAGAAGCATGGAGCTGGATTATGAGATATTGCCACTAAGACTCCCCGCATGTACAAAGGAGTATTATCCCGTCTGGAGGATGAGGGTGTCATATCACTTGGATGCCATCGATCCTCGAGCATCTTTCATCCTAGAAGAGGGTTCTTTTATTCCTATGAAGACCTCCTCCTCTGG
The DNA here is from genome assembly GCA_039583875.1 of Platanthera guangdongensis. Lineage (NCBI taxonomy): Eukaryota > Viridiplantae > Streptophyta > Magnoliopsida > Asparagales > Orchidaceae > Platanthera > Platanthera guangdongensis. The sequence continues at coordinate 102,399,968 of CM077159.1, forward strand.
AAAAAATATCGAAGTGCCCAAGTGCATTGCAGAGATGTCAGAGACGGAACTGCTTTCCTTCAAAAGATTCTGATTCCCTGAAGAGAGCCCTTCAGAAAAGCAACCTACTTGTTAAGGAGCAAGCTCAAGAGATTGCTCGACTGAAGATCTTGTTGGTTCTCCAATTGGCATCCAACAAGGTCAAGGACTCTAAGATCTCAGCTCTAGAGAGTAGTCTAGAGAATGAGAAAAGAATAGTATCAAGCTTTTCCAAGGTTGATGCTATAAAGAGAAAGCAAGAAAACGGGTGGATCTCCCGGATTATCAATTCGTGGAGAAATGGGGAAACGGTATTCCGACCCCCCACTCCAAGCAGTAAGGCAACTCATCATGCCTTCAGGTATGACCACAGGAATAGTCGTGGTCACTGCAAGGGTGATTTGTCCCCATGTGGAGACACCCGTAGTGCAAGGGCCGTCGTGGCCACCCATGAGAGAATACCTAAGGCTCATTCTAAGCCCTTTGTATTCACTGCCACTGCCTCAACTCGGTGCGAATCTGCATGTCCCAGCTCACAGAAGACTTCTCACCACCCGAGGACACAGGATAGGGAGGTTAGAAGCCATGGTGTAAGTTTTCATGAGGCCTCAGGAAGGGGGATGCCTGAAAGGAAGGCACCACCTCCCCGGCCTCATGCCGCTTGCAACATGCATTCCTTCCACCCCTCTACGTGTCACGGTGGAAGAGGAAATTTTGTGAGGAGATCATGCCCTATCCCGTTTAGACCTAGTACCGTGACTACCTCAGTCATTAGATCAGGTCAGAAACGGCGATACAACATTCACCCGTGTTGGTGCTGTGGCAAAGTGGGACACTTTGCCATCGACTGTTGGCACAACCCCTTTGTGCCAAAGGCAAGGGCTTATCCACGTTCACGGGACAGAGGTAGTCTTCCTGACAGGTTCTCTGATGGAAGGCAGTCGAGTGCTTATACTAACAGGAACCTAGGACCCAATATGATTTGGGTTCCTAAGGTAAAGTAATTCCTTCTTGCAGGGTAGTCTAAGTTCCCTTAAATATGATGGGAACTAGACAGTAGGTGGCTCAAGACTAAATTGGAACAAGCGTCTGGAATAACAGATGTGATATCTACTTGAGCATACTCACATTGAGTTCCTAAAATGTTTTACCTGAGGAACTAAATGATAACTCACATAATCCTAGGTATGTCTGTTCAGCTCATATACTTGAGTCATGTTGTATTGACATATACATACATATATATTTATATATACATATATACACATATATGAGTACACACCTAAGGATAGGTTAACACGATACATATAAACCTTTTATACATCAATAAAGATTTAACGAAGGTATGTCATTGTAAATCTCGACAACTCACCATTGACGTCAAGAAGTGTTTGGAAAAGCCCCGTTCAAACCCAAATAGATTGGCTTTAAGATATATATATATTTATAATTTCTAAATTGACTTGACATCCGAAGAATTCGAAAATGCTGCATGCCTCTTAACCTGAAGATTCCTATTAAAGAAACCCTTCGATTTCAACTTAGACAAATTCCCACCGATTTTTAGCAAAGGGATTCCGTTATAACTTGTTAAACCCTTGTTAAAACAAGTCGTTAACGCAAAGAAATCCCGCTGACTTTTCATTTCCACGGGAAACTTACCACAGAATACTCGCCGAAACGCTGAAGAAGAATCCCATTCCCGCCGACTCTTCACATTCTGCAGGAATCCCACAAGATTTCTTCGGCCAACTCTTCCAATTCCCGCCGACTCGCCGATGCCCACGGGAAAACTCGCCAACTCTCTCCGCAGGGGAAACTCACCGGAAGGGAAGCTCGCCGAATCGACTCCTCCGCTGGAAACTCGCCGATTCCCGCAAGACTCTCGCCGAACCGGTCTCCAGCGAAGGTCTCCCGCCGAATCCCGCTAGAATCTCCCCTAATCGTCTTCCCCTTTCATCGCTTCTCACCGCAAGTTTCCCGCAGGACGCTCACCTTGCTCTTGGACACTCTTCCGGTTTCGATTCTTGCTTCCAGGAATTTCTCCGCGTGCACTCATCGGGTGTCCCTCGTCTTCATCACACTAACTCACCGTCTACACCTTTAGGTAACCCCCCCCCCCCCCCCTCACCCTTACTTGGACTTGATCACTAGTGTCGCTTCCTTTTTTATTTTTGATTAAGCATAGAGTAGGGCTTCTCTCCCTAGCTCTGAATGGCTCCAAGGACAACCACTGGGTTGGTCACTGGTTGCGAGCTAGTTCGAACTGGGTTCTCTCATGCCTCTGACGAATTTAGAAACATCATTCTGATGCTGGAAGAGGCTGGGCTCTCATTCATCCTGGAACACCCGTGCAAAATCTTGGACAAAGAGGTGCTGGAGTTCTTCGCTACCGCAAAACTTCGGAATGGCGACTCTCTAATCAAAAGCAAGGTGGATGGGTCAAAGGTCAGGATGTCTGCCAGCAAGCTGACCCGCTTCCTACAGCTCTCTAGCTCGGAGCACGAGGACTATCTGGAGGACGAAGACAAGACCAGGACTCTCTTATTCTGCGGTCTCCCACGAGGAACTCTGTCGATCAAGCGCAAGGATATGAATGAAGAAGGGAAGCTTCTGTCTGACATAATTGGAAAGGTACTCATCTGCAAGCCAGGATCTCATGACCATATCTCTGCGGATATGTTCAAGATCCTGGTGGCTATTGTCTGCCGAAGAAGATTCAACTGGGGGTCATTGCTGTTTGAGAAAATAAAGGACACTCTGAGATCTCCGAGCTTTGGCCGAATCGTAAGTCTATATCTCAATCAGCTGAATGGAGACAAGTTTGACATGAGTACAGGTGTTACTCTACACTACCTGAAGAAAATGAACGCAAGTGTTTTTGACAGATGGGAGAGGCGAATTGGGCAGGCTGCCATGGAAGACCAACAGGAAGTATCTCCAGCAGTAACCCCCAGTGAAATTCCTGATACTTTGACTGCAGGAATTGAGGGGGAGCCTCTACCCACTCATGCTGATATAGTATCTGACATCTCCCAGATGGCCCGGGATGCTGTGGCAGAAATACAAGAAGAAAGTGAAACTGTGCTGGAGAATGAGGAGGCCCTGAACCGGAACGATCAAGGAGCCGAAGCTGATGTACAGGGGACTGCTGACCAAGAGTTGGAAGAGGATACTGATGAAGATTATTTCATGGATGATGAAGGAGAGGATGATGGCAATGAGGGACAAGAAGCATTGGAGACTCAGGATCTCATAGAACCTCCATCTGACAAGCACGCACCTGAAATCATTCCTGAAAACATTGGTGCACGAGTGGAGGGGGAGTCAGAGAAATCTATAGAGGCCGCCAGCATTCCCCCATTAGAGACTGTGATGGTGTCTAGCTCTACAGGTGCTTCTGCTGAAGAGCAAGGCCAAGAAGTGCCTCAGAATATTCCTCTACGAGATGATATAGCCACTCACACCATGAATATCATTCAGGGCATAGTGGATGAGCTTAAGGCCTCTTTTGAAAAAGCTCAAAATAAAATGCTGAAACGGATTAAGGAATCTGAAAATCTCATGCTCAAGAATATGGTGGAGATCAATCATAAACTTGACGTGATGGAAAAGAAATTTGAAGAAAAGTATACAGCGGCCGGCCAAGCATTCACTCTTCTTATTGACGGGTTGAAAAAGAACACCGACACTCTCGTCGTAGTAAATCAGAATGCTCATGTTGTAGCAAACAACATTCAAAAGTTTCACGGTAATATGGTAACTCTCAACGCTAATCAACAAGCATTGGTCACTGAATTCTCCAGGACTTCAAAGCATATTGATGACTCGCTGCACTCATATGCAAATTCCATCGCAGTCGAAGCCAAAAAGGGGGAGAAGGAATATATAGCTAAGATGGCCGAGCTTCAAGAAATCATGATCACAAACTTCGAACAGTCAAACAAATATGTCTATGACAGCTGCTGGTGGATGCTCCAACAGGCGTTAGGCGTCGATTTGAATCCTGCAGGTATTCATGCTCCTGTGACTACTACGGCTGCTGCGGGAGTAAGTGCTGCTGAGGGAGTAAGTGCTGCAGAGGGAGTAAGTGATGCAGATGTTCCCATGAGTGAAGCTGATGCTAGGGCTATTTCTAAAGCAAAACTGATGAGCATGTTTGACCAAGAGGCCCTAGCAAAAACCAGGGGCAAGAGAAAAGCTCAAGAAGGGACCTCCAAGGAGACACTAGCTGAGAAGAGAATCAGACTGAGTGAGGAGGAAGTACGAAACGAAAAGTGGAGTCCAGTTTCAAAGAATATCATCTTGGACACCTTTTGGCTACAAGAAAAAGGAGAACTCAATCGAAACAAAGTATACAGCCAGTATGTGTGGGAAATGCACAAGACGTATGAAGCGAAACGAAACATCTTCTTCAGGAACAACACGGCATCAGATAAAGTTCCTCCTCCCAGATATTATCCGAAGCCTAAAGAGTATATGGAGAGGCAAAGGAAGAAGTATTTGGCGCAAAAACTCAAGGATGACTTAGCCAAGGAAAAATAGTCAACAATTTATAGCTTGTCATTTTCTCTTAAGAACAATTAATGTTTATTGTTGATTATATGAACAATTCTGAGATTATATATATATTTATATATATTTGTATATGTAATTGAATTTGTGAATGACTCAAGTCTTGATCTGATTACTTATATTCTTTTGTGCTGAATATTTAAATTCTGAATGTTGCTTATATGATCTGGTTGGTGTTATTCGTCTTAGCTAGTAGGGTTTTGGCTTCGTCAAATAGGGGGAGATTGTTGGGTATTGTATCCACAATTACCTGGATTTGAGGAAGCCACCTGTCAAGCTAAGATGAATTCACAATGTAATTGATGAAACCTCTTAAGTTGTGCTTGCAGTTCTTCCACGCTAAGTGCACACCAATGTCAGGGTGCAGTAGGTCAATATACACGAGTCTGCACGACGTAATCCCTCGTTGAGCAGATCAGTGTGTTGGCCTACGTGTACTCTCTCTATTGGAGTGCACTTACTTTCAAGTACAGGGCCGTGTTTATGCAAGAGAAGACAAGGAGCAAGGATGGGTCAAGGAGCAGCTCTTGGGTGGAAAGACGAAAATTCGTCTAAGTATAATTCGACGAGAATCACCAAGTGATTCTCGCCGATTCGGCGAGAATCACTAGTGATTCTCGCCGAATCGTCGAGAATCATTAGTGATTCTCGCCGACACTTTCCGGCTACCTCAAAACGGTGCCAAGTAAGATTCGGCGAGAATCACTAATGATTCTCGCCGAACCCATTGCTGAGCAGATCATGAATACCAAGTAATATTCGTTGAGAATCACTAAGTGATTCGTCGAGAATCACTAGTGATTCTCGACGAATCGTCGAGAATCACTAACTGATTCTCGTCGATTCGTCGAGAATCACCTGCGATTCTCGCCGATTTTTACTTGGTGTTTTCTCTGGAAGCTGCTGGACCGGATTCTGCCGCTAGACTATTTTGAACCGGTTTTCGGGTTTCTACGTGTGGGACCCACAACGGTCATATTGTAAGTGTCTACAGTGTATAAATACATGGGTATTTTTGAACAGTATAGAGAGCGAACAAGATAAGAAATACGCAAGCACGAACAAACCCTAAAATCGCCGCTTCCGCTCCGTCGCCGCCGCCGCCGCTCGCGACAAGTTGTTCGTCGGTTGATCGTGGTTTCGCCCAGATCCTCCTGCGACAGAAGCCTAGCTAAACTCAGCGTCTCACGTGTCTAACCGGAGATCTCTTGTCTCTCGATTTGTAGATCGGGAAAGTCTTCCCCATCCGAATCGATCGAGACGATTGATCCTAGTGTGACCGTTGGTAGACCTAGCTAGCTTCGCTACGAAGTTTGGATCTCTAAAGAAGTGCAGCCGCACATCGTCGTCGCCGCCGATCCCGTGAACCTTGCCGCCGCCGGTTCCGGGGAGATCCTCTCCAAGAGAGATCTAAGGTTGTGGACTCCTTGTGGACGTCAAGAACACGTCGTCAACAAAGAGGGACATCTTAGTCTCCAAACGAAGTTTGTATCTCGTGTACATTCTAGTTTTACTTTTGTTGTAAAGGAACGTTTGTTCCGTGTTGTAAGGGTTGGGTACAACCCGGTTTGTGGGAGTGGTGACTCCTACGTGTGGAAGTGTTCCTTCCGTTAGTGCAAGGATTGGATTTCAATCCTGTTGGTGAAGAGACCGAGTCGTCTCGTGTTGGGAGATAGGTCGAAGGGGGAAAGTGGATGTACCCAAGTCGGGGAACCACTATAAATTGCCTGTGTATTCTGTGTGCTGTGCTGTTTATTTTTATTGTGCAGGTACAATCTTAAATTCCGCAAAAACGATGCACGTCACCTATTCCCCCCCCCCCCATAGGTGAAGATAGTTGACACTAGGTGAACTTTCAGAAAGTGGATGTACCCAAAGTTGGGAAACCACTATAATTTTTGGTGTCATCTGTGAATGCTTGTTTATTTTCTGTGCTCCGTCGTTCCAAGTTTTTATTCCACAAAAAGACGCAGACCTCACCTATTCACCCCCTCTAGGTGATTTAGGTAGACAACTAAAAACATCAGATGTCAAAGGCAAAAAGTGTTGAGTGAAGCTTCTTCACTCAATACTCTCAACGCTTGAGATGCAAAAAGTGGCTAAGGCCAAAAGCGTTGAGTGAAGCTTGTTCACTCAATGCCTGTGTTAGATAAAAATCTATCTAAGTGTTTTAGCGTTGAGTGAAGCTTGTTCACTCAACACCTATTCTAATGTGCTTGAATTTGACTAAGTCCACAAATGTTGATGTCAACAAAGTCAACAAAGTCAACAAAATTCAAAATGAGGCGAGATGGCTACAGTACATGACAAACGGCGATGCAGGCCAATAGTAGGACTTTTGGCGGTTAAAGTAAAGGTGCAGTGGTTAAATTCAGTGGGCCCACTAGTCAAAATAGTCATTGATCGACGAAATAGAAAAGGCGGAGTTCAGAATGAAAAGATCAACTTTCAGGATACCGTTGGACTTCATCTTCTTACTCGTCCATTATTACAGAGCTTCGAAGAAAAAGTTTCATCCATCTGATCTGAAGGTTTTAGTGTTAGCTGTTGACATCCTTACCATCAATAGCATATTCAAATACATTTTCTCTGAAGGAGAAGAAGCAGCAGATCTAACCAGCTGCAGCTGATCGGGAAGCCGATCCAAGATAGTCGGTGCCATTTTCATCTGCGCTAGGAAGGTCAAAGGTAAACTTTGAAGAAGAAGAGGCAACAAAGGTCTTAACCAAGCTGCTGCATCTGAAAGCTCAACAAAGGTAGTTGTTGTCATCTTCTCCACCAACAACAAGGTCAAAATAAATTCTGAGAGAGAATAAGGTAGCAGCAAAGGGTTTACCCTTGCTGTAGCAACTAGAAACAAATAAAAGCTCCACAAGATTGTCAGTTGTTTGAAAAGCAAATCAACAGCAAAGCCAGAAACTTGTTTCTGAGGTTCTTCCAGCACAAGCCACGACATCCTGAAGATATACATTCTTATTGTTGAGAAGAAGTTGGGCTGAGATTTTCTTATCTCAGGTAGCAGCAAGGCAAGCTGGAGTCACTTCATAGTTCCAGCTGGTCATTTCTGAAGAACAATTTGTGGTACTGTGAAGAAGAATACGGGACTGGGATTCTCTCTCAATTCAGGGAGATGTAGGTCACTGCAGGTTACTTCCAGCACAAGCATCTATTTATTGAAGATCTTCTCTTATTGCAGAGAAGAAGATAGGGCTGAGTATTTCTCAGTTTAGGAAGCAATAGACTCAGGGAATATATTCCTGGAGTCAAAGTTGGGCTGAGTTTATCTCAGTCTAGGAAGGTTGTCACGGAGAAATTTCTCTTGTGTCAAATTAACTCAATAACCCACTTCTATTCTGTAGGATCCTTTTGGATCTGAGTTGTAGGGCAGATTTGCTTGAGGTAGAATCCAATTATGGATCTGAGGTAGAGATATTTAGCCTGAGCTAGGTTTCAGTTGTGGATCTGAGGTAGGGTTGTTTAGCATGAGGTAGGATTCTGTTGAGAATCTGAGGTAGGGCATATGTGTCTGAGGTAGGGCTTTGTCCTGAGAGTAGGATCCAGTTTGGTCCTGAGGTAGGGCTTTTAAGCCTGAGGTAGGAGATTCATTCTCTCTAAGTTATAGGGAACTTGTCCCTGAGTTGTTAGATCCTTTGGATCTGAGGTAGGGCCTTTGTGTCTGAGAGGTAGGAGAGTCATTCTCTCTGAGATAGGGATTTCCTCCCAGCCTGAGTTATAGGGCCTTTGGGCCTAAGGTAGGTTATCTTTGGATCAATGAGTTGTAGGGCCTTGTTCCTGAGATGTAAATCTTGGAGGAGATTGAGTGATCCTGCGAGATCATGTTGTAAGCTCTTAGGAGCCGAAATTGGAGAAGTGTCTTGTCTAACAAGCTGTTAGAAAGGTGGGAGGGAAAGTGGACATACCCATAATCTGGGGGACCACTATAAATTCTGTGTGTCCTTCTTGTGTTGTTTCTTTATAGCAGTTTATGTGTGTCTTGAAAGCAGAAAACTACTAGCTCACAAAACACTTAAAGAAAGAAATTTAAAGATAGTCACAAGTGACTAAGAAACCTATTCACCCCCCCCCCAGGTGATTTAGCTATCCTTGAAATTAAAGACTTTTAGTAAGATCTCGGGAGGATTATTACAGTCATTACTCATCCCCGAGTGGAAGTTCGAGGATATCTCCATGGATTTTGTCCACGGGTTGCCTCACTCATGCTCTGGGAATGATTCAGTTTGGGTGGTTGTGGATCGCTTGAAGAAGGTTGTCAGGTTCATTCCAAAGAGGAAGGAGTCACATGTTGATGTTTTTGTGCATCTCTTTGTGGAGCAGTTTGTCGGTACCATGGGGTTCCCAAGAGAATTGTCTCTAACCACAATGGTCACTTCACTTCCAAGGAATAAAGGGCAGTTCAAGCATATATGGGCTCTCGCCTTACCTTTAGTACTGCTTTTCATCCTTAGACGGACGACCAATCTGAGAGGACCATTAGAACTATGGAATATTTGTTTAGGTTATGCGTGTTGGATAGAGGAGAGTTGTGGGAAAGGCTTTTACCATTGCTGGAATTTTCATACAACAACGGTTATTAAGCTAGCATTGGGATGGCACCCTATGAAGCGCTTTCTAGGAGATGGTGTAGAACACCTTTATCATGGGTGCTGGATGAATACCTAAGGATTTTGGGAGTGGAGAATATTGATGACACCAATGTTATAGTTTGATTGATACGAGACCACATGTTGGAGGCTAAGAGTAGACAGACAAAGTACTATAATGTGAAGCACTGGATGGTGGAATTCCAAGTGGGTGAGAAGGTATTCTTGAAGATCAGTCCAATACATGGATTGTCACGTGTGCGTGGTAGAAATAAGCTCAGCCCGAGATATGTGGGGCCTTATGTTATATTAGAAAGAATTGGCTTGTTGTCCTATCGGCTGGAGTTACCACCTGAGCTAGAAACTTTGCACGACATATTCTATGTGTTGTCACTTCGAAAAGCGCTACTATGGCTCGATCAGCATGTCCCTGCTACAAATGGAATAGTGGCAACTAATAGGTCTGTTCGACTAGAGACGGTGCGGATAGTGGATACCAAAACAAGAAGCTTGTAAGACACTCACTTTTATCACCATCGGGTCTTATGCCCAGAATCGCCGTTTTGCGGTGACACCAACACCCAGGAAGGTCGTCATTACAAAACGTTGATCCTGCCGGTCATATCGATCACAGAAGAAGGTAGAAGTATAAATAAACAAATATAAGTCCAAGTCCACAAGATCACAGGCAATATAGAATCACACTAGTAAGGTGTCCACATAATAATAGAGTAACAAGAATAGAAATAATAAACATGCTACTGCCCAGTACATCACATCCTCACTACAAATCACTCGCGGAAGCAAAGCTACTATAGTAACTCATTGTATGGTACTTCTTTGCTAGACTGGCCCACCTCCAACTACACCGGCCTCTAGTGGTGCTGCGTATCCTGGTGCTGCTCCTTGATCCCCTAAAATGCTATGGTCCACCGACCATTAGTCAAAAGACTAAGTCAACGATCCGCCACCCCTCCCCCTGTGACTCCTAGGCATCGGGAAGAAGGAATGAAGAGAAAGGACATCAAGGCAAAAGATATCAAAGCAAGTGACAGTGGCCTTAAGCTAACATTTATATAAATATGTAAAGCAAGCTAAGCGATTCTATACATAACATGAAGTATGAAACAACAATGATAAGAGATAAATAATGAAATGTACATCTAGCTATCACAGGTAAATAATTAACATAATCTTATATGAATTCTCATACAAACTTATAAGTTAAGGGGTCTTTTACAAGGCTTCCATCGTATAAGCTATCTCATTCTAGTTTATACGATGGTGTGCCAGGTTATAGGCAGGTATGTGTGTTGTGATATGTTATGGCATGGTTCATGCAAGTGCAACATGTAAGACCCCTTTTTTTTCTTTTTAAAATACCGGAGTCATAGGCCCAGAACCGCCGCTTTGCGGTGACACCTTCGCACTTGGGAAGGTCATCTCTACACAACGCCGATCCTGTCGGCCAAATCGATCCCAACTGTAGCAAAATAGTAAAACATGTCCACAGAAATCACATATATATGTAAATAATCTCCACGAAGGGACTGTCCACAGATACATATAAATATAAGAGTTCAGGAATCTACTATGTGCAGGCCATAGTGGTCTCACCCACATTCTTAGGTTTACTTGGTATTCTTGGGCTTCCTAGGGTTTTGTCATGACCCGGTCATGACAAAACCACTCCCAGTGGTCTAGTTGTCTGAGGGATGTTACAAATCCCAATATATAAACAAACAATTTCGTCCTCGAAATTCTAGTTAAGCCTACGGGGTTTCAAATATGGAAAGCAAATTGTAACATCCCGAGAGGTTGTGAGTAATACTTGATCGAAAAGCTCTGGGTATCTCTGTCACATCAAGTCCTGAGGCTCCCATATGTGCTCCTCTCGCCCATGATTCCTCCACAGGACCTTGACCAATGGTACCTTCTTGCGGTGCAAGACTCGTATTCCCTTGTCATCAATCCGGACCGGCTCCAGGTGAACTGACCGATCAGTTGTTATCGGTCCATCAGTGGCCGTAATTTGCTGCTCCGGGCGTATTAGAGCCCTACTAAGAGAGGATACATGGAACACATCGTGTAGACTCGCCAGCTCCGGTGGCAGCTCCAGCTTGTATGCCAAGGGACCGATCCGCTCCCGGATCTTATAAGGCCCCATATATCTTGGGCTGAGCTTCTTCTTCCGACCTCGTACCCGTGAAACCCCATGCATTGGTCGGATCTTTAAGAACACCTGATCCCCCACCTGGAATTCCACTTGACGATGCCGAGCATCATAATACTTAGCCTGTCGGCTCTGTGCCTCTAGCATCATGTCCCGTATCAATCTCACCTGAGCCTCAGTGTCCTCGACAAAATCCGAACCCAAGGCCTTCGGATCCTTGTCCTGTATCCATGACATCGGAGTCCTACACCTCCGTCCGTATAGGGCCTCATAAGGAGCCATTTTTATGCTGGACTGGTAGCTGTTATTATATGAGAACTCGATCAGTGGCAACAGCTTCTCCCAAGGCTCACCGTGATCCAATATACATAGTCGCAACAGATCTTCTAGAGTCCGATTGGTGCGTTCCATCGGCCCATCAGTCTGGGGATGAAACACTGTACTGAATGTTATCCGAGTGCCCAAGTAAGTCTGCACTGATCTCCACTCTCTGGATGTAAACCGTCCATCCCGGTCCGACATAATTGACATGGGTACGCCATGATAACGGATGAACTGCTCCACGAACTTCTGAACCAATACACCAACCGAGTCATCCTTCCTGATCGGGATAAATCTGGCCACCTTCGTCAGTCGGTCGATGATCACCCAGATCGAATCATTCCCCGTCCGAGATCGGGGAAGCCCATGGATAAAGTCCATCGCGATGTCGTCGAACTTCCACTCCGGCACTGCGAGTGGCTGCAACAGTCATGCGGGGTTCCTACACTCTGCCTTCACCAATTGGCATGCCTCACAATGGGTCACGAAGTGGGTGATATCCTTCTTCATGTCTGGCCAGTACATAGTCTTTTTCAAATCCGCAGTCATCTTTGTAATCCCCGGGTATACCGAATACCGACTGCAGTGGGCCTCCATCATAATATCCTCCCGGACCTGGCCTCCCTCTGGTATGTACACTCATCCTTTGAAACACACTAGACCATCCCTTAACTTGTAATCCCCAGCAGTGCCTGCTTCTAAGGCCTGGAAAATCGGCTCTAGCTGGGCATCCTGCCTCTGCCCATCTCTGACTCGGTCTCTAATATCATCTAGGGCAATCAACGATGCTAGGTACTCCCGGTACAGCTCAGGGTGATCCTCGGACACAAAGGATATCTGCATCTCTTCTAATGTCTGGATCAACTCCAAAGCCATCATATGCGATCCTGCTGCAGGGACTGTGGCCTTCCGGCTCAGCGCATCTGCCACCACATTCGCCTTCCTTGGGTGGTAGTGCATCTCGTACTGGTAATCTGATAGAAATTCCACCCATCGTCTCTGTCTGATATTTAGCTCCTTTTGCGTGTCGACATACCTTAATTTTTTGTGATCAGAGTAAATATCGCAGTGGACACCGTACAGATAGTGCCGCCAGACTTTCAGGGCGAATATGACCGCTCCCATCTCTAAGTCATGAACTGGGTAGTTCTATTCATGCTTATTTAGTTGTCGGGAAGAGTATGCTATCACATGCCCATTCTACATTAGCACCGCACCCATGCCCTGGTAGGAAGCGTCGGTGTAGACCTGGAATCCTTCTTTCCCCGAAGGAAAGGCAAGTATAGGAGCCGAGGTGAGTCGACCCTTCAGCTCCTAGAAAGCCACCTCGCACTGCGTGGTCCAGATAAAGGGCACATCCTTCCTCGTCAGGGATGTGAGTGGAAGGGCAATACGAGAAAATCCCCCCCCCCCCCCACGAACTTCCGGTAGTAACCGGCAAGTCCTAGGAAACTCCGCACATCTATGGACGACTTTAGCTGCGGCCAATCCCGAACTGCCTGAATCTTGGCCGGGTCCACTACCAACCCAGCACCACTGATGATATGGCCTAAGAATGTAACGCCCCGAAACTCAAAAGAACGACGGGGGACGTTTTGGGCCAGTTTTGGGTTCTGGCAGGAGGCACACGGCCTGGGACACGGGCGTGTCCCAGGGCGTGTCAGGCTTGTGTCGACACTCAGCCGGCAAAGTCGATATTTTGCTCTCGACATTGTGTCAAGACTGGGCACACGGCCTGCGACACGGGCGTATCGCAGGGCGTGTCGACCCGTGTCGACACTCAGCCCGCGAAGTCGACACTCTGCGCTCGACGAAGTGTCGAGACATGGCGCACGGCCTGCGACACGGGCATGTCGCAGGGCATGTCGACCCGTGTCGACACTCGTCCCTGGGAGTCGACGAATTTTGCTCGATGATGTATCGAGACAAGGCACACGGCCTAAGACACGGGCGTGTCCAAGGCCGTGTCGTCAGGTCGACGATCTTCGCTCGATGAAGTGTCGAGTGTCGAGACCGTGTACATGGCATGGAGCCCAAGCATGTTGAGGTACACACGGACAAGGACACGGGCGTGTCCTAGAACTCGTGCAGTGCTCGGGTTGTTTTCGGGATAAATCGATGGGGGTACACGGCCGGCCACACGGCCGTGTTAGGTGGAACACGGGCGTGTCAGGTCAAACACGGGCGTGTTTGATGCCCGTGTGTTGTTCCAAGCGAGTCGATTTTGACGGCGAATGAGGCACATGGCCCTGGACACGGGCGTGTGCTAGGTCGTGTTCGGTCCAGATTGGACATTTCAGTCTCGAATCAAAGCCGTTCGTTTCTTTAATTGGTGATCCAACGGTTGGGGGTTGTTCCTGATCGGATATACCCGGGATTGGGCCTTAGAAACCCTCACTTTTCATGAGTTGTTATCTTTCTAAAGCTTAGAGAGAGAGGAGAGCCAAGGAAGGAAGAAGAAGCTAGATCCGGCCATTGGAGGAGCTTCGAAGCTCCAAATCGCGAGCCGACTTCGGATCCACGGAGGCGAAGAGAGTGCGGTGCTTTACATCCGCTTACCTTTCCATGGCGCCCAAGAGAAGCGCTAGGGTAACGATTCTCTTCTTGAGCATGTGTAGCTCTCCTTCTTTGGATAGGAAGCCCGCTCTCGCGAGTTTGTGGTGACTTGGAGGCGTTCCTTCGGGTATATATGTGAAGTCCCCATTATTTAGAGTCCGTAAGAGAGAACGGGCATAGGCATGATGTGTGAAGCCTATCCGGACATGTTGGTCTGGATCGGTGATGTTGCATTGCATAATGCCGGAGAAGACTCCGTGCTATTGGTTGTTTTTCGGGTTTTTTACACGGTAAATTGCAACAGGGAGCCTTGGGGATTAACCCAAAGGTGCAACCGGAAAACTGGGCGGATGCGTGATCTTGCCAACTTGGTGGCCTGAGAGCCAACTTGAACATAACCGAGTTATGTGAATTGTGATGGAAACGGGACCCGGGAGAAGTTTGACCTGCGCATATGGTTTAAATTACCGTTGCGAGCGCATATGGTTTAAATTACCGTTGCGTTGTGAGCACGGGTTAGATGGAACCATACCCGTTCTATGTCGTTCGGATTAGAGCCGTTGGCATAGATGAGAGTCTTCGGCGGTCTATGGTTTTAATTACTGTGACCCATGCCGGGAAGACAAACTGCTCATTGATTGGCCGTCCAAAGGGACGGTGGTGAGTCGACAGACTTAGACTGTGTTCACTGAGAATGTGCCCTGAGTGCACGGGGTGTGTGGCTGTATGAGCCTACGCCTGTGATGAAATGAATATTGTTATACTGCTCGCTTATGCTAACGAAAATGCAGGGAAGGAGCATCGCCGCCCCGAGTTGGGGGAGGGATCGTTATAATTTGGTCAGCATTGCTGACCGTTGCCTTGTTTTGCCACCGTGCGGTGGTTTATTGCTTGCATGTGCTGCTGGACCAAGCGGTCAATAGCGGGCTAAAGCCCAAATTGCGAAGCCGACCCTCGAAGGCCTACTTGGAGTGTTTACTGTTTTTATTCATGTATGACCGGCCTGCGTGTCGTGGTTTGTAAATCATGTAATATCAAGTGAACGATTTTGTAAGGTCTTAAGGCTTGTAATGGTGTATGTATAACATTCTTATTTTGGTATTAGTGGACATTCATGCTTTAGTTCTGGGTTCTTTGTTGCAACTCTTATTAAACTGCTTCCGCTAGAATGCTCTGTGTAGGACGTTATGATTGGTTGGATGGTTTAAATATATTTTTGCCTTAAATACTTGTCGCCCTTGTGCTTGTTAGCTTAGAACTACTTGTGCTAAGCTTTGTTACGACTTTACTTTATCTGCGAGAGCACCGTTCGATTAGGGAGCTTCGCATTGCTTTATTAGGAATTTAATTGTGCGTCGGAGTACCTCCTTTGATTGTAAGAGACAAATTGGATGTGTTATAGTTTATGGCACTCATTGTGCGCAGGTAGAATTTGTTGCGCTTAGTTTTGGATTGGGAATCAGGAGTTCGACCTGCAAGGGTCGTTACTTCCATTGGTGGGGTTCGACATTATATTTGGCATGGACTGGCTCTCGGAGCAGCAAGCCTATATAGATTGCGGTAGCAAGGAAGTCAAGCTGGGAGCAAGTCGTGAGACGACCTTTACGGGCTCGTAGAGGTCGAGCAAGACATTGGTGTCTGCTCTTCAGGTGGTGAAGGCGGTTCATGCTGGTGCAGAGCTGTTATGTACACTAGTGGAGGTTGCAAAGCCGAAGCCCGCGTTGGTTAATATTTCAGTGGTATCGGAGTACCCTGATGTGTTCCCTAGAGATCTTCTTGGAGCCCCACCTCAACGGGAGATATATTTCATGATTGAGCTAGTACTAGGTGCAAAGCCTGTATCACGCTCTCTATATCGGCTAGCGCCTAAGGAAATGGCAGAGCTGAAGGTGCAACTTCAAAAAGTTGTTGGAGCAAGGGTATGTGCGTCCAAGTCCTTCGCCTTGGAGCGCACTGACCCTCTTTATTAAGAAGAAGGACGGAAGCTTGAGGCTATGTATTGATTATCGGGAGCTCAACAAGTTGACGGAAAAGAACAAGTACTCGATCCCCCGGATTGATGATCTTTTTGATCAGTTGGTCAGGTCGACAGTGTACTCGAAGTTGGATCTCAAGTCCGGGTACTAGCAGTGGCGGATAAGGGAAAGCGGTATCCCTAAGACAACGTTCAGTACAAGATACGGGCATTACGAGTTTATAGTAATGTCGTTTGGGCTGACCAATGCGCCGTCAGTGTTCATGGATTTGATAAACAGGACCTTCAGTGAGTACTTAGACTGAACGTTGTGATCGTCTTCATCAACGACATTTTGGTGTACTTGCAGAGTGAGGAAGATCACTTCAAGCATCTTCTTTTGGTTTTGGAGACGCTAAGGAGGAATCAGTTGTATGCCAAGTTCTCGAAGTGCGAGTTTTGGCTATCCTCAGTGGCGTTCCTCGGGCATATAGTGAGTGGAGAGGGTATTGCTGTGGATCCGGCGAAGATTGTTGCGATACGGGAGTGGCCTGAGCTTGCTACGGTAGCGGAAGTCTGGAGCTTTCTGGGGCTTGCTGGCTATTATAGGAACTTCGTAGAGAACTTCTCGCGGATAGCGTTACCTCTCACTACTTTGACAAGGAAGGATCATAAGTTTGTTTGGACGCCGGAGTGCGCGCGAGCTTTTGAGGAGTTGAAGTGTCGGTTGACCACGGCGCCTGAGCTGAGTTCTCCATGTGGAACCGAATGCTATGAGATTTACAGTGATGCTTCGGGCAGCGGTTTGGGTTGCGTGCTACTGCAACACAGAAGTGTAATAGCTTATGGCTCGAGACAGCTAAAAGTGCATGAAAGGAACTATCCGGTCCATGACTTGGAGTTAGCGGCCGTGATTTTTGCCTTAAAGTTGTGGAGACAATATTTGTACGGTGTGAAGATTGATATCTACACCGATCACAAGAGCCTGAAATATCTGATCGATCAGAAGGATCTGAATATGCGGCAGCGTAGATGGATGGAGTTCTTGGGAGACTATACATTCAAGATCCACTACGTGCCTAGTAAAGGGAATGCTGTTGCGGACGCGTTGAGTCGCCGAGCCCCAGCTCAAGCCAATTGGATATCGGTGCATGATGAGCGATTGGTGCGAGAGTTGGAGGCGTTGGAGATTGTTTGTGTGGATAGGCAATCAAGTGCTGAAGCAGTTCTGAATTGGACTGAAGTCCAATATGACCTGGCTGATCGGATTCGGCAGGCTTTGGATATGGATGTCCATATGAAGCAGTTCATGGTAGAGGCTCTGGATGGGTCAAATTCCCAATTCGTTGTGGAGTACGGATTGCTTTGGAAAGACGGTGGTCTGTGCGTCCCATGTGTGGGTAATTTACGGGTGGAATTGTTGTACGAGGCACACCATACTAAGTACTCAATTCACCCGGGGAGCACGAAGATGTACCGCGATGTGAAGAAACTGTTTTGGTGGCCAGGTTTGAAGAATGATGTGGCGCTCTACGTAGCGAAGTGCCAAACTTGCGCCTTGGTGAAGGCGGAGTGCCAAAAGCCGGGAGGATTTCTTAAGTCCTTGCCTATTCCGGAGTGGAAATTCGACATCTCTATGGACTTTGTGCATGGTTTGCCAAGGTCGCAAAAGGGGAACGACGCCATTTGGGTGGTTGTTGATCGGCTAACGAAAGTGCCGCATTTTATTCCGCATAGGAAGGATGATCCTGTGGAGAAGTTGGCAAAACTTTATGTGGATAACATAGTACGGCTTCATGGTGTGCCCCGCAGCATCGTGAGTGACCGAGATGGGCGGTTCACGTCCAATGATTGGAGGCTAGTGCAACAAATGTTGGGGACAAAGTTGAAATTCAGCACAGCCTTCCATCCGCAAACGGATGGGCAGACCGAGAGGGTCAATAGAACTATGGAAGACATGCTTCGCATGTGTGTTTTGGATTTTGGAAAGCAATGGGAAGACCACATTTATTTGGTGGAGTTCGCATACAACAACAGCTACCAAGCGAGTATTCAAATGGCGCCCTTCGAGGCCCTATATGGTAGAAAATATCGCACGTCGTTGTCTTGGTTAGAAACGGGTGAGTCAAAGTTGTATAAGCGATTGGAAGTGGAGGATGCTACTTCTTTGGTGAGAACCATTCGGGAGAGGTTGCTTATCGCTCAGGACCGGAGGGCAAAGTACTATAATGCCAATCATAGGAACGTGGAGTTCGCTGTGGGCGACTATGTGTACTTAAAGATCAAGCCATTCAAGGGTGTCTCGCGGGTGCGGCGATTGAAAAAGCTAAGCCTGAGGTACCTTGGGCCGTTTGAGGTTCTGGAGCGAGTTGGTGAAGAGGCCTATCGGTTGAAGCTTTGAGTGGAGCTTGGTGGATTACATGATGTATTCCATATTTCGGTGCTTCAGAAGGCGGTGCAAGAGCCTACGCAAGTGATTGCGGTTGATCAAGTGCCGGTGGATAGTGGGTTGACGACAAAAGTCAAGCCCGTGCGTATTGAGGACTCGGAGGTCAAGCGGCTACGCAATAAAGAGATCAGGATGGTCAAGGTCCGGTGGGACAATTGCGGTCGTGAGGAGCTCTCTTGGGAGCGAGAGCAGACTATGCTTGACGAGTATCCAGAGTTGTTCCGTTCAGGTACAAATTTTGGTTTTGTACATGTCTTTCCTTTATATAATTTCGTGGATGAAATTATTTTAAGAGGGGGAGAGTTGTAACGCCCCGAAACTCAAAAGAACGACGGGGGACGTTTTGGGCCAGTTTTGGGTTCTGGCAGGAGGCACACGGCCTGGGACACGAGAGTGTCCCAGGGCGTGTCAGGCTTGTGTCGACACTCAACCTGCGAAGTCGACATTTTTCTCTCGACATTGTGTCGAGACTGGGCACACGGCCTGCGACACGAGCATGTCGCAGGGCGTGTCGACCCGTGTCGACACTCAGTCCGCGAAGTCGACACTCTGCGCTCGACGAAGTGTCGAGACATGGCACACGGCCTGCGACACGGGCGTGTCGCAGGGCGTGTCGACACTCGTCCCGGGGAGTCGACGAATTTTGCTCGATGATGTGTCGAGACAAGGCACATGGCCTAGGACACGGGCGTGTCCAAGGTCGTGTCGTCGGGTCGACGATCTTCGCTCGATGAAGTGTCGAGTGTCGAGACCGTGTATACGGCCTGGAGCCCAGGCGTGTTGAGGTAGACACGGGCAAGGGCACGGGCGTGTCCTAGAACCCGTGCAGTGCTCGGGTTATTTTCGGGATAAATCGATGGGGGTACACGGCCGGCCACACGGCCGTGTCAGGTGGAACACGGGCGTGTCAGGTCGAACACGGGCGTGTTTGATGCCCGTGTGTTGTTCCAGGAGAGTCGATTTTGACGGTGAATGAGGCACACGGCCCTGGACACGGGCGTGTGCCAGGCCGTGTTCAGTCCATATTGGACATTTCAGTCCCGAATCAAAGCCGTTCGTTTCTTTAATTGGTGATCCAACGGCTGGGGGTTGTTCCTGATTGGATATACCCGGGATTGGGCCTTAGAAACCCTCACTTTTCATGAGTTGTTATCTTTCTAAAGCTTAGAGAGGAGAGCCAAGGAAGGAAGAAGAAGCTAGATCCGGCCATTGGAGCAGCTTCGAAGCTCCAAATCGCGAGCCGACTTCGGATCCACGGAGGCGCAGAGAGTGCGGTGCTTTACATCCGCTTACCTTTCCATGGCGCCAAAGAGAAGCGCTAGGGTAACGATTCTCTTCTTGAGTATGTGTAGCTCTCCTTCTTTGCCTAGGAAGACCGCTCTCGCGAGTTTGCGGTGAGTTGGAGGCGTTCCTTCGGGTAGATATGTGAAGTCCCCGTTGTTTAGAGTCTGTAAGCGAGAACGGACATAGGCATGATGTGTGAAGCCTATCCGGACATGTTGGTCTGGATCGGTGATGTTGCATTGCATAATGCCGGAGAAGACTCCGTGCTATTGGTTGTTTTTCGGGTTTTCTACACGGTAGATTGCAACTGGGAGCCTTGGGGATTAACCCAAAGGTGCACCCGGAAAACTGGGCGGATGCGTGATCTTGCCAACTTGGTGGCCTGAGATCCAATTTGAACATAACCGAGTTATGTGAATTGTGATGGAAACGGGACTCGAGAGAAGTTTGACCTGCGCATATGGTTTAAATTACCGTTGCGGGCGCATATGGTTTAAATTACCGTTGCGTTGTGAGCACGGATTAGACGGAACCGTACCCATTCTATGTCGTTCGGATTAGAGCCGTTGGCATAGATGAGAGACTTTGGCGGTCTATGGTTTTAATTACTGTGACCCATGCCGGGAAGACAAACTGCTCATTGATTGGCCGTCCAAAGGGACAGTGGTGAGTCGGCAGACTTAGACTGTGTTCACCGAGAATGTGCCCTGATTGCACGGGGTGTGTGGTCATATGAGCCTACGCCTGTGATGAAATGAATATTGTTATACTGCTCGCTTATGCTAATGAAAATGCAGGGAAGGAGCATCGCCGCCCCGAATTGGGGGCGGGATCGTTATAATTTGGTCAGCATTGCTGACCGTTGCCTTATTTTGCTACCGTGCGGTGGTTTGTTGCTTGCAGGTGCTGCTGGACCAAGCGGTCAATAGCGGGCTAAAGCCCAAATTGCGAAGCCGGCCCTCGAAGGCCTACTTGGAGTGTTTACTATTTTTGTTCATGTATGACCGGCCTGCGTGCCGTGGTTTGTATATCATGTAATATCAAGTGAACCATTTTGTAAGGCCTTAAGGCTTGTACTGGTGTATGTATAACATTCCTATTTTGGTATTAGTGGACATTCATGCTTTAGTTCTGGGTTCTTTGTTGCAACTCTTATTAAACTGCTTCCGCTAGAATGCTCTGTGTAGGACATTATGATTGGTTGGATGGTTTCCATGAGTAACCACCCGGTCTGTCTGTAGTATATGGCGTCGGGCCCCGGCCGGACCTACTGCTATATACTATGCGATGGATAGGGTGTGTTACAAAGAAAGCCACCTCCCTCAGCCAGAACTGGCATTTGCTGAACTTCGTATAAAGATGGTGCTCCTGCAGTCTCTCTAGGGTCAGCGTCAGCTGTCATGTGTGCTCCTCCTCTGTCCTCGAGTAAATGAGGATGTCATCAATAAACACGATGACAAACACATCCAAATATGCCTCAAACACTCGATTCATGAGACTCATGAATGCCGACGGTGCATTCGTGAGCCCGAAGGGCATCACGGTAAACTCGTACAGCCCATATCTGCTACTGAAGGCAGTCTTCGGTATATCCTCATCCTGGATCCGCAGCTGATAGTAGCCTGACCTCAAATCCAGTTTTAAAAATAAATGTGCGCCCTCCAGCTGGTCAAACAGCTCATCTATCCTTGGCAGTAGATAGGTATTCCGGACTGTCAACCGGTTTAGTGCTCGGTAGTCGATGTACAATCTAAGTGACCCGTCCTTCTTCTTGACGAATAACACTGGGGATCCCCAAGGTGAAGAGCTTGGTCGGACAAATCCGGCATCCACTAGTTCCTGCAGCTGGCTCTGAAACTCTGTCAGCTCCTTCGGGGCCATCCGGTAAGGGGCTTTAGATGCCGGATTAGCCCCCGGCACCAGCTGTATCTGGAAATCCTACTCCCGGTGCGGGGGTAGCCCTGGCATCTTCTCTGGGAATACATCCATAAAATCTCGCACCACCGGGATATCCGAGATGGTACCCTTGGCCTCAGCCATTTCAAACAACACCTCATAGACTTCCTCCCCCAGCAAGTGGGCCTTGACGGCCTGCACGGATGACAGTAAGAGAGGGGGAATAGATCTAATACCTTCGATGATGATGAAGGAATCCCCATGCCTCACAGTAATCCTCTTAGACATGCAGTCAATGTGAGCACAGTTCCAGTGTAACCATGTCATTCCCAGGATCAAGTCAAAGATTGGCATCTTCAGAACTATTGTCAGCACTTCAAATATCTTCCCGCCGATCTCCGCCACCATGTTACAGCGGGTGGTGGTGAATAACTCCAATTCGTCTGGTAGCCGTACCCTCATCATCAGTCCTGTGAACCGCTCCATGCCTTCCAGCCCTTCCACAAAGGCTTTTGACACGAACGAGTGCGAAGCACCCGTATCGAACAGTGTATAGGCGGGCTTGCCGCTGATGAAGACTATGCATGGGGTAGTTTAAGGTCTTAGAAATCTAATTTGTGGTTTTCTTTCCTAGTTTATCAGTTCTATATCCATAACTCTAATATCTAGGAAAGAGAAAACTTATAATTAACTGGCGTACCTGTGATTACTTGCTCCGGATTCCGTTACTGAGTCAGATCTAGAGCATATACTTGCTCCCTCTCCTGCCTGTGGTCTCTACCCTGGTATCCACGACCTCGGCCACGTCCTCGGCCTCCAAAATACTGAGCTGGCGGGGCAGCCGGTGGTGTTGGTGGTGGTGCCCCCCTCATGGGGCAGTTCCTCCGGATGTGCCCCACCTGGTGATAGTTGAAGCACTCTAATGGGGGATACGTCATACCCCCGGGTCTCTGCACCTCCCGCATCTGGAGTGGCTGAGGGGCCACCACTACTGGTTCCCTCTGCTCCTGTCTCACCTGTAGGAATCTATCCTCCAGCTCGTCTCTAGTCGACTGTGGAACAAAATGCTCCAATAGTGCGGCCCTGAATTCCCCCCAAGCTATCTCAGCAACGTCTCTGTCAGCAAATGTCGTGTTCAGCGACGTCTACCACCATCTCTTGGCATGGGACTCCAAGCAAGAGACTACTAAGGGCACCCTCTCCTCCCACAGGCACCAGATCCCGGTCAGCATCTCATACATAATATCCATCCATTCCTCCGTCCGAACGGCCGACTCTATCCCCAAGTAGGATGGGGGAGAAAGCCCTCGGAAAATGCTCAGCCAGTTGGCCCCCGGGTTTGGCTGCGGAGCCAGAACCTGTTGTTCCCTAAATGCCTCCAGGATAGCTGTCAGAGTCTGTCCCATTTCTAACTGTAGGAATGGAGTGGGGACCGGGGGAGGTGGTGCATCATTCGGAGTCTGCTGGACTCCGCCTTGTGCCATAGGCTGTGTTGGGGGCTGCGTAACAAAATCCACTAGTAAGTAATCGACCCTAACCTAATTAAAAGTGGATGATTTATATGTGGTCCCCCATATGGGCACACCACTGCTTCCGTTGCTTAGTTTGTCCCCAAACTAAACCCGTATGGGGGTGACCTAGGGGTTGTGGACTGCTACTTGTCGATCAAGGTTGTCTCTGATACCACTTGTAAGACCCCCTTTTTATTTTTAAAACACCGGGGTCTTAGGCCCGGAACCGCCGCTTTGCGGTGACACCTTCGCACTCGGGAAGGTCATCACTACAAAACGCTGATCCTGCCGGCCAAATCGATCACAACTGTAGCAAAATAGTAAAACATGTCCATAGAAATCACATATATATGTAAATAATCTCCACGAAGGGAGTGTCCACAGATACACAGAAATATAAGAGTTCAGAAATCTACTATGTGCAGGCCATAGTGGTCTCACCCACATTCTTAGGTTTACTTGGTCTTCTTGGGCTTCCTAGGGTTTTGTCATGACCCGGTCATGACAAAACCACTCCCATGGGTCTAGTTATCTGAGGGATGTTACACAACACATGCACACGACTCTATGCGCACAGACCTTTAGTTCCCTAGTTTTGTAAGCTACCTTCACTCCCAGGAGCCTTTGTAGTGTCCAACGGAGACAATGGGTTGGGCCACACCACTCTTAGGCGGGTAACCGTACTACTAGGCCTAACCCTTACATACACCTCTGAAGGACACACCAGAGTCGCCACATACTAATGCTGACAAACCCGACAGTCTTTCATGGTCAGGTGTAGGGTCACTAGGTAAGCGTCTCCACAGACACTGGCAAGCCAGTCCCAACCACTGTACCCTCTAGTGTCTTCATTCCTCCGTCGGTGCGACGACTAGAGCTAATTGAAGACCCACCACTTTTATGCACATGCACACATGCTATTCCTGAGTTCCCTATCCCACGACTCACCGGACTAACTAGTTCTTATCAAACAACATCGAGCCTCCATCTCGCAGGACCAAACCATCTTTTCTCACCAATAATACATTTCCCTTTAAGAAGGATAAACGTGTGTGCTCCTTATTTACTACTGATTAGTCTTCTCATGTTCATATAATTTTATGACTTAGTGTTAGTCTTGGACTTCCTAGGGTCTAGCCCGTGAGGGGCTCGTAGCGGTAGTAGGAGGTATGATGGGATGACACCCCAAACATCCCTTTCTCAAGATACTTATTCTTATTGGTATCTACCCATAATTCACCCCTTTTACTTGTATTACTCTAGTGGCATATGGTGAGTTTTTATCACGAGAAAAGCTAGCGTTCTATTGAATACTGCCCACCTCTTAAGCATGCTTCTTCCCTACTACTAAGAGATGCATGGAGGGGACTCCTGCCCTCGTCACCATGTGGCTGATCCCTACGCACACTCCTTAGATGAATCCCAACCTCAATCACCTAAGTGACCTCAAGCATCAATCTAGGCTACCTGCAAACCAACAAGCCTTGAAAGAAAGCATTGAGACACATGAAGCACCCCCATGACCCCATTGTATTCTTATAGTCAATGATACACCCAAAGGTTATGTATGATCTAGATTAATGGAAAAATTAGCAATTACTATTTCTCCCTAGTTAATTTCATGGTAAAACATAAATTGAATAATTAAGGCACTACTTAAGTTTGTGAAGGGTCTACTGTTTTCTCTTCTCAAACATTATTAATAATTTATCGGAGGTTTATCCAAGCTAAAAAAATGTTCTTTAATCAGGGGTGATGAGAACCATGTTCATTTAATTACATAAATTAATTAAACCATAATTGTTAAATAAGCACCACATGTGAATGAAGTACTCTAAATATTCTTATAAAAATTATAAATAAATTCCTAGAGCATTGTAACTAACTTAAATGATCTCTGCCTAATTTTCACAATTTTTCAGGGCCAATTATTCACATAAATAATTAAATTCAAGAATACTATAAACAATAAAGGTGTGAAGGAGGTACTATAAATATCCATCTAAATGATTCCATAAAATTTCCAGAGCACTATGTTATCCCTAGGAGCTCTCTGGCTAAGATTCATATTTTTCCAAAATACAATGACTAGCCAATTAATTTATATCAACATAATTGAATTAGGACACATTGGGAATAATCTACCCAAAATACCCATCTAAAAATTATACCAAAATTCACAAAGGATACTTGTATCATAAAAACATCACTAGCAAGATTACAAGGCATTTCCACAATATTTTACCCTTCATTTTAGCAGTAAAGTAAAGGACCCATATGTAAATTAATTGAGAAATAAATGTATAAATATTCCTAAAAATTCCCATAAAATTTCTCAAGTTATAATAACAAGAAAAAAACTCAAATGCCAAGTCTCACTGATTTCTATGGAGGTTTGACTCTATGTCTTTTAATAACTCCAAAAGTGCAGTTTTAGGGTTTACACTAGTCCCCATGGCCAAACCATCCTAAAACCCAACCATTTTTCATGAGGTGGTGTATAATGACATTTTAAGTGTGTTACCTAAGTTCCACCCCAAGGAGAGGAGGGGAGACCACTTAATTTCCTCAAAGCACTCCCAAGAAATCCCTAGGTCAAATATTGCCCACTTGACCAAATCTTGTTTTCAACTCCCACTATTCAAATCAAGCCCAAATGGGCTGAAATTTTAACCAGAGCCCTACCATGGCCCGAAAATCCTTTCACCAAACATTTGGTGAATTTTAAAGTAACTTACCACTTTAAATAAATCTTATTTGAATTATA
The DNA here is from genome assembly GCA_039583875.1 of Platanthera guangdongensis. Lineage (NCBI taxonomy): Eukaryota > Viridiplantae > Streptophyta > Magnoliopsida > Asparagales > Orchidaceae > Platanthera > Platanthera guangdongensis. The sequence goes on from CM077159.1 coordinate 102,426,073, forward strand.
TAACTTCTACAAAAACATTAGAAAAATTATCTCCAAAAATTCTAATTTTTGGATATGACCTAGTCCCTATCACGACAGGTTCATGGCCCAAATTTTAGGTCGTTTGGACAAAAAGAGCAGTTGGGGCACCCATTTGAATTTCTGGTCCACCCTAGGGACACCCTCCACTAAAACGGGTGCCCTGGTTGCTCCATTGGTCGAAATGACTTGAAATTAGTGGAACTGGACAGTACTTCCTTACCTATATTTCTTATGTTGACCACTTGTACAGTAGAGGCCTCTATGTATTTTTAATGATTAAAACCGTCCTAAGTACAAAAATTATCATATAATATTTATACATAACATATTGATCACAATAAATGGTTGTGATTTTATCTTCCCCAAGCAAAAAGTCTGAAAAGCTCACTTCTTGTAGCTTTTCCAACCACAAAATCCGGCCACCCGACACCTCCCCGGCCGTCCACCATTACCACCATCTCCATTGAGGTGGTGGTTATCGTCGTGAGGCGTGCCGCCGGAGGGGCGGTTTCCGGCAAACTCACAAGGAAGCCCAAATCCAAAAATCCATGGAAATTGAAGCTTGGATTTAGCTCAATTGAGCTCGATTACACATCCTAGTTGATCTAGATTCTACCACAAAGAGAGAAGATGAAACAGACCTGAGAGCAGGCTGTACATCCTTGCCGATCGTCGGTCCGCCATAGCCGATTTTGGAGCTTTTGGGTGCGCTACTATCTCCTACTCAGAGGGATCGATTTCTTCAGGGGAATGGGGTTTTTTTTACTCCTCTGAGTCCCGTGATGAAGATAAATACTTCAATTGGGGAGGGGAAGAGTCAAGGTATGAATGCCCATTATCACCATTAATGGTGAATTCCAGGGAACTGAAACCTCAATGAATTCAGCCTCTCGGTGACCTGGAAACTGCTAGAAACTCCTCCCCTACACCCGAGGAGTTGAATCCATCCATCAATGGCGAGATTTGTGGGGGTTTCACCTTCCATGCCATTATTGACCCCTCTTTCTCTCTCTTTCATCCTAATTGGGCAAAATTGATTTCAGCCACATAGGTGGCTGTCCATGGCTGTCAATCTTCTCCTAACTGACTAGGGAGGAGGGACCTTGCCCTGGGAGGAGGATTAAGGAGGCCCTTGGCCTTCCATAGCCATTAAAGCTCACTTTCTCTCTCTAAAAATTAGGGGAAATGCTCATTTTCTCTCTCCTAGTCACCATGGCCGATTTAGATGATTATTTCAACCAAAAAGAACCTCATTAACTCATATGAATAATTAAAATGAGGTTAGCCCAAGTGGATTTGCGTTTGAGCTTGAGTAAGCCAATTTGGGTTAAATTGACCTAATGTGGGTTAGAGTTGACTTTGGTTAATTTGACCAATTAGGTTGACCCCAATGGGTGTTTAGTGACCCCTTTGGCCTCCCTAAGGGCTAGGAAGGTCTGGGTATGGTCAATTGGGCATATTAGAGGACAATTGCCCCTAATTGGGGCACTTTGACTAATTTAGGGCAAGGGTTGACTTAGGTCAATTTGACCTTCTTAGTCGACACCAATGGGTCTTAATGGCTCCAATGGACCCCCTAATGGGTTAGGGATGTTATTGTAGGGTCAAAGGGTCAAGGTGAATCGCTAAAGTCAAACCCTAGGTTTGGTATTTGGAACTTACTATTTGCAGACCAAGGTGATTTTCACCTTCAAGCCTAAGCTCTCATGGTTCCTTGTGCTTCCTAGGGTTTTGTCATGACCCAGTCATGAAAAAACCATCCTAGAGGTCTAGTTGTTTGAGGGATGTTACAAAACTTGCGGTGAATGAGTGTACCTTTGGTGAAGGTCCAATGGTTTAATCATGGAAAAGAGGAGTATACTTGGGAGTCGGTGGACTTGATGTGGAAGAGCTGCCCGAAGTTGTTTCCCCAAGGTAAATTAAACGCATATCTTGTATTCTTCATACTTTGTTTTCCCTCGCAGACTTAGTCTGATTTCGGTGACGAAATCTTTTATTTTGTTTATAGGATTTAGAACGTCCTATTTTTGAGCTGGACCCCTTGGTTCATATTTTTGTGTCACCTTGAGTGGTTTAGGCTGATAGGAAGGTGGGGGAAGAGAACACATGCCACATGTAGGCTATGAGATCAGGCTTGAGGATTGTTTTTATCGAGTCAAGTACAATTCGTAGGATTTCTCCAGATATTCTCGACGAATTCCTTGAGTCATACTCAACGAATTCGTCAAGAATAACTTGGGTAGTTCTGGTGAAACAAGCGTAATTCGTCGGATATCGTTGAGGATATCTGATGAATTCATCGAAAAGAATGACTTGAACAGTTCTGGTGAGATAAGTATGATTTGTCGGATATCATCAAGGAAACTCGATGAATTCATCGAGTGATACTCGACGCATACGACGAATTGACTTACAGGATTTTCGTCCAGTGGAATTTTGAAGGATTCGTTGGAATGTTCAGTACGATTCATCAGATATCGTCGAGGATACTCGATGAACTCGTCGAGTGATACTCGACACATACGATGAATTGACTTAGATGATTCAGAGAAACTCATCGACGATACTCGACGAATTAGTGGAGTTGGACTCGACGAATTTGTCGGATTTACTTAAGTGTTTAGCCGATTCGTCAAGTTTACACGGAGGATTCCTACAATTTGTTGAGTATGTACGACGAATTGGACTTAGAAGATTTTCGGCCAGGCTGTGTTTGCTGATTTATACTTACGGGCTGAACCGGGTTCGGGTCCTGTGTTGAACGGCACCCTTATGATCGGTCACTTCAAGGGGACTTATTTAATGAAACAATGGGTGGTCCAATGACAACGTGAGAGGTGGCGGAGTAACCTTAACCCTAATATTTCCTTATAAAAATGAATACACGAAAAAAACCTAATCGAACTCTTCCTTGTCGAGTCGTTCTTTCGGTGTCGAGCTCGATGAGGACAAATAGGTCGATGGTGGAGGATTTGTAGGAAGGATGACGGAAGAGCGTCGGCACCGGACTTTTCTGATGGAGAATGGGGTTGTTTCTCTAGGTGTTTCCTTGTCTCCATAGAACGATCTGAATTGGTGTCGGACGTCGCGATGCCGCCAAGAAGAAGAACGAGATCTATGGCAGGAAGTGAGGTGAGCTTCATACACTCTCCCTTGGTGCTAGAACTTTAGATCTATTATAGGAGAGATGTCCATTCAAGAGAGCTTGACTTTGGTGCGTGATGAAGATCTCCTAGGAAAAGACCATGCTAGGACCTTTGTTCTAAGATTTTGTTGTATTCAACCTTTCCTCTCTTCATTATGAAGACTATGGACTTAGTGTAACACCCCGGATTTGTGATTGCGTACGCATGATGGGCGTTACGTTGGCTTTGAACGTTGTTCGAGCATGGTTTTTCCCGCGGGCTTGCGAGTGGCTGTTTTGGTTGCCGAGTTGCACGATTCTCCAGCAAACCGGAGTCCAAATTGGGGACTCGGTGAGGCCTCTTAGGGAATGTTTGCACTTTTTTGCGCCCGGGAAATGTTGCTGAAAGTGAGTTGCTGGTACAGGAAACAAAAAGGGTAAAAAGTTCTTAAGTCAAAAATGGTCTAGGACGACACAGGAACATTTTTCAAAACAGGGAAAATTCGTCATTTTTTGTGCGTGACACGCCCCCCGACACGGGCGTGTCGGGGCGTGACCCGGGGCGTGACCTGGGCGTGACCTCCTTGACTCGACGAATTTTTCTTGCGTCGAGTTGAGCTCGACGAATGGGGTACACGCCCCCTGACACGGGCGTGTCACGGGCCGTATCCCGCTTTGTCGAGTGTCGAGTGTCGAGTATCGAGTGTCGGGTGTCGAGAGAGGGGACACGGCCTGTGACACGGGCGTGTCACAGGGCGTGTCCAGCTGTGTCGAGTGTCGACACTTTGTGTCGACGAGGTGTCGAGACACGGGCTACACGCCCTAGGTCATGGGCGTGACCGACCCGTCCCGGGCGTGTACCCGGCCGTGTACCGTGTGGATAAACTTGGATTTGCCGACTTTCTACGCCGCTTATGGTACACGCCCTGCGTCACGGGCATGACACAGGGCGTGACCGGCCCGAAAATCGAGTTTTTCCAGTTTTTTTGTGCCGTTCATTTCCTTGATTCTACATCTAACGGTCCAGCTCTATTCTGGAGGAAATAAGGCCGAAACAGAGTTTCTTCTCCTCACTTTACCTTCTCTTCATCTTCTTCTTCATTCTCAAAGAGGAACTCAAGGGAGCAAGGGCTAAAGCAAGGCAAGGAAAGAGAGGAGTAGCCGTCGCGGCATCGTCTCGGTTCAGGCAAGCGGTGTTCTTCACCCTTGCCAATCTTCTTTCTTGTTTTTGATTGTGCAAAATAGCTAGTTTCTCTTTCAAGTTTCATGAGCTTGTTCTTCTTGTTTTGAGTTCTTCCTCACTAGCCTTATTATGCTCTTAACTTTCCCTATGCTGAATGACTTTGATCTTCCATGTTTAGTTTTGTTTAGTTATCAAGTCTATGCTAGGTTAATTCATGTAGTTCTCTTGTTCATGTGATTCATGTAGCTAATTGATTCATGTTCATGTAGCCTTTCTAAGTAATCAAAAGCATGTGATTCTTGTTCCAAACATGTGATTTATGTACTTAGCTTAATCAAACTCTTTCATGTGATGAAGTGCATCAAACTCTACGTTGGCAATTTGTCGTCATGTGTGAGGATAAAGGAAAGGAAAGTGGTACTTGGGTTATGGTGAGATTTGATTGTGGGGTTACGGTTAGGTTCGTTTCTGGTGAGTTTTGCGAGGCGAATGTGAACCATGGTAGAAGCGTGTGTGTGCGGATTTGGTAAGGGGTGGTGTGGGTTATGCCTTTGTGGCCACCGGGTTTGGATTTGTGGTGTAGAGCACCATTTTGCCCCGATTTGGGCTGGTTTTATTGGTGCGTTCCACTTTAGGGCTGCCACCAAAAGACCCTTGCTGAATCGCATTTAACCGCTGCTTATGTTTCACTCGTTTAGTTGTTTCTTGTACTAAGGATGATGGAATGGGCATGTGTTTTGCCTTTTGCTCCTGCGGGTTGAGCAGGACTTGATGAAACTTGTACGCACTTGGTGCGTTTGACATGTGTTTTGGTGCGTTTTCCACCTATTTTATTCACACATTTTACTTATATGAACCATTTCTACGGGGTCGGTAAGCCCCTTCATGATATTGTATAAACATGTTGCTCTTCTTTTTATTGTATCTTCGAGGATTGCTGAGGTATTCTTTCTTGAATGCCTCAGGTGCAGGTTGTAGCCGGTTGAGCGGCTAGGTTTGTTGGAGGCGTTTCTTGGGAACTAGCCGAGCTTGCTTAGCGAGGTAGTTCTTTTCTTTGTTGTACAGACATACATGTGCCCCAATGGGTTCGTGTCAGCTTGTTGGCGCTCATTGGTGGCTTACTTTACTTGTGATGTATGAATAATAGACTGCTAATGTGACTCATTTGGATGATGTCTTCTTGCTCTTAGGAAGGATTTATGGTAGGTTGCATTAGGTATTTTCTAAGCTACACAAAACCTATTATTGTATATCATGCATACATGTTTTGATCAACGAAGACGTATTTTCCAAATGATGTAAACAAAGAGGATTTCTTATAGTAGTATCACGATAGACTGCATATAGGAGCTCATCATAAATAAACAAAGTATTTCCGACGCGTACAAATACAGTTTTTGATACCTAAGGCCGAGGGATACGGCCATTCAATCCAAAGGTTTTCTTACATTTCACTGTTGAATTTCAACTCATAAAGTAAGCGTCAAGAGTTTCCTGAGCGTGTGCAGTTATCCCCTGCACGACGTGGCATCATAACCCGTAGTTCCTCTTGCGCTGATACGATGTACTCATTGAGGAAATGCGGGTTGTGACAGTTGGTATGAGAGGCAGGTTTGCTTGACAATTGGCCGGGCAAACTTTCTTGTTTGGTTGTAAGCATCATATCATACACACACCGAGGTGCCATCAATATGTCTTGGCCGACGCACGCACACTACACTCATGGCATGACAAGAAGTATACGGGGCATATTATGTAGTATGAGATGCATAATATGTGGTTGTATATGGATCCACCATAGGGGCAACATGTGTGGGTTATGTAGTATGGGATGCATAACCTTACCACATGGATGCGACTAGCACGTTTTCTTTTCTTCGTTGCATGCAATGCTATGTAGTATGGGATGCATAGCATTGTGATGCGTACGACCGCTCATGGCATGCATTAAGGCCTTTTCTAGATTACATCGCACAGCACGCATAACATAACATTCCATGAGCACAACGTGTCAAGCTAAAGATGTACATGATGACACATGTACACTCATGGTTTTGGGTCAAATAAAGTCATACATTCATGGGTTAGGCACAAGTTAGTGGGATGACGGTGAGTCATCTTTAGGTTAGGTATACCATCATTCTCCAACTCCCAGAGCAAGTTAGCAGTGGATATTCATAGTCCTATATGTATAGTCTGTATATAGCCGTTGTGTGTTTTGTTGGGTTTGAGCTTGATAAGAGTAAACGTGTTTATAGGATGTCGAAACGTCCAGTGACAAGGCAAACTCCCCAATCCGAGGGCGAGTCTTCGGGCGCGCAGAATAATGCCCTGATGGATAGTTTACGCCAAAGTAATGAAGCTTTGACGAGGCAGGTGCAGGAGGTGCAGTCCCAGCTCCAAGCTATGTCCTCAGCGATGTCTGGATTGGCACCAAGAGGGCAAGAGACGGTCCGAGGCCCCACCATTTCTACTCCTTCCGTGACAGTGATACCCCCAGTTGTGGTTCCTCCTGTGATGACTTTCATCTCGCAGTTTCAGCGACTTGGACCACCGATTTATGATGGAAAAGCGGACTTTGTGATCTTGGATGATTGGGTGATCACGTTGGAAGAGATGTTTGGTTATTCTGGCGTTACTGAGGACCAGAAGGTGATGCTTGCTGCATATCAACTCAAAGGGTTGGCTAAAGGTTGGTGGTTGCGCGAAAAGGAGAGCTTAGGGGCGGGATGTTCGTGGGAAGCCTTCAAAGAAATGTTACGGCGCAAGTTTCTGCCGTCAGTTGAAAGGGACCGCCTGATGAATGATTTCTTGTACCTGAAGCAGAGGAAACTCACAGTTAGTGAGTATGAAATTGAGTTTAGCAAGTTAAGTCGGTTCGCTCCGAGCTTGGTGACTACGGAAGCTGACCACGTAAAGAGATTTCTTAGCGGACTCCGCAGTGACGTGCAGCAGTTCGCAAGTGCTTATGGAGCGACGAGTTACACCACTGTGGTGGAGGCTGCGTTGAAGGTTGAAGCTATCGAAACTGCAAAACAAAGAGGACAACTGATGAGGAAGGATAAGAGGAAGCTGATGGGAGGGAAAAGCTCCCAAGAATCAGACGTAAGGAAGAAGATCAAGGAGACATGTAGCTTCTGCGGCCGGTCAGGCCACCCATTTGAAAAATGTTTCAAGCGGTTGGGGATGCAAAAGAAGGAGCAGGTGCACGCCATTCAGGGTGCGCCAACTAGAGACTTGGAGTGTACATTTTGTGGGAGAAGAGGTCATGATGTGGGCCGCTGCTGGGCCAAAGATAAGGTGTGCTTCCAGTGTGGCAGACAAGGACATCTTCACGCAAGGTGCCTGCAGATCCAACCTGTTTTGCAACCCGCACCACTCCAGTCTTTGCCTCCGCCTCCGTGTTTAGACAAAGGCAAAGGGAAGTTGAATGTGGTCTCTTCAGAGGAAGCTCAGACGTCACCTCAGGTTATCTCAGGTTCGATTCATTCCTCTGGTTCCTGTTTTATTTCTGCCTTTTACGTGTAGTTCTTAGCATATATACCCTTATAGGAAACTTTAAGATAAAGAACCGTTGGGCGCGTGTTCTATTTGATTCTGGCGCGACCCATTCATTTGTGGCTCGAACCTTTCTGGATCGGTATCATCTGACACCAGATCGGGTGGGGACTGCCTTTTTGGTGAAGTTCCCTTCTGGTGCTTCTGTGGTGGCAGACTGGGGTCTTCTTGATTGTCCCATTTTGTTGGGCGATTTCTTAGCAAAGGCTGATTTCAAAGTGATCGATTTGGAGGATTTTGACGTCATTCTGGGTATGGACTGGTTATCCCGCTATGACGTCGTCATCCAGTGCAAAGGGAAGCGCTTGGATTTTATGAAAGACAATGGTCAGCCGGGAAGTGTTTATGGTGATTCATGCCAGGATACTCCAGGGATTTCGGCGGTATGTGTTCAGACGTTGTTTGTTTCCGACTGTTTTGCTTGTTTAGTCTCAGTTGTGGGGACTAGTATTGTTTTACCGCGTTTGGAGGAGATTCCTGTTGTGCGTGAATTCCCAGATGTTTTTCCTACTGATCTTCCTGGTCTTCCCCCTGATCGTGATGTCGAGTTTGTTATTGATTTGGAACCGGGTACGCGGCCTATTGCGAAAGCGCCGTACAGAATGGCCCCGCGTGAGCTATCAGAGTTGCGTATCCAGTTGGATGACTTATTGGCAAAAGGGTGTATCAGGCCGAGTTCATCACCTTGGGGTGCACCGGTGTTATTTGTGAAGAAGAAAGATGGGTTGATGCGGCTTTGCATCGATTACCGGGAATTGAACAAGGTGATGATTAAAAACAAGTACCCACTGCCAAGAATCGATGATTTGTTTGATCAACTGCGTGGCAGTTCCGTATTTTCGAAGATTGATCTCCGCTCCGGCTATCATCAGCTCAAGGTCCGGGAGTCTGATATTCTGCGGACTGCATTTCGATCACGACATGGTCATTTTGAATCTCTGGTGATGTCGTTTGGTTTGACCAAGGCACCATCAGCCTTCATGGATATGATGAACAGGGTGTTCAAGGACTACTTGGATAAGTTTGTGGTAGTTTTTATTGATGACGTGCTTGTCTACTCCCGCAGTACTGAGGAGCATGAACAGCATCTGCGATTGGTATTGGCCACTTTGCGAGACCAACGGTTATTCGCCAAACTAAGCAAATGCGAGTTTTGGTTGCCTCAAGTTGCTTTTCTGGGTCATGTTATTAATCAACATGGAATTTCAGTGGATCTCGAAAAGATTGCTACAGTTATGGAATGGAGAAGACCGGAGACACCCAAGGAGATTCGAAGCTTCTTGGGATTGGCCGGCTATTATCACAGATTTGTAGAAGGTTTTGCTACGTTGGCCGCACCTTTGACTCGCTTAACCCAGAATAATGTGGCATTTGAGTGGAATCACAAGTATGAGGCCTCATTCTTGGAACTCAAGAACAGGTTATGTACCGCTCCTGTGTTGATCTTGCCGACAGAAGGGATAGATTATGACGTTTTTGTGGATGCGTCGCACGTTGGACTTGGATGTGTATTAATGCAAGACAAAAAGGTAATTGCGTATGGGTCTCGGCAGTTGAAAAGTCATGAAAAGAACTACCCAACGCATGATTTGGAGTTCGCAGCGGTGATATTTGCATTGAAGTTGTGGAGACACTTACTGTATGGTGCACAGTGTAAAATCTTTACAGATCATAAAAGTTTAAATGATGTCTTCACACAGAAGGAACTGAATCTGCGCCAACGGCGATGGCTGGAATATGTAGCTGATTATGATGTGGACATTCAGTATCACCCGGGGAAAGCGAATGTTGTGGCCGATGCTTTGAGTCGGAAGACGGGGAAATTATTTCATCTGCCAGTCGACCGTCTTGTGGAGGAATTTCTATTGATGGATATTTCCGTGGGAAAATATGACCCGCAAAGTCATTCGATGGTAGAAGAACCTTCATGGCTGGTGCTTGCAAGACAACATCAAAAGGATGATCCTGATCTTTTACATATATTGCTTCGGACTAAAAAGGGTGAATTACCGGATTTTTCTATTGCTGAGGAGGGCACGTTAAAGTATCGTGGTCGATTTTGTATTCCCGCAGTTGGAGACATTCGCGAGATGGTGTGTCGGGAAGCACATGGCTCAAGTATGGCCTACCATCCAGGTTCAACCCAAATGTACCGTGATTTGAAACAAATTGTCTGGTGGTATGGAATGAAAAGAGATATAGCGGAATTTGTCTCTAAATGTCATACCTGCAAGCGGGTGAAAGCTGATCATGGGAGGCCTGGTGGCAAGTTGACACCATTGGAGATTCCAACATGGAAGTGGGAAAGCATTTCAATGGATTTTATTACAGGTTTACCAAGATCTCCACGAGGACATGACTCCGTGTGGGTAGTCGTCGATAGATTGACCAAGTGTGCTCATTTCATACCATTTAAGGTCAACTACCCGATGAAGACAATAGCGGAGCTCTATTTGAACGAAATCATCCGACTGCATGGTGTGCCAGTCAATATCATATCAGACAGGGATTCCCGATTTACTTCTCGTTTCTGTAAGAGTCTACAAGAGGGTTTGGGGACGGATTTGCGGTATTCCACTGCTTACCACCCTCAGACGAATGGCCAAACAGAACGAGTAAACCAAATTGTAGAAGATATGATTCGATGTTATATGCTTGAGTATGGCGGAGCATGGGATGAACGTTTGCGGCTTATGGAATTCGCATATAATAACAGCTATCAAGAAAGCTTGCAAATGGCTCCGTTCGAAGCTTTATATGGGCGTCGATGTCGGACTCCCCTCTTTTGGACTGAGGTTGGCGAGCGGCTTTTGTTGGGCCCAGAGGCGCTCGAGGACATGGAAGTTGTCGTACGATGTATCCGAGAGAAGCTCTGAATCGCCCAAGAGCGATATGAAAAGTATGCCAATCGACGACGGTCGGAAATAGAGTTTGCGGTGGGAGATTCCATTTTCTTGAAAGTCTCCCCAATGGTTGGGATTAAAAGGTTTGGTAAAGAGCGCAAATTAGACCCAAGATTTGTGGGTCCCTTCAAGATTCTTGCGCGAGTTGGTGCATCCGCTTACACGGTAGAATTACCCGTGAACTTTCCTGGTGTTCACGATGTGTTTCATGTTAGCCAACTTCGCAAGTGTGTGCGACATGACACGCAAGTGTTGGACGTGTTGCCGCTATTGGCGCCAAACCTTTCTTATGTGGAGATGCCCATCCGAATATTGGACTCCCAAGATCGCGTGTTGCGGAGAAAGAGGATTCCTATGGTCAAGGTGCTATGGAAAAATCAGAATGTGGAAAGCGCGACGTGGGAGCTCGAGTCAACGATGAGGGCGGCACACCCTCATTTGTTCCCGTAAATCAGCTGGTATGTGCATTGGTGTTTTTGGTTTGCTACCTTATTTTGGATGGAGATCAAAATAATTGAAAAGTTTCGAGGCGAAACTTTTTGTTAGGGGGAGTGACTGTAACACCCCGGATTTGTGATTGCGTACGCATGATGGGCGTTACGTTGGCTTTGAACGTTGTTCGAGCGTGGTTTTTCCCGCGGGCTTGCGAGTGGCTATTTTGGTTGCCGAGTTGCACGATTCCCCAGCAAATCGGAGTCAAAATTGGGGACTCGGTGAGGCCTCTTAGGGAATGTTTGCACTTTTTCGCGCCCGGGAAATGTTGCTGAAAGTGAGTTGCTGGTATAGGAAACAAAAAAGGGTAAAAAGTTCTTAAGGCAAAAACGGTCTAGGACGACACAGGAACATTTTTCAAAACAGGGAAAATTCGTCATTTTTTGTGTGTGACACGCCCCCCGACACGGGCGTGTCGGGGTGTGACCCGGGGCGTGACCTGGGCGTGACCTCCTTAACTCGACGAATTTTTCTTGCGTCGAGTTGAGCTCGACGAATGGGGTACACGCCCCCCTGACACGGGCGTGTCACGGGTCGTGTCCCGCTTTGTCGAGTGTCGAGTGTCGAGTATCGAGTGTCGGGTGTCGAGAGAGGGGACACGGCCTGTGACACGGGCGTGTCACAGGGAATGTCCAGCTGTGTCGAGTGTCGACACTTTGTGTCGACGAGGTGTCGAGACACGGGCTATACGCCCTAGGTCACGGGTGTGACCGACCCGTCCCGGGCGTGTACCCGGCCGTGTACCGTGTGTATAAACTTGGATTTGCCGACTTTCTGCGCCGCTTATGGTACACGCCCTGCGTCACGGGCGTGACACAGGGCGTGACCGGCCCGAAAATTGAGTTTTTCCAGTTTTTTTGTGCCGTTCATTTCCTTGATTCTACATCTAACGGTCCAGCTCTGTTCTGGAGGAAATAAGGCCGAAATAGAGTTTCTTCTCCTCACTTTACCTTCTCTTCATCTTCTTCTTCATTCTCAAAGAGGAACTCAAGGGAGCAAGGGCTAAAGCAAGGCAAGGAAAGAGAGGAGCAGCCGTCGCGGCATCGTCTCGGTTCAGGCAAGCGGTGTTCTTCACCCTTGCCAATCTTCTTTCTTGTTTTTGATTGTGCAAAATAGCTAGTTTCTCTTTCAAGTTTCATGAGCTTGTTCTTCTTGTTTTGAGTTCTTCCTCACTAGCCTTATTATGCTCTTAACTTTCCCTATGCTGAATGACTTTGATCTTCCATGTTTAGTTTTGTTTAGTTATCAAGTCTATGCTAGGTTAATTCATGTAGTTCTCTTGTTCATGTGATTCATGTAGCTAATTGATTCATGTTCATGTAGCCTTTCTAAGTAATCAAAAGCATGTGATTCTTGTTCCAAACATGTGATTTATGTACTTAGCTTAATCAAACTCTTTCATGTGATGAAGTGCATCAAACTCTACGTTGTCAATTTGTCGTCATGTGTGAGGATAAAGGAAGGGAAAGTGGTACTTGGGTTATGGTGAGATTTGATTGTGGGGTTACGGTTAGGTTCGTTTATGGTGAGTTTTGCGAGGCGAATGTGAACCATGGCAGAAGCGTGTGTGTGCGGATTTGGTAAGGGGTGGTGTGGGTTATGCCTTTGTGGCCACTGGGTTTGGATTTGTGGTGTAGAGCACCATTTTGCCCCGATTTGGGCTGGTTTTATTGGTGCGTTCCACTTTAGGGCTGCCACCAAAAGACCCTTGCTGAATCGCATTTAACCGCTGCTTATGTTTCACTCGTTTAGCTGATTCTTGTACTAAGGATGATGGAATGGGCATGTGTTTTGCCTTTTGCTCCTGCGGGTTGAGCAGGACTTGATGAAACTTGTACGCACTTGGTGCGTTTGGCAAGTGTTTTGGTGCGTTTTCCACCTGTTTTATTCACTCATTTTACTTATATGAACCATTGCTACGGGGTCGGTAAGCCCCTTCATGATATTGTATAAACATGCTGCTCTTCTTTTTATTGTATCTTCGAGGATTATTGAGGTATTCTTTCTTGAATGCCTCAGGTGCAGGTTGTAGCTGGTTGAGCGGCTAGGTTTGTTGTAGGCGTTTCTTGGGAACTAGCCGAGCTTGCTTAGCGAGGTAGTTCTTTTCTTTGTTGTACAGACATACATGTGCCCCAATGGGTTCGTGTCAGCTTGTTGGCGCCCATTGGTGGCTTACTTTACTTGTGATGTATGAATAATAGACTGCTAATGTGACTCATTTGGATGATGTCTTCTTGCTCTTGGGAAGGATTTATGGTAGGTTGCATTAGGTATTTTCTAAGCTACACAAAACCTATTATTGTATATCATGCATACATGTTTTGATCAACGAAGACGTATTTTCCAAATGACGTAAACAAAGAGGATTTCTTATAGTAGTATCACGATAGACTGCATATAGGAGCTCATCATAAATAAACAAAGTATTTCCGCCGCGTACAAATACAGTTTTTGATACCTAAGGCCGAGGGATACGGCCATTCAATCCAAAGGTTTTCTTACATTTCACTGTTGAATTTCAACTCATAAAGTAAGCGTCAAGAGTTGCCTGAGCGTGTGCAGTTATCCCCTGCACGACGTGACATCATAACCCGTATTTCCTCTTGCTCTGATACGATGTACTCGTTGAGAAAATGCGGGTTGTGACACTTAGTTCCGTAAAGCATGGTGGTCTATTGAGGTGAATAAGGGAGGAGGAAGAGCTGATTGTACTCTTGTATAAATGGCTAGAGGAAGAAGACGAACTGATGTCGTTCGTTTGACTTTACGATGCGTGTAGAAATCTAATTTTTGTAAGCAGGAGGCTTCATACTCGATTTAAGCCATGATCCAAGCACATATAGGCCTTGGCCTGAACACAAAAGTTATATCCCTCGGAAAGACCTTTCCAACAGATGGTTGTACGTTTTCTAGTGAGAATTGTGGCTCCTGCAAAGTGTGACGGAAGTTGCTACGTTAAACTAGCATAAGGCGGAAATAGACTTTCTAACTAAGTTATGTGTTAGCCGTGCATCCGAATTTTTGGGTTTAGTAGGAAGATCATAGCCAGATGATATTTTGGATTTGGTGAATTTATTTATATGTAACCATGGTAAGCTAATGGTTTTGGATGGACCTTGGTTGTACAAATAAGTATTCATGAAATTCGGTAAAGATGCACTTAATAATAATGTGATGAATGTTATAAGTTTTGGAAGAGTTTGTGATGCATGATGCATGAATGTGTAATTTATAGCTATGCGGCGATTTATAATTGTTGGAAGAACATGTAATGTATTCTTTGTATGGTTATGTTGATCATGTTGAAGCATAAATGTTTATTGAAATGAAATCTAGGGAAAGGTGTATAATTTGATATACATGTGAGCGCAGAAAAACACCCATGGCCATGTTATATGTTAGTCACTTATCTCAGGTAACGAAGATATGATGGGATTGACAAATAAGAGTACTAGTCTCCCATGCTAAGTTCGGCCTTGCATGCTTGGGGCACGGGATTGGTATGAAGATAAGGGACATGGTGTGAATCCCTTGCGTGCTTTTGACCACAGGATTGGTATGATGGGAAGGGACTCGGTTGGAGCCCTTGGATGTTTGATGGCATGCCTAAGTGTAATTGTATGCAACGTGTGTTGACACGTGGTGTCATAATCCTGGGTTAAGGATAGTGTGGCAGGTTATGGGCTCGCTAGTCATCACACCGACGGGAGTTGACAAATAGACCTTGGGCGGTTAGGCTTGCTCCTCGGTGCTCATTCTCGGGGCTCCTTTCATTCCAGTGGACGGTTGGGCATGGTCCTTTAGTTATACACTCTGAGAGGCTCCTTCCGTGCCACGACGATAGGCTAGTTTGGGTTGTGTTTTTAGTGCACAGCTACCCGGGACCCCTCTGAGCCGTAGTACGCAGAGGCTCCGCTATTGTGTTCTTAGCATTGAGGCGTACAGATACCTAAGCTTGGTAGTGTGGATACCCACCTAGTAGTGGAGATGCCCGCTCTACTATCACTATTTGGTCATGACTGATGACGCCTAATGTTGAAATCCAACAACCTTGGCTCTGATACCATGTTGAATTTTCTCCAGGTGATCAAAAAGATAGCCTGACGCCAAATTAATATTTCAGAACTATCAAGATCACACCTTGATCATGCAGAAATTTCCCTGGAACTTGGAGTGAGCAAGGGTTATCTTAACTTAAGTCAGTCAACTAGCAACACATGCAGCACAAGAGTCTTTATTGATTAACAACAATCTTCTTTACAACGCAAGACATAGATGACGAGACATGCTTCACCAAAACCACCAAGGGAAAGCAGAGAACTACAAGACAAGATAACAAGCCGCGCAGACTCAAACACCAAGCCACTGGTCTACTGTTGTGGAGTCTGCACAGTGCGTCGGGTCGCCAGACCGCAACCTAAGCTGCGCGGACTACCCCTTATTCCAATGCTAGCTCTAGCCGCCAATCTGCAAGCTGCCTAACCGCGAGGTCTCCTAGCCCCCAGACCGCACAAGCTACGATGCCGAAGAGAATAGTCCGCCTGAAGCAAGCGACTTATTGAACCCCAAACCAAGTTGCCAAAGAGAAGACCGTCTAGTCGATGTCGGCGACCTGCCGTTTACCACCTGTTACTTAATCGCAGAGTACGCACTGTCCCTGACCACAATCAGAGCCAAGTCCTGGCTTTCCAGCATAATCCGCACAACCTGCACAGCATAACTTTGGTCAACTCAATCAAACCGCGCGGACACAAAAGTCTAGTCCGCAGCAACTATTGTGGGCTCAAGATACTGTTCACTTACTTCGGTTCTCTCATGTTGGGTTCATATTCCTGATGTGACATGGGTCCTATTTATAGGCACGATGATGAGTGTGGTCACCACCCTAGCCGATAGGATTACTGTCAATCCCACAGCAAGACATCTCCATAGTCTGCAGATACATTCCAGTCCGCCGTCACTGTGCAGGATAACATCCACCATAGCTTCTCCAAGGCCGGACACAACACCAGTCTGCCTTGTCGCCAAGGCCAAGCCAGGACCACCACAGCCAGACTCCGCAGCAACACTGTCCGCCAATCCACGGACATAGCTCCAGCCCGCTTATCCCGAGCCAACAACCTCACCATCAAGGCACCTGCCGGACTCAGCGGACACAAAGCTTCAGTCCGCACATCCCGAGCCCATGGCCTCGCCACCAAGGCAACTGCCGGACTCAGCGGACACACCGCTTCAGTCCGCTCATCCCGAGCCACCGGCATTGCCACCAAGGCAACAGTCGTACTCAGCGGACACGGCGATCCAGTCCGCACATACTGCGGACAGCTCTAGTCTGCATATCCCTGCATACAACTCCAGTCTGCATACCCTAAGTCCATAGCCTTGCCAGCAAGGCAGTTGTCGGACTCAGAGGACCCAGCTCCAGCACGCACGCAGTTGCGGACACAATCTTCAGTCCACTTATCCCCAAACTCGCAACCAAAGCATACAGCACTTCTGCTGAGCTTGGCGGACTGAGACAGTCCGCACTCCACTGCACGATCTCCCCGGACTGAGCCAAACATGGACTTGGTTCAGAACCAACCAAGTCCACACCACTGGCCACAAGGGCCAGTCCGCACTTACTGGCGGACTTCGCGGCTTCCACTTTCCGCTTCACCAGAGCAAGACCAAGGCTTCTGCCAAGCCGGTCTATCGAGCTCCAGTCCTTCAGTCCACTTCCTGCCGGACTCCGCGGATAGAGTTTCTATCTTCCAGGTTACTTCCTGGGATCCAACTGTCTGCTGAGCACAAGCCGGCCTGGCTAACTGCCGCTGCTGTCCGTGTAGTCCGTGCGAACAGACTGTCAAGGCCGCTACAGAGCAAACCGTCTACAACATCCCTGCCAACCTAGTTGTCCACCAACACTATCTGCGTAGTTCGCGCTGATAGGTCCAAGAGCTCCATTTACCCACTTTCACTTCACAAATTTAAACACTCCCCCTTGAAGTGAGAAGTGGTGAATATCTCCAGCAGCTCCCGTAACCTTACACCTGATCCCTCTGATAGCATCTAAGAAGAAATATCCAAGACATAGTCCTCGCCCCGCATATCATGGACCATGAGGGAGCACTCTAGCATCTCCCAAAAGGAGCCATGCTTCCCTCTGCCTTCTTCATCAGCTTCAACTTCCACTCATGCATCAAAGGAGTATCACCAACAACCTTGGGCATAAAAGCCCAAGCCTCATTATCGCTGAGAGTAGTCACCTCCTCAGACTTGGCATCAACCACCTCCTTGATTCTAGTGGGGTCATCACAGCTAGAAGATACTCGCTCGACCTGAGGGCTAGCAAGGAAACATGGGACCAAGCCCGTCGTGTTCCCTTCGCTATATCGAGCTGGTGGCTTACTAATCCTCTTCGATCTCTGAAGAACCTGATCATGACTGACCACCTCCGCTGCTCCTGAACCAGCTCTGTTCTCGGGCAAACCCGGAACAATGCTCCCCTTGCTTCCTGAACAAGACGCCTCCTCTCTGGAATCAAAAGCACCTAGAGCAACGCTCCCCCTGCTACCTGAACCAGAAGTCTCCGCTCTTGAATAAGAACTACCTAGAACATCGCTCCCCCTGCTTCCTGAACTTGATACCTTTACCCCAAAGCTAGAACAACCTGGAGCTCCTGGTGACTCAGGCAGCTCCACCTGAACCTTAGCAGCAGCCTCCTCCAGCCTCCTTCAGTCAAAATTAGTATTTTAGGTCAAAACGTATATTATTTTACAAAAAAAATTATAATATTTATGTATATTTTTTTGCTGTCATTAGGAGTACTCATATGTATATGTTGCGGGCGAAACCGCCTTAATGGGGCGGGCGAAACTCGTCGTCGTCGGTAGGGTTTCGCCCCCATCCATTTCCTAGATGCGGCCAAAGGCAACCCGTGAGCATCAAGCCGAAACGAGCGAAGCCCGCCGTCACCGGCCGAGTACTGTCACGCCTGGCTGTAAGGGCGGAGCCCCGTGTTGGGCACTCGTGTGTGTGTGTGTGTGTGTGTGTGTGTGTGTATATATTTCACTACCATATAGGAAAACTTGTCTTTGGTGCAACATTCAAAAATGTCAAGTATACCTTCATTTTAAAATTTTAATGACTTGATATATATTACAATCTATTTCAAAAAAAAAATATAATGTGTATTCAAGTAATTACATTATCCCCAAAATTCGAGTAATGATGAAAATCCATTAAAATTCAAAAATATTTTAATAGAGCTCTTACACCAACTATGGTAGGTTATTATTAGACATGTCAGCGGTCTATTCGAGGAAGGTTTTAATTAGACATATTAGCGGTCTATTCGAAGAACAATGTAAATTTTTTTTAATTAATTCAATTTAATTTTTTCATGTTTTCAATTTAAATTTTTATTAATTAATTTTTTAAATTTATTTTATTAATGTTCTCAATTTAAAAAACCGGCGGTTGGGGGCGGGCGACTCGCCATTGCCGGCCGGGTACTGTGGTGCGGGCCATTGGGTCGGAGGCCCGTGCTTGTCACTCGTGTGTGTGTGTGTGTATATTTATATATATATATACAAGCAGTTGTGCACGGGGGACCCCGTGCGGGGCGACAACATTGGTCAGGGGTGACAAGATTGGTCAGGGGCGGCGACATTGGTCGGGGACGGCGACATTGGTCGGGGGCGTCGACATTGGTCGTGAGCGGCGTCATTGATGAGTGGCGGCGACATTGGTGGGTGGCGGCGACATTGGTGGGTGGCGGCGACATTGGTGGGTGGCGGCGACTTTGGTCGGTGGCGACGACTTTGGTCGGGGACGACGACTTTGGTCGGGGGCGGCGACATTGGTCGGGGGTGGCAACTTTGGTTGTGGGCGTCAACTTTGATCGGGGGCGGCGACAATCGGCGGGGGAGGCGACAATCGGCGGGGGCGGCGCTTAGCAATCAAATTATACCTTTATAACCAATGTCCCTCATAGGAATGGAACTACGAAAATCATGTAGGGTGATAACACACGCTGTGTCACACTGATCCATATCAAGTTTATCCTCTTCAATGTAGATATCTGCAATAGTGATCATTAATAAAGAAATTTCAATTAAGAAATATTATCAGATATGAAGTAAAAAACCCAACAAATATCAATTAATTCATAAATTTTTGATAAATTTGCATATGATTTCATGACATTAATTCATTGACCCAGAATGAATTGAGTACAACAATTTTTGATATGAGCTTAAATAAACAGAATGAGTGGAGTCAACATGAAATGCAAGTTCGGGCTATGAGTGCAGCATAAACCATTTTTGTCAACATGAAATGCATGTTTCAGCTTCATAAAACGACATTCATTCTGTCAACATGAAGACTAGAGGGAGGATAAAAACTATACATCATAGCCTTGATATGAGAGGGAAAGTGATAAGACAGCAAATAAGTTATTTTAATTAGAAAACTCACATGTATACTTATGCTCATCTAATTATAGTAATACCCAACATGACAAAAGCCCGCCCGTAAGCTTTGAGCACGTGCGAATTTTATGAGCCCGAGAGCTTGCAAATGCAGTTGGTGCGACTGTCGCATTGAGGTACTGCAGTGGCCGGGTATCTTGAAAGAATTGGTTTCAAGATGTTCTAAACACCTAGAGGGGGGAATAGGTTCAATTCTTTTTTTGACTTAGACAGATAATTCTATCTGATTTAGCAATTTATTCAACAGTAAATACAACACAACATTCACATACACACAGCATTCACAGATTGCACACCAGTTTTATAGTGGTTCCCCAAATGATGGGTACATCCACTTTCCCCCTTCGCCTATCTTGCAGTGTACTAGATTCGGCCTAACTTCCTTCCTTTTTCTCAAATCCACAGATCTTACAGCTCAGAACCAAGACTGGTTCCTACAACTCAGAGTGAATCCACACTCCTACAACTCAGGCACAAGCCCTACCACAACTCAGAGTGACACCCCACTCCTATAACTCAGGCAAAAGCCCTACCTCAGCCTCTTTCACAGGCCTACAACTCAGGGAATAGATTCCCCTACCTCAGGCACTCAGCCCTACCTCAGCCTTTATAATATAAGCTTACAACTCAGAAAAGTAAATCTCCTACACTCAGATCTAGTACAGATCCTACAAAAATTATTGATGAAAAGATAATGATAACTTCAACCATATGGAGAGAGAATTGGTTGAAGGCTTCTTGATCAGTTTTTGATAGAACTGATTACTTAAGGATCAACCTGTCTTAGCTTTCTTCAAAGCTTCTTGAATCTGAACAAAGTAGGGTTGATCTTCTTGGTGTTGGATTTGATCTTCAATCAGCTTCCTTCAGAAATTAATCTGAATTCTTCTTCAGACTTAATCTGAATTCTTCAGGCAGACTGTTCAGAATCTGCCTTCACTGGATGAGAACTTCTCTTCTTCTTATTTTTCTCTCTCTACCATCTGTTGACTGTCTCTTCTTTCTCTTCTTCTGGATTCTCAATCCTTCAGAGATTATAATTGATTAGCTTGATTAACTTTTATCTGTTCTGTATTTGTTGTATATTATGCTGATTGTTGAGAGAGCATATCTATATATAGACTTCATCCATGGTAACCGGCTGTTTTAGTTTCAAACAATCTTCTGACACATCTGACAGATGTGACAGTAATGTCAGTAATGAAAGCTGTCAAGTCTCCAATTGTATTACTTCAGCCTTCATTGGACTTTGACTCAGCAGCAGAGAATGTCGAGTGAATACTTCATATGGATCGACACACATATTCCATGTGTCGACACAAGTCTTGTTGTTGTCTACACAGCTTCATTTTTACTTCTCGACACAGCTTCTGTGGAATGTGTCGACACAAGTCATGTGTGTCGACACAAACACTCCTTGTCTTGACAAAGTTGGTGTCGACAGAATTCTAGTGTGTGTCGACATAAGTTCTGTGTGTTGACACAGTCGTTGTCGACGGAATTCTGGAATGTGTCGACAGCTTCTCTGTGTGTCGACACAACCACTGATAATGTCGACACAATCTGGCCCTTAGTGTCGACACAACATTGTCGACAGATTTTCTGTGTGTCGACACAAATTCTGGGTGTCGACACAATCTGGCCATTGGTGTCGACACATCCATTCCCAAGTGTCGACACTTGTATTTAGAGAATTTTCCTTTCCATTTACTTAACCTGCACATGATAACTCAACACAACATCAAATACAACTTGATGCATATCATTGAGTTAGGTGAGGCTTCTCCAAATTTGGTACACATTTTCCAATGTACCCAATAATCTCCCCCTATTTGGAGAAGTCATAACCCTTAGTCAATGATATACATCACTTATAATAAAATTAACAAAATGATGTATAAAAACATTCAATGACAGGAAAACATATAAACAAAACAAGTAAATAATATCATCACAGAATATGATACAATCATAACAAACATGAATCATTATTTTGTTTAACTTCACAAAAGTTTGTTGAGAACAGATTACATATATTTTAAAACTGAAGATTACAATGTTATAAAATCTAGTCAATCTATCATAAGGCTGATCAGGCTCCTTGATCACTATGCCTTTTCTAGACTGGACCCTTGCTTGTACTAGTGCTTCGGTATCTTCAGCTGGCTTCTTGACTTTGAGATCCTTCTTCTTAAGTTCTTCAGCCTTAACTTTTTGCTTTTCAAAATAGTGATAAGGCTTGGGAAAGTATTTACTGGGCTCTACAGCTGTAGCAGGTATTTTCCCAGCCTTGTGATTCCTTCTGAAGTGATGTATCACATCTTGTCTTTACAGATATTTATTCCACTCAACTTCAGAATACCACTTGCCTCTATCATGCATTTGTCTTTGACAGCTTGCCAGGAAGTGAGTATTATATTTCTGGAGGTTGGACTCTATCTTTCAAAATCAGGCTTTAGTTCAGCCTGCTCTCTAAACCTTTTCTTTGAAAGTTGAGCTTCTTGCTCTTTATTTAGTGCTGCCTCTGACATTTTCACTTTCTCAAATATAATATTCTTAGTAGCCTCTAGAGGGCTATACATCTGTTGAACAAGGTGTTGAATTTCTTCAAAATTAGAAGGGGGTATATGATTTGAGCTACCTCCTGCTGACCCCCTTCAACTCCTGCAGCTTGAATACCTGACTCAGTTGTATTATCATCATCACATAGAGGTGGATATCCCAGAGTTGCTCTAACAGCATTTGTTATCCATTTAGCATGCTCTGAGCTAGCATTGACTATCACCATCTCCCCCTTTATGACTTCTCTCTCAATATGATCTCTTAAGTCATCTTTTTGGAACCTGATCTGATTAACTAGATAATTGTTTGCTTCTGTATAATAAGCTTTAAACTTCTGTAGCTGAGCAGATATGATCTTCTGAGAGGCTTGAATGGCTGATTGAAAAGTGGCTAAATCTTCTTGAAGTTTCTTATCAAACTCTGACTTCTCTTTAGCCCTTTCCTCAGTTAATACAATTGCATTATTCTTCAACTCAATAACAATCACATTATGTGATTCAGTAAGATTGTCATTCATCCGAATTTGATTTTCTAGGACATATCCTTGCTTGACCATTATATCATCAATCTGTGTCCTTGCCTCTTGTTGTTATTTTGCTAGATAAACTACAGCATTACCTCCTTTATGGAATCAATCTATCATCTCCTTCTTATTCTGGTTAACTTCAAATCTGATTGATTTTATATCTTGAGCCAGAGTGAATTGAAGGTCCTTATGGCTTTCATCGATATATTTTTCCATGGCTGCTCTTTGCTCATCTATTTTAATTTACAGAGCAACCAACAGTGAACTGAAATCAACTGTTGGAGCTGAGGATTGTGAGGCAGTCTGTAAAGCTTTCTTATAATTTGAGCTTTTCTTCTTGTAAACCATCAGTTTTCTCTTTTTTGCTCTCAGTGCTTCTCCATTATCAGATTCAGAAGAACTTTCTAGATTCATTGTGTCCTTTGTACTTAAGGGCAGCTCCTTGTCAGTTCTTGGCAACTCCCCCTGAGTCCCTGACTCCTCCCCCTCAGTTTTTGGCACTACTTCCTCAGTTCTTACTTCTTGTAAGTCAGGAAACAATTCCTCAAGAGTAAATTCTTGTTGTAGTTGAACTGGAGGAACATCTGTATCTTGTACATTTAATGGAGTATCATCTAATGCAGATGTATTATCCATAGATACATCCTGTACAGGGATGTTGTCATGGTGTATCTGTTCAACATCAGTTACAAGCACAGTTAATGTATCCGGCTCAGTATTTATTATATATTTATTAATATCACCAATTACCTCAAGAATAGTTTGAGTGGCTGTTTCACTCTCTAATGCAGTATGCTCTTTCTCTTGAGCAACTTCTGGAGGTAAGGTTTCTTGATGAGCTGGTGAAAGCTCATTGGCTCCCCCTAGAGGAAGCACATCCTGAACTTGATTCAGTGGGATGGTGCTTTCTGGAATATGCTCCCCCTACATTTGACTATCATCTACATTCTTAGGAGCAGTTGATTTCCTTGTAGATTCTTGTTGGTCTTCATCTGAACTGAAGATTACTTGTTTTTCTGAATCACTAGAAGATTCAGGCTTCCTGGGTGTTGTCTTTTTCTTTTTCTGCTGTGGTTGTTTCTGTGGTGTAGAACCATCCTTTGTCAAAACTCTTTCCCACCTATATAGTATTTCATATCCATCCTTCTCATGTGGTTTATTTTAGATCCAGTTGTGTGGTTTAGCACTTCAGGAATATTTGTTGCCAAATACAGACTCAGTAATCTACCTAGATTAGGTTTCTTCAGGCTTTCCTTGATCTTGATAAAAATCACTGCAAACCAGTTAGTTTTTATTCTGAAAATAACTCTGGTCATCAAGCTGAACATATAGGCTGAGATCCTATCATGTCCTCCTGCTTTGCAGAGAATTACTTTTCCCATTATCTCTGAGAGAAACTTTCCTTGGGAGTTCATCCCCTTTCTTTGCATTGATGATTCAATCTTAGTGGTGGGATCCAGGCCACACCATTGTAGAGCTTCTTTTGTCATTGAAGATGTGACTTCATCATCTTCTTGAGTCCTGGGCAATTGGAGTGTCTTCCTCAGACGCTTTTGGGTAAGTTTCACCTTGCTTCCTTAAATTGATGACCTAATCTTCAATCCAGTTGAATACAAGGTTGCTTTTGTATAGAATTCAAGAATTTCAGTCTTCCAGATCTTGGTAGGTTCGGAAACTAGATATTCTAAACCATTTTCTTGGATTAGGGTTATCACATCTCTAATCTCAGACGATGCACTGTCAAAAGCATTGCGAACTAACTCATAGCCTTCGTTGATGTTGTTCTCCAACTTTGGCGCCATTGGTGACGAGAAATTTGAGGAGAAGAGAGATGAAGGTTTGTCTACTCAAAGATTTGGTCTCGAAAATGTTGAGAGCGCAGTCGACAAGGTTGTTCTGTGACCTATTTATATGTTTGTCAACACAAAATGTTAAAAGGCGGGGTAATAGATACTTAATGTGTCGACACTGTAGAGATTGTGTCGACACAGACTTCTAATGTCTCGACAGAGTCAGACAACACTATGTGTCGACACAGTTTGCAATATTTCGACACAGACTTCTAATAGTCGACTCTAATATATGTCTGTCGACACAGACATCTGTATGTGTCGACACAACTATCTAAATGATAGAACTTCTATGTGTCGACACCAAACTCTGAGTATCGACACCATTATCTCATCACTATTTTGTTGTGTCGACAAAACTTACCTTAAGTGTCGACACAACTACTATATGTCGATACTGATTTCCTTTTGTGTCGACATAAACTACTATATGTCAACATTGAATTACTTCGCCAGATTTACCAAGTTACTCTAGGTTTAACATGTCTAATTCAATTTTGAAATAATTGAATTTAGTTTCATCTAGTGGTCTAGTAAACATATCAGCAATTTGATTATTTGTGGTGACAAATTCCAAACAAATATCTTCTTTTTCAACATGCTCTCTAATGAAGTGAAATCTAATTTCTATATGCTTTGTTCTGCTATGTGATACAGGGTTTTTAGCAATAGAAATAGAACTTATAGAATCACAAAATAGAGGAGTTATACTTACCTTGAGACCATAGTCCTCAAGTTGATGTTGAATCCATAAAAGCTGAGCACAACAGCTGCCTGCAGCAATATACTCAGACTCTGCAGTGGAAATTGCCACACTTGTCTGCTTCTTACTGCTCCATGACACCAATCTACCACCTAGAAACTGACATGTTCCAGTGGTGCTCTTTCTATCTTCTTTGCAACTTATAAAGTCTGCATCTGAAAAACCAGTCAGTAGAAAGTCTCTATTCTTAGGGTACCAAAGACCAAGATTAGGTGTGCCCTTAAGATAATTCAATATTTTTTGACTACAGTATAATGAAATTCTTTAGGGCTTTCTTGGTACCTAGCACAGACACATATAGCATACATAATATCTGGTCTACTGACAGTTAAGTATAGGAGGGAGAAAATTATCCATTTATACAAAGACTCGTCTACAGGCTTTCCTGCATCATCTTTGTCTAAAGGCATACTTGTCCCCATTGGAGTTCTCATGGTGGTGGATGAATCCATAATATATTTCTTAATTAACTCCTTGGTGAACTTAGACTGTGATATGGACAAGTTATCATCAGTCTGTCTTACTTGGAGTCCCAAGAAGAATTTGAGCTCACCCATACTGCTCATCTCAAACTTCCCTTGCATAAGTTTTGAAAATTTCCTACAAAGGTTGTTTTCTGTAGATCCAAAGATTATGTCATCAACATAAATCTGTACTGGGATCATCTTGCCCTTTGACTCCCTAAGAAATAGAGTCTTGTCTATTTTCCCCCTTGAAAATTTATTTTTGATGAGGAAAGTAGACAATGTTTCATACCAAGCCCTAGGGGCTTATTTCAAACCATATAAGACTTTCTTAAGTCTATAAACATAATCAGGATACAGTGGATCAACAAAACCTGAGGGTTGTTGAACATAGACTTCTTCTTTCAAATTACCATTTAGGAAAGCTGACTTGACATCCATTTGGTATACTTTGAAACCTTGGAAAGCAGCAAAGGCAAGAAATAGCCTTATTGCTTCCAACCTTGCCACTAGGGCAAATATCTGATCAAAGTCAATGCCCTCTTCCTGTCTATAACCTTTGGCAACCGGTCTTGCTTTGTTCTTCACAATGATGTCATTTTTATCTAATTTGTTCCTGTAGATCCACTTTGTCTCAATAATGTTATGATCATTTGGTTTTGGAACCAGCTCCCATACTTTACACCTTCTAAATTGATTTAGCTCCTCCTGCATTGCATCAATCCAGTTGGAGTCTTGTATGACTTCTTCAAATCTCTTTGGTTCCAACTGTGACAGGAAACTTGAGCAAAGCACTGTGTTCATGTGTTTGCTCCTGGTTTGCACACCATATTTGGGATCACCAATGATTTTGGTGTACTGGATGATCCTTTAGATTCCTTATTGCTGGAGGCATTCTATCAGCAATTTAAACTTCTTCAATTTCTCCACCATGTTGAACTTCATTATCATCAATGTCAGCTTGTGATCCATGTACTCCCCCTGGACAGCAACCAACATTTTCCACATCCCGCCTTGTAGTTTGGTCTTCATTAATGGTCAACATGTCCAATTTTTCTTTTAAACCTGTTGAGCTACAAGTATTGCTAGACAACTCACAGTTAATTAGCTCAGATTCATCAAACACTACATGAACAGATTCTTCTACAACTTGTGTAGTCAAGTTGTAGACCCTATATGCCTTATTGTTATTGTTGTACCCAATAAATATCCCATCATGAGATTTGACAGCAAACTTAGTTAGGTGAGACTTGCCAGTGTTAAGCACATAATACCTGCTACCAAAGATCCTAAAGTAGGATATGTTTGGTTTTTTGCCCTTCATAATCTCATATGGAGTCTTTTTGTGGTTCTTAGTTATAGATGCTCTATTGAGAACATGACAAGCAGTATTTACTACCTCAGCACAGAAATATTCTGGGAGTGAAGTGTCACTTAGTAGAGTTCTATCAGCCTCAATAAGAGTTCTATTCTTTCTTTCAGCAATTCCATTTTGCTGAGATGTTCTAGGTGAGGAGAATTCCTGATGAATCCATAGTTCTTCACAAAACCTTGTCATACACTCAGACTGAAATTCAATTCTATGGTCAATTATGATTTTGACCACTGAATTATTAAATTCATTCTGAATTTGTTTAACAAAGTTATGAAAGACAGTAGGGGTTTCAGATTTCTGTCTCAAAAAGAAAACTCATGTGAATCTAGAATAGTCATCTACTACCACAAAAGTATAGACTTTCCTACCTAGACTATGAACTGGCATAGGACCAAATAGATCCATATGCAAGAGGTACAAACACCTCACAGAGTCCTTGGTATCAAGACTATGAAAAAAAGATTTGGTCTGCTTGCCTTTCTGACAAGTTGAACATATACCCTCTCTTATGCACTTAAATTGAGAATCATTCCTCATTAACTCTAAACTATAGAGTTGTCCTATAATCTTATAGTTCAGATGAGCTAACCTCTTGTGCCATTGGACACACTGAGATGCTTTCTCATCTGCAACTAAACATATAGAAGAGTTCATGCTTTCATAATCAAAATTCAAACAAAAAACATTCCCTTTTCTATAACCAGACAAGATCACCTTCTGATCACTTGTCCTTTTGATATGACACCCATTCTTAATAAGTGAAATATCATACCCAAGATCACTCAGCTGACTTATGCTTATCAAGTTATGTTTCAAACCTTTTACATAAGCCACTTGAGTGATTGTTATAGAACTAGTAGAAATGTTACCAAACCCTTTTATGACCCCTTTTTCTGATCCACCAAAGATCACATTGGGTCCATTATCTATGGGAGTATAGTCCTTTAACATCCTTCTTATTCCAGTCATGTGCCTGGAACATTCACTGTCCAAGTACCATATAGGGGTATGGCAACTTGAACTCACCTGCAGCAAATAAAATTAATTTACCTTAGAACCCCAATGTTTGTTAGGTTCTAGGTTCAAGTTAGATTGAAACTTGATATTCTTACCAGCAGCCTTCCTCACAGGTAAGCTGGCATTCTTCCTGACACTGGAGTTGTGTCAGCAATCCATGGCATAATGTCCTATCTTAGCACAGCACCAACACTCATATCTATTATACCTCTTTTAAGGTACAGTTTTAACATCATTGCTGTCAACTGTTCTTAACACTGTAGGTACAGTGGTTCTTTGCTTGAGTGCTGGAGCTACACCCTTATCATTCAGAATATCAGGCTTACCATGCCCATGTATGATATCATGATCATATCTATTAGTTGGCTGCCACACTTTTCTGAAGGAAATGGGGGGTTTGAAGGCTAGAGGCTGTACTGGGGTTTTACCTTTTCTTTTGGAATTGGCAGCCCTTGTATTTCCCTCAAAGCCCAATCCTGTCTTACCCTTTTTGGGAATAAAATCATCAATTAAAGGTAAGACTGATTTTGGCTTAGAGAATTTAGCCACCAGATCCTTTTCCTTCTGAAGTTTGACTTCTAGACTTTTGATCTGATCATTCTTGAATGTAATAGTACCCATCTGAATAACAGCTATATTTTTCAATTTGGCTACTTCATTCATCTTTAGATCCAGCATTTTCTCTGAATCTGATGTAGCCACCTTAAGAGCAGCAATTTCCTTGGCCTACGCTTTGTTAAGGATTCTGCTTTTCTTAAGTGCTTGCAGCAGATCACCATATTCATCAATAAGCTGATGAACATCTCCTTCAGATTCAGATTCATCTACATCCCATGATGCAGATACTTCTGATTCTGAACCAGTATAATAATCAGAATCTATTGAAGAGTTGTTTACCTTACTAGGTGCAAGTTGATCCTGACACTGATCTTCTTCTATCAAGGCCATCAGCCCTTTACAACAATCTTCTTCAATTCCATTTACTGAGACCAGCAACTTCAAGAACTCAGTCTCTTCTACATCCTCTTCAGTTGCCAACAGTCCTATATATGCTTCAGCTTCAGCTTCAGCTTCAGCCTTAGAATCTGATGATGAAGAATCTGACCAGCTTTTTTGCTTCTTTGCAACAAAGGATTTCTCCTTCTTGCCTTTATTTTTTAGTTTTTCTTATCATTAGATTCTTTCCTTTTATCAGGACAATCATGTACCACATATCCAGGCCTGTTGCAGCAATAGCAAACAATCTTAGTTGAAGATAATTTACTAGGTTTAGAGCTATACCTGTCCTTCCTAGAGGATTTCTTTTTCTGATAGTAATCATCCTTGGATTGTGAGGAGGATAGCTTGGATCTCCACTGTTTCTTCTTCAAAAACCTTTGAAATTGTTTTGAGAAAGCTGCTAAGTATTCATCAGAATTTGGACTATCTGATGTGTGACTGTCTAAACTTTCTATAACTACTTCTGCAGCTTTCCTAGGAGGAGATGGAGACATCCTCCTATCCTTTCTTATGGCTTCAGTCTTAAAAGCCGCCGACTTATCTCTGTAATCAACTTTATTACTTTTCTCCTTCTCCTTTCTGACCATCAACTGCATTTAATAAGAAAGCAGTTTGTCAAATAATGTTGGAGGTGAGATTTATGCCAGTCTGGACACTTCCATAATGACACATATCTTGGTGTCTCAGTCCTTAGTTAATGATCTCAGAAACTTATCATTTAACTCATATGTGCTGAATACTCTTCCATATGACATTAGTTCATTAACTATTCTGAAGAACTTCTTGTAACATTCAGTTATGCTGTCTGTTTTAGATTGTCTAAAACTTTCACACTCCTGATTCAGCATAGACTTTCTGTCTTTTCTCATCTCTTTTAAACCCTCCATGTAGACAATCAGGGTGTCCCACATTTCTTTAGAGGTCTTGCAGTGAATCAAATTTTGGAATGTTGAATCATCTATAACACTGACTATTATATTTCGTGCTCTCTTATCCATAGTAGCCAAGATGATCTCATCCTTTATCATTTCAAAATACTCCTTTGGTGTCCTGATATTTGCATCAAGAACTGAGACTTTCATTGGGATGAATGGCCCTTCTTTGACTGTCATATAGATTCTTGGATCTGAAGCTTCCATAAACAGTCTTACTATTTCTTGTCATATGCCAAAAATCTCTTTCCTGCATATAGGTAACTTCATGGAACCAAACTCCTTATGATTCTCAATGGAACCCATTTTGCCTAATAGATTTCTGCCTTGGAGATCTACTCAGACTGTTAAGTCTATTCTTTGAGTAACCTGGATCTGATACCACTTGAAAGAATTGATTTCAAGATGTTCTAAACACCTAGAGGGGGGGGGGGGTGAATAGGTTCAATTTTTTTCTGACTTAGGCAGATAATTCTCTCTGATTTAGCAATATTTTCAGCAGTAAATACAACACATCATTCACATACACACAACATTCACAAATTGCACACCAGTTTTATAGTGGTTCCCCAAATAATGGGTACATCCACTTCCCCCCTTCGCCTATCTAGCAATGTACTAGATTCGGCCTAACTTCCTTCCTTCTTCTCAGATCCGCAGATCTTACAGCTCAGAACCAAGACTGGTTCCTACAACTCAGAGTGAATTCACACTCCTACAACTCAGGCACAAGCCCTACCACAACTAAGAGTGACACCTCACTCCTACAACTCAGGAAAAAGCCCTACCTCAGCCTCTTTCACAGGCCTACAACTCAGGGAACAGATTCCCCTACCTCAGGCACTCAGCCCTACCTCAACCTTTATAATTTAGGTTTATAACTCAGAGAAGTAAATCTCCTATACTCAGATCTAGTACAGATCCTACAAAAATTATTGATGAAAAGATAATGATAACTTCAACCAGATGGATAGAGAATTAGTTGAAGGCTTCTTGATCAGTTCTTGATAGAACTGATTACTTAAGGATCAACATGTCTTAGATTTCTTCAAAGCTTCTTGAATCTGAACAAATTAGGGTTGATCTTCTTGGTGTTGGAGTTGATCTTCAATCAGCTTCCTTCAGAAATTAATCTGAATTCTTCTTCAGACTTGATCTGAATTCTTCAGGCAGACTGTTCAGAATCTGCCTTCATTGGATGAGAACTTCTCTCCTTCTTATTTTTCTCACTCTATCATCTGTTGACTGTCTCTTCTTTCTCTTCTTCTGGATTCTCAATCTTTCAGAGATTATAATTGATTAGCTTGATTAACTTTTCTCTGTTCTGTATTTGTTATATATTATGCTGATTATTGAGAGAGCATATCTATATATAGACTTCATCCATGGTAACCGGTTGTTCCGGTTTCAAACAGTCTTCTGACACCTCTGACAGATGTGACAGTAATGCCAGTAATGACAGCTGTCAAGTCTCCAATTGTATTACTTCAGCCTTCATTGGACTTTGACTCAGCAACAGAGAATGTCGAGTGAATACTTCATATGTGTCGACACACATAGTCCATGTGTCGACACAAGTCTTGTTGTTGTTGACACAACTTCACTTTTACTTCTCGACACAGCTTCAATGGAATGTGTCGACACAAGTCCTGTGTGTCGACACAAACACTCCTTGTCTTGACAAAGTTGGTGTCGACAGAATTCTGGTGTGTGTCGACACAAGTTCTGTGTGTCGACACAGTCGTTGTCGATAGAATTCTGGAATGTGTCGATAACTTCTCTGTGTGTCGACACAACCACTGATAATGTCGACAAAATCTGGCCCTTAGTGTCGACACAACGTTGTTGACAGATTTTCTGTGTGTCGACACAAATTCTAGGTGTCGACACAATCTGACCCTTGGTGTCGACACAGCCATTCTCAAGTGTCGACACTTGTACTTAGAGAATTTTCCTTTCCATTTACTTAACCTGCACATGATAACTCAACACAACATCAAATACAACTTGATGCATATCATTGAGTTAGGTGAGGCTTCTCCAAATATGGTACACATTTTCCAATGTACTCAACATATATGTTGTGCGGGGCTCGGGTGTGTTCGCCCATGTATTGTCACATGTATCCCACTTAAAATTAAGGTATTGTCTCGCAAGGCTCTAAAAGCTCGTTGTGCACTGTCACTCCTATAATGAAATCAATCTAAATTTTAAAAAACTAATTTAGAAGAATTGATGAAATAAAAAAATTGATTTCAGATAATAAAAGATATACATTGCCACAAAGTTATATTTGGGAGTAGTGAACTACGTGAAATGCAGCTAAATCAAAGTATTTTGCTGCAAATTGATTGTAAAAAGAGGATTTATAAATTACCTTTCTAATACATAGAGAAGACCACCAAAGAGCGAAGGATTTATAAATTATCATTATCAAAGAATTTATGTTTAGAATATAAGTAGTCGTTTAATATATATATCTATGCATGACAGTGTCAGTTTGGAAATCAGCAATTGCTTAGATTAAATGCAAATAAATTTCAGGATTTCTATATAAAAGGATCATAAAGAAATTTGATGGTCACAATGCTGTTAAACCGTTCTCTAATCTAACCAGGGAAAAATAATTAAACAGAGTACTCTGCCTTCTCATGGACAAAAGATGTCGTTAATTCATATGTGAATACAGATAAATGCATACTTCTGAAGGGTCCAATAGATAAATACAGGTCATCCTCCTATAAATTGTACAATTTGCAGATTCATAATAAATGCATATCAAGAGCATAAACAGATTAATAGCTTGTCACACACATTCCAAATAAAAATCGCAGATAATGCTTGCTTACCTTCTTCTTGTTGTCGTCGATGAGTACCTTAAAAGCCCGATTCCGACGCCGACCTCTCCAAACGGCCCTCAATTCGACGTCAATCCCAATTCTTTCCAATGAATTTGATTGGAGAGCTGCACTCCCCTCGCAAAGGACCGTCAATAGAAGCTGCACTGAGCAAATACACAAACTGCTGAACATTTGTATTATAGTTGAGAAGCTGTTGAATCCGGCGAGGAGGAGAAGCTGTTGAAAAAACAGTGAAGACAAATATTAATATCCTATCAATTTCCATCAATATCAACAACTAAAACTAAAACAGGGAAGGAGGAATGATACCATCACAAAGAAATATTAATAAAACAGAGTGGGGGTAGAAAAAAGTGTAGGAAAAGAAATTGGACAATTATGAATTGAAAATGAGAAGAGATGCAAAAAATAGAAATGGTTATGTATTTTATAATATTGAAGAGACGAAGAAAAGCATCAAACAAACAATTGATTTAACTTCGGCCTAAACACAACAATATATCAAGAATAAGACAGTAATCATTGTGTTAGCTAAACAATTATAATAATGAACAAATTTATTGTTAATACAACAATGAACCCGATTTAATAATGAACCAACTAAAAGAATTGAAGATGAGAAAAGACACGCAAAATACAAGCTTAGGCGTTGGCTATTTCATGTCCTGCAACAATGATGGATTAAACTATGCAAAAAATGAGGAAAAGTTGAATAATACCACTAATCAGAATTTTAACCAAAAAGTTGAATCAAAATGCTGAACTAAGTTGGGTACAATCTTTGTAAGAATTATATTTCACAAAAATATAATGACCTTGAGGTTCTACAATTCTAAGAAAACCAAAATGTCTATTATGATCCCAACAACCTCAGTTCTTCTATAATACTCATTGATCGCTCACAACATGATCCCAACAATCACTGATGTTGTTTCCATGGCAAGGTCAAAGTTAGCATACATATCCTCAAAGTTAGCATATTATAGGAACCTGCATTAATGAATCATTAGACACAATTATTATAGTAAAACACATTTTAAATGTTATTTTTTATGAATTTGCACACCCCCAATGACAAAATCCTGAATTCAGTAGAAAATATTACAGCACACGTGATTGCATTAAGGGATTTGACATCAAATACTGAAGAACATGATTCCCTCCTCCAAAAAGCATCCAATTGATGGGTTAAAAGATTTATTTTCTTTGATCTTTTTCTACTCCTAAGTAAATAATGAAAATATTCCGCTAGTTCAAGTGAAAATGAATAAATGGTTTTTAAAAGCATTATTCATGAAGACAACTTTACTGCTAGCATTGGATATGAAATTGAGCTCCTATAATAAAATCTCTATGAGACATTTCATCAAATACATTGCCTGCTTCTAGCTTACATAAAGAGTTGGGCTATTGGGGAGTTGAGGAAGCCCTATTTCAGAAAGAAGATGTTAAAATTCCTGAAAGAGAAAAAAAAGAGAACTACAAAAACTGAGAAATTTCGTGGAATAGTAGAGGAAAAACTTCAACTCGGTATTGGCGGCACCTTGTAGGAGTCAGTGAATGATTTTTTATCTCTGATTGTGAGCCTGAAGAGGAGCTAAGCAGAACTCCACGTGAGTGCGAGGGTCAACTATGGATGCGGCTTCTCTGCCAATCGGTGATGCCCTATAGAAGAAAACTGCGTTCTCGTGGATGTCTGAGGCAGAGCGCCAAGGAGAAGAAGAAACCTAAAAGCTTGCGAGGAGGAAGCTTTGTTCAGGATGAGGTGCTGAGATGAGCCGCCGAGGATGAGTTGCAGAGGAGGAGCTGCAGAGGAGGCTCTGATGAGGAGGAGTTTTGTTCGAAGCTCTGCCGAGGAGAAAGCTCTGTAGAGGAAGCTCTGCCGAGGATGCGTGGTCGAAGCTCAGTAGAGGAGGCGTGATATGATCCATTCGATGGGAGAAACAGGGGGAGGACATAAAGTGTTGTGTAACAGTGGTTTTTGGGAGGAAAGTGGCGTGATACTTACCCATTCGACGAAGGCTCGGCGGGAAAACGAAGCGGGAAAATGAAATGACGAAAAACAGTGGAATCAAAATGTCTATTATACCCTCATGTATTTGAATTGAATAGAAAAAATGGTTTATACTATAAAGATATTTTGGGAATAAATGTTACACCATAAGGACTTTCCTTTTTGCTTAAATAATAAAGATGTATTTGAATTGAATAGAAAAAATGGTTTATACTATAGAGATATTTTGGGAATAAATGTTACACCATAAAGACTTTCCTCTTTACTTATATAATAAAGATAAAAGATATATAATGTTAAAATGAGAAATCTCAATGTTTAACCAAAGACATGTTTATTCTTTTTGTAATCCACATTCCTAAACATATCATCAAAACTACAACAACACCGCTCAGTTTCAATATTGTGCAGTTTTAATTGGGCCCAAACCGCACTCTTGCAGACGATTTGAATCAAAATTACATCAAACCGCACTGCCTACAATCCTTATGAGCCGATCATTAAGTGATCATGGCGCCAAAATTCCGTGTGAGTAAATCTCAGAGTGAGATCGTCCCGACAAAATATTGGGAAAAAGATTCTCCCGTTGATCGAATTCGAAATCCTCGGGCTTAAGCCCTAAAACCCGCCTTTAAAAGCATTTGTTCTGCGACTGCCGTAGCCCTATAACACAGCCGCATAGCAACTTCTCCACCGCCGCATTCCCCCTCGTGTCGAGAGAGGCGTGGTCCCTTCCCCTTCCGCGCAGCCATTTCCCAGGCGAGAGAGGACAAATTCCGTTTGCCACCGTCACTCATTGCCGACGGCCCTCACCTCCGGCGTTCCTCACCGACGGCGTCGACTGACTCACCATTCTAGGCGGCTTCTACCACTGCTCTCTACATCGTCCCTATCGGAAGGAGGGGACGCTTCCTTCATTCGCGCACCTACTCTTTGAACGGAAGCATCCCTCATTTGTGGATCTGCTTTCTGAACCCAAGCACCCTTCTTGTACTCTGCATCGACTCTAGGGCATCAGTGTAATCCCTTTAGAACCCGATTGTTCTTACATGACCTTGATGATGACGTTTATTTCTTATCAGACCTGCAATGTTTTATTCCTACACATCTCTTTTTTTGCCATGACCTGCAATGTTTTAATCAATTTTTTCCTACTCATCTCTTCATTTTGTTCTTACTCAACTCTTCCATGACCAGCAACATTTTTTTTCATTGTCTTTAAAAAAATCAATACTGTTTTGTTCTGCATTTAATTATCCATTCTTTGATAGTTATGCTTTGTAATTATTTTTCCTATGTTTCTCCATTCTTTAATAAGATTACTGTCACCTTGATTTGCTTATTTTATGTTCTTCTTTGACCTACAATGTTTTTTGTTTGCGCATCTCCATGATTGATGTGTGATCTGCAATGTTTTGTTCATGCACATCATACATAAAGTTCATTCAAAGAAGGGTTTAATTGTTTGCTCTGATGTATTTTTACCGCTTTGTTTTTCTTCTTTTGGAGGTTTTACTGCTGTAATTTTTTTTTCAAAATCATTCTTCTTTTATTTCATTCTTATTGTTTTCAAAAGTTCAATCTTTTTGTAGCTGAAGGTAAATTAGTAGTTATGCATAAGTCTTATTATTATATTTCATTTAAAAATGATAATATGGAGAGTGAATATATATATGTTTGTTTGCATGAATGTGTAGGTGTGCACAGAATGAATGTGTTAAAAAACTTTCAAACAAATCTTCTTTCAAACAAATAAACATAAATATTATTTTAAACAACACTAAAATGTGGATTCTCCAAACAGTCTACAAAATTTTCATCATTGCTTTAACTATAGCTCTATTCTCACTACTTGTTTCCCACAATTTTTCATCAACACCAACTATTCCAAACAGAGTCAAAATTTTTCATCCAAAGAGAGCGAGAATTGAGGATTTCCATTAGGTGAAGATGTACACGATGAAGAGGGATATCCGGCAGGAGGCCGTTCAATTCAACAAGATCACCACGAGGCTGAAGAAGCTTTGCTATGGACTCAGCCAGGAGCATTGCGACCCAGTGCTTGTTGCCCAAAAGGTTTGTTCCAGCGTCTACAAGGGTGTCACCAAAACACAACTCGATGAGCTTGCCGCCGAAGCTGCTGCCGCTTTGACAACAAACCATCCTGATTATGCCTTGGTGATTAGACTTCCTTCTTCATCTCTGCTCATATGAAATCCTTTTTTTTGTGCTCACTCATTGTTCTATTTTATTTAGCTTGCTGCAAGGATTGTTGTCTCAAATCTGCACAAGAATACCAAAAAATTATTTTCAGAGACGTAAGGGTTTAATTTCTTCCCTGGACTTTATTGTTGCCTTATTGGTTTGTGATTTCATCATTTGTTGGCCTTGATTTATTGATTTTGAATTGTTTGTTGTGTCAGGGTCAAGGAGATGCACAATCATTTCAATGAAAGGTCTGGGCAAAAGGCGCCTTTGATTTCAGATGAAGTATATGAGATTATTATGGAGGTGAGCTTCCTTGCTTATACTATATTGTTGCTTTCAGCTCAGATTTGTAACTTTATATAGACTTTATGTTGTAATATTGCTATTTTTTGCTTGTGTCATGAATTACCTGTCATGAATACAATATTTATATATTTCTCTATTAGAGTCGAGTTGTTTTGAAAGAGAAAAACTTGGTTTCATCCTTTCATGACTTTTTTTTCGAAAAGGGATGATTTACTCACTATTTAAAAATTCTACCCTATTTTTCCAACCACATACTCCCTTAGGATTTGTTTGTTTGAATGGAATTGGTGCTCCAATTCCATTTTCATTATGTGTTATCAAGGAGCGCACCTAGGCGTGCCTGAGGCGTCGGGCTCCCCGGGCGCACTCCGTTGCGCCTCAACAAGACTTAGGCAGGCGATGTGCCTGAGGAGCGCCTAGGCGCTCCTAGGCGGACCTAATGCGCACCCAAGGCGCACCCAAGGCACAACCAAGGCACTCCTAGGCGCCCAAATTGCTGAAATCCAGCGAATTGGCCGCCCAAATCGTTGAAATTCAGCGCATTGGCCGCCCAAATCGCTGAAATTCAACGAATTGGGACCCAATTCGCAGAAATTCAGCAAATTTTTCTCCGACCAATTCGCTAAATTCAGCGAATTAGACGACCAATTCGCTAATTTTTCATGAATTGAGCGTCCAATTCACTGATTTTTTTTCTCATTTTTACGACTCACTTTTCTTAGGCACGCGCCTGTGCTTTGCGCCTAGGCTTCATGACTCCTTTGCGCCTCGGCGCGTCTTGTGCCTTTAATTACATAGTTTTCATCCAATCAAATTTATCCTAAATGCGAAACAAACTGTGTGTGAAATTTATGGATTGTGGCGTATCCATCTCATGAAGCTTTCATTTTTTTACTTCCCTCACTTATTTATGCACTGCCTATATGTAGACTATGATAATTTTCTTTACTCAGTTTAAAAAAAACCACCCAAAGGAATTTTATGTAAACTTCACCATCATTGCATCTGGTGGATGCATTTATTAGATGATCATGATAAAACAATGATTTATATGCCAATCTTCATATTGAAGGGTGATGCAGAGAAGAGACGTGGACGAGCTTTGAGCCTATTCGGGGCTGATTTGGAGACTTACCATATATGACGTGCCTCGATCGACGATCCGACTCTGTGGATGCGTTTAGATTCACGTTGCGAATATATATAGCTTTGTACTTTTCAGATTTTATTTCATGTAGTTTTGGTCCCGATACCAACGACCAATCATAGTCGTTGATTCCGGCTGCCCTAATTTTTATTTCTTATAAATAGATGGTTTAGGGCTGCCGTCATTCTCATTGCTGAATGTTTGGAGAAAATAGAGTCTTCCTTCATTCCGGTGTTCTCCTCCGCGGTGCCGGCTCTGTGGAGCCCCTTGGCGATGACTCCTTGGGTAAGTTTTGTTTCCTTTTAATTTTCCCTTCTCTTCCACCCTTCTTCCCTTGCTGTCCAGCCACTGGCCTCCCTCAAAAACCCCTCCAACCGCTCACTTTCAGGACACTGACCTGCTGTCCAGCCACCACCCGGTCAGCCACCTTCAGCCCTCCAGCCACCCACCTCCCTCCAAGCAACCGCCACCTTCACGCGTGCCTCCAGCCTCCACCCCACAGTCTGCCGCCCAGCATACACCTAGATCCAGTCGCTGGCCACCTCAAATCCCCCTCCCCTCTTCCAGGCCGCCTATCCGCACCACTCCAAACAGCCACCTGGTGGTTTTCAGCCTCAAACATTCTAGATATGTCCTTTTTTCAGCCATAACCAGCCGCCAAGTCTTTCTTTATTTGCTGCCATTACTCCCCATCATGTGGATCCATCTCATAACAACCGGTCATCACCAAATCTGTCCAGATCTGGGCATTTCAGCAAAGATCCAGCCACTTACCTCTCTGATCCAGCCCTCCTAATTCCCAACCAGCCTTCCCCTTACTCAATCTGGTCCACCAACCACCGAATCTCCTCTTTGTGCTTTCTAATATCCAGATTTGTGTTATTTATAGTAGCCCTATTAGTCATATTATGTTTTGTATCGGTATTCATTTATAAAACATTATTATAGTTGTTTATCACATGGTTGCATGGGTGTTCAGTTTATGATAATTATTTGTACATGGATTAATCTCTAACTACAGGAAGAATTCATTTGCCGCGCGCTCTTGCTTTGGCCCTACACGCGGAGGAAAGCCTAAGCTTGCTTTTACCCTAATAAAAATATTTTGCCTTGTCGTGGATTTATTTTGCGTGAGATGTTTTATTTATTATCCAATTATGACCTAACCATTGGATTTACATAACATGTAGGGTTAGGTCACAGGTTTCCCGCCGCATATAGATTCTTCTTGCGTTAATTGTTAACAGAGCCAGGTTGCGTGCAGCTAGGTTGTGCGCACTTTTTGATACGCAATCGTCGAGTCTATAGGTATTTTTGTTATGTCCATGTCTCACCGTTATTCTGACTCCACTTACACACTCTCCTATAAAGCCACTTCAGAGATATCCGCATGCTACTACTGCTATATTTCTCGATCGCAACACACCACTTTTAGAGATCATGTTGACCCACTAACACGACTCCACTACACTAGTGACGATCAGTATGATGATTGTCGTCGTTCATATCCCTACACGCGAGCAGATCGTGTTGATTTTTCGACACGACCCGATTACCTTAGAGATGATCATTATGAGGATAGTCGTTCCGAGAGAGATCTTGAAAGTCAGTTTCGTACTGCTGCCCCTTTCTTTGACGGTTCATCGAGTCCCGAGTCTTTTAGTTATTGTCTCGTAAATATGAAATATTATCTCGATCTTTTTGAGTTATTTGGTGAGCGTCGCGTTAAGTTTGTGAAACTTAAACTTTTAGATTAGGCGATGAGTTGGGTATTGTATCCACAATAATTCGGATTTAAAGAAGGGTACAGTTAAGCTAAGATGAATTGTTACTGTATTTGATGCTGCTATTGTAGTTATGTATTTGCATGTTTACATTGCTAAGTACACACCAATGTCAGGTTACAGTGAGTCAGTAAACACATGACTATACGATGTAATCCCCCATTGTGTAGGCCAATGTGTTGACTCACAAATAATCTTTCTATTGGGGTGTACTTCTATCCCAAGTACATGGGAAGGATCAAAGAAGGACGACTTGAAAACAGAAGGACAGAAATTTGTCTAAGTAAAATTCGTCGAGTATGGTTAGGAATACACGTCGAATTCGTCGAATATACTTGTTAATACTCGTCGAATTCGTCGTATATCCCTTCCAACACTCGTCGAATTCATCATTTGTACCGGGGGGAAATTCTCTGAGAATTGGAAAATTTGCCAAGTAAAATTCATCGAGTATCATGTTGTATACTCGTCATTTTTGTCGAATGTATCTAACGATACTCGCCGAATTCGTCGAATATACTAGACGATACACGCCGAATTCGTCGAATATAGTAGACGATACACGCCGAATTCGTCGAGTCAATTCGACGCTACTTCTATGGATTTTTCTAAGTCTCATTTGTCGAATATTACTTGTCATGACGTCGAGAGCGTTGAGTCATTCAACCTATATTCGTCGAATTCGTCGAGTATAACAGCTGATACTCGACGAATTCGTTGAGTTTGATTCTCGGCTTTGGCGTTGAGGGTACGGTTGGCCTGTGCTGTTTTGTATATGTCTAATTCGTCGTATATCAAGACTCATTCGGTGAGTATACTAGTGATACTCGGCGATTCTCGATGAATTTGACTTGGGTCATTTTTGCCGAATTTTTCAAAACTCTGGTTCGGGTTGGTCGGCCATACGCAGTGATTTCTAGGTTTCTTTTTTGGAAAGATTTTAATTACCGTTGGCAAGGAGATCTTTATAAATACCTAGGAGATATTTCCTTTGAATTTAATCGTGCTATTGATCTCATTTCAAACTAGAAAAACTTTCCAAATCGGTATTCCGCACATCCGTCGCTCGACTCCTGTACGCATCGCTAATTTCTGATCGGCCGCCGACGAACTGCTGTTCACGATTCATCTTCTTCGACATATACGACTGGATTGCTCTCTCTCTACAGATCTATACTCATCCAGATCAAGGCGTCCGAAGATTCAAGTCAAGATTCAAGATCTTCCAAGTCTTCATCTTCCGCGTTCTCCAAGCAATTTCAACATCTACTATTCTAGAAGAACGACGGATTGGAGAGTTTAAATCTTGTCTAAGGTTGATTGTAACATTGTTGTAAAATATTCAATTACTTTTGTAGGAGATTTTTTTCCGAGAGGTTGATCCTTTTGTGGATCGAGTTGTAGTTCCAATTTGTGGATCGAGTCGTAGATCCGTTTGTGGATCGAGTTGTAGGAGAGGTTGTTCTTCGAGTGGTAGGATGTTTGTGTCCGAGTTGTAAAAGTTGTGGCTCCGAAGTGTAAGATTGTGAAAATCTGAGTTTGGTGAAGTTGCCGAATTTAGCCTTTCGTGGTAGATAGACGAGGCAGGAAAGTGAACGTACCTAATTCAGGGAACCACTATAAATCTCGGTGTTTGTGTGCTTGTTTTTAAGCTATTTTTATTCCGCGAAAAGACACAACCATCACCTATTCACCCCCTCTAGGTGATTTAGGTAGACGCTAGATATTTTTAATTGATATCAGAGAGACGTTTTGTTCGATATAAGGTTAACACTTTGAACAAGATGCATATTCTAGCGTCAAGAGATTCCGTCTAGTAACCATGGACAGAAGCAAATACATGTCTTCTATGAAGCTCCAATGTGCACAAAAGAAAACTTTCTCATATGGAAAGAACGAGTAAGATTTTTCATGTAAGCTGCTGATCCCAAAATATTCCAGATTGTGGAAGGACCTCACATACCGACTTAACCATCAGCTCTGAATCCTGCAGTCATGATCCCCAAGAAGATGATCAACTTGACCAAAGATGAAATTGCCTTACTCTTGATAAAAAGACAAAGAACATCATTGCAAGTGTAGTGTGCGACTCAATGTTTCAGACTCTATTCCACTGCAAATCTGCCAAAGAAATGTGCGACTACCTAGTTGTGCTGATGGAAGGGACAGAGGAAGTCAGAGACGATCGCAGATCGTTGCTGAATCAGGAATACGAAGCATTCAAGCAAAGATCAAGTGATAGTATTGCTGACAGCTTCAGGAAATTCTTTAAGATTGTAAACGACCTCAAGAACTTGTGTCGTAATTTCACTAATGGCGAAACGACAAGTTCCTCAAATCCCTGACAAAGGAATGAGACACTAAAGTTGTTGTCATCAAGGAGTTTGAGAAGTTGCCTGGGACTGACCCTCAAAACCTCTTTGGGAAATTGCTCTCCTACGAACTACAGATGAACACTAAAAAGGAGGAGCAAAGCAGCCGGACTTCGAGCAAAGAGAAGTCGGTGGCCCTAAAGGCGGAAGGGTCGAGAAAGTCCAAAGCTATATCTCACCTGTGAGGACTCGTGCTCCAGACACTCCAGAAGACTCCGAGCCCAACACATCTGGCTCTGAGCTATCGGATGGAGAGTTCTCTTTAATATCTAAGCAGTTCAAGAAACTACTCAGTAAGAGGAGACATGAAAAATCAGTCATCCTTATCTGATTACACAAAATCTCATCGTGATGGTGATCGTTCCAAAAAAAGCTACAACAAAGAGGATATGTATAGATCTAAACCGAACAAATACTCTTCCTCTGACGTTGTGTGCTATTGTTGCAACAAGACAGGTCACATGATTGCTGATTGCCCATACAAGAAGAAGGAGGGCTCCAAGAAAGAGGAGAAAAGATCCTTCAAGGACAAAAGAAAAGAAGAAAAGAGCTTTGTCGCCAAGAAGTCCAAGACTCTCAACGACAGTGACTCAAGTGAGTCAAGCTCAGAGAATGAGGAAGCTTACTTCGGGCATATGACTCAATCAGACGAGGAAGTTGGTGGCTCTGAGTATCGCGAGAAGGTGAACTCGC
The DNA here is from genome assembly GCA_039583875.1 of Platanthera guangdongensis. Lineage (NCBI taxonomy): Eukaryota > Viridiplantae > Streptophyta > Magnoliopsida > Asparagales > Orchidaceae > Platanthera > Platanthera guangdongensis. The sequence goes on from CM077159.1 coordinate 102,469,704, forward strand.
CTACGATACTCGCGGAATCGAAAACGTCCACTAATGGTCATGAAAGCTATTCTTCTGAAGAGGGAGAGTCTGAGTTAATGGTTCAACAAAAGAATCTTTTGAAGTCTTTTGACAAATGCCGAAAGGTAGTCAAAAATCAAGCAAAAGAGATTGCTTCTCTCAAGGCAGTGTAATCAAGACTGAGGGAGGAAATTGCAGAATTGACTTCTCTCAGAAGTGAAGCTCACTCCTTGCAAGAGCAATTGAAAAGCTCAGCTGAAATATTAAGTCTAAAAGAGAAGTATCTTGATGAGCTGGAAGAGAAGTTTTTGATGGAGAAAAAACTTGTTAAGAGTTAATCCAAGCCGAAGAATGTTTTCCCTCTCATTGATGAGTTCTCAGCTCTGAAGAAGGGTAGTGGTTTTGACCGCGTAGTTGGAAAAGGTAAGGTTGCCAAGAAAGCCAGTGCCAAAGAAAAGGGGAAGACACCTCCAGGTCAACCCTCGTTTAGGAAGGTAATCTTCCCGATGAACAAGTTTGACCTTGAGTCATCCTACAGTCATCTAGCTAGGTCTACTTATGTAGAGCCCAAGACCAGGGATGGACCCGTCCCCGAGACTATGGTGCCCGTGTTTTCAAAGCACCTTACAAAAAGATTGAACTCAAGAGTTATGGTCCTTATGTTCATGGACATAACCATAAGAGGACACCAAAAGCCAAAACTTCTGTACCTAAGATAAAGAAGATGAAGAAGCCCTGTGTATGCTGTAATCAGGAGACTTCCACCTCCAAGTATGTTGCCCTTGGTAGACCTCACGTTCAAAAGGTAAAGTAGAAGTACAAGAGAAGGTACATCAGTTTTGACTGTTAGTGCTACGGTAAAATTGATCATTTTGGCATAGATTGCTTGTTTAACAATGCTAATCTTGTAACTCCACAAGTTAACCATGCGAGACCGACCACTCGCAGAGTTTATGTTCCTAGTGGTGTTAACCTGACCAGAAACCAATGACCCAAATATGTTTGAGTTGCTAAGGTAAAGTGATTTGTTATTGCAGGTATGTCCAAAGGCCAACAAAACTCCTATCTGGTATTTGGGCAGTGGATGCTCTCGGCATATGACCGGGACAAAAAACATGTTGCTTGATTTCACCCCAGTTAAAGACGGACCAAAAGTCATCTTTCGAGTGTCAGACCGGTGAACTACAAAAGGCTATTGTATGATCTTCAACGTAGTAGTCTCTTTCACAGACGTGACTTATGTTGAAGGATTACACCATAATCTTATAAGCATAAGTTAGTTATTTAATAAAGGTTACATCGTTGAGGTCTGCAAGGACAAGTGTTTGATAAAGTCATTTGCAAATTTGGAGATGATCTTAACAGACACTCATAACAGAAATATTTTCCGTTTAAATTTTATGTTTAGACAATTCTATATCAGTCTGTTTTTTTTTGCAAAAGATACTGCGTCTTTTTGTGACCAATGATACAAGAGATTATCACATATTAATTTTAAAATCATAAATATATTATTTTCTCATAACTTAGTGCGAGATGCCCCCAATATTAAGTGCCTTAAACAGAGTCCGTGTCACTGATGCCAAATGGGTAAGCAGACATGAGCTACCTTCAAGGGTATCGCTGAAAAAGATTTTTCAAGAAATTTATACTTAATATGAACTTATTCGGTTCTATGCATATTCACAGTTTAGGAGGTAAGGTCTACATGTTAGTAATTGTTGATGACTACTCACGTTTTACCCGGGTGATCTTTCTGAAACACAAGTCAGACACCTTCAACACATTCACAAATTTTGTCTGGCAAATTCAGAACGAATTGAGCTGTTCAGTGGTTAAAATCAGAAGTGACCACAGAACAGAATTTGAGTCTGGTGCCGTGACATAATTTTGTGTAAATCATGAGTTTTCCTCTCCGCGAACTGCACAACAAAATGGAGTTACAGAGAGAAGGAATAGAACACTAATTGAAGCATGTACAACTATGTTAAACTACGTTTCACTTCCGGAGTACTTCTGGGTTGAAGCAGTCAACACAGCTTTTCACATACAAAACATAACACTTATTAACAAAACCTATCGTAAGACCCATGAGCTATTGAAGGACAAAAAACCGACTGTGTCATATTTTAGAATCTTTGGAAGTAAATGATTCGTACTTAATAATGAAAATTTAACGCACGAAGTTTAGTGATAAATGTTTTGAAGTTATTTGTTGAAGCCAAAATCTTACTACGACAAAAGTTCGAAATTCAGGGGTGTAGCCAACACCTACTCGCGCCAAACTCTGCCCTCCGACTGAATGTGAAGGACTAGAAACTGACCCAAAAACTCAGCAGGGAGGTCCCATCGCTTACCCAGAAGATCTCTGAGAGCTTCCCCTCCAAAGCCAAAAGCTGGGCTTGGAGCTCCTCAAAAAGCACAGGAAAACTCTTAAAATTCCGCGAAAAAGGGTGCTTCTGAAGAACTCCTATGAGCCTATTTATAGCTTTCCGAGTTTGAACTGCCAATAATCAAACTGAACCGACCTGAAATTATCAAAATACCCCTGGTTGGGTCTGCCAACAGCCAAACTCCGCTGTTTTGAAGAGTTATATGCAGACCACCAAGAGCAAAACGATAAAATTACCCGGGGTAGAATAGTAAAATCCCCCATGGGTATAAAATTGTCAAAACGGCCTTCTCTCTATATGGCGAGTAGAGAAGCACCCAGCGGCGAGACGAGTCCTCCTGGCCGTCTCGCAGGCATCCTTCGCTATGGGGCCCTCTCGTCGTTAAGGGCCTACTCGCGTCCCAAAAGGACGTCTCGCCCACTGCAGAGACCATCCGTCCCGCCTCCTGTGAGTGGACCACGTGGTCCTGCTCGCCTCACTGGCATCTCGCCAGCTTCTACCGTTCGCACCTTGAGGGCCTCTCGCCAGCCCGAGGTTGTACACAATCCCCGCTCTTTTCGAGGTTGTTTAAAGCTCGGAAAGAAAATCCCACCGAGGGTCGTGTCATTAAAGCGTGTTTGAGGCGTATTTATGAGGGAATCATTGGTGAGGCCCTCCATCGAAGCCTATAAATATAGTGTTCCTACCCCGAATGGAGGATGCCCCATTTTCAAACTCCCTCCTTTCTTGACTTTACCACAACCATGTCTCACAGCCAGAGCTTTTGCGAGTGCCTTGCACCGGTGCGCAAACAGAACAAGGCCAACGTGACCGCTCTGACCACAACTCTAGTTCGCCCCCTACCCTCTTTACCGTCCTCTCCATCTTGCCTGAAGAGGGTAAAGATAGGTGGCCCCTCCTCTACCGAGGAGCCATCTCGCGTAGTCCTGGAAACCTGCCCCACTCCTCCCGCATCTCCTAGAGAGAAGGAGGTGAGCTCTCACTTTTGTCTCTATTACTCCTTCAACATCCGTATCTGCCTTTTTATTATTTGCTTCTTCAGGGAGCCCCCGCAGCTCTACAACGAAAGGAAAGTCCGCGAGACGACACCGTCGTCCATCGCGAAGATTCTGACTCGCAACAGCCTTCCACTCCTCCATCTACTCCTCCCAGCGAGAAGGGGGACGACCCTTCCCAGGCCGCCGGGACCTCCCGTCATCTTGGTAAACAACCTTCTCTCTCGCTTCTCTGTCCCACTCGGTACTCCCACACCCTCCTGCGAGAGCCTCTCTCACTCTGCCCCTCCACTCCTTGCGTAGGCGCCCAGACCGACTCGCCCGCTGAGGAACTCTTTAGGCGACTCGCCGTCTCGCCTCCTCCTTCTATAGACGGGATTGAAGAATACCTGGGCGACCCTACAGATCCGGTGGAGATGAAGCGCAAGACGGCCGTGTTGTTTAGGAAGCACGCGAGTACCATCCATTCGCTGGCGCAAGACAAGCAGGCGGCGGATAGGCGCATCGAATGGCTGGAGAACGAGTGCGCTAGCTTATCTTCCGAGGTTGGTGCCAAGATAGATGTCGATGGGACCGACCCTCAGGCCATCATTAGCGAGGTCGACATGCAGCTTCGTCTCGCTCACCGTGGGCTTGACGCTGTTCACGCCTTCTACTCGCCGAATAGGCCCCCCTGCGCGTGAGCTCGCGGTGGCCGCTGGAAATGGTTCAAGTATTAAAGGCCGTCCGTCTCGCCCTTTTCTTCTTTTCCTCTAAGTGCTATAATAACTTTGTAATATATTATGTCTTCGTCTCGCCAATAACCTGAGGTTTGAGAAAGCGGTGCGCGCATTACGCGGGATGACACATCTTTAAATTTCTGTGGTTGGCTTAATCTCTTAATTTCTTAATTTCCTTAATTTCTCTTTTTATTTATTTATTCTGCCTCGCTGAGGAAGTTTGCGATGGGCTGCGCGAATCGAGATTTAGGAGAGAGACAGTGAACCGCCAGCCGACTCTTCCCCTTCCTACATATCTTTCTTTCCCGCCCATTTCATGTCTGTCCATATCAGCTATAAATATCCCGGCCCCGGATCAGAAGGATATCCGCGCTTTTTACCCCTGTCGTGTCCAAGCTCTTGCCCCCTTGCTCCTTCCGTCTCGCCACTCCCTCTCGCTCTTTTCCTCCCCGGGCCGTCTCGCCAATTCTCTTTTCTCACTTCTTTTTTCCAATCGTCTCGCCTGCATCTGTCTCGCCAAACATGAGGAAGAAGAAAGTGGAGGACAGCAAGGGGCGCAGCCGCTGCGGGAAGCAGTTCACTGACCACGACTTCCCGCTCGGCAGGCTTTCTGAAGAAGACTACCGCGGCTTTGTTCGCGAGTATCTGGGGGAGGGGCTCGAATTGCGGCCCCCCAAAGTCGGCGAGGCGATCAATACATACTACCCGGGAGAGCTCGCCTTCCCAGTCTCGCACTTTGAGACGGGGTTGAGAGTGCCTCTCTGGCCGGAGGTAAAGCAAGTTTTCAAGTACTTCGGCGTCGTCCCGGCGCAGTTTAACCCGAACGCAATTTCGGTGTTAATCGCTTTCGCCTGCTATATGCGCCGGGAGCGAATCGAGTTCAGCTTGACGGTTTTCCGCAAACTTTTCATCTACCACGCCAACGCCGACGACGTCTCGTATTTCACTGGGTAAGGGCTCAAGATGTGCGAGACGCCCAATAAGAATCATCATTGGCTCACTCGGTTTGTGTTCATTCGCGGCGACTTCGGGGGCGTCCCGCTCGCGCCGGTGACACCCCCCGAGAGCTTTTACGCGACCCTGCAGGTGGGTGGCCCAGAAAAACTGCGGTACGACTTCTTCGTCGGCAAAAATTTCGAAGTCAACTTCTTGCGGCGAGGCCTCGACTCGCTGCCTCCAGTGCTCCCCGACGAAGGTACTCTCGCAACCTTGTCTCTTGTTTGGTTATTTCCTCGTCTCGCCGTCTCATCACCTCCTCGCTTTTTTTTAGGGGAGCAAGTTGTACCAGTCCATCCCCCCCTATAAGAGCAATATCCATCCTTCCAAGGGCCTCAGTCTCGCTAGCGCGACAGCTGAGGCGGCGAGAGGGTCTCTGGCGCCTGCCCCTCCAAAGAGGCCTGCAGACGACAGCGCCCCCTCTCGCCCTAGTCCTCCCAAGAAGAAGATGAGGAAAGCTGTGGTCGTCTCCAAAGAAAAGAAGAAAGCCATGAAGGAGAAGAAAGAGATGTCGGGGTCCTTGAGCCCCATCTCTGTAGAGGAGTCCCAGTCACCCCGCTCGCCTCCCCATCAGGCCGTCTCGCCAACTCACGAGACGACTCTTCCCGACTGGCCTGCCGCCATGTCCAATCAACCGGCTGCCACCACTTCTCGCAAAGCCGCTTTCTCCAGCCGTCCTGCCCCCTCTTCTCATATGAACTTCAACCTGGGCCCCGTGGTCCAAGACGCCGCCGGCGACCCCGTTCTGATGTGGGGGCGGGACGTCAATCGCGGGTCCATCTCCACCCTCCTTCCCGCTTGGAAGGAGCAGGAGCTTCCCACCAGCCACGCTTTCGCCGTGGGGTACGGTCTTTACGGCGGTCTCGATGCAGTCTCCCCCGAGAGCGAGTCCACGCGGGATCTCGTCCTGAAGTCCTTCCACGCCCAAATGCGCGCTTTGGAGTTCTCGCACCGCGCCTCACGCCGCCTAATTTACATCAACAAAAAATGGAAGGACAGCGAGACGAGCCTGGCGACGGAGCGAGAGAAATCATAAGACCTTGCGAAAAGGTTGTCTGTCGCCGAGACCCTCCTCGCGAAAGCCCAGGGCTGCGTGGTAAGCCTTAGCCTTATCCTTGGATTTTCCTTTCTTCAAACGCTCTTTGCTAATGATCGGGCGTCTTGCAGGAGGCTGAGACGGCGCGTGGCGGCCCTGGAGGAGGAGGTTAAGGATTTGAAAACCCAGAACACTCGCCTTCAGGACAACGCCGCGTCGTCGTCTCGCCGCGAACCCTTCCAGGCACCTCCGGCTCATTACTCTTTTGATGAAGTCGAGGAGCAGTGTCGAGACGCCAGCATCAGGGCGGCGAAGCTGGTCCTGAAAATGATGAAGGAGCTGGGGGTCGTGAAGGACGACTCCGAGACGGTGACCGTTCGCGATCTGGTCCCCCAGCTTTATGGCGAGGAGAGCGAGGATTCTTCTTCAGGCGAGGAGGAATGACGTGCTACCTTCAAGATCAAGAATCCCTCTCTCCTCCCTCCTCTTTTTGATGCTGTACAACTTAAATTTTTTGAGTTTCTTTTTGAGATCCAAAAATATATTGATGACACTTGCTGATATTGATCAAATGTACACTCTTGTCATGCTACTTTATTTTTCATTTTGCGAAACGAACTATTGGTTTGCTTTTGTTTGCGAGACGACGCTACCCACCCGTCTCGCCGCCTCACTTTTTCTCTTTTCTCTTTGCCTTGTTTTGTTTACTGCGAGACGACCCCTTGATGCGCTCACGCCTGTGAGACGGTGCTCTGTCTTGTTCTCGCCGCTTCGTTGGAGAGTTGACTTTTTCCAGAGCGCGAGTCGCCTCTTCACTCATTTTTCTTGTTAAACTAACTGACCTAACCTTCTCGCCTCTCCCGAGGGTACTTCCTGCACGAGCGGCTCTTAGTGATATAACTCACCCACATCTTGGTGTCCCTCCCGAGTCTTTACCACAGTTTTTACCACCCACTACTCAGTCCACCCCCGAGCCCTTGCCGCCACATTCATTGCCCCGTGCTCAGCCCATTTTTGACCCCCACTTACCCGTGATTCAGTCCTCAACGGTTCCACTATTGGCACCTCAGATCCCACCGGATCATTCTGTTACCGTGTTGAGAGATGAGATTATCACTGAAATCTTTACGCATGAGTCCGTTCCCTCTACAGACGGTCTTGTGTGCCGTTACCTGGTTTGCTGGTGCAGACGACCCTTCATTGACGACACCTGGATGCTACCAATGGAGCTTAATCGACTCGCCCTGGAATTCGACTTCAGTAAGACCGTCTCCATTCATTGGAGATGGAAGCTTTTCAGTCCGGAGGAGTTGATTGGCGAGGAAACTCTTTCATCGACGACACCTGGACGACCATCGGTGGATCTCTTCGAGTTTTACCTGGTATACATCAAGAAAAATTTGATCCATATTCATCGGGAGATGAATTCTTTCAATCCAGAGAGATTGATGCAGAGCAGAGACAAGGGTGAGCTTTGGGCCTATTCAGGGCTGATTTGGAGACTTGCCATATATGACGTGCCCGGATCGACGATCCGACTTCGTGGATGCGTCCGGATTCGGGTTACGATTCAATTTCATATATAGCTTTGTACTTTTCGGATTTTATTTCATGTATTTTTGATCCCTAGACCAACGACCAATCATAGCCGTGGATTCCGGGTGCCCTAATTTTTATTTCTTATAAATAGATGGTTTAGGGCTGCCGTCATTCTTACTGCTCAATGTTTGGAGAAGAGAGTGTCTTCCTTCATTCCATTGTACTTCTCCGCGGTGCCGATTCCGTGAATCCCCTTGGTGAAGACTCCTTGGGTAAGTTTTGTTTCCTTTTAATTCCCCCTTCTTTTCCACCCTTCTTCGCTTGCTGTCCAGCCGCAAGCCTCCCTCAAAAACACCTCCAACCGCTCATTTTAAGGCTACTGGCCTGCTGTCCAGCGACCACTCGGTCAGCCACCTTCAGCCCGCCAGCCACCCACCTCCCTCCATGCAGCCTCCACCTTCACGTGTGCCTCCAGCCTCCACCCCACAGGCCTCCGCCCAGCCTACACCTAGATCCAGCCGCCAGCCACCTCAAATCCCCCTCCCCTCTTCCAGGCCGCCTGCCCGCACCACTCCAAGCAGCCACCTGGTGGTTTTCAGCCCCAAACAGTCAAGATCTGCCCTTTTCCAGCCATAACCAACTGCCAAGTCTTTCCTTATTTGCTGTCATTACTCCCCATCACGTGGATCCACCTCCCAACAACCGGTCATCACCAAATCTGTCCAGATTTGTGCATTTCAGCCCAGATCCAGCCACTTACCTCTCCGATCCAGCCCTCCTAATTCCCAACCAGCCTTCCCCTTACCCGATCCGGTCCACCAACTAGCGAAACCCCTCTTTGAGCTCTCTAATATCCAAATTTGTGTTATTTACATCAGCCCTATTATTCGTATTGTATTTTGTATCGGTATTCAGTTGTAAAACATTGTTACAGTTTTTTATTACATGGTTGTCTGGGTGTTTAGTTTATTATAATTATTTGTGCATGGATTAATCTCTAGTTGCAGGAATGATTCATTCGCCACGTGCTGCTGCTTTGGCCCTTCACGCGGAGGAAAACCTAAGCTTGCTTTTGCCCTAATAAAAATATTGTCTTGTCGTGGATTTATTTTGCATGAGATGTTTTATTTATTATCCAATTGTGATCTAATCGTCGGATTTGCATAACATGTATGGTTAGGTCGCAGGTTTCCCGCCGCCTATAGATTCGTCCTGCGTCAAAGGGTCCAATGTTTTCATGATTTTTTTAAATTTATTATTATTATATTAGAAGTTGTATATTTCTACTCTACCCATTTTTCTTTATGGCTAAGCAAACCTTAAATTGCGTGATCACTCAAATATATGTTTCACAACATGCATGTAATGATCAATTTATCAGTCCCAATTCTTCAATTTCAAAGCTTGTTATCAATAACCTTTTTTTATTCACGTGCATGCAGAATGCTACTCGTGTTGATAATGAGATCATTTATGATAGAGATTTTGAATATGATTACTTTGGTTATAAAACTCTCGAGAAGTCCTATCTTTTAAAAGTAGCTGGGAAAGTGGTGGAAAGACCACAACATATGCTGATGAGAGTTTCTATAGGAATTCACAAAAGAGATATTGATTCCGCCATCAAAACCTATCACCTGATGTCACAGAGGTGGTTTACTCATGCTTCTCCTACCTTATTCAATGCAGGCACCCCTAGGCCTCAGGTATTTGTGACTCTTTCATCTTTTTTGAATTCATTGACTTGTCAATATTCTGATTGATGGTTGTCTTGATTATGCCAGCTTAGCAGCTGCTTTCTGATATGCTTGAAAGATAATAGTATTGAGGGAATCTATGATACCTTGAAAGAGTGTGCTATTATAAGCAAATATGCAGGGGGCATTGGTGTCTCCGTTCACAATATCTGTGCGTCAGGGAGTTATATTTGTGGGACAAATGGTGTTTCGAATGGCTTAGTTCCAATGCTACGGGTCTTTAATGATACTGCTCGATATGTTGATTATGGAGGAGGGAAAAGGAAAGGTAGCGTGGACATATTTTAATTGTTTGCGTGCTGGTTTGCCTTGCTCTGTTAAAATTAATTCCAAACAAAATCTCCTAGGTGCATTTGCTGTCTACTTGGAACCTTGGCATGCTGACATTTTTGACTTCCTTTACCTCAAAAAAAATCATGGGAAGGTATGTTGTGCTCTGCCTTGTTGTCATTGATTTCTTAGTCGCAAATACTAAGAATGTATAACTGAAGCTGTACTGATTACTGAAGCAATGCAAATTTGAGGTGGGCTTTATTTGTTTAAAACTATTGGAAAAGCCCATGTAAAAGGCCTATTTAATGGCCCTCTTTGTTTGTTTTCTTTCTCCTCCTTCTTTAGTCCCACATCATGTATATGATTTATTCTTCTCTCCTCTCTCCTATATATTTGTATTCTCTCCTTGTAATTACATACTTGAGTAATACATACAAACTTTGGACACTCTCAACATGGTATCAGAGGGAGGTTCCCTCTAGCTGCGGCCTTTCCTGCAGACTGCCTTTTCTGCCCGCTCCGCTCTCCTGCGGACTGCCCCTCTGCATCCGCTTCTCTGCGGACTACCTTTTTGTCCGCCTTTTTGTCTGCCTTCCCTGCGGACTGCCTTTTTTTTTGTCCGCTCGGCTCTCCTGCGGACTGCCTTTCTGTCCGCTCCGGTCTCCTGCGGACTGCCCCTCTGCATCCGCCTCTCTTCTCTCTCTCTCCGTGGTTCCACCCTCCTCAGGCTTCTTATAGCCATCTTCTGCTCTGACTCGTGGGGCCCACCTCTTCTATCCGCTCCGGGCGTTCCTTCCTGTCCGCTGCACGCTCTGCTTGTGTCCGCTCGAGCCTCTTTGCTCGCAGACTGCTCCTCTCTAGCCCGCTGCTCTTAATCCTCGCGGACTGCTCCACTCTAGCCCGCTCTGCTTCTGTCCGCTCGAGCCTCTTTGCTCGCGGACTCCCTATCCGCAGTCTCTTGCGGACTGCTCCTGTCCGCTGCGGACTCTCCTCTTGTCCGTTGCGCGCTCCTCTTCTCTCTTGCTGCGTGGCTTCTTCATCCTCGCGGTCTCTTCTTCAGTCCGCCATGGGTTTTTCAGCGGCCTGCCCCAGTCCGCTGCGATCTGCTCCAAACTGCTGCGACCTCTGCCGCGGACTGTTCCTGACAGCCGCGACCTCCTCCAGTTCGCCGCGACCTCATCCAGTTCGCCGCGACCTCCTCTAGCCCGCTGCTTGCCGCGCGGTTTGTACTCGCCGCGCCCTGCTGTCTGATGTGCCTCAGTCCGCTGGTTCTGCCCGCCTCTTCTCCTCCAAGTCGCCATGTCCTCCAGCGACTCCACTACCGCTCACCCCCCGGCCGACCACGTGCTCCTCCTCTCGAACTCCGCGATGAGCTTCAGATTACTACTATTTCCCTCTCTGGCAAGTCCAACTTCATCCCCTCGGTCCACTCCGTCCGCCGGGTCTTACAAGCCAAGGGTCTTGCCCGTCACCTCACCCAGAGCTCACCGACTCCTCCTACTGATGATTGGCTCTGAAATGACGGTCGCGTCCAGACCTGGATCCTGAACTCGGTGGAGGGTGAGCCGTACCAGATGATCATGTATCATGAGACCGCCAAAGCCATGTGGGATGAACTTCATTCGTTGTACTCGGGCAAGGACAGCCTTCAGCACCTTTTTAACATCATCACTGATCTTCAAGCTTTGGATGTTGGCAGAGCTCTGGACATGACCTCCTTCGTGGCCCGTGCTAAAACTCTAACGGAGGCCTGGATTCAACACCAGCCCGCGACTACTGATCTCGCTGCTCAACGCGCCCAGAAGAAGGCTGTTTGTATTGCTATGATTATGGCTCGCGTCCCGCCACACCTTCACAGTATCCGGGCCCAGGTTCTGGCTTCACCCACTACCCCTTCCTTCTCCGATGTCTGCTCGATGTTACTTCGCGTACCACCTCCACTGGAGGCACCTGCACCACCCTCGCCGGCCCTTCTTCAGCAGGCCCTTCCTCCTTTACTTCCCCCACCATCTTTTCCTCGGGTGGACGTACGGGATCCCGTGGGCGGGGCCGTGGTGGCCGCGGACGGCCCAAGTGCACCTACTGCGGCCGGGATAGCCATACTGAAGCGGTCTGTCACAAGAAACATGGCTACCCTCCTCGCCCGCCTACTGCTGCTGTTACCGATAGCTCTCCTCCGACTGGTACGGATCTTGAGGCTCTTCGCCTTCAGCTGCAACAACTCCAGGGGCTCCTCAACCCTCCCTCTGCTTCCATTGCCTCCACCTCCCATGTAGGTATTGTCTCCACCTCCACTGCAGGTACTGCCTGTCTTTCTTCCGGCTCTCGCTGGATCCTGGACTCGGGAGCCACCCACCACATCACTTCCATGCAACCACCCCGGTTCTCTGATGCTCCTCATCCCCAGTCTATTACTGTGGCCAATGGTGCGATTGTTCCGGTCTCCGGATGTGCTGATCTCTTCCTCCATCCCTCTCTCTCGCTTCGTTCCGTTATTTATGTGTCGGCCTCACCATTTAATTTACTCTCTGTTGGTCGTATTACTACTGATATGAATTGTTATATCACCTTCACCTCTTCTGGTTTTTTGATACAGGATCGGCAGACGCAGATTACCATTGGTAGGGGTCGACTGCAGAACGGGCTCTACCTCCTCGATGTCTCTCCCACATCACTTTCCTCTGTTTCCTCTACTGATTGGCATTGTCGGCTTGGGCATGCCCCTCTACCTATCCTCCAGAAGGCGCTTCCTGACATCTCTCTTCCTATTTTTAAATGTGATTCCTGTATTCTTGGCAAACAGCCCCGTGCTTCTTATCCCGCACATTGTACTCGGAGCTCTGCTCCTTTTGATGTAATACATTCTGATATTTGGGGACCATACAAAGTTTCTAGCATCTCTGGTTATCGTTATTTTATCACCTTTATTGACGATTACTCTCGCACCACCTGGTTGTATCTCCTACATGATCGCTCTGAGCTTTCTCGTGTTTTTCAGGCTTTTGTGTTAGAAACTCGTACGCAATTCTCTACCGCCATTAAAACTTTCCGCTCTGATAATGCTCGGGAATACAGTAGCCATGAGTTTGCCGCTCTCTGCGCCAACTTCGGTATTGTTCATCAGACCTCTTGTCCCTACACCCCGCAGCAAAACGGGGTCGCCAAACGCAAGAACCGTCACTTGCTTGATGTTGCTCGCTCCCTCATGCTTCATATGCACGTTCCAAAAGTATTCTGGAATTTTGCGGTTTCCACCGCGTGTTTTCTTATCAACCGTCTCACATCACCGGTTCTCCAGAACGCTACCGCCTTCAGCCTCCTTTTTCCCTCCGCACCCGCCTTCCCTCTCACACCCCGGGTTTTTGGCTGTACTTGCTTTGTCCATAACCTGGGCCCCACTCTTGACAAACTGGATCCCCGTGCGGCCAAACATATTTTCGTCGGCTACTCCCGCACCCAAAAGGGCTATGTTTGCTACTCCCCGGTCACCCGGAAGGTCTCTGTATCTACTGATGTTATTTTCCGGGAGGATCAACCCTTCTTCCCTCCTCCTGTGCCACCTCTTCTACCACCACCTTCTCCACCACCCTCCATCCCTCGGCCGGTGATCCCCGTCCACTCCCCTAACACCATTCCTCCGCCTCCTCCCACCCTTGACCCTCCTCGACCGCCCGTCATTCGGGTCTACACTCGTCGCCCTCTTCCTCCCGTTGCTCCTATGCAGTCGGCTTCGACCTCGGCTTCTCCGTGTTCTGCTGCTCCGGTACCGGCCTCTACAGCTCATCCGATGGCGAATTATGTTTCTCTCCATCGCCTCTCTCCCCCTCTTCAGACCTTGGCTACTTCACTATCCTCGGTCTCTATTCCAACTTCTGTACAGGACGCTCTTCAACATCCTAGGTGGCGTGCTGCCATGGAAGAAGAGATGACTGCTCTGTGGGCGAACCAGACTTGGACCTTGGTGCCTCTTTCTCTCGGCCAGAAACCTGTTGGGTGCAAATGAGTCTTCGTCATCAAGCATGCCCCTGATGGGACCATTGATAGACTCAAAGCTCGTTTGGTTGCTCGTGGCTTCCCCCAGCAGCAGGGGCTCGACTATGACGAGACTTTCTCTCCGGTCGCTAAGCTCAAGACGGTCCGCATTCTCATTTCTGTTGCTGTCCATCGTCAATGACCCTTATTTCAACTCGACGTCAAGAACGCTTTCCTGAATGACGACCTTCAGGAAACTGTTTACATGCAACAACCTCCCGGGTTTGAGACCACGGGGGAGTCACGAGTTTGTCACCTTCTCAAATCACTATATGGTCTCAAACAATCCCCTCGGACATGGTTCGACAAGTTCAGCAAAGCTCTCCGAGCAATTGGCTTCACTCGAAGCTCGGCTGACTTCTCATTGTTTACTCGTCACCGGGCAACGAGTACGGTTCTCCTATTGGTATATGTCGACGACATCATTATTACTGGAAATGACTTGGACATCATACAGACCGTTAAGCTACATCTGAGCTCCGTTTTCCAAACTAAAGATCTGGGACATCTTCGGTACTTCCTCGGTCTGGACGTGGCCAGACGGTCAGATGGTCTGGTTCTCTCTCAGTGAAAATACTGTCTGGATCTTCTTCATTATGCGGGCTACTCTGGCTGCAAACCTATTAACACTCCCATGGATGCAAATCACAAACTATGTGCTCAGGGCTCAGACTCTGATTCTCTTCTACAAAATCCAGAATATTACCGTCGTCTAGTTGAGAAACTTATCTACCTAACAGTTACAAGACCTGATATATCTTTCGCTGTGGGACTCGTTAGTCGCTATATGCACTCTCCTCGAAGCTCTCATCTTCAGGCTGTGGAACGTATTCTCAGATATCTTAAGACAGCTCCTGGCCAAAGACTTGTATACAAAACCTCATCTTCCATTCCTACACTAGTGACATACTCTGATGCCGACTACGCTGGCTCCCTCGACGATCGACGATCTACTAGCGGGTTTTGCACCTATTTTGGAGGACATCTGATTACTTGGCGAAGCAAGAAACAAGCAGTGGTTGCTCGATCCTCAGCAGAAGCAGAATATCAGGCAATGACTGCTGTGGTCTCTGAACTCACATGGATTGAGAGTCTCCTTACCGACCTTGGAGTTAAACTATCTTCACCAGCTCTCCTCCTATGTGACAGTCAAGCTGCCATACATATTGCTAAGAACCCGGTCTTTCACGAAAGAACGAAGCATATTGAGGTAGATTGTCATTTCATCCGAGAGAAAGTCCACATGAAGAAGATCGAGCTCAAGCATGTTTCGGGTACTGAACAGGTTGCTGACATCCTCACCAAAGCTCTACCTAGTACCCTCTTCTATCAGTGCCTATCCAAGCTTGGCGCATACGACTTGTACGCTCCAGCTTGCGGGGGAGTATTGGAAAAGCCCATGTAAAAGGCCCATTTAATGGCCCTCTTTGTTTGTTTTCTTTCTCCTCCTTTAGTCCCACATCATGTATAGGATTTATTCTTCTCTCCTCTCTCCTATATATTTGTATTCTCTCCTTGTAATTACATACTTGAGTAATACATACAAACTTTGGGCACTCTCAACAAAAACAATCTAGACTATGAGTAGCAAGGAAATATATATTTGATGGGTTAGGTAATGTGACAAATATTAAAAATTGTTTTTACGCTTTAACAAAGATATTCAATCTCTAAAAAATTGAAGGGTCATAGTTTATCACAAACATCTTATTGATGAAAAATATAATTTTCATCCCGAATCATCTAAATAACATAATAGAGGTCCATGTTAAACATGTATATTGATAAATTGAGATTTTCATAACAAACTAGCAGGTCCAATAAAAAATTCATAAGGTAATATATTCGTATGAAAAGTTAATGTTGGGTCCATTGATCCCAATGACCTTGATTTGAATAAGTCAAACAAGTCAGTGATATACACATAGTTGTATTTGATGTGTGTATAAGTTCATGCATGTAGGTTAGTCCTCACATTGATTGGACAGGTGGACACAAAGTTGTGGGCTGGATAGACGAAAAAGTGATTAAGTCCACAGACGTTGAGTGAAGACAGTTCACTCAACGTCATAGCACAAAAGGAGCTGAATACAACAGGATTTGTCAAAACCTCAACAATGGAAGACAGAAAAGTGCCTAAGTCCACAGACATTGAGTGATGTCAGCTCACTCAACGCCAGACAACAAATTCGTCGAGTAAAGCTGCCTCAGTCAAAGCCCCAAAGTTTTTGGCAAAGAAAAATCAGCTAAGTTCAGAAGCGTTGAGTGAAGCCAGTTCACTCAACGCCTTGCCGGTTCACTCAACGCCATGCTGCATATTCGTTGTGTAAAACTTAGTATGTCAAAGCTACAAAGTTTTTTGCAAAGAAAAAGATTCTAAGTCCAGAAGCGTTGAGTAAAACCAATTCACTCAACGCCATATGACAGAAGCGTTGAGACAAGCTCTAGCAGTCAAAGCCAGGAGTGACAGGATTTGACTAAGTTCAGAAGCGTTGAGTGAAGCCAGTTCACTCAACGCCTAGTCAAAATTGAGGCTGAGGCAGGAAGCATTGGGTGAAGTCAACACTCTCAATGCCTCCATTCATAAGAAAAGTTTCTAAGTACAGAAGCGTTGAGTGAAGCCTGCTCACTCAACGCCTCAGCAGTTGACAGAGTTCAGAAGGAGATAAGGCAAATGACGTCGAGTGAAAGACAACCACTCAACGCTCTCAATGCCATGAATACAATAATAGCTGAAAGATAATCTAAGTTCAGAATCGTTGAGTGAACCAGTTCACTCAACGCTTGGAGTGATTCTGTGAATATGACTAAATCCAGAATGGCTGATGTCAGCAAAAGTCAACAAAGTCAACAGTGAAAAATGAGAGAAATACGAACAAAAAGAAAATAAATTGCAAATTTTATTTCTCCAAAAAGATAAAGATTACATAGGTATGCCCCCTTATTTATAAAAATCGGGTGAGATGAGAGAATACAACATACATTATGGGACTAAATATAAGTCGGGCGGTCTATGCGGTTTGACATTGTCAAAATGCCCACTATACAACAAACAATAGAACAACAATCAGCTTCTAGCAAAGCCGCCAATCAACCAGGGTAGACCGCTGAAACAGGCCGTCAGACCGCAACTGCGGGTTGACACCAGACCGCAGTTGCGGCTATCCACCAGAACGCAGCTCCTGCAAGCTATCGAACTGCAACCGCGGGTTGCCATCATACCGCAGTTGAGGTTAACCATCTGTCCCTTGCTGCAGCTTCAACAAGACCGCTACGACACCATTCAGACTGCTGCGGCTAGCATCAACGCTTCTGCTGCGGCTTAACTCCAGACCGCTGCGGCTTAACCATAGATCGCTGCTGCTTGACTTCAGGCTGCTGCTGCATCTCCCTGCCAGACCGCTAGTGCGGCTACCACCCAGGCCGCCAGCTGAGGTTCACCAATAGACCGCTAAGCTAAAGCGCCAGGCTGCTGAGAGAGACAAAATGCAGCAAATCAGGGGGGTAGGTAACCTTCCACGGGGAGTAGGTAACCCTCATTTAATTTACAATAATATGTTATTGTTGCATATGTGGTGTGTATGTCATTGTCTAAGTAATTTGATCAATGGTTTTGACATCTTCAAACAAGGGGAGATTGTAGGGTCCATTGATCCCAATGACCCTGATTTGAAGAAATCAAACAAGTCAATAATATACACATAATTGTATTTGATGTGTGTAGAAGCTCATACATGCAGGTTAGTCCTTCTCACATTGATTAGACATGTGGACACAAAGTTGTGGGCTGGATAGACAAAAAAGTGACTAAGTGTACAGACGTTGAGTGAAGACAGTTCACTCAATGTCATAACACAAAAGAAGCTGAATACAGCAGGATCTGTCGAAGACTCAACAATGAAAGGCAAAAAAGTGGCTAAGTTCAGAGGCGTTGAGTGATGTCAGCTCACTCAACGCCAGACAACAAATTTGTCGAGTAAAGCTGCCTCAGTCAAAGCCCCAAAGTTTCTAGCAAATAAAAATCAGCCAAGTCCAAAAGCGTTGAATGAAGCCAGTTCACTCAACGCCTTGCCGATTCACCCAACACCATGCTGCATATTCGTTGAGTAAAACTTAGTATGTCAAAGCCACAGTTTTTGGCAAAGAAAAAGTTTCTAAGTCCAGAAGGGTTGAGTGAAACCAGTTCACTCAACGCCATATGACAGAAGCGTTGAGACAAGCTCAAGCAGTCAAAGCCAGAAGGAGTGACATGATTTGAGTAAGTCCAGAAGCGTTGACTAAAGCCAGTTCACTCAACGCATAGTCAAAAGATGAGGCTGATGCAAGAAGCGTTGAGTGAAATCAACACACTCAACGCATCCATTCAGAAGAAAAGTTTCTAAGTACAGAAGCGTTGAGTGAAGCCAGTTCACTCAACGCCTCAGTAGTTGGCAGAGTTCAAAAGGAGCTACGACAATGGCGTTGAGTGACGGCTAACCACTCAACGCTCTCAATGCCATGGATGCAAAAAGAGCTGAAAGATAATCTAAGTCCAGAATCGTTGAGTGAAACCAGTTCACTCAACGCACTCAACGCCTGGAGTGATTCTGTGAATTTGGCTAAGTCCAGAATGGTTGACGTCAGCAAAAGTCAACAAAGTTAACAAAGTCAACGCCGTTCAAATTCTTTTCGGGAAAGCTGCAGTATGCCGTTAATGGCGCCGGAGGACAACTGTTGTCGTTTTCTGTAAATGGAAGGTGGTAACTCGCCCTTTTTAGGCTGGGCTCATAGTACAAAGAACCGTTGATCAGCGTCTTCTGATTACACATTGCTGCGGAACATCACCGTCTTCCTCACCATTATTGACGAGCTTGAAGGTTTTGTCCTGATAAGTGAACCTGAAAGCGGCAACAGATAGTTGTTGCAATCCACATCTGCGACAGCATGTTTAGAAGCTATTTCTGAGAAGGAAGAAGAAGAGGCAGATCAATCAAGTTCTGCAAGAAAAGGTTGCTGGTTGAAGAAGAATAAAACTGTCATCTCCATTGTCTTCATCAGCAGAAGCTAGGGCTGAAATCTGCTCAGCCCAGGTAGAAGTGGACACAGAGTAGTTACTCTGGTGTCAATTCAACACAATTAACCTCACATTCTCTTTGTAGGATTCTGCATAGAATCTGAGTTGTAGGTCTGTGTTATAAAGGCTGAGTGTAGGATCTCTGTTATATATCTGAGGTAGGGCCATTGGCCTCAGCTGTAGGAGAGTTATTTCTCTGAGTTTGTAGGGCTGTCCTTCCAGCCCGAGTTGTAGGGGTTTTTAGCCTGAGGTAGGTAATTGCTGAATCACTGAGTTGTAGGGTCTTAGGTCTGAGTTGTAGGTCTTGAAGGAGACAGAGTGGTCCTTCAGGATCGAGTTGTAAGCTCTTAAGGAGCCGAGTATTGGTGAAGAGCCTTATCTAACACACTGTTAGAAAGGAGGAGAGGGACAATGGATGTACTCAAAATATGAGAAACCATTATAAATTGCTTGTGTCTTCTGTGAATGTCTTGAAAGCCTAAGTGAACTAATCACAACTTACATCTACAAGATCAGGTTTTAAAAAGAAATTTTAAAAAGACCTATTCACCCCCCTTTAGTTGTTTAGTTGACATTTAAAACAAAGACTTTCAGTTACTTGAAGTATAAGTTGAATATTTAATAGTGCTATCTGCCTTCATATAGCAATACAATTATAAAATTAATTTACAATTAATAAATAATGCGATATTGCTTTTCCCTAACTAGGATCTTTACATTTGGTTAAATTTTTAAATAATGCAATATGTTGTTTAATTTGTGAATCGTTTTACCGAGCCAAGTTTTTTTTTCTACTGGAAAGAGAAAAATTCAGATTAATTTAATATACGAGCTCCTATCTAAATTCAATATTCTGAGGACAGCAGGGTGCACAAAGCATCCCCACACAGCGAGGGTCGAGGAAAGGGTAAAACCTAGTTTTTTGCAAACATTACCCTGCATTTTTGAAAGAGGCTGCTTCCTTAACTCAAGCCCTACCTCAAGGTCGCACGATGACACCTTAATTGGCGTGCCAAGGCTCCCCTTGAATCTTGATGATACTCTTAAGTAAAAAAAAAACTATGAACTTTAAGAAACTTGATGATGTTTGTCTCAGGAACCTAGGACTAAATAAAACATCCAAGGTGATGATTGTTGTTCTTAAAGGTGAGGTCATTCTTCACCCATACTAGCATCCATTTAATATTTATTCCATGAGTTTGTTTTGACTTCCATATTCTCTAAATCTTGATCCTTATTTTTACATTAATTAGATGCAGAACATGATTTCCCCCTGTTTTTTGTAAAAAAGATTGATAAAAAGGGGAAGTTTGATGATAACATGGTCCAAAGTTGCAATTTATGATTTGTGCATGATTCTTGTATTTGGACGTCCTAAAATTTTAAATTTCTACACATCTTTTCTACTTAAATTTTTATCTCTACCTACACAAACATTTATAACATTCATAATTAGCCGATATATCTGTACCAACTTAAATTTTCATAGGAAGAAAATAGAGCACGAGATCTGTTCTATGCACTATGGATCCCTGATTTATTCATGGAAAGGGTCCAAAGCAATAAAGAATGGTCTCTTTTTTGCCCAAATGAATCCCCTGGATTGGCTGACTGCTGGGGTGAAAAATTCAACAGCTTGTACACAAAATATGAAAAAGAGGTAACTTCCTTTTTCTAAACTAACATTTATATTTTGCATTGATGAATATAATATGATTTTTTGACTTTATTTCTATCTTATTTAAGGGCAAAGCCAGGAAGGTTGTTTCAGCACAAAGCCTATGGTTTGAGATTCTTAAATCACAGATTGAGACGGGAACCCCCTATATGTTATATAAGGCATATTCTTAATTATTTACATGATCAATATTGTTTATTTTATCTGCTGCTACCTCTTCACCATTTTCCTAATTTCAAACTTCTTTTAAAGGATTCTTGCAATAGGAAAAGCAATCAAAATAATCTTGGAACAATTAAGTCCTCAAACTTGTGCACTGAGATAATAGAGTTCACCAGTCCCGATGAAACGGCTGTATGCAATTTGGCATCAATTGCTTTACCTCGATTTGTGAGAGAAAAGGTAAGTTCTTATGATCTTCCTTAATAAGTTGAAGAAAATGCATTAAATATTATTCCCTTGCTACCCTCAATATTGAAATCTGTCAGGTTATTTGCAGGGTATCCCTATAGAGTCACATCCATCCAAGCTGGTTGGAAGCATTGGATCAAACAATAGATTTTTTGATTTTGAGAAGCTAGCCGAGGTTTGACTACCTTTTGTTACAGTCACACTCAATTTTCACCTTTTTATCAACAATTTCATTTGTATCTCTTCTTGTCTTCAAAGGTGACTGGAGTAGTTACAGAGAACCTCAACAAGATAATTGACATAACCTATTACCCTGCTGAAACTGCTAGGAGATCAAACCTACGACATAGACCAATTGGCATTGGGGTTCAAGGTTTGGCTGATACATTCATCTTACTTGGCTTAGCATTTGATTCACCAGAGGTAATGTTTATTTCGAACGAGTTCCCTTATTAATTTTAAATATGTATATTTTATATGATTTATTGTTGTTTTTTGTTATTTATATTTTTTCTAAAGGCCCGACAACTAAACAAGGATATTTTTGAGACCATTTATTACCATGCTTTGGATGCTTCCTCCTACCTTGCTTCTAGAGAAGGTCCTTATGAAACATATGAGGGAAGTCCAGTAAGTAAGGTATGTACTATCAAAGTGAAATTTTTTCTAAGATGATTTATAAACACGTCTCCTTTTGCTAAAATACATTAGTCACCCATGCTGGTTTAGTTTTTCAAATCATGATATGCCATTTAATTTAATTAAAGTTTTTTTCATGCTGTTCCTACGTATTACGTAATGCATGATGAATGCTTTTTCTTCAGGGCATTCTTCAACCAGATATGTGGGATGTAGCCCCTTCATTCCGGTGGGATTGGCTTGCTTTAAGAGAAAAAATTGCAAGGAATGGCATCAGAAACTCTCTTCTTGTTGCTCCAATGCCCACTGCCTCTACTAGTCAGATTCTTGGTAACAATGAGTGCTTTGAGCCATATACATCAAATATATATAGACGCATGGTTTTGAGGTGTCTTTTTTTCCTCTTTCTGTATCGAGTATTCATCATGTTTAAATTTCTACTAATGGTCATATATACTTGATTTTTTTTCTTACAGTGGAGAATTTGTTGTTGTGAACAAGCATCTACTGAGGGATTTGATTGAAATGGGTGTCTGGTGTAATACCCTTAAACACCAGATAATTCATGATGATGGTTCCATCCTTAAGATACCACAAATACCGGAGCATTTGAAGGCCATTTACAAGTACATACCTAGTACCTACCATCCATCCTTTCCAGTTTTGTAATGATTTTATTTTTTCTAATGTAAAATTAACAAAAATGGTTGGTCAGAACTGTGTGGGAGGTGAAGCAGAAAACTATAGTTGACATGGCCATAGATAGAGGATGCTACATTGATCAGAGCCAGAGCCTGAATATACATCTGGATCAACCAAACTTTGGAAAACTGACATCATTGCACTTCTATGCCTGGTCTAAGGTACAGTTGTAAAATGATATTATAAGCTGTACTTTTTTTTTTATATTCTTCCGAGCTTTATCCATTAATTATATATTTTTGATTTCGACTGAAGGGCCTTAAGACGGGCATGTATTATCTTCGATCACGCGCAGCAGCTGATGCAATCAAGTTCACAGTTGATACTTCGCTTCTCGTGGTAATTGTTTGACACTTGATTTTATTTCCTTATTTTCTTATCTCTAATGGGTGCTATGAGGATATTAGTCAACCCAAAAAAGGACCTACAGAGTTCAAGATGCTTTTGTTTTAAAAAATATGAAGGCAAACATTGTAGCCGTTCTTAATAATTAAAATTCACAAGCTTTTTTTCATCAAGAAAGTTTTTTTTTCATTCAACAACTTGAGCCTATATAGCTAACATTAAAATCCACGTGATTTGACATTTCTTTCATTTGTGCCCATAATTTTTTTTTCTATTGCCCTAAATATTTCTATGCTTGCTGATGTTTAACATGTGTTGCATGTATTATCTTTCAAATTTATGTATCTAACCTGACCTTTTATACTCAAGGAAATTTTGAAAATTTAGGGATTTTATAGTTTATTATACCCTTTGCTTTTCGAGGCATTTTGGCTCACCTTTTTTTAATGGCAATGTTATAAGTAGTCCAAAGTATGGTATTCTTAGATCATTGATTTATGCAGTCCAAAATTTTTTTTGCAGTCTAATTTTTTTTTTTAAATTCCAGAATTTCACTGCCGCTGTTGATGTTCATCTGTAGCCCCTAAAAAGGGCCATCACCTAAATCATGGTTATCCAGATACTCATGTTCTCCTTCACGGGTTGTTTCCCCCTGCCGCCCTGATTGTTGTGCCCAAAATCGATTTGACCGATGGGTTTCTTCTCGGAGAGGAGCTTGAGGAAAATCACTCTGTTGTTGACGACATAAATTCTTGAAGAATATAAGAGTATTGTTATGAGCACACTCATTTTGACCGTGGAGACCTTTGATACCCGTGTGTTCCTAAAAGCTTAGCCAACAAGCCCATGCCTGATTCCCGTGTGTTCCTTCTCAAAGTACATTTTGTTAAAAACATTGTTCTGTGCTGGAGCGCTAAAACTCTGCGACAATGAAGATGTGCATGCATTTTGTTTTGTTTCGAATTTCTGGAGTTCATATTTTATCCTACATATATCTGAAGTAATTATTCACAAAAATTTAACTCAATATTTGATACGATTCCGAAGAGGAAAACAGTGAGGAGAAAGGTCGGCGAAGATGAGGGAAGAGGGGGATTAGGGTTGACAGGAAAGCCTTAATAAGCATCCTTAATTTTCATTCATCCAAAATAAGCAAAATGAGTACAACGCAACCCCTAATATGTGCGGGGTGATGATAACAAAAAACATTGCAAATAATAATAAGCGTACACATAATGAAAACAACATAATAAATGTAAGCAAAATGATCACGTTGGCGATGCGTCTTCAGTCTCTCATCCTCCAGATGGACCCATCATTGTCTCCTACTGCGTGCGGATTCGCCACAACATCTCGTCGGCGTGTGCGTGTCCCATCGGCATGCGCAACTATAACAATGCTGCCGTCTGAAAAATATGCCTTGTCCCCAAGACAGTAGTCAGAGTGGTGGCGACATAAGTGATCCTGGGGCAGTCCCGTGACTTCAGGCTCCAGTCGGTAAGACCCTGGAACAGGGACCTCCTCTGAGCCAGAGTTCCCCTAAAGGTGGTGGCGGTGACCAAGTAGCTTGGCTGGGTAGTTTGACGCCAACTGCTGTTTTTCTTCTGGACCAGAACAAGCTGAGCTGGTGGCAATCCTGCCGGAGGCTGGATGACATCGACCGGCGTAGTAAAAAGCTCTTGGTAGTTTGTTGGGATGAGGATTACACAACGGACATGCCTAAGAACAATGTTTAAAATATTGGATGTCGGCGATATATCAGATTGAGTTTTTAATATCAGATGTCGGAAGTCGGAGTCATGTTTGAGATATTTTAAAATATCGGATTTTCATGTCTTATAAATATATATATATATTATGTATATTAATTATAATTATATATTATAAAATAAAAAATAATCTAACAAATAGATAAATAATGAGTCATTTATATTACAAAATAAAATCAAATAGTATCTAAGATAGAATTTTTTTAACAAATAAAAAATGATACATTGTCAAAAATATTTAATATTATATAATACTTTTATTTTGATAACTATACATTTATTGCAAATAAAAAAGATTTTTAAATTGAAAATCCTTGATTAATTATAAATTTTTTCAAACTTATAAATTTATATTAAAAATATACAAATTAACAACAAATAAATGTATTAAATGTTTTTAATTTTTTTGTATTTTGTTGTAAGAATAAAATTTTTAAAAATCAAAACAATAAGTCTAACCAATTTAAATATACATAATATAATATATAAAAATAATTTAAAAATATACTGCTAGTCTGGTAATATAACATAAGATAAAATAACGATGATATATTTAAAAGTTGTGTTGACTGATATATTGAAAAGAACTAGACATGTTGTCCTATATTTTCACAAAGAACTATTTTTTTTTAGAAAAACCTATCATTTTGCATTAAAAAATGACTTGTCGGGATACATGCCAGACATGTTAGAGGGCATTTAAAACAATTCCCGAGAGGGCCCATAAACCCGCGGAGTGGCCGACGTCCGTGGTTTACTGGATCATGCAGAGGGAGATCAAAGAGTGTAGGAGGGCGGAGTCACCGTCGAGGCGACATGGCTGGCCCTCGTGTAAGAATTGTGTGGAATTAGTATCTCAATTGACGCATACATCGTCGAGTGTGCGGAGCCAAGCCACTCCCAAAATGGTGCCTAGACCGCCTAAGCTGAATGTGTAGAAGTTCGCGGTCACAAAACAGGATCCCACAGAGAGAGAGAGAGAGTGAGAGAAGACAAGGCAACGACCCTGAGTCGGCTGGTGGCACCCATCGCCCATACCGACCGCAATATTCGGGGAGGGAACCAAGAGAATTCAGAGCTGCTGTATCAGGTGCTCAGAGATGAGGTTGTGGCTTTCGCCACTGTCCACTATGAATATAATCGGGCGATCCCGCAGTTTGCCCGAGACCTGCTTGGTCTACTGGCTGGAGATCCTGCCCATCAAGGCGTAAGATAGCTCCAACTGGTAAAATGTAACTGTGGTGGAGTCGAAAGGTGTATCCCCCATTGAGAGCTCCAGGGCGTCAAAGTCAGTCAGGGTAACCTCAGGGTTGACGTCGTCTATGATAGAGTGAAACTCCTTCACGGAGCACTCATGGTTGAGGGGGTACGGCTGGCGCTACAAAAAACCGAGACCCTTGCTGCAAAGTACATTGTAATCATTGTTCAAAAGGTGTTGAGGGGCTGGTGGGCGGCCCGACCAGTTTCCTCAAGGCAGCGACAGAGGTGTAGCCGTGGCTTTTGGTCACCAAGACGGTGAGCAGGTGGTTAGGGGGAGAGGTGGTCGGCTTATATCAGACACACCAAGTCCATGTGGGTGTGCATAAAAAAATCCTCTATCATGACGGTCCACATAATTAAATCATACATCATGATGATGCATCTAGTAAAACCTTCTATCATGAGGAGTGCACAATGTGCTTAACCCCAGCAGAATAGTGCACAATTGCACACCACAAAGGGCCAAAACGTGCACTTCGATTGAAAGTGTAAACGAGTGAAATATAAGCATTAAGGAATTAAAAGTGAAGTGCATGTGCATGAAAACGAGCCCAGATGAGTGTAAAAAACATTAAATATCAGATTCATCACACCCCTAAACTTAAACATTTGCTCGTCCCGAGTAAATCATCCCTCATGCGGACTAAAAAAAATAAATAACTGATATAGTAATTGCAAAGACAGTACCATGCGAAGTCACATACTCACTCACATAAAAATGCATTAGAACAAATTTTTCTTAATCATGCAAAATAGTTTATTATTTTCTAAGAGCGTATCTATATATTATTACTACTCAAAAATAGAATCACGGTGACTCGTCCAGTCACGCGTAGGGAGAAAGTAAACTGATCGCTGAGGTGAACATTGCCAAAAACCAGGGCTCAGGAGTCAGGACAACTTTCAAAGAAATCCATCAATGTCGGTGACCATAAGCTCGCCCTTCCACACACTCTCCACGACACTGGTTTGGTTCAAAGGGTGAATCAATAGGATTTTAAGGTTTAAGATGAAGTTTGGGTTTCTGTGAGGTATGCAAAGATAAATATGGTGGCTCAACGCACCTAACCCAAATGAGCTAACACAAAACACCATCCTCATGTCACAATAAACACGCGAGTGCACCACACCCCCAGACTTAGATTTAATAACATGGGTGTGTGCACCGCCTACTCCCAATTCAAACTTTCACAACATATAATTTTTCATTTCAGCCTTTTCTCAAAATTTTTTCTTCTTTTTCATTTTCATCCTCTTTGTTTTTTCATTCACATTTTATTCTTTTTTTTTCAACTATTTTCAGCACATTTATTCATTGGAACACATCCACGTATCTATAATAACAACATCACATCACACACTCAAACATAATAGAATGAATGCAACTAAAGCTCAAATTTGGCTATGTGACTAGGATAGGTTTTTTGGCTTTGGTGAGATGACGATGGAGCTGAATCAAAAAATGGGTAGACACAACGGGGCTAACGAGGATAGACGATAGAAACGAGTACAAAAACTCAACCGGGCCAAAATGATGACCTACATCACACTCGTGTGGTTGAACTAACTGTGTACCCATGCTTTGAGAATAGTCTGAGGCAAGTTCTGAGCTACCGAGAGAGACTATCCTTTCTCCTGACTCGAGCAATACGAGACTAACGATCGTCTACACACATCCCTACACTACCATTGGATTCATACTGGATTCACCAATTTTTTAGTAGAATAAACAATATTTACATAAATATAAAATGTATAAAACCATAAACATCAAAAAATTAATTCTACTCGAATTTCTATACAAGTCGTGAGCACTCGACTAGAGGCACTACATGAGTCAACATTTTACCCCATCTCACAATCCTAAGCCAGCACAAACATTTTTCCAATCACACAAAAGAAATAAATTAAACTCATGATGAGCTAACGTTTAAGCTTGCGCTCATGTGAGTGTTGTGATGTGCGGTGAATATAAAATAACAATTATAAAACTTAAACAAAAGTACTTTTAGTATGCAAATGAGAGGTGCCCGTGCAGTGGGTAACGACATAATGACTCTCTCTCGCCCAGATTTAATCTAAACAATCTATGCAAATGATAAACATTAAGAATAAATAAAGGAGCTGAGGAAGAGGTTACCCATGCTCAGAAATGTGCATACCAAAAGATTGCGTTAATACCAAAAAGGAAATCAACACCCACATCCACAATATTGTCACACCTGCAAAAAGGGAACTTCGGCACAACAGATATAGTAATATAATAAAGATGTTAGCGGATTAGATAAAACAAAACATCAAAAGTGGGTTGTCTCCCATTAGCCCTTTTCTTTGCCGTCTTTAAGGCAAATCAAATACCTATATTAACAGTTATATAATTGTCTAAGCATAAAGCAAAAAATAAGATAGTATACTTATATTATTACACAATCAATAAATAAATCAACTGTATGTTGATTTGAAGTAGTTCAAAATGAACGCAATGGATTCGAAGACCCAGCAACAACAACAGTCAAGAGGATCAAAAGTTTACATCTCCAATTTTCATCTTTCTTTATCTCCTTCATCTCCTCCAATTTGCGGTCATTAATGAATTAACGTTTACCACCCTGCACTCAGTCTTTCAAGGAAAACACAGACAATGATGATGAAGTGGAATAGGCGATGCTTTTCATTATTGCCAACTGCTTTCCCTGCCAAGACCGTCACTTAGAATCACCCAAAAATGAGTCCACAAATTCAAGTGCCCGCAAAGGAGTAAAAACAATATTAGAAGCATTAGCAGGAGGTCAAGCAGGAATAATTAACTTATCAATATTATCATTAAACGAATTATGATTAGGAAAACAATGGACAAAAAATTAAAAGATTCAAATAAAGGAGTGGCCCCGATTTCACTCCAGGCAAATTCTCAAGCCTGATCACTGTCAGTGTCATAGGAATCATAGCGAGGCGCATCTGAAAACTCAAAGGCGTTGGTGGTGCGACAAATCTCCTTCACCAGTGAAGAGGTGCACAACTCCTCATCAGCAAGGTCGTCCTCGTCATCCCACTTCGATGCAGCTTGGAGGTCCATAACATTTCCTTGCAAATAATCTTTGACAGGATCATCAAAAATATGTGTAGAAAAATCTTGCAAAGAAACTGGAGGAACATAACTAATTTCACAATTAGAAAATAAAATATTTGGTTCCTCCGCACAAGGATCCATAGACACCTCCCCATTGGAGAGAACACTCTCCTCATCCCACTCAGGTGCATCCAGAAGCTCCAAATCCTCTCCCTGTTGGCCATCAAATAAATAATCATCATCACTAGGAGTGAAGCCATACACACCATACACAGGGAGTGAAGAACCAGTGCAAAAAATAAAATCAGAGGGTGAGTGCTCGATTGCCTCCACAGGTAAAGATTGAGCGATAGGAACTATGTCGTCATATGGATTAGCCCTAACTCTGATGGACATGTCTGCTGCAGTCCCCCATAGACAAGGTGGCGTTGCATACATGTTATCAGAGGGTGAAGGATTGCATTTGGAATATGAAGTAAACACGATCCGAATGTCTAGATCATCATTATCCCCTTTTTCTGCTTGAAAAGACTAGAGCAATCTTTATGACATGATCCATACATTGACAATACAAACATTTCCTGGCATCGTATTTCACCAAATACCTATGCTGCTCGACATTCATACGACCCAAGGTGTCGAGCTGATGACACACATCATCTAACAGACTAAGTTCAACACTTGTGATCATCGCGGGATGCAGATATAACATAAATTGAAATTCTTTGCAAAGAAAAACTACACAATCAATGAAAACTAAACTTGGAAACTTGCATTTAAATTTAAAATAGGGCAGGATAAAATAATACAAAAATAATAATAATTAAAAAGCAAACAAAAATATCGAAGGGGCTATACACACTAGAATAACTTCTATCCCTCGGGTTTCTCTCAAGAGACTCACATGACCTTGTTCCCGACAACGACGCCAAAAACTTGATGCGTTTACGGCAAGTGCACCGGTCGCTCAAATAATATAAAATGTGAGAGTAAATCCCCAAGTATCGATCTCAGAGGGAACACGGTAATGTGGAGTTAACTTTCAAGGAGAACTTGAGATGAAAGTCCTCAAAGTCGTGGTTATGATGAGGCTAATTGTTTGTGAAAACAAAATAAAATAGCTAAATCACTACTCCTATGCAAGCCACTATGCGCTGCTTCGCTCGGCGGGATGAAAACTACGCAGGCCGCTATGAACTGCTTCGCGAGGCGGATGGACGAGTAGACAAGCAGATGAAATGATTCACACCGGCAAATGGTTACACGGTCCGTTAGCGCAACTTAGTTTGACGGATGAAAGAGTAGGCTCATAGAATGGGCGAGTAGACTTGCAAAATGAAGGGTGATGGTCGAATGGTGGCACACTTCAAGCACAACTAAACTTGCACAAATTTCCATAAACATGAAATACAATTACAAAACATAGTTTAGGGACATACAATATCAAATCATGAAGATTACACTATCAACATTCCAAGAGAAGAAAAAGACAATAAATACGACCGAATCCAGAGACTTGTTGTTGATTCACAGTAGGAATCACCAGATCGTCAATCCGCGTACTAGCTCGGTCCCAATTATCGTCCGGGGTAGAGAAGGGCTGTCACTTCCTCCCAATGGGCCCGTCTTTTCCGATAAACTACAATCTGACCACGTCCCAAGCTAAGATCTCCTTGCTCGACGTTGAAGATAAGCGTGAAATCCTCTTCTTGAAGCACTTGTATGACATAAAACGGCCAAGGGCAAAGCTCTCATGGAAGGTGGAAGAAAACAGAGTCGGAGCTCTTCCTGCGACGAAAAATGGCCCACTGGTTCGTGAATGAAGATGACCTAAAAACTATAGCTTAAATAGAAAAAGGTTAGAATTTTGTTCATGCACGACCGTGTGTTTCTAAAACACACGACCGTGCGTGAACAAAATAAAACATACTTTTTTAGACAAAAAAGTATGTCGTGCGATTTTACTCGCGCACGAGCAAAACTAACAGTGCGTGAACAAAACGCACGAGCAGGGATAAAAAGTGCTGCAGAACACACAGTTGCAACAATCATGCGTGAAGGAAGCGCACTACCGTGCGATTTCTACAGGACAAAATTTCAATAGAATAAAGAACTGTCCGCCAGCAAAACAAACCACAAACTGGAGCACAGACGAACAACGCACAAAACAATTGAACATATCAAAAAGAAAAGAAATGGGGAGCACAATGTGCTTACCCCCAGCAGAATAGTGCGCAATTGCACACCACAAATGACCAAAACGTGCACTTCGAGCGGAAGTTTAAGCGAGTGAAATATAAGCATTAAAGAAGAAAAAGTGAAGTGCATGTGCGTGAAAACGAGCCCAGATGAGTCCAAAAAACACTATAAATATCAGACTTATCATAGTGACTGATATAAGAATGGATAGACTGCAAATGACTCCAAAAGCTTTTAATACGCCCACTAATGGCAGACCCTATCTCTAGAGAGTGAGCTGCCACTCCTTGGTAGTCGTGTTCAAAAAATCAGGGCCCGGCCCAAAAAAAGTTAGGCTAGGCCCTGCTCGAAAAAAGCCCGCCCCGGGCCTAGGCCGGGTTTTGGGGCCTTACAGGGCCCCGATATAAGGCATTTGCCAGGCCCAGTGCTCGGCCCGGTGCTTGGCCCAGGACGGTCCGGGCAAAGCCCGATTTTCAGGCCCAGATCGAGCCCGGGCCCAGGCAAAGCCCTGCCCAGGTGAAAAATCCCATCTTAGGCGGGATTTCATTAATGAAATCAGGCTTTCATTAATGAAATCCCTCTTGGGCGGGATTTCAGAAATCCCGCATGGGCGTGATTAGCTAAATGAACCCGCCCAGGCGGGATTTCAAAGAACCGAGGGCAGGCCCGCCCTATAGGGCCTTAGCAGGCCCCTCTTTGAGAGGGAGGCCAAGCACGGACCGAGCCTGGCTCACACCGGGCCCGACCTGAGCCCGTGTTGTGAAAAGCCTGTGCCCGACCGGCCCGGTTCATTTCCGGTTCGGTTGGACTTTTTGAACACGACTCCTCCTTGGCACCCACGTGCAGGATAGAAGCTGCTCCAATATTTCCTCAACTCCATCTTATTGTGGAAATCTAACCGTACCCTGTTCAAAATCACACTCCAAGTTAAAATTATATTTCCAAAAAAAAAAACAAATTAATCCGTCTCCTCTTTCCAGCTTCCTTTGCCCAAAAGCGTCTCGTTAGTCGGTAATGAAGAAAGGCAGATGAGAAGATGCATAATCCTCATTTCCAATAACTAGAAGAGAAATCGTTCTCTTTTCAGCATCCTTTGCCAAGAAGCGTCTAGCTCATGCGGTAAGTTGCTGGAATGGAATTGCTTCCGAGCTGGAGGATTCGGCAGCGATCGGATCTGTACCTGAAGTGACAGCTCCAAACGGGTATATTTTGGGGTGCGATTAAACTTAGAAAATTAAAATATTTTAGGTTTTTTGATGTGTGAATATCCCAAACCAGACTGCCTATAATATTGCCCGTTTTAAATTGATTTAGATAGGCTTGATGCACACAAAAAATCGATAGAAGTACACATGAAATTATTGATTTTATTTTGTTCTCTCCTGAAATCTTTGTTAAATATGCAGAAAAATGATCAACCAGAGAAAAACAGTGTACAGGATAGTATTGCACATGTTGCTTGCTCTTTTGAAAATAAAGATTCCCGCGTGGCTTGTGGAAGCTAACCTTTTTTCTGCCAGTTTAAACCCCCTTCCAAGTGCTCAGGTCACCTCTTCAAGCAAAAATCTTTTTAAATTTATAATACACAGGTCAGTGAGCCGCTGTAAATTGATGATGTTCTTAATGAAGATGGACATTATCCGTCTTTTAATTGTATTATTTGGCTTTCCTAAACTATAATGCTTATCTCAATGCAAGTTAGTATTGTTTTGATCAGCTATTTCAGTATAAAATGTTAGTTTGTTAATAAACATCAGTATATGCATATTTTGTGATTTTAGTCTATTATATATTATTATTTTCTTTATAAATAAATGCCATTGGGTGTGAAACATTAATACATTGGCTATAATCAAACAATATGCATGTGCTAGACTTTCATTTAAAGCTAGTTAAACATAAATACATTGGCTATAATCAGACAATATGCATCTGCTAGACTTTCATTTAAAGCTAGTGCATGATTATAAACATCTCATCCATGATTCTTATTAGGGGTGTAAGTGAAAACCAACCGAATCACTGGACCAAATAGAACCAATCCAAACCACTCGGTTTGGTTTGATTTTAGTAGGCTACGGTTTGGTCATGGTTTATCTTGGAGCAAGCTGGACATGATAGATATATATGCTTTAGTTTGAGGGGGAGTGTTGAAGCGTGAGGAAGACCGTGCGGTCTTGTGCCTAACTGCAATGGTCTACATATCTCAGCGACCTAGCGGTTTGGTCTGGCGGTCAGGTGGACAACAACAGTGGCGGTCTGAGGGTTAGCCGAAGCAGCGGTCTGGATGTTTGTCGCAGCGGTTTGAAGGAAGCCGCAACAGTCTGGCAGAAAGCCGTAGTAGCGTATTGTCGGTTAGCCGCATCAGTCTGAATGAAGCCACATCGGTCTGACAGAAAGCCGCAATAGGGGATTGTCGGTTAGCCGTAGTGGTTTGAATGAAGCCGCAACGGTCCGACAGAGAGACGCAGCATCGGTCTGTTGGTTAGCCGCAGCGGTCTGGTTGAAGCCATAGCAGCAGACATATTGTTAATCGCAACTGCGGTCTAGTGGCCACCTGTGGTTGCAGTCCGATAGCTTGCAGCAGCTGCGGTCTGGTGGGTAGCCGCAACTGCGGTATGGTGGCAACCCGCAGTAGCGGTCTGGCGGCTTGTATCAACAGTCTTCCTCAGCAGATAGACGACTTTGCTAGTTGCCGTTTGGTGTTTTATTATTTGTTGTATAGTGAGCAGTTTGATCATGTCAAACTGCGAGGCCGTCCGACTTGTATTTAATCCCACATCAGTTGTTGTATTCTCTCATCTCCCCCGATTTCTATAAATAAGGGGACATACCTATGATATCAAAGCGAACCGATCCTTTGTTCTAAACAAATCGCGGTTTGTTTGTTTAACCACGCTGCTTCTTCTGCTGGCTTCGTCCGACTTATTCCGGTTTGTCCGGTTTCTTTCCCTTCCCTTTCCTCCCTTGCTTCTCGCCGTGCTTGGTTCCTTCCGGGCCTTTCTGTTCGCCCTGGTTTCTTTCCTAACCACGCTTTTTTGCCACTTGTTGTGTTCGCGCGGGTTCTTTTCTCCGCCGTGGGCTCCGCATTTTGGTCGCGACATCCTTCCTGCCGCTGGTGTGTTAACACTGAGACTGTCCGGTCTCTCCTCTTGTTTGCGCGGCTTGTTCCGCTATTTGTCCGCGCGGTTTGTTCTGTGAAATCGTGCGGTTTCTTTCTGTTTCTATGGACCTTCCTTCTTCTACTCTCTATATTCCCCCTTCTCTTTCTACTTCTTTCTCTGCTTCTGGTAGTTTGGCGACTGCTTCGAAGCTTACATGTCCAAATTATCCTGACTGGAGTGTCTCTTTCATTTTTCTCTTGCGTTCTCAGCGCAAACATCATCATTTGACTAATGACTCTCCTCCTTCTGAATTCGTTTCTTTTGATGATTGAGATGCTTCTGATGTGTTGGTACATACTTGGTTGGCCTACAGTTTATTTGACGAGTGTCTTCCTATCATCCGACATGATCCGACGGTCAAGGTTGCCTGGAATCATCTTGCCTCCATGTATTCCAAGGGAACCCAAACTTCACGGATCTATACTCTGTATGCTGATCTTTTTGCTAGACCAATCATGACTCCTGCTTCTGCTTATCAGGAGGTTCAGACTCTTGGTGCTGAACTTCTGATGGCGACGATGTCCCGCCATGTGTTCGTGATGACGTTGCTGATGTGGTCGTTGATCTCCGTCTCAGAAAATTCGATGATTGTGACGACCGTTGCCGCAAGCTCGAAGATGAGATTTCTACCACGACGCCCGCCCAATCGCTGCTACATGTTTTGCACGACGTCCGCCGCCGCCATTAAATAAAATATATTATTATAAATTAAATAATTATAATTATATATTTTATCAATTATTATTTTTAGCAATTTCTATTTAATGCAATTTTTAATATAAGCATTTTTATTTACAAACATTTTATTATTGTTTTAATTTATGTAATGATGGGTGCCTATAACCATCAAGAGTATTTTAATTTCATGCATTTAAATTTTGTATTGTTTTTATGATGAGTGCATATAATCATCATAGTTTCATTTTGAATTTTGAATTGGAGGAGATGAAGTGGTGTAAGCTATATATAGCCATGTTATGATGGATTTTAGTAGAGATGAATGAAAAATTGAAAACCTAGAATTTCAAATTGAAATTCCCCCTCCTCTCTTGCTTTCAACTTTGACCGCCAGCCTCCTTCCCCGTTCCCTTGTGGTTCGACCACCTTCTTCCCCCCCTTTTCCTTACTCTATTCTCCACCTTAACTCTCTCTCTCCTCTCCAATCGATTTGCAACAAACAAAAGTGACTTTCTCCCCCTTGAAGGAATTCAGCCTAGCCTTGGATCTCCTTCTAGGATTCAGCCAACCCATCATCTTCCCCTTGAAGATTTCGGCCAACCAAGGAGTTCAATCTTGATGAATTTCGGCCAAGGTGCAAGGCCCTCTGTGGTTTCGTGAAACCTTATCCTACGTGAAGCAAGGAAGGTGGACGAGTTTCTCTCCATTCGGTGCGACTCCGGCGTATCCGTAGAAGAGCGAAACTTTAAATCCGAATCATCTATTCCGATTGGGGTAACAAAATTTCTACCTTTGAGCGTTTTCCTCTAAATTAATCTTGTGGTGGTTTTATTTTGGCGTTGATTGCGAAACTTTTGAATTCATCGTGGTTTTTTTCATAACACCCCAAATCCCAAGATTCAGTTCAGGTTGGGCAACACGGCCTGAGACACGGGCGTGTCCCAAGCCGTGTCCTGCTCTGTCGAGTGGGGAACACGACCTGTGACACGAGCGTGTCAAATATGACATGGGCATGTCACATGGTCGTGTCCTTCTCTGGATTTGGCCAAGGCATTGAGGCCTTATGAACAAGGGCAGGACACGGGTGTGTCTCTGGGCACACGGCCTGTGACACGGGCGTGTCACATGGCCGTGTCCTATTCGGGTTGAATCGGTTGTGTGCCGCCTGAGGTACACGGCCGCAGACACGGGCGTGTCTGAAGGCGTGTCAGGGCACACGACCTGTGACACGGGCGTGTTACATGGCTGTGTCCTGCTCTGGGTAAGTCGGTTGTGTGCCGCTTAAGGTACACGGCGTGTCACGGGCCGTGTCAGCCCAAAAATAGACGTGGGGGCGATTTGTGGCCGTTCATTTCCTTCATCTGGGATCTGATGGCCCGGGCTTCTCCCTGCTGGTTCATAACCAAGAATTGAGAAGAGGATTCTCATATAGCTTAGGCCATTCTCTTTCTAAAAGAGCTAGAGAGAAGGGAGAGGAAGGAGGAGGAGGTGAAAGGGATTCGACCACCGGTGGAGCTTCCGAGTTCCGAATCGAGATCCGAGGTCTGATTTGTAGAGGCAAGGCCGCTGCGGTGCTTTCCAACCGGCTAGAATTCCATTGCTCCAAAGAGGTCGTCAAGGGTAACGATCTTCCTTCTTGGACATGTGAAGTCCTTCTTTTGGTATGTGCATGGATTTCCCCCACCAGAGGGTGGATGGCGAAGGGATTTCCTTGGGTTGATTTTTGGAATCCCCAATAGTCTTGCATATAGATCCGAAAATGTGTAGTACGGAATAGACATGCTGTGTGAAGCCCATCTGGACAGGTTGGTCTGGATTGGTGATGTTTCATTTGCATACTGGTGAAGATTCTGTGGATAAACGTGTAGTTTGTGGAGTCGATGAGTTGGACTTGTGAAGGGCAGTAGCAGGAAGTACTGGAGTGATAGTCCAGGAAAATACCCTTGTGATGCTTGTGCTGTGTGCTATTACAAGACCAGTTTTCTGGCACTGCAGGATGCTGCAGGGTTTAGGCGGAGTTGGGTGCAGAAAGTGGGTTCTGCGGAACCTGCTAAGCGATCGTGAAGGACGCTAGCATGAACTCCCCTTCTGGCTATTGTAAAGCCAGTCCATGGTGGACATTGTGGCTATTGTGAAGCCAGTCCCTTGGTGGACATTGTGGCTATTGTGAAGCCAGTCTATGGTGGACATTGTGGCTATTGTGAAGCCAGTCCTTGGTGGACATTGTGGCTATTGTGAGCTTGATGAGCTCTTGAAAAGGGCTCGTGCCGAACAGGAAAAGTGAAACTGACCCGCGCCTTATATTTGGCATCGAGTACGTTGGTATTCGGTGATGGCAAAGCGACTTGAGCAACGAGGGGTGGCTGATCCGTACCTGCGTTATGTCCATCCGACTTGAAGACCTGAAAGTGCGGTCTGTTGAAGCGCATAATGAGAGTCTTAGGCCTGCGCGCCGGAAAGACTAAATGCTCAATTTTACCGTCGCGTTTCGAACCTGGAATGGTGGTGGGACCCTAGTTCGCCGGTACACCAAGAATGTGCCCTGAGTGCACGAATCGTCGTGCCGCGTGGCTGACGATTGTGATGGATTGTTTGTGCGTGAGAGCACAATATGTGATATATATATCTGCCTATGAATTGCTATGCTTGCAGGGAAGGAATACCACTGCCCCGGGAAAGAGGTAGGGTCGTTATAAATTGGTCAGCTGAATGATGACCGTTGCCTTGTTTGCCACCATTTGGTGGGCTGTCCTTGTGCAGGTGCTGGAGAGCCGAGCGGGACACCTAAGGGAGGAAGTCCTTACTGCTGCTGCGTCTACTGCTGCTGCTAGCCCTTGAAGGCTAAGCAAAGAATGTTGTGTTTTGTTCATGTGTGGCCGGCCTGCGCGCCGATGTTTGGAATACACACTTATACAGAGTAACTGTAAGGCCATAAGGCCAAACAATGTTGTATTTGCTGTACATTCCTTCGAGAGTTTTATATATAAATGTGGTGGTTTATATATATAGTGGACATTCATGGTTGAGGTTCAAGATTATTGTTAAAATCTTCAGCTAGCATGCTCTGAGTTAGGATGTGATTGTGTTTTGGTATTAACCTGTAACTTCCCCGCCTGTTTTGTGGCATATGGTGTGGGGCCCCGACCGGACATTCTATTATATGCTATATGAACGGATGTAGTCGTTACATTTTTGATCAGAACGACTTTGTTATTTTCTTTTGATCTATTTATATTCGTGAGAATTGGCGGACCTCATTTTCTTTTTATTGAGAGAGATCTACCATTTTCCGAATCGTTTAATTTCGGCGGATCTCTTTTGGTACAGCACATGCTCGAACGGATCGGGTCGGTCCATTACGCTTGAGAGAATATTGGTTCATCGCCTCTATTTGATCTCTAAGAGTGTAGCGAACCCGTGCGTTAGCATTAGATTGATATTATTGAGAATCAGGTGTGCTGCGTTTAAATTGTGCGAGCGTAGAATTGGAACGTGTGAGAACAATTCAGTGTCATTTGTCCGTTGCGGTTTGTCAGGAGATGTAGCCTGCATCAACTTGGTATCAGAGGGAGGTTAACGTCAATTTTCTAATGGGCACCCTCGTGCGTCGTCACACACTTGTCTGGCACGTTTATTTGTCAAAATTTCAAAAAAAATTACAAATTTTTTTTTGCTCTGCCAATAGCGGCTTAAATTTTTTATTTTTCTGCCAAAAAATTAAAAAAATTATTAGTAATCTTCATATTATTTTCAGCAAGAAAATAAAAATATATATATATATATTGCCTTAATTATTTAGCTGGAACAATTCCATCTATCTTAGATTATAAGGGTTAGAATTCTTATTTCATTGCATGTGCACAAGACCCGAATCGAGTTTTCTCTCCGGTTCTCACTAAACATGGCCTATGACGTTTATGCATCCCATTTAGACTATTGGTATGATAATGTCATGGCTAATCACAGCCCAGCCGTGCCTACATACCATAGGAATTCCAACCATCCCCACACATATCCTACTTATGACGTTTTAGGGTGTCCCCAAATTTTTAGAGACTGGCTTAAGGGGATAGAAATTTATTTTGACTGCCACGTATGAGACAACCACCAAAAGATTGCTGTTGCCCGAGAGCGGTTAGTAGGTCAAGCCCGTGTGTTTTGGTTAAACGAAGAGCGTCGTGTTGGTGCCTATCAATATGCTTGGCCGCACATGCATAGCTTACTTGCAGATCAATTTGACCCCGACTACCTTCGTACTAATAGCACTACAACCGTTAGCAAAAATAGTTATGGCACTAGATCCCCACCTGACCATAAGAGTAACATTTTCCATCAGGATAGACCCTTTTCCCAGGTTGGTAGAGTTACCCATAACATACCTGCACCCAGCTATGGAGGAAAGGAAAAGGTGAGGTCTCCTATCCATAGTTCTGTACAAGTGACTGCTAGGACTTCCATGAGCCCGCGGGGTGAGAGTAGCCCTATCTGTAGGGGCAGACAGACGATTATGACATTTGAGTCTAGTGGCGTATCTGATCTTGGTGCTATTGTGCGTCCTATTCCAAATACGCCCGTAGTCCCTTTTAAGTCTCCCCCTGAGTTGCCTGATCAAGTCGTTGACTCTCCTGAAGAGTCTGAGGCAGTGTCTAGGACTGAGCCCGCTACTGAGGGCGAGGATGATTTGACTGATGATTTTAGTGACGATAAGGAGCTTGGATATCCTAGTGATTTGTAAGATGATGTATGTAATGAAGATATTCCGATATGTGAGAGTATCCAATTGCCTATTACTTGTCCTGCTAGTGTTTTGACTGACCACCATAGTATTGAGTGCCCACTCCAGGCTACGATCCCCATCTTGATAGAGCCAATGATTACACCCACTGAGAATGTATCTGAGTCATCTGAGGAGCCTGAGAGTGAGGATTTCCCTAGTGTTATTTTGGATGATTTACTTTATGAGGGAAGGTTAATTTTGGATGACTTTAGCGCTGAGAACCCGAAAGATATTTCTTTGATGTTATTACCATTTCTTGAAGCTACATGTGAATTAGAACTTTTGCAGGGTTCGATTTTGCCCAGTTCTGAGACCTTTATTGATTTTGAATTGGATAATGCGACCAGTGTGTTGGAAGAATTTCCAAGTGGAAGAGTTGTTCTTTTGGATGACGATATTGAAGTAGACCCGGATGAGCGTTCCTTGATGCTGTCTCCGTTGTGTGAAATTGAAGATGATTTTGATTCTCTCCCGGGTTTAGTTTTACCGACTCTCCCTCCTGATCCGTTGACTCGACTAGTGGACTCTTTAGGATACGAGTTAGGTATGTCTGATCTAAGCCGTTTTATTTTGCCAACCTTGCTGGCCCCTCCATTGGACATGTCTCGTCATACAAGTTCTAGTGAGTTGTTAGAGTTGTTAGATTTTATTGCCGGTTTTTTCACCGCGCCTCCTGGATCTAACTTCGTGTCACCTTTGACTGTGCATTTTTCTACGTGTCCATCTACAGTTTTGTCCCCGATTGCAATCTATTCTGATTCTGTGGCGACTATTCCTCTTATCTTAGCTTTATCACGACGTGCTAACTCCTACGGTAAGGTTGCACATATTTTTTCCCACTGCTTACGACGTTGGTTTGCCCGTGACTACGACGATAGCTGAGATATGTATTAGTGAGTTGATAGAATTTATGTTCGGTCTCGTCACAAATTTTTCTAGTTTTGTATCCTCCAGACTTCCTATGAATAATCAATTCTATGATTATACATTTACGATGTGGTCGTCTATCGTGCCCATTTCAGATTTCGTGACGGGTGTGCCCATTGGTTTGCGTCCGCTAAACTTTAAATATAAATTTAGCACTATTGCCACCTAATTTAGTTCTGTTACCTCCAACGTATAGATCAAGTGAGTTTGCGCAAGAATTCGCTCTTCATGTTCACAATTTACATAAGCACAAATATGAAACGTTAGTCGCCCCATATGCGTTTTATAAATCTCATGCTAACGTACGTAAGAAAGCGTCTCACTTTAATATTAATGATTTAGTCTTGATGCGTCTCATCCCTAAACGGTTGCCTTCAGGCTCCATAAAAAAGTTTGCGAATCGGCGAGCCGGTCCTTTCCGAATTTTAAAGAGGTTAGGAGAAAATGCATATCTTTTGGAGATACCCACTGATTAGGGTATATCCCATATTTTCAATCTTTTGGCGAGCCGGTCCTTTCCGAATTATCTGCCTCTCCGTTTATTCCATCCACCATGTCTTCTAATGGGTTGAGGGGTGAGCTGGGTCTTGGATCGCTCTCTCCTACGGTTTCCACTGGAGGTATGTTGAATGTTGATGTTGAAACTTTTTCTTCTTTTTGACTAATGCTTTTCCAAGGTTCCCCAGGACCTCCTTTTTGCCTGACAGGTTCTCTTTGATGTGGGATGCCCACGCTACTACGACTTGGATTGTGGGGCCAGATTTGCCCTCTGTTGCTGCTGCCTTCGATTATTTTCCCCTCCGGGGCCACTCATCGGTGATGAGTGATTTTGAGCCAGGGAGGATTGATGGAGACAATGTCCCGCCATGTGTTCGTGATGACGTTGCTGATGTGGTCGTTGATCTCCGCCTCAAAAAATTCGATGATTGTGACGATCGTTGCCGCAAGCTCGAGGATGAGATTTCTACCACGATGCCTGCCGCCATCACTGCTACATGTTTTGCACGACGTCCGCCGCCGCCATTAAATAAAATATATAATTATAAATTAAATAATTATAATTATATATTTTATCAATTATTATTTTTAGCAATTTCTATTTAATGCAATTTTTAATTTAAACTTTTTTATTTCCAAACATTTCATTATTGTTTTAATTTCATGTAATGATAAGTGTCTATAACCATCAAGAGTATTTTAATTTCATGTATTTAAATTTTGTATTGTTTTTATGATGGATGCGTATAACCATCATAGTTTCATTTTGAATTTTAAATTGGAGGAGATGGAGTGGTGTAGACTATATATAGCCATGTTATGAAGGATTTTAGTAGAAATGAATGAAAAATTGAAAACCTAAAATTTCAAATTGAAATTCCCCCCCTCCTCTCTTGCTTTCCACTTTGGCCGCCGGCCTCCTTCCCCCTTCCCTTGTGGTTCGGCCACGTTCTTCCCCCCTCTTCCTTCCTCTAGTCTCCACCTTAACTCTCTCTCTCCTCTCCCATCGATTTGCAACAAGCAAAGGTGATTTTCTCCCCCTTGAAGGAATTCGTCCTAGTCTGGGATCTCCCTTTAGGATTCGGCCAACCCATCATCTTCCCCTTGAAGATTTCGGCCAACCAAGGCGTTCAATCTTGGTGGATTTCGGCCAAGGTGCAAGGCCCTCCGTGGTTTCTTGGAACCTTCTCCGGCGTGAAGCAAGGAAGGCGGACGAGTTTCTCTCCATTCGGCGCGACTCCGGCGGATCCGTAGAAGAGCGAAACTTTAAATCAGAATCATCTATTCCGATTGGGGTAACAAAATTTCTACCTTTGAGCGTTTCCCTCTAGATTAATCTTGTGGTGGTTTTATTTTGGTGTTGATTGCAAAAATTTTCAATTCATCGTAGTTTTTTTGATCCAAACGACTTTGTTATTTTCTTTTGATTTATTTATATTCGTGAGAATTGACGGACCTCATTTTCTTTTTGTTGGGAGAGATCTACCATTTTCCGAATCGTTTAATTTCAGTGGATCTCTTTTGGTACAACACACGCTCGAACGGATCGGGTCGGTCCATTTCGCTTAAGAGAATGTTGGTTCATCGCCTCTATTTGATCTCTAAGGGTGTAGCGAACCCGTGCGTTAGCATTAGATTGATATTATTGAGAATCGGGTGTGCTGCGTTTAAATTGTGCGAGCGTAGAATTGGAACGCGTGAGAACAATTCGGTGTCATTTGTCCGTTGCGGTTCATCAGGAGACGTAGCCTCCATCAACTTCTTCAGCATCGTCCTTTTTCTGCAGATCTCGCCGAGCAACACCGGCATTTTCAGGAATTTTTGGTTGTTTGCTATTTGCTTCGTCTGTCAGATTCCTATGATATGATTCGTCAGCAAATTCTTGGAGAGACGGATACTCCGACTCTGGATGCTACTGCTGCTCGGATATCTGCGGTTACTACTCTTCTTCAACATCCTTTGCTCTCCGCTCCATCTCTGTCTCCTGATCTTATGGTTCATCCAGCTCGTCATGACATCTCTGCTGGCTGCGGTGGCCGTACTGGTGGTCGAGGTGGTGAACGTGGTTATTCCAAGCATCTGTGCTCTCATTGTGGTCGGCTTGGTCACTTGGTTGATCGGTGTTGTACCAAGTATCCTCATCTTCGTCCAACATCAGCTGATTCCTCCAAGCCGTCCACGTCTTCTCTTGCTACTTCTGGAACCGCTCACTTGGCAACTACAGGTAGGTGGCTTATTCATTCTGGTGGCACAAATCATATGACCGACAATTCCCGTCTTTTTTCTTCTCTTGACAAGAGCAACCAGTTTCCTTCGGTTCTTATTGCGGATGGTTCTCCTTCTCTGGTTTGTGGGTCTGGCACTACACATATTACTCACTCTCTTCAGTTGTAGGACACCCTTTATGTCTCAAATTTTCCATGCAATCTTCTTTCAGTTACTGATTTTTGTAAACAGTGCATTGTGAAGCTATTTTTACTATCTTTATTTGTGCTTTTCAGATTTCTCATTCCAAGGAGGTGATTGCTACTGGGACTGAGAGCAGTGGCTTGTTCTACCTTGATATAGCTTATGCTTTTTCTGCTTCTTCTTATCTGCTTCAGTGGCATCTTCGCCTTGGACATCCTCCTCCTCGGATTCTTTATCAGCTTTTGCCAGATTTACCTCACTGCGATTCTACTCTGGATTGTGAAGCTTGTCAGTTTGGCAAGCATCACCGATGTTTTTTTCCTACTAAGCAAGATCGTAGTTCTTCTCGCCCTTTTGATTTAGTTCATTCTGATGTTTGAGGTCCTGCTCCCCTTCAAACTCTTGGTAGGGGTAGTTTATATTTTGTTATATTCATTAATGATTTTTTCAGGTGTACGTGGTAATATTTG
The DNA here is from genome assembly GCA_039583875.1 of Platanthera guangdongensis. NCBI lineage: Eukaryota > Viridiplantae > Streptophyta > Magnoliopsida > Asparagales > Orchidaceae > Platanthera > Platanthera guangdongensis. Next base: position 102,513,493 of record CM077159.1, read on the forward strand.
CTACGCGACCGCTCTGAGATTTTCTCTGTTTTTTCTGCCTTTTATAATGAATTATGTACACAATTTGATACCCCTATTAAAATTCTTCATACTGATAATGCTAAGGAATACCTTAGTCATCAGTTTATTTCGTTTTGTTTGGATAATGACATAGTCCATCAAACTACTTGTCCTTATACTTCGCAACAGAATGATGTTGCTGAGCGTAAGAATCATCATCTTTTATATGTGGCTCGTAGTCTTCTTACTCATATGCATGTTCCCCGATCCTCTTGGGGTCATGCAGTTATTCTTTCATGTTTTCTCATTAATCGAGTTCCGTCTTCGATTCTCAATGGAAAACTCCCTTTTTTATTCTTTATCCTGATGGGACACCCTTTCCATTACCTCTTCGTGTCTTTGGTTGCACAACGTTTGTTCTCTCACCTGCTTCTAGACGTGACAAACTCTCTCCTCGCTCTGTAAAGTGCATCTTTTTGGGCTATTGTACGCCACAAAAATGGTATCGCAGTTTTGATCCTGTTCTTCAGAAACAGCATGTGTCGACAGATGTTTCTTTCTTCGAGAATGCTCCATTCTTTTCTTCTTTCTCTCTTCCTTATTCTTGTGATAGTTCTTCTACTTATCCCATTATTCCGGCATCGCTTTCGGAGCCTCCCCTGCTTTCTTCTTCTCCTATTTCCAATCCTTCTCCTTCTGGCTCCTCTACTGTCCCTGCTTCCTCTCCCGAGCCACTGCAATCAGCTCCTTGGACAGTAATTTACTCTTTGGACGGGGCTAGTACAGTAGACATGTCAGATCTAGATCTTCAGATTGCTCTTCGGAAAGGTATTCTCTCCTGCACCCAACATCATGTTCAGGTTGTGGTCTCTTATGCTCAGCTCTCTCCTTTGTCTTGGAGCTTTGCTCTGACCCTCTCAGCTAATGTTGTTCCCGTTTCATATCAAGTTGCTCTTGTTATCCCTCATTGAAAGGCTGCTATAGATGAAGAGGTGCGTACTCTTACTGAATAGGGTACTTGGATTCTTGTTCCTTCACCTCCTGGTGCTGACGTGGTTGGCTGTCGCTGGGTCTTTTTCATTAAGTTTCTACCTGATGGCTCTATTGATTGTTACAAGACCCGACTTATTGCCAAAGGTTTTACGCAGACTTATGGTTTTGATTTCTTTGACACTTTCTCTCCTGTGGCAAGGATTACTACAATTCATATGCTTTTTTCGGTGGCCGTCAACAGAGATTGGGAAATGTCTCAGTTGGATTTGAATAATGCCTTTTTATATGGTGATTTACAAGAAACTGTCTATATGGAGCAACCTCCTGGGTATGATGCTCAGTGGGAGTCTCATGTCTATAAACTGCGTAAGACAATCTACGGTCTTAAGCAAAGTCTCAGGGTCTGTTTTGACAAGTTCAAAGAGGTCATTTCGTTGGTTGGGTTTGCTAGAAGTACTGCGGATCACTCGTTATTCATTCACAAGACATCGGCCGGTCTTGTTATCCTTGCTGTTTATGTGGATGATATTTTTCTCACATGGGATGATAGAGAAGGTGTGGAAATGACTAAGAAGCATCTTCTTAAGCATTTTGTTACTAAAGGTATGAGATCTTCGAAAAATTTCTTGGGCATTGAAATATTCAGAAAATCAGTTGCCATTGTTCTTTCACAGAGAAAGTATGCCTTGGACCTCTTAAAAGAGACAGGTCTCCTTGGGGCTAAACCAGTTCGTTCTCTGATGTCGGTTGAAGATGACAAGTGTTGGAGTGAAGACTCACCTCCTCTTGAGGATATCACCAGGTACAGATGGCTTGTAGAGAAACTAATTTATCTGACAGTCACAAGACCGGATATCTGCTATGCAGTAGGAAGAGTGAGTCAGTTTATGCAAGCTCCTAAGGAGTGTCATCTACAGTCGGCAATGAAGATTCTGGAGTTGTGAAATGTGCTCCAAGGAAAGGACTTCTGTTTCAGAAAAGGGGGCATTTGAAGGTTGAGGCATATTTTGATGCAAGCTATGCAGATGATAAGGAAGAATCAGATATGAGAGGAGATTTTGAAGAATCAGATATGCACTCCGTTTGTTATCTCAGAGAGAGAACTGACTGATTTCTTCACCAAACCAGTTACTACTTCTGAGGTTTGTGGCAAGCTAGGCATGGTAGATATATATATACTCTAGCTTGAGGGGGAGTGTTGGAGCTTGAGTAAGACCGAGCGGTCTTGTGCCTAACCGCAACGGTCTACATGTTTCAGCGACCTAGCGGTTTGGTCTTGCGGTCAGGTGGATAGCAGCAGTGGCGGTCTGAGGGTTAGCCGAAGTAGCGGTCTGGAGGTTAGTCACAGCGGTCTGAAGGAAGCCGCAACAGTCTAGCAGAAAGCCGCAGTAGCGGATTGTCGGTTGGCCGCAGTGGTCTGACAGAAAGGCGCAGTAGTTGATTGTCGGTTAGCCGCAGTGGTCTGAATGAAGCCGCAACGGTCTGACAGAGAGACGCAACAACGGTTTGTTGGTTAGCCACAACGGTCTGGATGGAGCCGCAACGGTCTGGTTGAAACCGCAACAACAAACAGATTGTTAACGCAACTGCGGTCTGGTGGCAACCCGCGGTTGCAGTCCGGTAGCTTGCAACAGCTGCGGTCTGGTGGGTAGCCGCAACTGTGGTCTGGTGGAAACCTGTAGTTGCGGTCTGGCGACCTGTGTCAGCGGTCTTCCCTAGCAGATAAACGACTTTGCTAGTTGCCGTTTGGTGTTTTATTATTTGTTGTATAGTGGGCGGTTTGATCATGTCAAACCGCGAGGCCGCCCGACTTGTATTTAGTCCCACATCGGCCGTTGTATTCTCTCATCTCCCCGATTTCTATAAATAATGGGGCAAACCTATGTAATGATTATTTTTTTGGAGCAATAAAATTTACAGTTTATTTAGCTATTTGTCCATTTCTTACAATTTCAATTTATGAAAAACTGTATGGTTTGGTTTGGTTCACGGTTTTGAATAGCAAACCAAACCGAGTTTATTTATGGCTTAGTGTTAGATTGTTATGGTTTATGAAATGTTTTATGGTCTCTTATGCATCATAGTTCTTCTCCTTATCCCACTGCTCTCATACATTATGATTGGGTCTACAACATATTCACACTCAATATGATGTGGAGGAGATTAAAAGTAATTGGTTTGACTCGGGCTCCGTTTGGGGGGACTTAATTTCACCGGTCAAGCGGTTACGACCGCATGAACTAGACCTTAATTATGATCTGATTCATGCGGTCGTTGTGAGAGGTGCTCGAAACATCCGGAGGAAAGTGTAAGTGGAACTTTCTCTCCGTTGCCCCCAGCTAGGTATATATATGGCTAAACCTAGGGTTTATACGCGCAAAGCCCCCGAGCCCGTTATTCGTCCGAATATACACTTACAATCTCCTCTGAAAGTGAAGGTTAGATCTGAAATACTCTATGTTGGAACACCCTATTACTAATTTGGGTCAGGATCACTATGTCTCTTAGGAAATTTATTTTGACCTCATTGTATAGATCTAAAGGTCAAGTAGAATTGAGTGTAAGGGTTAGTACTTAGGTTTGGAAGCTGCCCTCAAGACCAAGATTTTCAGTTTCAGAAGACTAAGTCAATTTGTCGAGCTCAGTACGACGAATCGTCGAACTCCAATCGATGATCGTTGAGCTCACTTCGACGGATCGTCGAACTCCATTCGACAATCGCTGAGCTCAACTTCAACAAGTCGTCGAACTCCATTCGACGATCTTCGAGCTCAGATCGACGATCTTGACTCCAGTTTGGTTCTCAATCTCTAAGCTCAGTTCGACGATAGTTGAGCTCAGATCGACGATCTCTGTTTCTGTCAAAGTCCAAATCTCTGAGCTCAGTTCGACGATAGTGGAGCTCAGTTCGACGTTTTTCTGAAGAGTTCAACGATTTTGAAGATTCAAATTTGGACAGCTGTGGAATTATTGTCAGCATTTAATTCAGAGATCTTGTAGCCGTTTTCATTTATTCTGGAGCAAGTTTCAAGGAATTATCAAGGAATGTTTTATTGTACTTTCCTCCAGAAGACAAAAGCAATTAAGGAAGTCATTAATGATAGGCCAACGGCTATCTTAACAGTGGATCATTTCTATTCAGACATCAAGAGAATAAAAGATCAGATTTTTTTCGGGGCTGAAGAAGAAGAACAAAGGAGAGACACATATTCTGAAATATTCATTCTCTGCAAAACTTCTTATGCAACAACTCTTACAACATCAACATCAATTACACAAGAGAAAGAGAAAGAGTTGTAGACATTCTCTGTCTCAAGAATTCATACAGAACACATCACCAAAGGAGATCAATCATCTGAAATTTTCAGATCTCTTTTTCAAGTGTTCAAGGCCATCATCATTCAAGACTCCAGACACCTCACATTTCAGTTGTTGCTGAAATCATCATTTGCTGGAGATCAATTTTCTGAAGGCCTATCACCATACTGCAAAACTTCACTTCCTGAACAACTACAGATCTCAGGGGGAGCTTTGACAACATCCACAATCTTCTCTCTGACTGTTGACAGAGAAGATCTTCTTATCCCTCTCTCTCTCTCTGCTGTAAAGGGTTTTTCAAACTCCCTTCAAAAGTTTGTGTTTGGTTTTTGAGCACCTTATCAAAAGCTCATTGGTGGCAAGACACCTGATCAAAAAATCTGGTTTGGTTTTTGAGCACCTTATCAAATGCTCATTGGTGCCCAGGATACCTGATCAACTCATCCTGCAGTGGATTCCTACATAGGGTGGTAGAAGAGTGGATGTTCCCAGGTTGATTGGGGAATCACTATAGCTCATTGTGTCTTCTGGTTGCTTGTTTTTCTTTTTGTTTCTGGCTGTTATTTGTGACTAGGTTGCTCTGTGATTAGATAGTTTCTGTGATTAGATTTACTCTTTATTATTTGCTTCCCTGTTCACATAAGAATACAACAACTGTTGTAAAAGTTTTTAGCAAGTACCATACTCTATTCACCCCCTCTAGAGTATATCAGATCTAACTCATACTTTGACTCTAGATGGGGGTGAATAGAGTATTGTGGTCTCTTACAAAATCTTTACAACTTTTGCTGTAATCCTAGGTGAACAGGTTAACAAACAAAGTAATAAGCACAACAACCTAACAAATCACAGAACACAGCCAAAAACAAAAGAAAAAAGGCAACCAGACAACACAAGAAATTATAGTGGTTCCCCAACCTGGGTACATCCACTCTTCTACCACCTTGCTAGGAATCCACTCAGATTTTTGATCAGGTGCCTGACACCAATGAGCTTTTGTTCAGGTGCTCAAAAACCAAAACCTCAAGTCTTTTGGAAGGAGACTTGCAATCAGGAATAATTTTGAAGGGACTTAAAACCCTGTACAGAGGATGGAAAAAGGTGATGATGTCTTCTCTTTCTCAATAACAACTGAGAAGACTAGTGGATTGATTTCAGCAGATTGCTCCCCCTGAGATCTTGAATGGATCAGGAAATTTGGAGCTCTGCTTCAGGGTGACAGGTGTTCAAAAGCTTGATTGCCTTGACCAAAGATTGCTTCAGGAACTTCTTTGATAGATAGAGTTATTGTTGTCCTTCTGAAGTTGTCCTGTAGGGTTGAAAGAAGAAGACTCTTGATAGAGATTGTATGTTCTTCTTCTTCTTGATGATGATGTTCTCTGGTCTAGGCTGATTGCAGTGTATGAAAAACTTTTGATTTCTGTAAGACTTCTTGAATGTAATGTGTGTCAGCAGGACTGCTTAATCTTTTCTTTTTCTTTTCTGAAAAACTTGCTGAAAAACAACACACTCGAAATCCTTTATCCTTGAGCAGTAAATGCAGTCGGCCTGAGAAGGAAGCGACAATCAATGAATTCCCTAGCTGTCCCATGGAAAAACGGTAGTAATAATCCATGATTAATGCTCGTTCCAACGGTAACATTCCGAGAAGATTGAGCATTAATTACTCAGGAATCATCGCCAAGAAAACGGGACAAAAAACTGGAGAAGACCTAGTTTGGAATCGTTGAACGAAGAATAGAAATCGTCGAGCTGAGTTCACAGTTCGTCGAGTTAAGCTGATGAGTTCGTCGACCAGACAATAACAATTAGTCTTCAAGGGAAACTTGTCAATTCTACTACAATCTTCGTCGAACTGACAATCATCATTCGTCGAACAAAGATCCAAATTCGTCGACCATCCAAATTCGTCGACCAAAGAATGATTGTGGACTTAGACAGAATCCGAGAAGTCTCTGGCTGAGAAGAGTTCAAATAGTCGACCAGAATTCGTCGACCAAAGAATATGGTTTGTTGAGCTGAGATCGACGAACGTCGAACACATTTCCTTGAGCTGAAGATATCTCTAAGTCTTGAGTTTCTCTAGCAGTCTGGAGGATGGCTGGTCCACAGGATGATGTTCTAAGGACAAACCCTAGACTCTTGGACACAACCAATGACCCTGACTATACAAGGTGGGTCAAAGACATCTTAACTCAGTGAACCTAGCCCAAATCCAAACTAGGGATCCAACAATCTCCCCCTATTTGGGTGAGTTCACTAAGTGAAGACACAGACTGAAACAAAACAAAGCAGTAAAAGCATATATCTGACAGAGAATTTATAACACATGTAGCAGATATATAAAAGCTTTGTTCAGAAACATAACCAGAGAGTTGTAAAAGCAAAAACAGGAAAAGAAGGAAGAAAAACTTAGATCATATCTTGCTCTTCTTGGAATGGTCTTTGTATTTTTCTTTGCTGCTGCTACTGCTAGCTCCAGGCTTTGAGAATTTGATCTCTCTGTTTGGATTAGCTGCCTGAGCTAAAGTCATTGTCATATCAGCTATACCAAGCATATTCTGAGTAGAGGCTATGAGAACAACATCCTCTGAATGGAGCTTCATATAGTCATCAACATTGAAAAGTTTGTTTGCTTTGTCAAATCTTTTAAGTTCTTCTTTGCTATATTTTGACATAGTTGAGTATCCTGAAATGTCCTTTCCTTCAGCTTTTGCCTTATTAATCAATGAGAGGCCAATCAGTTCCTGGAATCTGGCCATTCTAGCAGTGTTAGCTGTTTCAGGATCCTCAGAAGGAATAGGAGGTGAAGGTGGTCTTTCAGGACTGTTTGCCTTCTATTCTACAGATACATTTTGCTGTTGCTGCTGAGGTTGTTGCTGTTGAGGTTGTTGTCCGCCTGAAGATTGTTGACTCTGCTGGTAACCTCCTGAAGACTTGCTCTGATGCCTTTGGTAGGTTTGAACAGGAGCAGGCTTTGAAATTGAGGAACTAGAAGTACCAGCAGCTGGAGGAGGAGGAGGATCTCTCCTGTATCTCTGAACTGGTGGTGGAGAATATTTCCTACTTCTTTTCCTCTCCTTTTGTTGATTCTTTGACATCCACATCCAAGCTGACATTCCTTTATAAGGAATGATGTTATGCAAGATGTAGTAGGGAGTGTCAGCTGTTGGATTGGGCTTAGGAGCAAGAGGAGGAGGAGCATTTCTCTTCTTTGACCTGACTCTCTTCGGGGCTTCTTCATCTGAATATTCATCTTCCTCTTCCTCATCTGAGCTAGACCCTTGAGGATTGGCATACAGATCATCAATCGTTCTTAGGGTAACTGCAGAGATCTGGGGCTTGGCAGGTTGAACTGGAACTGGAGAACTGATTAAGACTGAGCACTTTTCTAGAGCTTTATTCTCTTCCTCAATGTCTGCCAGAATCAATGCATCCAGGTCAGACATTGGGGAATCATCCATAACAAAAATAGGGGCAGAAATCTCTTCTGGGGGGGGGGGGGGAAGAGATGGCTTGCTCTGGAACAACAAAACTGTCACTAAGTTACTAAGCAACTGTAGGTCTTATTGGAGAGGTGACATGAATAATAGCCAAGGATGGCTTAGTAGAAGGGAACTGTACAAAAATTGTATCAAAATTTCTCAACAAAACAGCCAAATCAATTGTGGGATTCAAATGGAAATCACCAACAGTTTTTATCTGCTCTGGAACTGACTCATCTAATTCAACGTCAGTATCCATGAAATGGATCAAGTCAATCAAATCCGAATCAAATTCTGTCAAAATTGCTGTTTCTGCATCTGAAACTGCTGTAGGAGGAACTGCTGCTGCATCTGAAACTGCTGCTATATCTGCTGCTGCTTCATTATCTGAAACTGCTGCTATATCTGCTGCTGCTTCATCACAGTGCATCTCCCCCTACCTGGTTTCAGGAGAACCTGGAGCCAGACCCCTAAATGAAGAGGGGGCAGCAGAAAGAAGAGATACTTGGGCAGATAAAGAATTGATAGAATTTGCAAGAGGTGTAATGGCCTCTGTGATTAGGGATTTGAGGAGGGGAGTGAGCAGGGTTATGATTGTAGATACAGTGGGGGGGGGGGGGGAAGGGGTCCAAAGATGGAGAAGTAGTTGGTGATGGTAGAGAAGTAGATGAAGTGAGGGGAACAGATGGAGGAGATACATGTGGAATGACATCTGTCATGGTGGAGTCTGGTGGAGGTGGAGAAGGGGATGTTATATCAAAAAGTGGAATGTTAGACATATGTGGTGGAGGAGATGATGCTGGAGGAGACATAGCAGGGGAGTTATGAGTTGATGGAGAAACATGAATGAGGAAAGTTGGAGGAATTTGAAGACTGATTGAAGATGGAAGATGGGTTGCTGGAAGAGGTTGTGGAGATGAGATTACCTCTTCTGCAGGGTGGGGAGTGGCCTGCACGGCCCTTGTGCTCTCAGAAGCTGGGATGGAAGAGGAGGAAGCCTTGGATGGCTTAGAGATCGTCCTCTCCCATCTGCCAAACAAAGAGCATGTGAGGCGCTTGTTGACATTGATGAATATGGTAGGGGAGACCATGAATTCACCAGCTTTTGCTTGAAGGAAAATCCCCAGGATCCTTCCAAAGCATACCTCTTTCTTACTGCTTTTCTTCTTTATCAAACCAAAGAAGATCTTGCCCCAATCAACGTGACTCTTGTTGACCACCGCGCACATGATAAGGAATTGATATCTTGTTATGTAATCGTGCGCGGTGTGCTTGCCCATCAACACTTTTCCGACAACATCCACCAAGAACTGGTAGGCGGCAGAAAGCTGTTTCTTTAATAGCTTGTTAGAGTTGCTCCCAGTAAACCCCATCAGATTCAGCATCGAACTATACTCATCAGAATCTATATCCAAATCTTCTTCTCCATTGACCAACTCAAAAATCTCAGAAATAACGACGGGGGATAAAGAAACAACATTACCCCCGATAGTCCCTGTCAAGGTGTTGTCCTCAGAAGCAGAAGAAGTATACACCCATTCTTTAATCTCTGTTGCATGCAGTTTGATTCTCTTAGTCATAAAATCCTTGAGACCCAGCTTTTCTAGAAGTTCCAGAATGTAAAGAAAAATAGGATCAGAATGCTGAAATGAATCAAAGTCCATATCAAAGCCTGTATCGAATTTCATTGCAGCCAGGGTGATCGCTGGAACCGCCATTGATTACCTGCAAGAGAGACAAACAACGATCAAGTGCAACAGGAACTAAAAGCGCGGGATGGAGGTCCAAGAAAACCTAGATATAAGGTTTTCCTGAATATGAATCGACAAACTCCGTTCCACGAAAATGAAAACAGTTCTCCGAACTGAGGTCGACGAAATAAATTATAGATAAATAATTCGTCGATCTCATCCAGAAGAAACAAAAACAGTTCGTCGAACTCCGTTCGACAAAATATCTTCTGAAGCAAAGTTCGTCGATCTCCGGTCGACGAAAATTGTTTCCACACAGAGAATTCGTCGATCTCCGTTCGACGAGCATCTCTCAAACTTTCCCTAATTCATCGAACTCGGTTCGATGAACTCTGGAGAATTCGTTGAATGCAGACAAAAACTAAATTAACTCTTCTCCATTAATCATTCCCAGTTGATTTATAAAGAATAGATGGTTTTTCTCATCCAAGGGTTTGGTGAAAATGTCTGCTCTCTGTAAATCAGTAGTAATATGAATTAGATTAATTTTCTTTTTGTCTACACTATCTCTAATGAAATGATGCCTTATATCAATATGTTTAGTCCTACTATGGTGAACTGGATTCTGTGCTATAGCAATAGCACTAGTGTTATCACAAAATAATGTTGAATTATTTAAGTTGACACCATACTCTAGGAGTTTGTTTTGTATCCATAACATTTGTGAACAGCAGCTGCCAGCAGCCATATATTCTGCTTCTGCAGTTGATGTAGACACAAATGTTTTCTTTTTACAAAATTAAGAGACAAGTCTCATACCCAGGAACTGGCAAGTTCCAGATGTACTTTTCCTGTCCACTTTACATCCAGCATAGTCAGCATCTGAGTATCCAGTTAACTCAAACTTTGACTCTACAGGATACCAGAGTCCTAGATTTGGACAACTTTTTATATATCTCAAAATTCTTTTTAAGAAAATAAGGTGAGATTCTTTGGGGTTCACTTGGAACCTAGCACAAAGGCATGTGACAAACATGATATCAGACCTACTAGCTGTTAGGTATAATATGGATCCAACAATTCCCCTATAAAGCTTCTGATCTACAGTTTTCCCTGCTGCATCAGAATCTATAATAGCATTGATAGCCATAGGTGTTTTCATTCCTGAAGCATCACCCATCCCAAACTTCTTAATAAGCTCTTTAACATACTTAGCTTGGGAGAGGAAGATACCATCAGGGAGCTGCTTCACTTGGAGACCAAGAAAGTAGGAAAGCTCACCCATGCTACTCATCTCAAATTTGGAATGCATAAGGTCAGCAAACCTCTTGCATAATTTGAGATCAGTAGACCCAAAGATGATGTCATCCACATATAGTTGCACTAATAAGATTTGGTCCTTATGATGTCTAGTGAAAATGGTTTTATCTATGGTTCCTCTTGTAAATTTATGCTCTAAAAGAAAGCTTGCTAAGGTCTCATACCAAGCTCTTGGAGCTTGCTTTAAACCATAGAGAGCTTTATGCAATTTAAACACAAAAGAGGGTTGAGTTAGAGAGATAAAACCTGGAGGTTATTGCACATAAACCTCTTCTTGAATCACTCCATTCAAAAATGCACTCTTGACATCCATTTGGAAAACTTTGAATCTCCTGTGAGCTGCATAGACAAAGAATATTCTTATGGCCTCTAACCTTGCAACATGGGCAAATGTTTGGTCATAATCAATTCCTTCCTCTTGCCTGTAGCCTTGAGCAACAAGCCTAGCATTGTTTCTCACAATGTTTCCTTGAGCATCCAGCTTATTTCTGTAGACCCATGGTTCCAATAACTGGATAGTTATGAGGTCTTGGAACCAAATCCCAAACTCTACATCTCTCAAACTGATTTAGTTCCTCTTGCATTGCAATGATCCAATGGGGATCTTGCTCAGCTTCATGGATGGAGAGAAGTTCAATCTAAGAGAGAAAACAGGCATGCATCAAGTCTTGGTTGAGTTTATGCCTTGTCTGTACACCTGTTGAAATGTCTCCAATCACTTGAGATCTGGGGTGATCTCTAAGTGTGACAAGATCAGTGTGTGGAGTTTGTTCAGCAACAGCTTCTATAATTAATTTCTCTTGAGAAATGTTATTAGCTGTTGAGGGAAGTTCAGCCACTTCCACTTGATTTTCTTCTTCACTGTCTTCAGCAACCTGTGGAGAAGGATGAGTTGACACCTCTTGGGTAAGGTTTAGTCCATTCATAGACTCACACAATTGTGGAACCTGCAAAGAGCTTTTGGTAGAAATCTCTTTATCCTTATAAGACATGTTAGCTTCATCAAAAGATACATGGACTGACTCTTCAATTTTAAGAGAGGATTTATTAAAAATCCTATAGGCCTTGCTTACTTGGGAGTATCCTAGAAAAATCCCTTATTCAGCCTTAGCCTCAAACTTTCTAATGTATCTTTTGTTGTTTGTGTGAATATAACATATACAACCAAAACCTTTAAAATATGTGATTTTAGGTTTCTTTCCTTTAAGCAATTCATAGGGGGTCTTATTTTTCAGCTTATGTATGAGGCTTCTATTCAGGACATAGTTAACAGTGTTTACAGCTTCTGCTCAAAAGGATAGAGGCATGTAAGCATCTGCCAATAATGTACCTGCAGCTTCAATGAGTGTCCTATTTTTCCTTTCAGCTATCCCATTTTGTTGGGGAGTTCCTGGAGCTGAGAAGCACTGCCTGATACCTTCCTTCTCACAGAACTCATGCATAAGAAGATACTCAAACTCTGTGCCATGATCACTTCTGATCAATGCAACATGAGTAGAGAACTCAATCTGTATGGTCCTGAGAAAATCTGTAAGAACCTTGAATGTATCTGACTTAGTTCTCAGAAAGGCTACCCAACTGAATCTGGAGAAGTCATCAACAATTACTAAAGTGTAAGACTTCCCTCCTAGGCTTTGTACTGCAATGGGTCCAAATAGGTACACATGAAGCAAATACAAAATTCTAGGTGAATCACTCTTATTAATAGATTTGAAACTAGTTTTAGTTTGCTTGCCTAATTAACAAGCCCTGCATATGTTTTTCTTCTTGTAGGGGCCAGAAGGTAAGCCTCTAATAAGGTTGTCTTTAGATAACCTAGCTATATTTTTAAGGTTTACATGACCTAATCTTTTATGACACAACTCATTTTGGTTACTAGTGATATTGAGTAAAAAAACTTCAGTTTTGGCAGAAATAAAATCTACTAGATATATGTTACCTTGTCTAGTTCCAATTAAAACAGTTTTGTTTTCATTATTAATAATAGAACAGGAGGTAGAGTTAAAGTGTACCTGATAACCTTCATCACATAATTAGCTTATGGATATTAGGTTATGTTTGAGTCATCTTACATATGTTACTCTCTTGAAGGTAACTGTTCCAATTTTTACTGCTCCATATCCTTCAGACTGGCCACTATTTGAATCACCAAAGATCACCTTTGGTCCTAGCTTGGACTTGTAATTAGATAGATTGTCCTTGCTGCCTGTTATATGCTTGGAGCAACCACTGTCCAAGTACCAGGTCTGACTCACCCTTGGACAACTCTTCACCTGTAATGAAAAACACAAATTAATTGTTCTTGACCCAGGTTACCTTGGGTCCTTTATTTTGTTGAAATGAAAAGCTGGATATAACTGACAAAGTAGGTTGAGATTTAAAACCTAAGAGGTGATATCTCATAGGTGGAATAACCCAATCAACTACTGGAGTGAATGGTTTATTAGCTGACTTAGAATTTCTGTAAGAGAAATGATTTATGTTTGATCCTTCTGGTTCGACGAGTTTCTGTAAGTTCGTCGACCTCTGCTCGACGAACCATACAAAGTTCGTCGATCGCAGTTAGACGAATTGTTATTACTGAAGTTTGCGTTCAGCGTTCGTCGATCTAGGTTCGACGAACGTGCCACATTTCGTCGATCTGAGTTCGACGAATGCTGCTGAATCTTGTTTTTATTAGCTGTTTTCTGATTTTTATTGCTCTTGTCTATGAGTTTTGGATTGTTTTCAGACATTGGTTTGTCTATTATCTTCTCTTTTCCCTTGCCAGAAACAAATTTAATAGGTGTCGCAAGAATATTTTTCTTAATTATGGGTGGCAAACCTGATGATGCACCCAAACCCAGCTTGCCATTTAATCTGGCATTTACTGTGCTTGTTATGTCGACCAGCTTGAGAATTCTTCCATTGAGAGATTGCTCCAGTTGTTTAGCCTCACATAAATCAGATTTTAATTTAATTATCTGCTCATTAGCTAAAGTTAGTTGATCTTTTAGTTTAAGATTTTCTGAGTTAACAGATTCAAGGTTTCCCAGTTTTTCTCTAAGGGTTTTTATTTCTTTTTCTGAACTAATTAAATCTAAACACATAGTCTTGAATTCAATTTTAAATGAATCAGAATTATAATCAAAACTTGAAAGAACCTGATTTGCCTCTGACTCTGAGACTGCCTCATTTTCAGATTCAGTCCTAAACTGCTCCTGGAGGCATCAATTGCCATAAGGCAAACCTCCTTGGATCTTGCTTCTTCCTCTTCTTCACTTGAGCTGGAGGAGGATGATTCTTCTTCAGTATCACTCCATGTTTTAGCAACAAAGCCTTTGTCTCTATTTTTGTACTAGCTGGAGGAGGGTCTGCTGCTGTGTTTTCTCCTGGAGTCTTTTTCATTGCTTTTCTCCTTCTTCTGGCTTTCTGGACATTCAGAGATGTAATGTCCAGGCTTTCTACATGCAAGCACACAACCTCCTTGGTTGGTGTCTCGTCATATTTGGGCTTATCGTCCTGCCTGGATGATTTTCTTCTGAAGTCCTTTCTAGCCATCTTATAAAATCTTTTTGCAAAGAGACTCATTAGTTCTTCATTGGATGTTGAGGTCTCACTTTCCTCTGATGCCTTGAAGGCTATACTGTGATCTTTTCTCACTAGAGTTGTTGATTTCTGTTCAGCTGCTTCTCTTGATTTAATCAACTGCTCATAAGATTTTAGTTTGCCTAGCAGAGATTCAGTTGATATCTCATTTAGTCTTCTGGCTTCTTTGATAGGCCAGATTCTTGAGTCCCAAGAGCTAGGGAAGCACATCAAGATTTTGTCATTCACCGCTGTAAGGGTGATATCTTTATCCAAGGTTTTAAGCTCATTGATGATTGAGCTCAACCTATTGTACATTTCAGCAACTGATTTAGCCCCATCCTTCTTAAAATTCTCATACAGGGATATGAGATTTGATCTCCTGTCTTTCCTTTCATCAGCTGAACCTGCTACCATTTGGTTGAGGGAGTCCCAAATGGCCTTGGCTGAGGTGCACTCAGCCACCTTCTGAAATATATCATCTGACATAGTCTGAGCCAAGATGTTCATTGCTTTTGCATCTGCAATTTTGGCTTTCCTCTGGGCTTCAGTATTATCTGGAGGAGGTACTGCAGTCATATTTGTAGAAGTACTTGGAGAAGCTGCAGGTGTTGGAGGTACTCCTGTTAAGATGGAAACAAAGATATCTTCATCAATAGAATTCATATACAATTTGATTCTTGCCTTCCAGATGGCAAATCTGTTAAGATTGCATACTGGAGGTCTGATGCTTGCATAATCTTTGTTTTGAGCCATTCCGTGAATAAATAAATCTAATAAAGAAAACATAACAATCAGATCTAACAAGAGGGATCTTTATGGTTCAGGTGTTAGCCTGTGCAACCAACAATAACCAACCTGCTAAGGTGTGGTAGTTTAACCAACCTCGCTCTGATACCAATTGAAAGTGAAGGTTAGATCTGAAATACTCTAGAGGGGGGGGGGGGGGGGGGGGTGAATAGAGTATTGTGGTCTCTTACAAAATCTTTACAACTTTTGTTGTAATCCTAGATGAACAGGTTAGCAAACAAAGTAATAAGCACAGCAACCTAACAAATCACAGAACACATCCAAAAACAAAAGAAAAAGAGCAACCAGACAACACAAGAAATTATAGTGGTTCCCTAACCTGGGTACATCCACTCTTCTACCACCCTGGTAGGAATCCACTCAGATTTTTGATCAGATGCCTGACACCAATGAGCTTTTGTTCAGGTGCTCAAAAACCAAAACCTCAAGTCTTTTGGTAGGAGACTTGCAACCAGGAATAATTTTGAAGGGACGGAAAACCCTGTACAGAGGATGGAAAAAGGTGATGGTGTCTTCTCTTTCTCAATAACAACTGAGAAGACTAGTGGATTGATTTCAGCAGATTGCTCCCCCTGAGATCTTGAATGGATCAGGAAATCTAGAGCTCTGCTTCAGGGTGACAGGTCTTCAAAAACTTGATTGCCTTGACCAGAGATTGCTTCAGGAACTTTTTTGACAGATAGAGTTATTGTTGTCCTTCTGAAGTTGTCCTGTAGGGTTAAAAGAAGAAGACTCTTGATAGAGATTGTATGTTCTTCTTCTTCTTCTTGATGATGATGTTCTCTGACCTAGGCTGATTGCAGTGTATGAAAAACTTTTGATTTCTGTAAGACTTCTTGAATGTAATGTGTGTCAGCAGGACTGTTTAATCTTTTCTTTTTCTTTTCTGAAAAACTTGCTGAAAAACAACACACTCGAAATCCTTTATCCTTGAGCAGTAAATGCAGTCGGCCTGAGAAGGAAGCGACAATCAATGAATTCCCTAATTGTCCCATGGAAAAACGACATGTAATAATCCATGATCAATGCTCGTTTCAACGGTAACATTCCGAGAAGATTGAGCATTAATTACTCAGGAATCATCGCCAAGAAAACGGGACGGAAAACTGGAGAAGACCTAGTCTGGAATTGTTGAACGAAGAACAAAAATCGTCGAGCTGAGTTCACAGTTCGTCGAGCTGAGCTGATGAGTTTGTCGACCAGACAATAGCAATTAATCTTCAAGGGAAACTTGTCAATTCTGCTACAATCTTCGTCGAACTGACAATCATCATTCGTCGAACAGAGATCCAAATTCGTCGACCGAAGAATGAATATTGACTTAGACAGAATCCGAAAAGTCTCTGGCTGAGAAGAGTTCAAATAGTCGACCAGAATTCGTCGACCAAAGAATATGGTTCGTTGAGCTGAGATCGACGAACGTCGAATACATTTCCTTGAGCTGAAGATATCTCTAAGTCTTGAGTTTCTCTAGCAGTCTAGAGGATGGCTGGTCCACAAGATGATGTTCTAAGGACAAACCCTAGACTCTAGGACACAACCAATGACCCTGACTATACAAGGTGGGTCAAAGACATCCTAACTCAGTGAACCTAGCCCAAATCCAAACTAGGGATCCAACAGCCTCCTATATTCGTGACAAATAACGGTGACGTTTTGGGGTGTTGGAGTGTAGACAGAATAATAATCCAAACTAAGCAAAACCACTCAGGACAGATCATACTAATAAAACAAAATAAAGGTTTTGCCTAAACGGCAAACCATCACACAGATGCTGTCCAAAACATAATTTGAATAATTATTACAAAACAAAGAGAGACATGAATTAAACGTTTGATGATTCTACTCATCTAGTAGATCATCGTCATCCATGTCCAGGTCTACAGCTCCTCAAAAATCTCCATCGTAGCCTGCAAGGAATTTCATGAGTCAGACTCTATGAATTCATAAACATATGCCGTAACATTTAAAGTAAACTAGCTCGTACTAAATGAGCTTAGCACTTCTAGCAACGGTGAATTAACTCTGTCAGCATCTCATCCAGTCTAACTTGGACTAGTCATGTTACCTTACTCATTACGGATCATTATGTGCCTCACCAACACATGTGAGCACACATCACGTGCAACATTATCAAATGTGGAATAATGTGCTGTGACCAATAATGTTTAGATTAACATTTACAACGACTTTCAATTCTCAGTTGAATAATTCTTGAATTAACTTACAATGAGAGGACGTTAGGTTATCAAGTGTGGAATAACCAACATCCAACCATCTTGGGTTTTCATCAAGAAATTATTTGGGGTTTTCAGACTGTTACTATTTAGATGCTTGAATGTTGACAGCTATAGGCTCGTACGTATCAAAACATAAACATTGGAGGAAAGTTTCATATTTCTATGAACTTTAATCCCATTTTCCCCGATGTTTTGATTATGAGAGCTCTATTTAATCCTTTAGTAAGGGCATCTGCAACATTATCTTTTTATCTCACATCAATGAGGTTCACAATCCCTTGAATCGTAAGGGAGGTCAACCATGCTTGTTTCATCCGTAGTTGCCTTCTTTTGCTATTGAACAACGTGTTCGTAGCAATCATTTTAGTAGCCTGATTGTCGCAGTAAACTGCAACAGAACTCAGTTTCAGGCTCGACAGTGGAATGTCCATCACCAAATCTCTTATCCACTCTGCCTCTTCACCAGCTGAAGCTAGAGCATAGATTTCAGATTCCATAGATGAGAGTGCAATGCACGACTGTCTCTTGGACTTCCAGGCTACAGCTGCTCCTCCTAGTGTGAAGAGGAATCCACTAGTGGACTTGCTGTCGTTTACTTCTAAGCACCATGATGCATCAGAATATTCTTCCAGAACTGGAGGATGACCACTATAACATAAAGCATACTGTCGGGTGTGCTTTAAGTATCGCATCAGCCTATCGAGGGCATCCCAATGGTTTTGGCCAGGATTTCTAGTGAACCTACTTAACATGCCGATCGTAAAGGCTATGTCAGGTCTCGTACAGACCATAGCGTACATGAGGCTACCAAGCAGTTTAGAATAATCTAATTGTCGAACCGCAGCTCCATCATTGGGCTTTAAGCGGTTAGAATAATCATATGGTGTCTCAGCCGCTTTACGTTCACTGTATCCCCACGTGTCCAACATGGACTGGATGTAGTGGCTTTGATTTAGGGAAATGCCATGTTTCCCAAAGCTCACTTGCATACCTAGTATAGTGTCAACTACACCGAGGTCTTTAATGCTAAACGTCTGCATTAGGTCTGACTTAACGTCATCCACCACGGATTGATCAGAACCAAGAATCAGCATATCATCCACGTACAAGCATATTATGGCGACTTTGTCTGATCTATGACGTATGTAAAGACATTTGTCCGAGAGACTCGACATGAATCTCATGTTCTTTACAGTATAGTCAAACTTCTCATGACATAATTTCGGTGCTTGTTTCAATCTGTATAACGACTTTAAAAGCTTACAGACCTTGTTTTCGTGACCGCCTACAATAAACCTTCAGGTTGACTCATGTAGATCTCTTCGGTCAGATCTCCGTTCAAGAACACAGTCTTAACATCCATTTGATGAACAACAAAGTTCTCAATGACCGAAATAGCAAGAAGAACCCTAATGGTTGCTAAGTGACACACGGGTGAGTATACATCAAAATAGTCTACTCCGCTTACTTGTGTGAAACCTTTAGCCACCAGGCGTGCTTTATACTTAGCTACACTACCATCGGGATTTAGCTTCTTTTTTAGAACCCACTTGCACCCTACAGTTTTAGCCTCTTTTGGCTTATCAACTAACGTCCAGGTGTTGTTCTGAAGGAGAGAGGTTATCTCATCCTCAATAGCTTCTTTCCAGAGTAGGGAATCCCTTGATCTCATCGCTTCCTTAAAGGTAGATGGATCATCCTCAACGTGGTAAGTGACAAAATCACTACCGAAGGTTCTGGGGGTTCTCTCTCTCACTGAAGTCCTCCTAGACTCTAGGCCAGAGTTATCTACCGGAACGGAATATGAGGTGCTCGGTACTGATTCAGGATCTTCCTTAGTAATAGTTGCTTGCATACCTGGGATAGTTAGGTTCTTATCTTTGAGGAATTTATCCTCGAAAAACACTGCATCCTTAGATTCTATTATGATATTATTAGAAATATCAAAGAACCTATCTGCAGCACTATCTTCAGCACAACCTAAGTAGACACATGTATTGGTCCTAGGTCCAACCTTAGACCGGCTAGGGTCAGGAACCCTGACATAGGCTATACAGCCCCAGGTCTTAAGTCTAGTTAAAGATGAGGGTCGCTTAAAGCAAAGCTCGTAGGGTGTTACCTCTAACTTAGCATGAGGAACTTTATTCAGAATGTGATTCACAGTCAAGACTGCGTCTCCCCAATAAGCGGAAGGCATGCCTGCAGTGAGCAACATAGAGTTCAACATTTCTGTTAACGTTCTATTCTTGCGTTCGGCTATGCCGTTAGATTGGTGGGAGTAAGGAGCAGTGTTTTCTGCTATGATGCCGTGTGAAGTAAGAAAGCATCTGAACTCACTGGACATATATTCTCCTCCTCTATCACTCCTAAATCTCTTTATTTTCATGTTGAATTGGTTTTCTACCCTGGTTGTGAAAAGGCAAAACTTTTCAAACGCTTCATCTTTAGTTTTAAGCATCGTTTTATGACAAAACCTTGTCCAGTTATCTATGAACGTGATCATATACTTTCTTCCACCTCTAGTGACAAAACTCTTAAAGTCACAAATATCGGAATGTATAAGCTCAAGAGGTGTTGTGCTCCTAGTAACCGTGCCAAAATGTTTCCTAGTGATCTTAGTCTGAGCACATACTTCACATTTTCCAAGAGGAGACATAGTGTCTAATGTGATCTTGTGAGTTCTAGCGACTTGGAACATTTTCCTGTAGTTTACGTGTCCTAGTCTCTCATGTAGAGTCCTAGGGCTAACTAAATTCAATTGAACTTGTTGCAGTACTCCATTTGCTAGACTCAGACGATACATCCTATTTTGGACGTATGCACATCCAAAGTAGTGAGAGTTAACTGACAGAGTCACTCTACCGCTACAGAAGTTAACTGACATACCAACATCACACAATAAACTAATATACACTAAGTTAACAGATAAAGAAAGAATAAATTTTACGTTCTTTAAAAGTAAAGGCTTACCTGAGGAGATCATCAGAGTTGCGTTCCACACCTTCAATACGTCAGCTGTTCCTCCATCTGCTACAGTCACTGATTCCTTTGCATTCTTCAGCCCTGTCAAAAGATTAGCATTGTTGCAAACGTGACACGTTGCCCCAGAATCCAGGAACCACTCCGTGCTGGCCTGCTCGTGTCCGACCATGGCAACAAAGTCGGATGGCTCAGCTTGACTAACCAGATGGGTCTGGTTGCCCTCTTGTGGTGCCTTAGTTCTTTCCTTCCTCGGTAACTTGCAGTCAGATGCGCAGTGTCCCCACTTGTTGTAGTTAAAATATTTACCCTTAAATTTCTTAGAGGGTCTACTCGGTCCTGCAACCTGGGGGCTACTACGAGGCGTTTTGATCTTGTGAGTGGGAGGAGCATGCTTAGAGCTTGAAATCATGTTGGCAGCAGCCTTCTGCTTGCCAACAGCTTCCAAGGCGTGCTTCGTCCTATTCTCATCCTCAATGCGTATGAACCGCTTGAGGTCGTTCAGACCAACCTGCATTTTTTTGCGATACATCTCCGTTTTGAAATTGTACCACGAGTAGGACAACTTATACACAATTGTGCCCGCAACAAAACTATCTGGCAGACTAATAGACTCACTATGTAGGGAATCAACCAAATTTTCAAATTCGGATACCTGAGGGAGAATGACTTTCTCCTCGTCGAAGCTGGAGGAGTGGAACTTGTCCACCAGATGAGCCTTGGAGAGGTCCTCCTCCCGCTTGAAGTGCTCCTCCAGTGCTTCCCAGATCTCCTTAGCAGACTGCATCTTGATGTAGTTCTTGGCCAGGCTGGAGGAGATGCAGTTCAGCAGGTAATCCCTGCAGAAGTCCTCATCTTATACCCAAGATGCCTCGTCTTCAGTCCCAGCAACGTCAACACGAGTAGTCTTGATGGTGTAGAAGACGTTCAGGTATTTCATCCCGAACTGGGTGTTCAACTTCCAGTCGTTGAACTTTGTGGCCGTGAACTTCTCAAGCTTGTTCATGGGCACCGAAGAGGACATGGTGGAGTTCCTCATTGCTCCACTAAAGAAGAACGGACTTCCACTGGATGGAGACAGAGAGCAGAGAAGAGCTCCACTGGATCGGCTGCACGGGCTCAGCAAACTGGAATCGGCATCACCTTTCCAGATCTGGATCGACAACCTTGCCGGAAGAGTCAAGGAAGCAGGGCTGACCAAGATCGGGGACGGGGAAGAGGCGATCGTCGACTAGAAAACAAACGTCGACCGGGAAAACAATCGTCGAGCGGGAAAAGACGATCGTCGAACACCTTGGCAATCGTCGAACGGGAAACGCGATCGTCGAATGGAAATGCGATCGACGAACTCCTTGGCGATCGTCGAACGACGATCATCGACAGAAAGGCGATCGACGAACTCCTTGGCGATCGTCGAGCGGCGATCGTCGACTGAAAGGCGATCGACGACAGAAAACGATCGTCGACTGCAAGCCCATGTTCCGCGACGGGGAAGAGGCGACGACGAGCCCTTGCAGGCGGCGGATCTGGCACCGGGACCAGGCGGATCGCGAAAAACAACGGCGACCTCCTTTGAAAGCAGCGAAACAAAGAGAGCAGGCGGCGTCATCCTTATCCGAGACCAGGCGGCTGCTGTGGCGTCGAGGAAGACGCGAATCGACGTCGGGAAGACTCGATCGACGACGGCAAGCTCTTATCCCACGAACACGCGAGCGCGACGCGACGACGAGCGCAACCGCGATGATCGGGGACGATGACGAATCCTAAAATCGCGAACGAGCGCTAGAGGGGAGCTGTTTCGAGAATGTGAGAGGCGCTCGAAACATCCGGAGGAAAGTCTAAGTGGAACTTTCTCTCCGTTTCCCCCAGCTAGGTATATATATGGCTAAACCTAGGGTTTATACGCGCAAAGCCCCCGAGCCCGTTATTCGTCCGAATATACACTTACAGTCGTAACCGCTTGACTGGTGAAAATAAGTCCCCCAAACGAAGCCTCAGTCTTAGCCATTGAATTTGCGCTAAGATTTCATATGTGGTACATATATAGCATGTTGAATTACAAACTTTAATGAGTTAATTGAATCACTTAATGAATTAGGATTAGAATGTATAATTTATGAATTTGCCCCCAATATGAAAATGGTTACCTTGGGGCAAAGAAGTAGGATAAAATATAAAATTATTGGGCTTGTATTTCAAAAGTTGGATTTTTTTAAACCATAGCCCTGAAACTTTCGAGCGTAAGAGAACATATGACTCCTTGGAGAACCCCTAATTATGGATCTCTACTCATCTTGTCCCCAAGGAAAAAAATGTTTCTCTTATGGTAGGAAAATCAAGAATAAAGTTTCATCTTAATAGAACTTGAATTATAAAACTTACACCCTCTCAAACTTAGCCCTAAATCATTAAAGTATATGGATGCTTTGTTACTTCATAATGAACCAGTACTTGTGTACGTCACCTCAATCTGCTCATAAGGAACAAAATGATCTTATTAGATCAAAAAACTTAAGATTTATGTTTCATTATGTTTGGACTTATTTTGGAGAAGTTGCGTTCCTCCAAGTTTAGCATCAAAGATATTGTGCCTCCATAATTAATTGGCTTATTGTGCCAACTATTACTCCAAGCTACTGAGCCAAATAAACATATATGCCCAATATAAAAGTTGTTTATCTTAGGACAAAGAACACAATTTAATTTACATTAATCTTGGAGTAATACCTAGGATTTTATAAATAATTAAGCTGGCTTAAAATTAACTCCAATTAGGCCATATTTCTTAGATTTGGGGTTGTGCGCACCAAATTGATTTGTGTTCAATATGAAAATTGTTCATATTGGAAAGCGGGTCAATTTCTTAAGTTTTAACTTATCAAACTTAATCGTAAAATTAAACATTTATTAAAAAATGTTTAGAACCTCTGCACTTTAATATAAAATTATTTCATGTTTTGCAGAAGGTTATTTTTTATGTGGCAGATCTCCTGCTGTCTCTCATGTGGAATGCATTTCGATTGAATGACCCAAAGAGGTTGAGCTTAAATTCACTCGCACTTGGTGGGATCATTCATCGCGTGATTTATGAGAAGTATCCTTCCTTTAGCATGGTCCGTTATAAGATTGATTGTTATCCTATCTTTCTTGATAAATCTACGATTAAAGTGTCTTTGTAGAATAAGATAGCTCGCCCAATTCTCTGGGGGGGGGGGGGGGGGGGGGGGGGGGGGAGGGGGGGAGGGGGTGGGTCAGCTTGTGAAACCCCACAGGATCCTGATCTGGCTATAGAGCGGGTGAAGCAGAAGGTAGATCGTGCGGAGCGAACTGTGTCCAAATTGGTCAAGTACCTGCTAAAGGCTCTCAAGTTTGCCCCGACCTCATCACACACACACACACACACATATATATATATCTTTATTATATAAGCAAACACCTAATCGCCTCATGGTGTAACATTTTAATCCCAAAATACCCTTATTAAAATAACTTTTTTGACTTAACTTTGGGACATTTTGGTCTTTCGGTTGGCTTACCACTTAATTCCTTTTAAAATGGCGATGTCCGCCAACCTCAAAATGCCGATATCCGCGATTTCTTCCCCACTTCTTTCTTCGGCGGAGGTAGGGCATCATCGCAATGGTGCCGGAAGAACATCAGATGTTTTTCTTCCCCACTTCTTCGGCACAGTTGTGATTTCTCCTCTCTCAACTCTGATAGAAGCCGTGGCCAACGGGCATCGCATGAATCTTCTCCAAGCCTCTCTGCTAGGGCATCGCCTGCCTGCCTCTTCTTCATCGCCCTTTTAATTTGCCTGTTTCCTGGATGCCTCCGACGAAGGTTTCTCCCTCAGCCACCAACCGACCCCTGCCACCGACGCCTGCAGCACGCCGACGACTGCAGATGCTGCTTCACTGCTTCCTCTCTTCTTCACGGCGCTGTTGGTGCCAGAAAAGAGTAACGACAAGCCACCCCCATGCCCCTATCCCTTTAATTCGAATCTCACAACCTCACTTCATTTCCATTTCGCCTCTCTCCCGCACAACATATCTTCTAGCGCCCTTCTAATCCTAACACTCTCTTATGCCCAGCATTCTGCAACACCGAAGCCGACAACCACATCTCTATCACCGGCGAAGCCCGCAACCACACCTCTATCAACGCTGAAGTCTGCATCCACGGTCGACTCTGCCACCATGATCGCGACCATGCCCTCTCACTGATTTTTGGTTTAGGGGTTTTTGATTCTCATCTTCTTAATAGGTATTTCTAAACCCCTTCTCCTCCTTCCTCTCTAATTTCAGGTAGCAGTCTTATTTTTTTTAGGTTATTTCCCTATTTCTGATGAGTTGCGGCATTTCTGCATCCTTCAATTTCCGGTGAGTTTCGACCACATGTTTTTATAGGTGGTTTCCATGCTCATTCTTGCATCCTTCCATTTCTGTTGGTGGAGATTCTTCTTCTTCCACAAACCATGGATAATTTCTTATCGTGAATCTAGAATAAGATTAACTTAATCGCTCCTTTTTCTGAACTACACCAAAAACCCTTGAAGTAGAAGCCCTAAACTTTGGGTTGAAAGGAATTGCACTTTAAAAGGACTTGCTATACACTAGAAACTAAAGAGCGATTCCAGGTTAATTTCGTATATTGAAGTTCATAATCTTGATTCTTGATTAAGCAATTCCATGTTAATTTCTTATATTACAGTTGTTATGTTTGTATTTGGAGAAGATTGATGTTCTGTTTTTAGTTTGTTGTTGTCTTGATTATAAATTACAACTATTATGCTCGAACCAATTAGAGAATTATTAATACCAAAAATTGAGCAATTAGCACTTGGTCATCCTGATAACCAGATTAAATCTATTGAGCTAGAGCTCTCAAAGTCAGCAGGTATTGAGAATAACAATACGTTACAAAATTTTCAAAATGCGATAAAATCTATTAAGCTTTGTTTTCAGCAATACTTTTGAACTAAAATTAATTCGAGCGGATAGAATGCGCATGTTTTTAGCTTTGATTGCTCATTCTAATTTAAGCTTCGATGGAATAAAACTAGAAGGAACAATACTGCTGAAATCGAATGCAGTATAGCTTTAATAGTGTAAGCAGTACTGCAGTATTTGTAAAATTAGAATGAACAATCCAATGTTTAAGCTTTGCTTGGTGTAAGCAGATTGTTTTTAGCACTATTATTTTCAGCAGCATTGTTTAGTTCAGCAGTATTGTTTAAGTGAACAATCAAAGCAGTATTGTTTAAACGAACAATCTTAGTTCAACAGTATTGCTTAAATGATCAAATGTTTTCACTGCAAGATATTCTTAAATGCTTTAACAGTATTGTTTACAGAACTTTGATTAACTGCTGGTGAAAAGTATTGTTTACAGAGCTTTGATTAAATGTTGGTGAAAGCTCTGTATATTAAATGCAATCAAAGCAGTATTGTGGACAATAGAGCGTTCCTAACAATTAAAATTATGTTTGTTGTTATCTCCATTCACATGCTTCTTTAGGAGGAGAAATGTTTACCTTGAAAGTGAGGTGTACGGACAACTTATACTTCCCACACTCCTCATACTTCCCACACTTCCCACACTCTGGAATCAGCTACAGGATCAATAACAATATGTAGTTTAATATTATTTGGTTTTCTATGGACTGAGATATCTGAATTAATTTTCTGTACAGATGTAGTGCTGAAGAAATGATTCAGTAGGTTTAATATGTGCAGCATGGATCAAGCTAGAAATACCTTCCATTAAAACGTTACCTTGCAGTTTTTGATAAAAAAATCGCAGCCTTATAGTCTTCCAAAACTGCAAGGCTGGAGTTTTTACTAAGCTGCAATCTTGCCGTCTGATAAGCTGCAAGGGTGCTGTTTTGATCAAAATTGGGAGCATTTTCTATCCAAACTGGAGTTTTTATTAAGATGGAGTTTTTATATGTTTGTCTTGAGATTTTTTTATATTCTACCAACCCATTAAATTAATAACACATCGATGTTGTCAAGGCATGCGCCTAGGCGCGCCTGAGGCGCCGGGCGCTGCTCGTTGCCCCTCAGAATGGCTGAGACGGGCGATGTGCCCCAGACGCGCACCTTACCAGCTCCCTGGCGCACCAAAGCCGTGCCTAGGCACGACCAATGTTGTTGTGCACGACCAATATTGCCGCGCATGAACAATGTTGTCGCCCCTGACCAATGTCGTCGCCCCCTACTAATGTTGTCACCCCGATCATTGTCGCTGCCCCCGCCCATTCTCGCCGCCCCCGACCAATGTCGCCCACACAACTAATGTTACTGTCCATGACCAATATCACTCCCCAGGACCAATGTCGCCGTCCACGATCAATGTTGTCCTCCACGACCAAAGTCGCCCCCACGGCTAATGTTGCCCCCCATGACCAATGTCGCCCTCACGACCAATGTCGCCTCCAACGACCAATGTCGTCTTCCAAGTCCAATGTCAGTGCCTAAGCCCAATGTAGTTGCCCACGACCAATGTCGCCGCCCCCCGACCAATGTCCCCTCCTTCGAATAATGTTGCCCCCCACGACCAATGTCACCCTCCGACAAATGTCGACACCGTGACGAATGTAGCCTTGCACGAAAAATATCGCCCCCACGACGAATGTCGCGCCCACGATGAATGTCGCCCCCACGACGAATGTCCCTCCACGATGAATGTCGCCCCCACGATGAATGTCTCCCCCACAACGAATGTCGCTCCCATGATAAATGTCGTACCCCACAGGATCCTGATCTGGCTATAGAGCGGGTGAAGCAGAAGGTAGATCGTGCGGAGCGAACTGTGTCCAAATTGGTCAAGTACCTGCTAAAGGCTCTCAAGTTTGCCCCGACCTCATCACACACACACACATATATATATCTTTATTATATAAACAAACACCTAATCGCCTCATGGTGTAACATTTTAATCCCAAAATACCCTTATTAAAACAACTTTTTTGACTTAACTTTGGGACATTTTGGTCTTTCGGTTGGCTTACCACTTAATTCCTTTTAAAATGACGATGTCCGCCAACCTCAAAATGCCGATATCCGCGATTTCTTCCCCACTTCTTTCTTCGGCGGAGGTAGGGCATCATCACAATGGTGCCGGAAGAACATCAGATGTTTTTCTTCCCCACTTCTTCGGCATAGTTGTGATTTCTCCTCTCTCAACTCTGATAGAAGCCGTGGCCAACGGGCATTGCATGACTCTTCTCCAAGCCTCTCTGCTAGGGCATCGCCTGCCTGCCTCTTCTTCATCGCCCATTTAATCTGCCTGTTTCCTGGATGCCTCCGGCGAAGGTTTCTCCCTCATCCACCAACCGACCCCTGCCACCGACGCCTGCAGCACGCCGACGACTGCAGATGCTGCTTCACTGCTTCCTCTCTTCTTCACGGCGCTATTGGTGCCGGAAAAGAGTAACGGCAAGCCACCCCCATGCCCCTATCCCTTTAATTTGAATCTCGCAACCTCACTTCATTTCCATTTCGCCGCTCTCCCGCACGACATATCTTCTAGCGCCCTTCTAATCCTAACACTCTCTTATGCCCAGCATTCTGCAACACCAAAGCCGACAGCCACATCTCTATCACCGGCGAAGCCCGCAACCACACCTCTATCAACGCTGAAGTCTGCATCCACGGTCGACTCTGCCACCATGATCACGACCATGCCCTCTCATTGATTTTTGGTTTAGGGGTTTTTGATTCTCATCTTCTTAATAGGTATTTCTAAACCCCTTCTCCTCCTTCCTCTCTAATTTCAGGTAGCAGTCTTATTTTTTTTAGGTTATTTCCCTATTTCTGATGAGTTGCGGCATTTCTGCATCCTTCAATTTCCGGTGAGTTGCGACCACATGTTTTTATAGGTGGTTTCCATGCTCATTCTTGCATCCTTCCATTTCTGTTGGTGGAGATTCTTCTTCTTCCACAAACCATGGATAATTTCTTATTGTGAATCTGGAATAAGATTAACTTAATCGCTCCTTTTTCTGAACTACACCAAAAACCCTTGAAGTAGAAGCCCTAAACTTTGGGTTGAAAGGAATTGCACTTTAAAAGGACTTGCTATACACTTGAAACTAAAGAGCTATTCCAGGTTAATTTCGTATATTGAAGTTCATAATCTTGATTCTTGATTAAGCAATTCCATGTTAATTTCTTATATTACAGTTGTTATGTTTGTATTTGGAGAAGATTGATGTTCTGTTTTTAGTTTGTTGTTGTCTTGATTATAAATTACAGCTATTATGCTCGAACCAATCAGAGAATTATTAATACCAAAAATTGAGCAATTAGCACTTGGTCATCCTGATAACCAGATTAAATCTATTGAGCTAGAGCTCTCAAAGTCAGCAGGTATTGAGAATAACAATACGTTACAAAATTTCCAAAATGCGATAAAATCTATTAAGCTTTGTTTTCAGCAATACTTTTGAACTAAAATTAATTCGAGCGGATAGAGTGCGCATGTTTTTAGCTTTGATTGCCCATTCTAATTTAAGCTTCAATGGAATAAAACTAGAAGAAACAATACTGCTGAAATCGAATGCAGTATAGCTTTAATAGTGTAAGCAGTACTGCAGTATTTGTAAAATTAGAATGAACAATCCAATGTTTAAGCTTTGCTTGGTGTAAGCAGATTGTTTTTAGCACTATTATTTTCAGCAGCATTGTTTAGTTCAGCAGTATTGTTTAAGTGAACAATCAAAGCAGTATTGTTTAAACGAACAATCTTAGTTCAACAGTATTGCTTAAATGATCAAATGTTTTCACTGTAAGATATTCTTAAATGCTTTAACAGTATTGTTTACAGAGCTTTGATTAACTGCTGGTGAAAAGTATTGTTTACAGAGCTTTGATTAAATGCTGGTGAAAGCTCTGTATATTAAATGCAATCAAAGCAGTATTGTGGACAACAGAGCGTTCCTAACAATTAAAATTATGTTTGTTGTTATCTCCATTCACATGCTTCTTTAGGAGGAGAAATGTTTACCTTGAAAGTGAGGTGTACGGACAACTTATACTTCCCACACTCCTAATACTTCCCACACTTCCCACACTCTGGAATCAGCTACAGGATCAATAACAATATGTAGTTTAATATTATTTGGTTTTCTCTGGACTGAGATATCTGAATTAATTTTCTGTACAAATGTAGTGCTGAAGAAATGATTCAGTAGGTTTAATATGTGCAGCATGGATCAAGTTAGAAATACCTTCCATTAAAACGTTACCTTGCAGTTTTTGATAAAAAAATCGTAGCCTTATAGTCTTCCAAAACTGCAAGGCTGGAGTTTTTACTAAGCTGCAACCTTGCCGTCTGATAAGCTGCAAGGGTGCTGTTTTGATCAAAATTGGGTGCATTTTCTATCCAAACTGGAGTTTTTTTATTAAGATGGAGTTTTTATATGTTTGTCTTGAGATTTTTTTTATATTCTACCAACCCATTAAATTAATAACAAATCTATGTTGTCAAGGCATGCGCCTAGGCTCGCCTGAGGCGCCGGGCGCTGCTTGTTGCCCCTCAGAATGGCTGAGGCGGGTGATGTGCCCCAGACGCGCACCTTACCAGCTCCCTGACGCACCAAAGTCGTGCCTAGGCACGACCAATGTTGTTGTGCACGACCAATGTTGCAACCCATGAACAATGTTGTCGCCCCTGACCAATGTCGTCGCCCCCTACTAATGTTGTCACCCCGATCATTGTCGCTGCCCCTGCCCATTCTCGCCGCCCCCGACCAATGTCGCCCACACAACTAATGTTACTGTCCATGACCAATATCACTCCCCAAGACCAATGTCGCCGTCCACGATCAATGTTGTCCTCCACGACCAAAGTCGCCCCCACGGCTAATGTTTCCCCCCATGACCAATGTCGCCCTCACGACCAATGTCGCCTCCAACGACCAATGTCGTATTCCAAGTCCAATGTCAGTGCCTAAGCCCAATGTAGTTGCCCACGACCAATGTCGCCGCCCCTCGACCAATGTCCCCTCCTTCGACTAATGTTGCCCCCCACGACCAATGTCACCCCCCGACAAATGTCGACACCGTGACGAATGTAGCCTTGCACGAAAAATATCGCCCCCACGACGAATGTCGCCCCCACGACGAATGTCCCTCCACGACGAATGTCGCCCCCACGATGAATGTCGCCCCCACGACGAATGTCGCTCCCATGATAAATGTCGTACCCACGACGAATGTTGCCCGCACGGGTCCCCCATGCACGACTGCTTGTATATATATATATATATATATATATATATATATATATATATATATATATATATATATATATATAGAGAGAGAGAGAGAGAGAGAGAGAGAGAGAGAGAGAGAGAGAGAGAGAGAGAGAGAGAGAGAGAGAGAGAGAGAATGAGAGAGAGAGCCAATGAGAGAGAGAGCCAATGAGAGAGAGAGAGAGAGAGAGCCAATTAGAGAGAGAGCCAATGAGGGAGAGGGAGGGAGAGGGAGCGGGAGGGAGGGAGGGAGAGGGAGCGGGAGGGAGAGGGAGCGGGAGGGATGGAGCGGGAGGGAGGGAGAGAGAGAGTGTGTGTGTTTTGAGTTTGTTTGGAGTTGTGTAATATACAGCTTTTGGACAATAAGGCGATTATGCGGCTATAGACCAATAATATCTACTACCGCTGGTGGTCTCCCCAGTACTTCTGCTATATTTATTTTGACTTGTTTTACTTATTATGTTGCCGTGATAGACATAATTATATCTAATATTATGTTAGTTTTAATCATGAAAAAGACTCTATGATGATGCTTGTTAAGATTTGTCCTATTTCACATGTGTTACTTTTGCCAGTGGAGAAGATATTTGGTTATCCATTGAGGACCAAGCTAGTGTGGTGGTCCCCTTGGATACTCACATATGATGTGAATGTCTGTGAGATGGTGGACAAAGCGAACCCTTTGTGATGGTTTCTTTGGTTACCCAAATAGTTCTGATTTTTTGCATTACTGGATTGGATAATTGGCCTCCATGTGAGCTTTAGGCTCCATTTGGTTCTGCGGTGGCGGGTCAATCCGGCGGATGGAAACAGAGAGTTCGAACCGGAGGGGGGAGGTGGCTGCTCCAAACGAAGTTTTTTTGGGACATTTTGGTCTTTCGGCTGGCTTACCACTTAATTCCTTTTAAAATGGCGAGGTCCGCCCACCTAATCGCCTCATGGTGTAACATTTTAATCCCAAAATACCCTTATTAAAACAACGTTTTGACTTAACTTTGGGACATTTTGGTCTTTCGGCTGGCTTACCACTTAATTCCTTTTAAAATGGCGATGTCCGCCCACCTCAAAATGCCGATATCCGCGATTTCTTCCCCACTTATTTCTTCGGCGCAGGTAGGGCATCATCACAATGGTGCCGGAAGAACATCGGATGCTTTTATTCCCCACTTCTTCGGCACATTTGTGATTTCTCCTCTCTCAACTCCGATAGAAGCCGTGGCCAACGGGCATCGCATGACTCTTCTACAAGCCTCTCTGCTAGGGAATCGCCTGCCTGCCTCTTCTTCATCGCCCTTTCAATCTGCCTGTTTCCTGGATGCCTCCGGTGAAGGTTTCTCCCTCAGCCACCAACCGACCCCTGCCACCGACGCCTGCAGCACGCCGACGACTGCAGATGATGCTTCACTGCTTCCTTTCTTCTTCACGGCGCTGTTGGTGTCGGGAAAGAGTAACGACAAGCCACCCCCATGCCCCTATCCCTTTAATTCGAATCTTGCAACCTCACTTCATTTCCATTTCGCCGCTCTCCCGCACGACATATCTTCTAGCGCCCTTCTAATCATAACACTCTCTTATGCCCAGCATTCTGCAACGCCGAAGCCGACAGCCATATCTCTATCGCCGGCGAAGCCCGCAACCACACCTCTATCAACGCTGAAGTCTGCATCCACGGTCGACTCTGCCACCATGATCACGACCATGCTCTCTCACTGATTTTTGGTTTTGGGGTTTTTGATTCTCATCTTCTTAATAGGTATTTTTAAACCCCTTCTCCTTCCTCTCTAATTTCAGGTAGCAGTCTTATTTTTGTTAGGTTATTTCCCTATTTCTAATGAGTTGCGGCATTTTTGCATCCTTCAATTTCTGGTGAGTTGCGACCACATGTTTTTATAGGTGGTTTCCATGTTCATTCTTGCATCCTTCCATTTCTGTTGGTGGAGATTCTTCTTCTTCCACAAAGCATGGATAATTTCTTATCGTGAATCTGGAATAGGATTAACTTAATCGCTCCTTTTTCTGAACTACACCAAAAACCCTTGAAGTAGAAGCCATAAACTTTGGGTTGAAAGGAATTGCACTTTGAAAGGACTTGCTATACACTTGAAACTAGAAAGCGATTCCAGGTTAATTTCGTATATTGAAGTTCATAATCTTGATTCTTGATTAAGCTATTCCATGTTAATTTCTTATATTACAGCTGTTATGTTTGTATTTGGAGAAGATTGATGTTCTGTTTTTAGTTTGTTGTTGTCTTGATTATAAATTACAGCTGTTATGCTCGAACCAATCAGAGAATTATTAATACCAAAAATTGAGCAATTAGCACTTGGTCATCCTGATAACCAGATTAAATCTATTGAGCCAGAGCTCTCAAAGTCAGCAGGTATTGAGAATAACAATACGTTACAAAATTTCCAAAATGCGATAAAATCTATTAAGCTTTGTTTTCAGCAATACTTTTGAACTAAAATTAATTCGAGCGGATAGAGTGCGCATGTTTTTAGCTTTGATTGCTCATTCTAATTTAAGCTTCGATGGAATAAAACTAGAAGGAACAATACTGCTGAAATCGAATGCAATATAGCTTTAATAGTGTAAGCAGTACTGTAGTATTTGTAAAATTAGAATGAACAATCCAATGTTTAAGCTTTGCTTGGTGTAAGCAGATTGTTTTTAGCACTATGATTTTCAGCAGCATTGTTTAGTTTAGCAGTATTGTTTAAGTGAACAATCAAAGCAGTATTGTTTAAACGAACAATCTTAGTTCAACAGTATTACTTAAATGAACAAATGTTTTCACTGTAAGATATTCTTAAATGCTTTAACAGTATTGTTTACAGAGCTTTGATTAAAAGCTGGTGAAAAGTATTGTTTACAGAGCTTTGATTAAATGCTGGTGAAAGCTCTGTATATTAAATACAATCAAAGCAGTATTGTGGACAACAGAGCGTTCCTAACAATTAAAATTATGTTTGTTGTTATCTCCATTCACATGCTTCTTTAGGAGGAGAAATGTTTACCTTGAAAGTGAGGTGTACGGACAACTTATACTTCCCACACTCCTCATACTTCCCACACTTTCCACACTCTGGAATCAGCTACAGGATCAATAACAATATGTAGTTTAATATTATTTGGTTTTCTCTGGACTGAGATATCTGAATTAATTTTCTGTACAGATGTAGTGCTGAAGAAATGATTCAGTAGGTTTAATATGTGCAGCATGGATCAAGCTAGAAATACCTTCTATTAAAACGTTACCTTGCAGTTTTTGATAAAAAAATCGCAGCCTTATAGTCTTCCAAAACTGCAAGGCTGGAGTTTTTACTAAGCTGCAACCTTGCCGTTTGATAAGCTGCAAGGGTGTTGTTTTGATCAAAATTGGGTGCATTTTCTATCCAAACTGGAGTTTTTATTAAGATGGAGTTTTTATATGTTTGTCTTGAGATTTTTTGATATTCTATCAACCCATTAAATTAATAACACATCTATGTTGTCAAGGCATGCGCCTAGGCGCGCCTGAGGTGCCGGGCGCTGCTCGCTACCCCTCAGCATGGCTGAGGCGGGCGATGTGCCCCAAACGCGCACCTTACCAGCTCCTTGACGCACCAAAGCCGCGCCTAGGCACGACCAATGTTGTTGTGCACGACCAATGTTGCCGCCCATGAACAATGTTGTCGCCCCTGACCAATGTCGTCGCCCCATACTAATGTTGTCACCCCGATCATTGTCGCTGCCCCCGCCCATTCTCGCCGCCCCCGACCAATGTCGCCCACACAACTAATGTTACTGTCCATGACCAATATCACTCCCCAGGACCAATGTCGCCGTCCACGATCAATGTTGTCCTCCACGACCAAAGTCGCCCCCACGGCTAATGTTGCCCCCCATGACCAATGTCGCCCTCACGACCAATGTCGCCTCCAACAACCAATGTCGTCTTCCAAGTCCAATGTCAGTGCCTAAGACCAATGTAGCTGCCCACGACCAATGTCGCCGCCCCTCGACCCTCCTTCGACTAATGTCGCCCCCGACAAATGTTGACACCGTGACGAATGTAGCCTTGCATGAAAAATATCGCCCCCACGACGAATGTCACGCCCACGACGAATGTCGCCCCCACGACGAATGTCCCCCCACGACGAATGTCTCCCCCACGATGAATGTCGCCCCCACGACGAATGTCGCTCCCATGATAAATGTCGTACCCACGACGAATGTTGCCCACACGGGGTCCCCCGTGCACGACTGCTTGTATATATATATAGATATATATAGAGCCAATGAGAGAGAGAGCCAATGTGTGAGAGAGAGAGAGAGAGAGAGAGAGAGAGCGAATGAGAGCCAATGAGAGGGAGAGAGAGAGCCAATGAGAGAGAGAGAGCCAATGAGGATTGAGAGTGTTTTGAGTTAGTTTGGTGTTGTGTAATATACAGCTTTTGGACAATAAGGCGATTATGTGGCTATTGCCCAATAATATCTACTACCGCTGGTGGTCTCCCCAGTACTTCTGCGATATTTATTTTGACTTGTTTTACTTATTATGTTGCCGTGATAGACATAATTATATCTAATATTATGTTAGTTTTAATCATGAAAAAGACTCTATGATGATGCTTGTTAAGATTTGTCCTATTTCACATGTGTTACTTTTGCCAGTGGAGAAGATATTTGGTTATCCATTGAGGACCAAGCTAGTGTGGTGGTCCCCTTGGATACTCATATATGATGTGAATGTCTGTGAGATGGTGGACAAAGCGAACCCTTTGTGATGGTTTCTTTGGTTACCCAGATAGTTCTGACTTTTTGCATTCCTGGATTGGATAATGGGCCTCCATGTGAGCTTTAGGATCCATTTGGTTCTGCGGTGGCGGGTCAATCCGGCGGATGGAAACAGAGAGTTCGAACCGGAGGGGGGAGGTGGCTGCTCCAAACGAAGTTTTTTGGGAGCGTTTCTCAAGGCGGGCGGGTGGAAACGGAGGAAACGCCGGCGGAGGTTCATTTGTTTACCCTCCTTCAGGCGGTGTTTGCCCAAAACGGAGCTACGAAACGCCCAAATAAATAGAGCCTTAGTGAATTTCCATAATTATTTTCAGCATGTGCCTTGGAGTGATTTTTGTAGAGTTGATTTTTATGAAATTTGTGCATGTTTTCTCTTATGTTGGGTGGAATTTGATGATGGTGATTTAGATATTCATTCTCTATAACTTGAATCTTTTGTTTCCCATAAGTTAATGTTTTAGCATAGGGGTGCACAATTGTGCGTTTAGATTTGTTGTGATAGTGTGAACTTATGCTTTGTGAATTCTTATCTATAATATCTTTTAGCAACTTGATTCCTCTTTCTAATTCTTTGATTTGTTCTTTTAGGTTTTGTCATGCTTTTGTATAGGCAATTATGTTATTTTTAAGAGTTGTGATTATAAAATTAATGTGAGTTTCATAGTTATTCCTTAGTTCTTCAAATGATTCATCCATTTCTTTGATTTTAATTCTATAATTTTTGCACATAGCACAATCATTTTGCAAAGATGTAATTTTTGATTTTTGATTTTGTTCTTTTTTAGTCCCGAGTTCTCTTTCAATTACCTTAATTTTTTCTTTAAAAGTGTCACAATTGAAACATAGTTTAGAAGATCACGAAGAAGAACTAGTCACATCATAATTTGATTTCATATTACGTTGTGCTTTTAGATTTTTGTTTTCTAAACATAATTTTGAATTAGTATTTTTTTTATTTTTTCAATTTTACGTTTAGCCACATCTAGAACATGTAATGTAGACATAGAATTTGTTATAAAGGGAGAAGATTTTGTTTTTTTACCGTGCTATCGGAAGAGGCAAGATTTGAAAACAAGGTGCCTTTGAAATCTTCTTGACATTCCTCTTCCATAGTTTTGTTTTCATCTTCTCTTTCACATGATATGTTCTCTTCTTCCTTTTCACTTGATGTGCACTCCATAGATCCGTCAATGGAGGAGCTTTCATGAAGACTTATACAAGCATGCATATTTTCCATATCTTATACTTGTCCAATTCCTGTAGATGGAAAATCGTAAGTATTTTTAAGAAATTTCTAAATTTCATAAGCGATAGACAAATTATAAATAAGTTTAAAAATATTTTGGTCAAGTGCACAAAAATAGCCTATTCATTGATTTAACATTAAAAATCATTTCATTTTTATTCAGAACATTTGAGGGCTTATTAATAGTAATATTCTAAACTTATTCGCCTAAATATTAACAATTTTTTCATTTATATCTTCCATCCTTAATAATTTTCACCCATAAATAAAGACGGTGCTAAGTGATCCACTAATGACAAGTGCACTGACCGCTCAAGTAATATAAAATTAGCAAATTTTCTCAAATACCATTCTCTCAAGGAACACAGTAAGGTGGAGTCATCTTTTGAGGATGAACTTGAGATTGAAGTCCTTAAAGTCGGATGGGTTGTGGGAGATTTGATTTGGTTTGCAAAAACAAAAATAAAACTAAATTACTAAATTTCTATGCAAACTGCTATGCAATGCTTCACAAGGTGGATGACCAAGATGGCTTGCGCACAGATGGAATCAAAAAGATATGTGGAATTGAGGGTCGCAATCACCTCATCACGGAGCTCACACCTAGAAATTGCTAGTATAGCAATCTCAAACACTCATACCACAGTTGCCATAAAAGCACACCTCAAGCAACATATATAAGAATAATAACATTTCATAACAACAAAATGAAGATTAAATCAAATGTAGAGTGCAATCATCATCAGAATATAGAGAAGCTAGCTAAACACATCAAGAGGAGTCGAGCAAGAGCGAGGGATACAACCACATCTAGAGGCTTGTTGAGATTCACAGTAAGAGTCGTTGGGTTGTCAATCTGCATCCTAGCTCGGTCTTCAACTGACGTTCGGGATCCAAAAGAGATGTCACCTTCTTCCAATATACTCATCTTCTCTGGCTCTCTATCTCACGATCTGAAAATGTCCAAAGCTGTGTCCTCCTTCCTCGGCGATGAGAGTAGGGATATAATCTCCCCCTTGAAGTGCTCAAATGATACGAGGTGGACTCAGGCAAAAGTGGGAGGAAGAGTGGAAGAAAATGGAGAAAAAGCTCCCTCCGACGAAAGAAAATCGGGGTCTAGTGTGTGAACAAAATAAAACATAAATTTTATAGAGAAAAAGAGGTCGTGTGATTTTACTCATGCACAAGAAAAACCAACCATGCATAAACAAAATGCATGAGCCGACGAAGATCGCCAAAAACGGGCACTACAAAATGCACACAATCGTATGCCAAGGAAACGCACGACCGTACGATTCATTCATGAAAGAATTAACCTAGATTGGGGATCTAATATAACACCCCCATCTGTCACATAAAATATAATAGAGAGTACGGATGGGGCCCCCGCCATATTTTACGGACAGTCAACGGAGTTGCACTTTGAAACCATACCATCTCATACACATCCTAACTCAGAGTGCATTCTAGCAGAAGCAGTTTATAGTTGTAGAACCCATATACTAGGAATGTCCACTATACACAAGAATGATACATATAACATTACACGAGAGGTTCTGGCCTTAAGGCCATATAACTATTTTCTTTACAAAATGTGTCTTTCATACGCCGGCACGCAGGCTGGCCACACATGAAAATAATAAGCGTTTGGTTTTGGGCATTCGAGGGACAGCCAATCGCAACATAAGGGACTTTAGCCCGCTACTTTCCACTTGGCTCTCCAGTATGTGCATAGCACGACCCACCAAAATGTGATAAACTAAGCAACAGTCAACATTAGCTGACCAAATTATAGCGTCCCTACCCCTCACTCGGGGTGCCGTTTCTCCTTCCCTACAAGTAGCATCATATATACCTTGACACTCAGCACGTTCAATTTAAGCACCATTCTCCACAAACGTAGGCTCGATCGACCACATGCTTCGTGCACTCAAGGCACATTCTCGGTGTACCGGACTTCTCCGAGTCCCACCACCATCCATAGTTCCATACTTGATGGTTCATTCTTGAGCATTTTTCTTTTCTTTCTATGAGTCGATAACGTCAAAGGTGTTCTATTACTTTGATATTCATGCCAGTGACTCACTCCAAGTCGATCGTCATAAGGAGGTTATAGGTTAGCCATAGCCCGTTGCTCAAACCGTCAGGCCCTTAAGCCACGATGCGGGTCAACGTCCCCCTTGCCCAAGTAGAACAATTTAATTTCCCTCTTTAGTGGAAAAAATTTAAGTTCCCACTTCAAGTTGAACAATTTAAGTTTCCACGTACACACAGTGGAACAATTTAGGCTACCACTCACCTATCGACCCCTAGGTTTTCAAGAGATAAGCCTCACAAAACAATGGCCCCAGGTCTCAAAGAGACAGGCCTCTCATAGCTCACTGGGAGATATCGCCGACGATAGTACTACCGACGTGTAGTAAGGACTAGATCCTCATTTTTCCCCCATTTTGAATGTTTTCCTAGAGATCATCTCCAATACCATCGCTAAAGCATCATGTAAACCCCATGACCCCAAATTCTACACGTTTATCACAGAGTCTTCTCCGGCATGCAAAACAATTCATCAACAATCCAGGCCAACCTGTCCAGATGGGCTTCACACAACATGCCTATTCTGTACTTTGATTCCAGATTGTATATGCAATTTTTATCAGGGATCACAATGATCTACCCGCTGGAAACCACCATTTTCTTCACCTTTTGATGAGGGGTTCCATACACGTATGAAAATTGAGGACTTCACTTGCAAGACCCCCTCCCGGAACACAACACATGGACGAGGGGAGTCTTATGCCCAGAATAGCTGACTTGCGGTAGTGTCAACACACGGGTTGACCGGCACTACAAAGCGCCTATTCTGTCGGCTCTCACAAATATCATCCATGCCAATCCAACACAAAGAAATATATAAAAGTAAAAATCCGCACAAGTACAAGTCCAAAAGAAAAGAGATAGGTAGATACATAGCTCCTGAACACATCAGAGTTAAATTCCCCAAGGGCTACAACACACAGTCTCTCAAAATCTCACATCAGTAATCGATGACAGCGAGGGTATTTTCATATTAGGCCATATCCCCCTGGCCTGGCTACCCTCCCGCATAACTTGCTACTGCTCTATTTGCTGGGCATCCTCCTTAAAAGTTAGTCGTAGCAACCGTTAGTCATAAAGACTAAGTGGCTATCTCATCCTCTCACCCAATGGATCTTAGGCACCAGGATGGAGAGAGAAAAATGGTACTATATATAACAAAAAGTACAAGTATACGATATATATCTACTCATCATAAGTATAACAGTATCAGTGTACAACAGATAATAACATTATTATACATTAATAGTACTGTAAAAGTAAAGCAGTCAACCATCAACATTCAATACTACAATAAAAATAGAGCTTAACTTATAAAAATGCACACACCGATTTATAAGTTAAGGATCGACTTAACAGAAAGTAACTCATCTTATTAAAGTGCCCATAAAAAATTATATGATGAGGATCTTATGCGATGCAATGTAATTCAATGGTGGATTATGATGAACCCATGCAACTCACCCACTAAGGATTATAAAAGTTCCCATTTTTCGAGCAGGTAGCTAACCTCTTAGGTGTTGAAATTTGTGAAGTGAAAGTGGGTGAATGGAGCTCTTGGACCTATCCATGCAGACTACGCGGACAGGGTTGGTGGACAACTAGGTCGGCAGGGATGTTGTAGACGGTTTGCTCTGTAGCGGCCTGGGCAGTCTGTTCTCGTGGACTACGCGGACAGCAACGACGGTTAGCCAGGCCGGCTTGTGCTCAGCAGGCAGTTGGATCCCAGGAAGTAACCTGGAGGATAGAAACTCTATCCGCGGAGTCCGGCAGGAAGTGGACTGAAGGACTGGAGCTTGGCAGACCGGCTTGGCAGAAGCCTTGGTCTTGCTCTGGTGAAGCGGGAAGTGGAAGCCGCGGAGTCCGACAGTAAGTGAGGACTGGCCCTTGTGTCCAGTGGTGTGGAATTGGTTGGTTCTGAACCAAGTCCATGTTTGGCTCAGTCCGGAGAGATCGCGTAGTGGAGTGTGGACTGTGTCTCTGTCTGCCAAGCTCAGTAGAAGTGCTGTGTGCCTTGGTTGCGAGTTTGGGGATAAGCGGACTGAAGATTGTGTCCGCAACTGCGTGCGGGCTGGAGCTGGGTCCGCTGAGTCCGATAGCTACCTTGCTTGCAAGGACATGGACTCAGGGTATGCGAACTGGAGTTGTATGCATGGATATGCAGACTAGAGCTGTCCGCAGTATGTGCGGACTGGATCGGCGTGTCCGCTGAGTCCGATTGTTGCCTTGGTGGAAAAGCCGGTGGCTCGGGATGAGCGGACTGAAGCGGTGTGTCCGCTGAGTCTGGCAGTTACCTTGGTGGCGAGGCCGTGGGCCCGGGATGTGCGGACTGAAGCTTTGTGTCCGCTGAGTCCGACAGGTGCCTTGATGGCGAGGCTGTTGGCTCGAGATAAGCAGGCTGGAGCTGTGTCTGCGGATTGGCGAACAGTGTTGCTGCGGAGTACGGCTGTGGTGGTCTTGGCTTGGCCTTAGCGACAAGGCAGACTGGTGTTGTGTCCAGCCTTGGAGAAGCTATGGTGGACGCTATCCTGCACAGTGGCGGCGGACTGGACTGTATCCGCGGACTGCGGAGATGTCTTGCTGCGGGATGTGGCGGTAATCCTATCGGCTAGGGCGGTGACCACACTCATTATCGTGCCTATAAATAAGACCCGTGTCACATCAGGAATATGAACCCAACCTGAGAGAACCGAAGTAAGTGAACAATATCTTGAGCCCGTAACAGTTGCTGCGGACTGGACTTTTGTGTCCACGCGGTTTGATTGAGTTGACCAAAGTTGTGCTGTGCAGGTTGTGCGGATAGCGCTGGAAAGCCAGGACTTGGCTCCGATTGCGGTCAGGGACAGTGCAGACTCTGCGGTTAAGCAACAGGCGGTAAATAGCAGGTCCCATACAACGACCAGACGGTCTTCTCTTTGGCAACTTGGTTCGGGGTTCAATAAGTCGTCTGCTTCAGGCGGACTGTTCTCTTCGGCATCGCAGCTTGTGCGGTCTGGCGGCTAGGCGACCTTGCGGTTAGGCGGCTTGCAGACTGGCGGCTAGAGCTAGCATTGGAATAAGGGGTAGTCCGCGCGGCTTGGGTTGCGGTCTGGCGACCTGGCGGACTGTGCGGACTCCACAACAGTAGACCTTCGGCTTGGTGTTTGAGTCTGCGTGGCTTGTTGTCTTGTCTTGTAGTTCTTTGATTTCCCTTGGTGGTTTTGGTGAAGCATGTCTCGCCATGTATGTCTCGCGTTGTAAATAGGATTGCTGTTAATCAATAAAGACTCTTGTGCTGCATATGTTGCTGGTTGACTGACTTAAGTTGAGATAACCCCTGCTCACTACAAGTTCCAGGGAAATTTCCGCATGATCAAGGTGTGATCTTGATAGATCTGAAATATTAATTTGGCGTCAGGCTATCTTGTTGATCACCTGGAGAAAATTCAACATGGTGTTAGAGCTTGATTGGAGTGGATAAGCAGTGATCAACTGAAGTGGTTGTTGCTCTTGTGAAGAGGGAATCAGTGGTTGAACCATGGTAGTGGAAGATGCAAGTTATCTTGGAATTGAACTCCTTAGAGAGACGAACTTTGATAGGTGGAAGTCTTGTATAGAGAGCTTTCTTCTTGGCGAGGACCTTTGGGAGGTAGTATGCGGAGCAGAAAGACAAGAGACTATTGCTGGCAATGCTGAAGAGATGAGAGCTTGGAAGGAGACAATTACGAAAGCGGAGTCTATACTCAAGCAGGTGATCTCATCGGAGCTCTTGGACCACATCAGTGGATGTCGGTCAGCTGAGGATGTTTGTACTTCCCTTGATGGGTTGTTCAGGAAGGAGGTGAAGGTTGCTGCAGAGGATGGTTCTTCTACTTCATATCAGCAAGAGAAGAGTGTTTCTCCTAGGCGTGATGGGAAGAGGAAGGAAGGACCAAGGTGCTATAAGAAGCAGCATGGTCATCTCAGGAAAGAGTGCAAGGTTGTCTTGCTCTCGGCGAACGTAGCTCATGTTGGGAGTAAGGAGAAGAACTTAGTTGGGACTTCAACAAGTTCAGGTGTTGATCGGATGAAGGCCAGTGATAGTGTAGCTATCTGGCATGAAAGACTGGGGCATGTAGGGATGGACAAGCTGAAAGCAATGGTGGTAAGAAGACTCGTAAGAGGATTGCCTAGATTGTCTTCCTATGACGATGGTCAGGGGTGTGCGGGATGTGGCGGCTTGAGCGGACTCCACAGCAGTAGACTGGCGGCTTAATGTTTGAGTCCGCGCGGCTTGTGTTGTCTTGTATTTGTAGTCTCTGCTTTCCCTTGAGTGGTTGTTTGGTGAAGCATGTCTCACCATGTATGTCTCGCTGTGTAAAGAAGATTGCTGTGAATCAATAAAGACTCTTGTGCTGCATGTGTTTTCTAGTTGACTGGCTTTAGTTGAGATAACCCCTGCTCACTCCAAGGTCCAGAGAAATTTTCGCGTGATTAAGGTGTGATCTTGATAGTGCTGAGAATATTAATTTGGAATCAGGCTATCTTGTTGACCACCTAGAGGAAATTCAACATGGTATCAGAGCCAGGTTGTTGAATTTCAACATGGTATCAGAGCCAAGGTTGTTAGATTTCAACAACCTTGGAGGTTGTCCATTGTGAAGCTTATGAAGAAGGTAGAGGGATGTCAGCATGGTGAAGCTTATCGCTTTATGGTTGATAAGACACAATCCAGATGTAAAGCACCTTTGGAGGTTGTCCATTGTGCTCTGGTTGGACCGACCGTCACCACCAGTCTTGGAGGCAGCAGGTACATGCTGATATTGGTTGATGACTATTCAAGGTATACTTGGGTATACTTCATGAAGGAGAAGTCAAACATGATGCACTTGTTTGTGGAGTTCAAGAAGCTTATGGAAGGCTAGCTTGGCCTGCGGATCAAGAAGTTGAGGAAAAACATTGGTGGTGAGTTTGACTCAACCGAGTTCTCAAACTTTTGCAGAAAGCATGGGATCCGGAAGGAGCTTTCTTGTGGACATACTTCACAGCAAGGTGGTGTTGCAGCTCGGATGATCCATTGGTTGACGGAGACCTGCAAGTGTTGGCTTCAGAGTAAAGGCATTCCTAAGGCCCTTTGGGCGGAAGGAATGGCCTGTGCTGCTCATGTCATCAATCAGATGTCTCTTAGATCGATCTATATGAAGACTCCTTACGAGCTGATATTCGGGGTGAAGCCTAGTGTAAAGCACCTACGGGTGTTTGGATCTACCTGCTACGTACACACTTCGGATGCTCTCAAGACGAAGCTAGTCTTTGTTGGGTATGATGAGCAAAGGAGAAGATACTTTTTGAATCTAAATGGATTTTCATCATTATGTCTAATGTTTTGATAGTGTAATTACTTGAATGTACATTGTATTTTAATTTCTTTGAAATACATTATAATATATGTCAAGTCATTAAAAAATAAAAATGAGGACATAATT
Source organism: Platanthera guangdongensis (assembly GCA_039583875.1). Taxonomy (NCBI): domain Eukaryota; kingdom Viridiplantae; phylum Streptophyta; class Magnoliopsida; order Asparagales; family Orchidaceae; genus Platanthera; species Platanthera guangdongensis. The sequence goes on from CM077159.1 coordinate 102,557,720, forward strand.
GATATTTTTGAATGTTTCACCAAAGACAACTTTTCCCATATAATAGTGATGCAGCGATCCAGAGCCGCCCCGCTCTGGCGCAGCCAGAGGAACACGTCCGGCGATCACTACCGGGCTGCAGCCCAAGCACCGCACCCATAACCGCATCTATTCTCAGCGCGACGGGATGTTGAGGCAAGGTCTCGAACCCAGCCCCCTTGATAAAGAGCTTTCCTAACAGCTCTCATCACCAACTGAGCTGCAGCTCAGTTGGTGATGAGAGCTGTTAGGAAAGCTCTTTATCAAGGAGGCTGGGTTCGAGACCCCGCCTCAACATCCCGCCGCACTGAGAATAGGCGCGGTCATGGGTGGGGTGCTTGGGCTGCAGCCCGGCAGTGTCGCCAGAAACGTGGTCCTCTGGCTAGGCCGAGTAGGTCCGACCGAGAGGGGCGGCTCGGGGCTACTGCATCAAAAAACTGCACTTTTTTGATGCCGTAGCCCCGAGCCGCCCCTCTCGGTCGGCCCTACTCTGCCTAGCCAGAGGACCACGTTCTGGCGACCACTGCCGGGCTGCAGCCCAAGCACCCCACCCATGACCGCGCCTATTCTCAGCGCGGCGGGATGTTGAGGCGGTGTCTCGAACCCAACCCCCTTGATAAAGAGCTTTCCTAACAGCTCTCATCCCCAACTGAGCTGCAACTCAGTTGGTGATGAGAGCTGTTAGGAAAGCTCTTTATCAAGGGGGCTGGGTTCGAGACCCCGCCTCAACATCCCGCCGCGCTGAGAATAGGAGCAGTCATGGGTGGGGTACTTGGGCTGCAGCCCGGCAGTGGTCACCAGAACGTGGTCCTCTGGCTAGGCCGAGTAGGGCCGACCGAGAGGGGCGGCTTGGGGCTACTGCATCAAATAGTGATATATATATATATTATATATATATATATATATATATATATATATATATATATATATATATATATATATATATATCCACTATATAGAAAATATAAACTCATGAGTTCGAAATTATAATAGTCATCTGATCATTGATTGATAATTCTACTGTTGTATGATCGAACTCAATCAAACCGTACTCTCTCTCCACATTTCACTAGGTTTCCTAAACCTACTACTAGAGTGTCCTAAACTTATGTGAAATTATATTTTTGCCTTTTCAATTCGAAAAAATTAAAGCAGACCCGCCCAATATATCATCCCGCCCAGTACAGCCCTACATGCCAGTCTAGCCCACCAGACCCAAAATGGTCCTGCTTAGCCCGCCTATAATGTCCAACTTCAAATAATTATAGCTGGGTTTTGTATTTATACTTGAAACTTTAATCCTTCTACCTGATGTGGGACTAAATGAAACATATAATTAAAAAAACACGTGTGTGTGTTGAGAATCAAATCACTAACCTCTTGTTCAAAGAAACTCGTCTTAACTCTTACACCACGAAAGAATTTGTGTAAGACTATCAACGCTGTTAACCCAGAAATCGACGATCCTTCCCAAGGTAGCCAGCTGGCTAGTCGCGACCTTCAGATTCTCCCTAATGTTCGCGACAAGTCTAAGTGTAGGCGGGCAGTTTTCCCTGTCCGCCTAGGTCGCCTAGCAACCGCGTGTCCTGCGGGGCAGTGGGCTGTTCCCATAGCCCACCCTCGCAGGCCACGCGGTTAGGCCTGCTAACCGTGCAACGTTCTGTCTTGCAGGAGGCAACCTACCATCAGGATCCCACCCGCAAGGGGCGGGCTACCACTGATGTCCACCGAGACTGCGCAAGGCGGACTGCCAGGAGCAAATTTTCCCAGAGGCGGCCTTCGCTCCGCCAGCAGCAGGGGCAGACTCCCCCTGGAGTCCACCCATCCGCCCGCCAGACGGGGCGGCCTCCGCTCCGCCAGCAGCAGGGGAGGACTCCCCCTGGAGTCCGCCCAGTCCGCCCGCCAGACGGGGCGGCCTCCGCTCCGCCAGCAGCAGGGGCGAACTCCCCCTGGAGTCCGCCCAGTCCGCTCGCCAGAAGGGGCGGCCTCCGCTCCGCCAGCAGCAGTTGCGGACTCCCCCTGGAGTCCGCCTAGTCCGCTCGCCATACGGGGCAGCCTCCGCTCCACCAGCAGTAGGGGCGGACTCCCCCTGGAGTCCGCCCTGTCCGCCGGCCAAACGGGGCGGCCTCCGCTCCGCCAGCAGCAGGGGCAAACTCCACCTGGAGTCCGCCCATCCGCCCGCGAGACGGGGCAGCCTCCGCTCCGCCAGCAGCAGGGGCGGACTCCCCCTGGAGTCCGCCCAGTCCGCCCGCAAGACGTGGTGGCCTCCGCTCCGCCAGCAGCAGGGGCGGACTCCCCCTGTAGTCCGCCCAGTCCGCCCGCCAGACGGGGAGGCCTCCGCTCCGCTAGCAGCAGGGGAGGACTCCCCCTGGAGTCCGCCCAGTCCGCCCGCCAGACGGGGCGGACTCCGCTCCGCTAGCAGCAGGGGCAGACTCCCCCCAGAGTCCGCCCAGTCTGCCCAGTCCACCCGCCAGACGGGGAGGCCTCTGCTCCCCCAGCAGCAGGGGCGGACTCCCCCTGGAGTCCGCCCATCCGCCCGCGAGACGGGGCTTCCTCCGCTCCGCCAGCAGCAGGGGCGGACTCCCCCTGGAGTCCGCCCAGTCCGCCCGCCAGATGGGGCGGCCTCCGCTCCGCCAGCAGCAGGGGCGGACTCCCCATGGAGTCCTCCCAGTCCGCCCGCCAGACGGGGCGGCCTACTCTCTGCCAGCATCAGGGGCGGCCTCCGCTCCGCCAGCAGCAGGGGAGGACTCCCCCTGGAGTCTGCCCGTCCGCTCGCAAACTGGGGCGGCCTCCGCTCCGCCAGCAGCAGGGGAGGACTCCACCTTGAGTCCGCCCAGTCCGCCCGCCAAACGGGGCGGCCCCCGCTCCGCCAGCAGCAGGGGCGGACTCCCCCTGGAGTCCTCCCAGTCCGCCCGCCAGACGGGGCGGCCTCCGCTCCGCCAGCAGCAGGGGCGAACTCCCCATGGAGTCCGCCCAGTCCGCCCGCTAGACGGGGCGTCCTCCGCTCCGCCAGTAGCAGGGGCGGACTCCCCCTGGAGTCCGCCCAGTCCACCCGCCAGACGGGGCAGCCTCCACTCCGCCAGCAGCAGGGGCAGACTCCCCCTGGAGTCCGCCCAGGCCGCCCTCCAAACGGGGTGGCCTCCGCTCCGCCAGCAGTAGAGGCGGAGTCCCCCTGGAGTCCGCCCAGTCCGCCCGCCAGACGGGGCGGCCTCCGCTCCGCCAGCAGCAGGGGCGGACTCCCCCTGGAGTCCGCCTAGTCCGCCCGCCAGACGGGGCGGCCTCCGCTCCGCCAGCAGCAGGGCGGACTCCCCCTGGAGTTCGCCCGCCCGCCCGCGAGACGGGGCAGCCTCCGCTCCGCCAGCAGCAGGGGGGACTCCCCCTGGAGTCCGCCCAGTCCGCCCGCCAGACGGGGCGGCCTCAGCTCCGCAAGCAGCAGGGGCGGACTCCCCCTGGAGTCCGCCTAGTCCGCCCGCCAGACGGGGCAGCCTCCGCTCCGCCAGCCCCAGGAGCGGACTCCCCCTGGAGTCCGCCCGTCCGCCCGCAAGACGGGGCAGCCTCTGCTCCCCCAGCAGTAGGGGCGGACCCCCGTGGAGTCCGTCCAGTCCGCCCGCCAGAAGGGGCGGCCTCCGCTCCGCCAGCAGCATGGGCGGACTCCCCCTAGAGTCCGCCTAGTCCGCCCGCCAGACGGGGCGGCCTCCGCTCCACCAGCAGCAGAGGCAGACTCCCCCTGGAGTCCGCCCAGTCCGTCCGCCAGACGGGCGGCCTCCGTCCCAGCAGGGGCAGACTCCCCCTGGAGTCCGCCCAGTCCGCCCGCCAGACGGGCGGCCTCCGTCCTTTACCGGCCTCCTGCCGCTTGCTTCGCCCGCCAGCCTGGCAAACTCATTTTTCCAGTCCGCCGAGTCAGCGCAGGTCGTAAAGATGATGTCACTGGGCCCTGCTTCTAGTTGATCTTCCCCGGGCCTATAAATAGCCCATAATGCCTCTCATTTTAGGGGGGACGAGGCGCAGGAGGAAAACTGTAGCTTTCCAGCAAGCTCTGCGGACTCAGTTTTTCCAGTCCTCCACAGTTGATCCAGCAAGCTCTGTGGACTCAGTTTTCCAGTCCTCCACAGTTAATCAAGCAAGCTCTGCGGACTCAGTTTTCCAGTCCTCCACAGCTATTGGCAGCCTCTTTTCCTTAGCCTCTGGCAACTCCTTCCTTAACCGCCAGCTTCCCCCTTTGTACCCTTTATTGCTTTTTCATGTAAAGGTGCATTAGCAAGCTGTAATCTTGTTTCTTGATCAGAGGAAAAGCCCGTCGCAAGAGTGACATTTAAGCCGCGACGGGCGAAGTCTGTTGTTGCCGCTGCTAGCGGCCCCCCACTCTCTCTCTTTGCTCAGCTAGCCTTGCTCTCTGCTCAGCTAGCTTGCTCTCTGCTCAGCTAGCTTGCCCGCTGCTCAGCACGCTTGCTCTCTGCTCAACAAGCTTGCCCTCTGCTCAACAAGCTCTCTCTGCTCAGCTAGCCTTGCTCTCTGCTCAGCTAGCTTGCCCTCTGCTCAGCAAGCTTTTCCTCTGCTAAGCTAGTTCCTCGCTGCTCATTAAGCTTCTTCGCTGATCGATCGTCATAGTAACTGTCTACTCGACAGCTCCTGATCATCCTCCTCTTCTCCTCAGCCTTCCCGGCTGCTCTCGGCAACCCTCTCCTCTATCCCCATAACCTTCATCCTCTTCCTCTCCTAGCCCGTGAGACCGAACACGCTTCCTCCGTGTTAGGTGTCCGGTGCCATTTTCGTGCATCAACAGTTAACACGCGACCTTCAAATCCGGACAGACAGTGAAAACTGACAGTTAGCCATGACAGACCACCAACTAGCTGAGAACCTTGCACCAAGCCCCAGTGAAGATCCCCTCTGGGAGGCCTTCGGGCAATCGCGCCGTGAGAATGCTCGGCAATTCCAAGTAATCAACCAAATGCTTGCTGCAATCACACAACGATTAGACACTCATCCTACAGCAGCCCCAGCTTCTCCAGCTGCTCCAATCAATCCAACATCCGAGACTCCCCAAGCTTATCCACCAGCTTGCCCACCGTTCTATCCTCCTTACACTCCAACCTTTCCGCAAGGGCCTGCAGCCTCTTTGTGATCTCAAGATGAAGAGTTTGCAGCTCATCAAAACTTCTTCCGGGGAGCAGCCCGAGGAAGCCCTGTAAGGTTTCTCAACTTTCAGGGAAGTCATCCTTACCCATCAGCTCCTGCCTTTGCTCCTACAACAACTTTTCTCTTTTATTCCCCTGCTTCCTTTGCAGCTGCAGCTTATGCTCCCTTTAATCCTTATGCTGTAGGAGAACAGGAAGAGCCACCACCCTTTACCGAGAGCATTCGCCACGAACCTACTCCAGCAAACTTCAGAGAACCTCGACTGCCAATCTACACTGGAGAGACTGATCCAGTGAAACACCTTCATGCCTTTGAGTCAGCTGTTGCTCTCAAAACCCTTACAGATGCAACTAAGTGCAAGCTCCTTGTCACTACTTTTGATGGGCAAGTGACGGACTGGTTCTATGGCCTTCATCATCACTCCATCACTTCCTTCGCTGATCTGCGAAGGGAGTTCTTGCCTAGGTTCTCTACCTCAACCAAGAGAAAGGGCGGTCCTGAAGCCCTCTTTGAGATCAAGCAGCGCGGGAATGAAACTTGGTCTCAATTCGTTGATCGATTCCAGAGAGAGATTTTGGACATCGAGATTGTTGATCAAGAAATGTACCGAGTGGCTCTTATCCACGGTCTCCGTGAAGGGCCTCTCAAGTTTGAAGCCAATGTTCAAGCGCCGAGAACATACCAAGAATTAATTGCCTTAGCCAACTCGTACATTCAGGGAGAAAAGAGCAACCCAGGCTTCGTATCCAAGCTCTTATCCGAGGAAGATCTCTCTCACAAGCATCCTCCAAGGTCTCCTCATAATCATTTTCCAACTCACTCAAGAAAGGAGAAAAGGTTTCAATGCCATCGATACTCCTTCCCAAGCCGTGATCGTGCTCAAGACCCATTACTACCATTAGCTCCGTCTTCACAAGCAGCAGCAGTTCATCATCGACAAGACAACGACTTGCATGAGTCTGATCTCGACGAGGCAATGCAAGAAGTAATCCAGATTATAAAAGATAGGGCAAACTACAAGAAGCCCTATCGACCAGCCGATCAAAGTTCTAGAGACTCCGAACCATATTGTGAATTTCACAAAGAGTCAGGTCACCTAACAAAAGACTGCCGAGCACTCGGCCAGCTTGTGCAAAGGATGCTCCAGCAGGGTAAGATGCGTGACCTGCTTCCCAAAGAAGATCGCCCTGATCCAGCAATCTCAATGGGCAAAGAAGTTGCAGATGTTCCTTGCTCCTCAAAACGAGTGAACCTAGTCGAAGAACCTCCTCTCCTCGTTGTTAACAACACTATAGAATGTTTCGACGCCGACGACGAGGGTGTGCTTGGAAGGCTATTCTAAGCCAACAATGGACATCACTGCTCCATAAAGCTCCTCACAACCTTGATGGGTTATCTCAACTTTTGCCTTTACTCTTTTCAAACATTTTCATTTTGCAAAACACTTCTCAGTGTTCATTCTTGCTTTTCAACATAGATTTTATCAGAGATCTCGTACTGACACAGTTACCCTCTTGTGATGCTTCCTCCTCTATTTTTCTTTTTGTCGAAGAGATCACTACACCAATGAGATATCGTCGAGTCTGGAATGCTCCCTCCGTGGATTGTTCCCTGACATGACCGCTTTGACCACATATGGCGGGAGTATACCCATATGTGTAGTGGGAGCCGTTCAATCTACGATGTTGGGCTTCAGACTTTGGATCCTAGCCGGCATCTGACACAGAGTGTGTGCTAGGGGAGCCCCATGTGTTAGCTCTGCTGTGCTTCGCAAAGGATACATTACAGTTACGGTGATCTTTGCTTGACAAGCAATGACGATCAAGCGGAGCCTTGTCTCTTTGATCATCTCACAACTGTGATGGCCGAGCACTCTCTGGTACTCTCGATCCGTGCCTTCGCGGTTTCCACAATTCCACTGATCAATCCACAGACAAGCAATAGGCCACTTGGCGCAACTAGTCTCATTGATCAGTGATGATTGTACCCGAGGCAAGAGAGCAGTGTATCTAGCGATCCTTCTCAGGATTCTCCTTGCTTTTCTCTTTTGTGCCCTCCTAGAGGATGCGTGACCAGCCCGCTTCGAGTAGGACTATACTCGGGATGACCTTTCTTAGGCAAGCAATGAATAAGACCCACGGGGAACACCTGTGGCAGCATTCAGCCTTCTTTAGCCACTTCCGAGTATATCCCTCTTTTTGTCAACTGCCTTCTTTCACAGGTGAACAGGTTAATCTGACCTCTTAAAAGGATTAGCAAACATCCGCTTTGCTCGCGCTCATCTCATATACATTTCTTGCTCAAGCTCTCTCAGATGATGACTCACAAGCTCTCTACTTATGCAAGCTCTCTTACTCTCATCTTTCATATACATTGCTTGCTCAAGCTCTATCAGATGATGATTCACAGAGCTATTCTTTACTCTTATCAAAATCTAATGGCGTCATACATTAATCGAAGAATCTCACACTCCTTGATCATCAATCCATGCTATTGCAATATAGTTAAGATGGGCAGAATTCGTCAAACTTTTTCTCTGCCAATATGATCATATCTATCAACAGTCAGCTCTTGACTCATTGCTCTAAAGATGACATCTCTAATATAATAAGAAGATTGCTATTCTGGTTTGTTCTTCATTTGATTATTAGTAGAATTCGTCAAGCACTTCCCCGGCTATTTGGTCAACGTCCACCTTACCTCATCAACAGTTAACATCTGCAAACCTCATCCAGGTACTTGCAATTTAGTTCATTATGATATGCATGCTGTTCACTCTTTCTCTTTGCAGTGACCAATAGATGCTTTCAAGCTTCTTCACAGGTACCTGCAAGCTACTTTTATATCCCATTTTTGCTTCTAACATCTCTTTTACAGAAAGCAGCAGACGCTTGCAAGCCTCCATCAGGTACTTGCGAGTTATTATGCTCCTATGTTTTCTTCTCACTTTCATTTTGCAGGACTCAGTAGAAGATACGTCTTCGTGTTGCAAAGGCAAACTCAGGTATGCGTGAAGCGTACCTTCCATTCATGTCTTCGTTAACTTTTCCTTCGCAGGAAAAAGACAGGAAATAACAACCTTCTTAGGAGAGACATTAGGTTCTATCTCCCCTTGTCTCTTCTTCCTTTGGGGTGGATCACGATTTTCGTGGGACTCCAATTTTTTCGAAGTTCCCTTCGGAAATTAAAAAGTGCGGGGATTATGTTAACCCAGAAATCGGCGATCCTTCCCAAGGTAGCCAGCTGGTTAGTCGCGACCTTCAGATTCTCCCAGATGTTCGCGACAAGTCCAAGTGTAGGCGGACAGTTTTCCCTGTCCGCCTAGGTCGACTAGCAACCGCGTGTCCTACGGGGCGGCGGGCTGTTCCCATAGCTCACCCTCGCAGGCCACGCGGTTAGGCCTGCTAACCGTGCAGCGTTCTTCCTTGCAGGAGGCAACCTACCGTCAGGATCCCACCCGCAAGGGGCGGGCTACCACTGATGTCCACCGAGTCTGCGCAAGGCAGACTGCCAGGAGCAAAATTGCCCAGAGGCGGCCTCCGCTCCGCCAGCAGCACAGGCGACTCCCCCTGGAGTCCACTCGTCCGCCCGCCAGACGGGGTGGCCTCCGCTCTGCCAGCAGCAGGGGCGGACTCCCCCTGGAGTCCTCCTAGTCCGCCCCCTAGACAGGGCAGCCTCCGCTCCGCCAGCAGCAGGGGCGGACTCCCCCTGGAGTGCACCCAGTCCGCACGCCAGACGGGGCGGCCTCCGCTCTACTAGCAGCAGGGGCGGACTCCCCCTGGAGTCCGCCCAGTCCGCCCGCCAGACGGGGCGGCCTCCGCTCCGCCAGCAGCAGGGGCGGACTCCCCCTGGAGTCCGCCCGTCCGCCCGCGAGGCGGTGCGGCCTCCACTCTGCCAGCAGCAGGGGCAGACTCTCCCTGGAGTCCGCCCAGCCCGCCCGCCAGACGGGGCGGCCTCCGCTCCGCCAACAGCAGGGGCGGACTCCCCCTGTAGTCCGCCCAGTCCGCCCTCCAGACGGGGCGGCCTCCGCTCCGCCAGCAGCAGGGGCAGACTCCCCCTGGAGTCCGCCCAGTCCGCCCGCCAGACAGGGAGGCCTCTGCTCCGCGAGCAGTAGGGGCGGACTCCTCCCAGTCCGCCCGCCAGACGGGGCGACCTCCGCTCCGCTAGCAGCATGGGCGGACTCCCCCTGGAGTCCGCCCGTCCGCCCGCGAGACGGGACGGCCTTCGCTCCGCCAGCAGCAGGGGCGGACTCCCACTGGAGTCCGCCCAGTCCGCCCGCCAGACGGGGCGGCCTCTGCTCCGCCAGCAGCAGAGGCGGACTCCGCCTGGAGTCCGCCCAGACCGCCCGCCAGACGGGGCGGCCTCCGCTCCACCAGTAGTAGGGGCGGACTCCCCCTGGAGTCCGCCCAGTCCGCCCGCCAGACGGGCGGCCTCCGTCCCAACAGGGGCGGACTCCCCCTGGAGTACGCCCAGTCCTCCCGCCAGACGGGCGGCCTCAGTCCTTTACCGGCCTCCTGCCGCTTGCTTCGCCCGCCAGCCTGGCGGAGTCATTTTTCCAGTCCGCCGAGTCCACGCAGGTCGTCAAGATGACATCACTGGGCCCCGCTTCTAGTTGATCTTCCCCGGGCCTATAAATAGCCCCCAATGCCTCTCATTTTAGGGGGGACGAGGCGCATGAGGAAAACTGCAACTTGCCAGCAAGCTCTGCGGACTCAGTTTTCCAGTCTTCCACAGTTGATCCAGCAAGCTCTGCGGACTCAGTTTTCCAGTCCTCCACAGTTGATCAAGCAAGCTCTGCGGACTCAGTTTTCCAGTCCTCCACAGCTATTGGCAGCCTCTTTTCCTTAGCCTCTAGCAACTCCTTCCTTAACTGCCAGCTTCCCCCTTTGTACCCTTTATTGGTTTTTTATGTGAAGGTGCATTAGCAAGTAGTAATCTTGTTTCTTGATCAGAGGAAAAGCCCGTCGCAAGAGTGACATTTAAGCCGCGGCGGGCGAAGTCTGTTGTTGCCGCTGCTAGCGGCCCCCCTCTCTCTGCTCAGCTAGCCTTGCTCTCTGCTCAGCTAGCTTGCTCTCTGCTCAGCTAGCTTGCCCTTTGCTCAGCAAGCTTGCTCTCTGCTCAGCAAGATTGCCCTCTGCTCAACATGCTCTCTCTCTGCTCAGCTAGCCTTGCTCTCTGCTCAGCTAGCTTGCCCTCTGCTCAGCAAGCTTTTCCTCTGCTAAGCTAGTTCCTCACTGCTCATTAAGCTTCTCCGCTGGTCGATCGTCATAGTAACTGTCTGCTCGACAGCTCCTGATCATCCTCCTCTTCTCCTCAGCCTTCCCGGCTGCTCTCGGCAACCCTCTCCTCTATCCCCGCAACCCCTTTGACAAGCGCTTGCTCCACTCTCGAGCACTCAGAAGCTTCCTTCCTTCCTCTTCCCCCGCAACCTTCATCCTCTTCCTCTCCTAGCCCGTGAGACCGAACACGCTCCCTCCGTGTTAGCTGCCCGGTGCCATTTTCGTGCATCAACAAACGCATATTTAATTTATAGCATTCGACGCTTGTTGATTAAATTGTTAGCTAACACTTGACTTAATTACATTAGACTGACCCATTTAATATTTTAGATTGTTTGAAGTTGGCTTAATTAAATTATATTGTTTGATTAATTAATTTAAATCTATACTGTTTTAACGGGGGCGGGCGAAGCCCACCGTGGGGTGCAGGCGAAGCCCGCCGACGCTGACGGGGTACTATCGCGCTTGACCGTATGGGCGGAGCCTCTTATCGGGCACTTGATAGGTTAAAACTCCAAAAATATTTACGGTCACGCGGCGACCCGACGGTTTTATTTAAGTAGAAAAACGGATTTGGTTTTTATTTAGAAAACGGGACGCACGTATTTATTTATTTGGATATAAAAAGATGTGATCGAGTTTTAACGAAAGAAGGCAAGTGCACCTATCGTGAGTAGTACAGGATATTCCGGGTGGAATATCGAGGTCGTATTATTCTCGGGGTCGGTTCGATTATTTCTACTCTTCCCTGGAGGTGACTATTATTTCACCGATAATTAACTTGTCGGGTTATATTTTATATATAATAAAAATGACAAAAAAATAAAAAGGAAAATGAAAGCAATAAAAAGAAAGCTTGAAGGTGGAGCCGATGAAGAGCTTAGCTCGAGGGCATCGAAAAAACAATTGAACTAAAATATACATTTAATAAAAAGAGCTCCTAAATTTCTAATTAATTAAGGCGGAGACTTGGCCGTGGAGGTTCCACTAAAATGAGCTCACCTATATCTAGGACTATCGCTCACCTGAACATTAAGACTATTCGACCGGGCTCTCGATCGACGACGGATTCCTCTTAATGCCCGCAATACGCTAAGAGCCCCGCTATTGGGTGGGGAACCCAATCCGATAGAGTTAGCTCACCTCCTCTCTCGAGGGTTAGTGCGGAACTTTCTTTTCCAAGGGGTGATCGGTCCATATGCACGGCCTCTCGGCTAGCTAGCATATGGACTACGGAAATAGGGCCCACATATCGATTATGTGGTCCTACGCGTTGTAAACCCTAGACAAACCTTAAGTACTTTTAATTAATTAGAAAAATACGACCTTTAATTATTTTAAGCTATTTTATCTGTCCCAATGCTCATCGATATCGAGGGCTAAGAACAGTTATCCACTCATCGGAATGGAGACGGCTTGCGAGGAAAGCAATAAATAAAGCAGAAAAGGAAAGCAGTAAATGAAAGCGATAAAAGAAAGCAGTAAAAAAAGCTGAAAATTGCAAGTCCTACTCAACCGAGTAGGACTGAAGAAAGCTGTAAATTGCGAGTCCCGGCCCAAGTGCGTGGGCGGGAGAAATGAAAGCAGTAAAACACACACACGCAAGTCCTACTCAAATGAGTAGGAGAAAATAAATGCGGGTCCTACTAAACCGAGTAGGACAAAATAAATGCAACACACGCACACACTCTCTCGACTTGAAAGTAAAACACACGCACTCTACTGAATTTAAAACTCACACACAAAACATAAAGTAAACACACTCACACACTCTACTGAAAAGGAAATAAAAGCAATGCGCCATTTAACTCTTAACGAGTAGGCGGAAATAAATGCTTACTCACACAGAAATGAATAAAAAAAACTAAGTTACCTAAAAATTTAAACAACTGCATTTCTACCGCCAGAATGCGGTAGAAATGCATAAAAAAGTGAAAATAAAAATTAAACGAGCGAAAAAGTTTGCAAATAAACGCAAATTGAAAGAGCTCGGAAAATTAAAACGAATACATTTCTACCGCTAGAATGCGGTAGAAATGCATAAAAAGAGAGCGAAAAAATTAAAAGAGCAAAAGTTTAAAATGAAAAACTAAGTGCATGAAAAATTAAAACAACTATATAATCATTCCTATAACTCCGTAAAACTGATTAAAAAGTGAAAATAAAATGAAAAGAACGAAAAAGTTTTACATTCTAAAAAGAAAAATCTAAGTTAAAAGAAATGAAAATCACCTTGAAATCATTTTTACGGGTTTATAACAATGAAATTGAAAGCTATAAAAACCTAAGTTAATAAAACTAAGTAAGAAAATTAACTAAAACATAAAACTAAAAAGCTAAGCTCATACACACACACACCCATTTTAAAAGACGGGTTTTACAACAAAAATTAAATAGCTATTATGAAGATGAAAACATCTACTTAACAATAAAAAGAAGAAATAACATTTTACTCTCATACATACACACGCGTATAAAAAAAGAGAACGAAAAAACTAAGTTAAAACAAGAAAGAAATAAGATTGCATAAGAGTAGCCACATAGTTGAAGTCCAAATCCATAAAAAGAGAGAAAATCTACAATTTTATTAAGCTAAAAACAAAGATTACAAAGCTAAGAAAATATAGGAGAGAGGGAGGAATTTCCCTTACATAGCATTTGGACTCATCCGAGCAGCATAACTCCTATACAAAATGGTTCAAAAGAAGGAACATAATTACATACAGCAAGGGGCTATTTATAGGGACAAAATTCATGGGACACGCCCTCTGACACGGGCGTGTCAGGGGGCGTGTCGACACTATTCATGATTGCGGCCGTCGATTTGACATCAAAGTGGACTTCGGGCTGGACACGTGTCGGTCACGCGTTGGTCACGCCCCAGGTCATGAGCGTGACGTTGGGCACACTCGGGGAGGTGGATTTGGGCGCGGGTCGCGCCGAAAGTCGTCGTGCGGGTCTTGTCGGCCAGGTGGAGAAGTCACGCCCCAGGTCACGAGCGTGACTCTAGGCGTGTCGGGCGACACTCGACAAACGTCGAGCGAAAAATGTCGAGTTGAAAATCGTCAAGCGGGTGGACACGGGTTTGGTCACGGCTTCGGTCGCGCCCCGTGTCGGGTGACACGGGCGTGTGGCCGGGCGTGTCATGCTTTTCACTTCAGAAATTTGCTATTTCAAGGGATTTTGAGCTGTCACGCCCTGGTCACGGGCGTGATCAAAATGACACGGGCGTGTACTGCCCAATTTTGGCAGATTTTGGAATTTTTCTGAAAAATAAAATCAAGTAAGTTAGGAAAATATTTACAATAAAAGGAGCATTTTATTGAATAAAAACAAGTAAAAAATTACAAAAATAAATGAAAACAACTAAATTAATGTACAAAAAATAGGTATATTTACAATTCATCAAATACCCCCATACTTAATCTTTTGCTATTCCAGAGCAAAAGTTGGAGATGAACTTATAAGGAATTAAGGAAATTCTAAGTTTAGCTACCGCTTGAATTAATTAAAAGTAAAATCAAAATAAACATCCGGGGTTAAAGAATTAAATCCTAATTTATGAAATGTTATGAATATAGGAAGAGTTTCAAAAAGCCTTCTAGATAAAATAAAATAGAAAGCAAAAATTTATTTTTGTTAGTTTAACAAAGATGTATTGAATTTATATAAAAAACTCTAGCTTAAAAGAAGTTAAAGAAAATAATGCAATTTAAAAATTATGCTCTCAAAAAATTTTAAATTAATTCTAGAATCATTGAAATAAGCTAAGTAGTTTGGTGGTTTTATGAAGAGGGCTTGGATTTAGAGGCGAGGTAATTTTTTCTCGAAGCTCTCTATATATTTTCTTTTGAATAATTAGGAAAATGAAATCATATTTTCCTAACATAAATTTTTTTTCTTCATAAATAATAAATAACCCAATGTATATGTGTAGGAGTAATGAATTTTATCCTTTTACTCCATAACATATAATCTTTTTAAATATTGGGTGCCTATGTTTACGGAATGAAATCTTATTCCCATTGACATAAGATATTTTAAGGGATAGGGGTAAACATGTCAAGTAAGACATGAAAAAAATGGAAGTGGGTTTATTTTTTCAAAAAAAAAAAACTAGCTTTTAATAAAAAAAGTTTTGAGAGCAACCTTTTTAAAATGAACGTTCCAATGTTTCTAAAAACATGAAGAAATAATTGAAATCCATGGATGTTATTTTCTAACATAAAAACGAGCTTCTATTTATAAAAATTAGAACTGGTGGTGAAAAATAAGTTCTCTATTATAAGGAAAAGACATAAACAATTCTTTAAAACTTAACCTCAGACACTTAAATCTATCGAACTTTAATTAATAAACGAATAGTAAGCAAAGAATAATTAATATTCGCATATAAATTAACTCTAAACTAGTTTTTTGGAAAGCAAAAAAGGTTAAGAAATGATATATTCGATTTATTTTGTTACATAATTTAACAAAATATTTTTTGGAATTTTTAGAATTTTTAACATTTGTTTTGAATTTTGATTATCGTCTTTTTTGTGAATTTTTATAGTTATTGTCTTTTTTTGATGCGTTTTTTGATAAGTTATTTATAAAAAAGAAGAAAGAAGATAGTGGGGAAAGAGAGAGATTAATTTTTTTTTAAATAATGTACAAAGTAAAAACTCGAAGGTGGCCCGCGAACAGACTCTTATTTGGGTGGTTGGTTCGATGAGTCGATCGCCGCGGGTATGCAAAAAACCGAGCTTTTATAAATAAGAAGATGGGGGGGGGGGAGAGAAAGATTAATTTTTTTACAAAAAATATTTACAAAGTAAAAGAATTCATTTTTTTGAATTTTTATTTTATGAATTTTTTTGAACTTTTTGTTTTATAACTTTTTTTAAGTTTTTTTTATTATAAAAATAATGTAAATTTTTTTTGAGTTTTTGATTTTTGCATTTTTTTGTATTTTTTGTTAAGTACAGAATATAAAAAGTGCAGAATAGGAAAACACCCCCATACTTAAACACAACATTGTCCCCAATGTTGCAATCTAAGTATGCAGAACAGATAATATACAATTAAAAGATGTACAAAAACAAAAATAAAAAGAGAGGGTAGAAGCTTCCCTTAGATGAGTGCGGGAGGCCCGGGTTGAAACCCTGCATTATTATTAGAAGAGGAAAGAATAACAAAACAATAATAGAAAAAACAAAAAACGAAAAATTCAGCTAAAAGGTTGCGGGCGATATGGGGCAAGTGCGTGGTTGACGCGAAGGTAGCTAAGGCCTTAGCTATATGAGCGTGATAGAAATGAGCTCCCCTAGCGCTCAAAATAGGGTTAAGCGCACCGAAACGACAAAATAAATATTTAATGTTTAAGAAAAAAAGATTTATTTATTTATTTAAAGAGGTTGTTAATGTAATATTGTTGTTTTTGATAAAAAAAATATTTTGGGTTTTTGATTGTGTTAGTAGAAAACGACGTCATTTCAAAAAATATTTTATAAATAATAATAATAATTTGATGAATAATTTTTTTTATTTTTAAGTTTTTTAAAGTAGTTTATTATTATTATTATATATATATATTTTTTTATAATAAGTTAAAATTAATAGATTTCCAGGGTTCAAAATAACCACTCGAAAAACTCCCCGACAACGGCGCCCAAAACTTGATAGGTTAAAACTCCAAAAATATTTACGGTCATGCGGCGACCCGGCGGTTTTATTTAAGTAGAAAAGAGGATTTGGTTTTTATTTAGAAAACGGGGCGCATATATTTATTTATTTGGATATAAAAAGATGTGATCGAGTTTTAACGAAAGGAGGCAAGTGCACCTATCGTGAGTAATACAGGATATTCCTGGTGGAATATCGAGGTCGTATTATTCTCGGGGAGGTTCGATTATTTCTACTCTTCCCTGGAGGGGACTATTATTTTACCGATAATTAACTTGTCGGGTTATATTTTATATATAATAAAAATGACAAAAAAAATGAAAATGAAAATGGAAGCAATAAAAAGAAAGCTTGAAGGTGGAGCCGATGAAGAGCTTAGCTCGAGGGCATCGAAAAAACAATTGAACTAAAATAAAAATTTAATAAAAAGAGCTCCTAAATTTCAAATTAATTAAGGAGGAGACTTGGCCGTGGAGGTTCCACTAAAATGAGCTCACCTATCTCTAGGACTATCACTCACCAGAACATTAAGACTATTCGACCGGGCTCTCGTCCGACGAAGGATTCCTCTTAATGCCCGCAATACGCTAAGAACCCCGCTATTGGGTGGGGAACCCAA
The DNA here is from genome assembly GCA_039583875.1 of Platanthera guangdongensis. Lineage (NCBI taxonomy): Eukaryota > Viridiplantae > Streptophyta > Magnoliopsida > Asparagales > Orchidaceae > Platanthera > Platanthera guangdongensis. The sequence continues at coordinate 102,574,442 of CM077159.1, forward strand.
TCCGGTAGAGTTGGCGCGCCTCCTCTCTCGAGGGTTAGTGCGGAACTCTCTTTTCCAAGGGGTGATCGGTCCATATGCACGGCCTCTCGGCTAGCTAGCATATGGACTATCGAAATAGGGCCCACACATCGATTATGTGGTCCTACGCGTCGTAAACCCTAGGCAAACCTTAAGTACTTTTAATTAATTAGAAAATTACGACCTTTAATTATTTTAAGCTATTTTATCTGTTCCAATGCTCTTCGATATCGAGGGCTAAGAACGGTTAGCCACTCAAAGGAATGGGGACGGCTTGCGAGGAAAGCAATAAATAAAGCAGAAAAGGAAAGCGGTAAATGAAAGCGATAAAAGAAAGCAGTAAAGAAAGCTGAAAATTGCAAGTCCTACTCAACCGAGTAGGACTGAAGAAAGATGTAAATTGCGAGTCCCGACGCAAGTGCGTGGGCGGGAGAAATGAAAGCAGTAAAACGCACACACGCAAGTCCTACTCAAATGAGTAGGAGAAAATAAATGCGGGTCCTACTAAACCGAGTAGGACAAAATAAATGCAACACACGCACACACTCTCTCGATATGAAAATAAAACACACGCACTCTACTGAATTTAAAATTCACACACACAACATAAAGTAAACACGCTCACACACTCTACTGGAAAGGAAATAAAAGCAATGCGTCATTTAACTCTTAACGAGTAGGCGGAAATAAATGCTTACTCACACAGAAATGAATAAAAAAAACTAAGTTACCTAAAAATTAAAACAACTGCATTTCTACCGCCAGAATGCGGTAGAAATGCATAAAAAGTGAAAATTAAAATTAAACGAGCGAAAAAGTTTGCAAATAAACGCAAATTGAAAGAGCTCAGAAAATTAAAACGAATATATTTCTACCGCTAGAATGCGGTAGAAATGCATAAAAATAGAGCAAAAAAATTAAAAGAGCAAAAGTTTAAAATGAAAAACTAAGTGCATGAAAAATTAAAACAACTATATAATCATTCCTATAACTCCGTAAAACTGATTAAAAAGTGAAAATAAAACGAAAAGAACGAAAAAGTTTTACATCCTAAAAAGAAAAATCTAAGTTAAAAGAAATGAAAATCACCTTGAAATCATTTTTACAGGTTTATAACAATGAAATTGAAAGCTATAAAAACCTAAGTTAACAAAACTAAGTAAGAAAATTAACTAAAACATAAAACTAAAAAGCTAAACTCATACACACACACACCCATTTTAAAGGACGAGTTTTAGAACAAAAACTAAATAACTATTATGAAGATGAAAACATCTACTTAACAATAAAAAGAAGAAATAACATTTTACTCTCATACACACACACACACGCATAAAAAAAGAGTACGAAAAAACTAAGTTAAAACAAGAAAGAAATAAGATTGCATAAGAGTAGCCACATAGTTGAAGTCCAAATCCATAAAAAGAGAGAAAATCTACAATTTTATTAAGCTAAAAACGAAGATTACAAAGCTAAGAAAATAAAGGAGAGAGGGAGAAATTTCCCTTACATAGCATTTGGACTCATCCGAGCAGCATAACTCCTATACAAAATGGTTCAAAAGAAGGAACAGAATTACATACAACAAGGGGCTATTTATAAGGAAACAATTCATGGGACACGCCCTCTGACACGGGCGTGTCGACACTATTCATGATGGCGGCCATCGATTTGACATCAAAGTGGACTTCGGGCTGGACACGTGTCGGTCACGCGTTGGTCACGCCACAGGTCATGGGCGTGACGGTGGGCGTGTCGGGGAGGTGGATCTGGGCGCGGGTCGCACCGAAAGTCGTCACGCGGGTCTTGTCGGCCAGGTGGAGAAGTCATGCCCCAGGTCACGGGCGTGACTCTGGGCGTGTCAGGGGGTGTCGACACTCGACAAATGTCGAGCGGAAAATGTCGAGTTGCAAATCGTCGAGCGGGTGGACACGGGTTTGGTCACGGCTTCGGTCACGCCCCGTGTCGGGTGACACGGGCATGTGGCCGGGCGTGTCATGCTTTTCACTTCAGAAATTTGCTATTTCAAGGGATTTGAGCTGTCACGCCCTGGTCACGGGCGTGATCAAAATGACACGGGCATGTACTGCCCAATTTTGGTAGATTTTGGAATTTTTCTGAAAAACAAAATAAAATAAGTTAGGAAAATATTTACAATAAAAGGAGCATTTTATTGAATAAAAACAAGTAAAAAATGACAAAAATAAATGAAAACAACTAAATTAATGTATAAAAAATAGGTATATTTACAATTCATCAGCACTCCTGTGTGTGTGTATATATATATATATATATATATATATATATATATATATATATACGAGTGACAGGCACGGGCCTCCGGCCCAATGGCTACGCGCCACAGTACCCGGCCGGTGACGGCGGGCTTCGCCCCCCCCCCCGACGGGCTTCGGCCGGTGACGGCGGGCTTCGCCCGCCCCCCGACGGGCTTCGGCCGGGGACGGCGGGCTTCGCCCGCCCCCCCCGGGGGGGCTTCGGCCGGGGACGGCGGGCTTCGCCCGCCCCCCCCCCGGCGGGGTTTCTTCGCCCGGCCCCCGGCGGGCTTCGCCCGGCCCCCGGCGGGCTTCGCCCGGCCCCCGGCGGGCTTCGCCCGGCCCCCGGCGGGCTTCGCCCGGCCCCCGGCGGGCTTCGCCCGCCCCCCGGCTTCGCCCGCCCCCGCCCTTCGCCCGCCCCCCCGGCGGGCTTCGCCCGCCCCCCGCTTCGCCCGGCCCCCGGGGCGGGGTTCGCCCGCCCCCGGCGGGCTTCGCCCGCCCCCCGGCGGGCTTCGCCCGCCCCCCGGCGGGCTTCGCCCGCCCCCCCGGCGGGCTTCGCCCGCCCCCCGGCGGGCTTCGCCCGCCCCCCGGCGGGCTTCGCCCGCCCCCCGGCGGGCTTCGCCCGCCCCCCGGCGGGCTTCGCCCGCCCCCCGGCGGGCTTCGCCCGCCCCCCGGCGGGCTTCGCCCGCCCCCCGGCGGGCTTCGCCCGCCCCCGGCGGGCTTCGCCCGCCCCCCGGCGGGCTTCGCCCGCCCCCGGCGGGCTTCGCCCGCCCCCCGGCGGGCTTCGCCCGCCCCCCGGCGGGCTTCGCCCGCCCCCCCGGCGGGCTTCGCCCGCCCCCCGGCGGGCTTCGCCCGCCCCCCGCCGGCGGGCTTCGCCCGCCCCCCGGCGGGCTTCGCCCGCCCCCCGGCGGGCTTCGCCCGCCCCCGGCGGGCTTCGCCCGCCCCCCGGCGGGCTTCGCCCGCCCCCCGGCGGGCTTCGCCCGCCCCCCGGCGGGCTTCGCCCGCCCCCCGGCGGCTTCGCCCGCCCCCCGGCGGGCTTCGCCCGCCCCCCGGCGGCTTCGCCCGCCCCCCCCGGCGGGCTTCGCAAAAGTATCGAACATCTGCTTTTTATAATTAATAAAAAAAACAATTAATAAAAATAAATAATAAATAGATTTTATATTTTAAATAATTAAAGAATTAATTAAAAGAAATACTAAAGAGCAGGCGGGTGAACAGTTGCGGGAGCACTGTTCACCCGCCTGCTTTATATTATAATAATTATATATAAGAATTATTAAATATAATAATTATAATATAATAATTATAAATAATTATATATATATTCCGACCCGCCTTTAGTCCCACACTGCCTATAATGGCGGGCTTCAGGGGTTTAAATATAGCTTCACCGATTTGGTGTTTGAAATCACAGGAATGGCAGGCTGGCGGGTCCGCGAGATGGAGGGCTGGCGGGCCAGCAGTCACCGGGTCAGCGTGTCGTGGGTCGGCGGGCTGTCGGGCAGCGGGTCAGCGAGTCCGCGGGCTGGCGGGCAGAGGGTTTGATTTGTTTGATCGGACTTTCCCTTATTTTTAGAATTTTATAGGTACAAAAATGTAATCTTACATAACCTAGTTAGTAGGTTTATAGGTTTAGGAGACCTATAGAAATGTGGAGAGATGATGCAGCATGATTGAGTTTGATCGGACGGCAGAAATATTATCATACCATAATCAGATGGCTATTGTAATTTCGAACTCATCCATTTATACTTCCTTTAGAGTAGTAAAGATATATATATACCCGGCCCGTGACAGCGGGCTTCGACCCCACCTGGCTGCGCCCGCCCCGCGGCTGGCTGCACCCGCCCCGCGGCTGGCTGCTCCCGCCCCGCGGCGGGCTGCAGCCCGCCCCCCGTTGGGCTGCGCCCGCCCCCCGTTGGGCTGCGCCCGCCCCCCGGCGGGCTGCGCCCGCCCCTTGGAGGAGGGCACAACTATATTTTAAAAACTTACTTATATTTTTATATTAATATAATATTTTAAAAATATATTTAAAAATATTAAAAAAAATGCCTAACTTAGGCGGGATTAAATCCCGCCTAAGCAGGCAGGATTAAATCCCGCCTAATTAATCCCTCCTGGGATTGTATTAATCCCAGACGGGATTTAGTCCCACACCGACGGTTTGGATTGACTTTTTGGGTATATATTGATTTGCCTCCCTATAATGTTTGCAGGCACAAAGCTGTCGGGTCGGCGGGATTGCTCGGCTGGCGGGCGGGCTTGTGCTTTGCTGTTCTTATTGATGGGCTTGCATTTGTATGATTTTGGACTGGGCTGATGGGTTGTAAGGTGCCCTAGAAAATATTCTGATTTGAGAGGCCCTATATAGGTTTAGGAGATATAAGAAAAAATATGAACGATCCTGATTCGTTGTTGCATTTAACGACTGCGATCAAATGGTTGGTTTATATTCAAAGGTCATGATCTGATTTTGATACTTCTTTATAATATTTAAAGATAAAGATATATGTATATATATATATATATATATATGTGTGTGTGTGTGTGTGTATGTATATACATGTATGAATATACATATATCTACATATATGTATATACATGTATGTATATACATGTATGTATATACATATATTCATACATGTATATACATAGATGTATATACATCTATGTAGATATATGTATATTCATACATGTAAATACATATATATGTACATGTATATATATATATATATATATATATATATATAATTTATATATATATATATATATATATATATATATATATATATATATATATATATATATATATATATATATATATATATATATATATATATATATATATATATATACGAGCATTTTAGCACGGGCTACGCCGTGCTCGATGCTCTCGGGCGGCCTTTGGCCGCATTAGGCGGCTTCGCCCGCCTGCGCACGGGTTTCGCCCGTGCTAGATGCTTCAGGTGATCTTCGACTGCATAGAATCGGGCTCCGCCCGCTTCCACACAATCCAACAGCTCGGCGCCGCACCCGTCACTCGCGCCCCCCCGGAGCAAAATCAAACAATCATAGGGTTCTGGGGGGCCGCGAGTGATGGGTGCGGCGCCGAGCTGTTGGATTGCATGGAAGCGGCAGAGCCCACTTCTATGCGGTTGAAGACCATCCAAAGCACCAAGCAAGGGAGAAGCCCGTGCGCAGGAGGGCGAAGCCCGCCTGATGCGGCCAAAGGCCGCCCGAGAGCATCGAGCACGTGCATATATACCTATATATATATATTATATATATACCATATTATAAAGAAATACTGAGGTCTGCAAATAGCATGAGTTCGAAATTGGAAGGAAATTAGGTGGCCGTCGGATTTCAGAGTTTTGATCATGAACCGTTGGATCAAACCAACCCTCTCTCTTCACATTTTACTAGGGGTCCTAAACCTACTACTAGAGGATCTTAAAGTTAGGTAGATAACATAAAAAAGGCCCGCTAAAAGCTCAGAATTAAAACCAGCACGCAAACCCGCCTGTTCATAGAATTAAAGATAAGTCCGGCCGCCCGCAATCCCACAAGCCCGCCTAATTTCAAACATTCATTATGGAATTCTATATTTAAACCCAAAAGCTTCAAACCTACCGGCAGTGTGTGACAAAACCATGCCAAATTTTTTAAAAAACAACAAGGGGCGCGACTCTTTGGGGATCAAGATGGTCTCAAAACGAAAAGTGATCAACATAAAAGTTGTAGATCTCGGTGAGACGAACAACTTTCATGTTGATCACTTTTTGATTTGGAGTCGTTTTGGCTTCCGATTTGGGTCTCGAAATCAAGGGCGGCGAGAGTGCTACAGTACAACCTCTCTCCGCCCCCGATTTTGAGGCCCAAATCAGAAGCCAACACTGCTCCAAATCAAAAGGTGATCAACATGAACGTTTTTCGTCTCGCCGAGATCTACAACTTTCATGTTGATCAATTTTTGATTTGGAGCCGTCTTTGCTTCCGATTTGGGCCTCGAAATCGCGGGCGGCGAGAGTGCTACTGTACATCCTCTCGCCGCCCCCGATTTTGAGGCCCAAATCGGAAGCCAAGACGGCTCCAAATCAAAAAGTGATCAACATGAAAATTGTTCGTCTCTCCGAGATCTACAACTTTCATGTTGATCACTTTCCGTTTTGAGACAATGTTGACCCTCAAAAAGGCTGGGACGGGCGGGCTGGGGCAGGCTTCGAGCGGGTGGGCGGGCGAAGCCCGCCGTCACCGGCCGGGTACTGTGGCGCGTGGCCATCGGGCCACGCGCCAAAGTACCCAGGCCGGCGATGGCGGGCTTCGCCCGCCCACCCGCTCGAAGCCTGCCCCAGCCCGCCCTGCCCAGCCTTTTTGAGGGTCAACAATGTCTCAAAATGAAACGTGATCAAAATGAAAGTTGTAGATCTCGGAGAGACGAACAATTTTCATGTTGATCACGTTTTGATTTGGAGTGGTCTTGGCTTCCGATTTGGGCCTCAAAATCGGGGGTGGCGAGAGGATGTACAGTAGCACTCTTGCCGCCCCCGATTTCGAGGCCCAAATCGGAAGCCAAGACGGCTCCAAATCAACAATTGATCAACATGAAAGTTGTAGATCTCGGCGAGACAAACAACGTTCATGTAGATCACCTTTTGATTTGGAGCCGTCTTGGCTTCCGATTTGTGCCTCGAAATCGGGGGCGGCGAGAGGCTGTACTGTAGCACTCTCGCCGCCCTCGATTTCGAGGCCCAAATCGGAAGCCAAGACGGCTCCAAATCAAAAAGTGATCAACATGAAAGTTGTTCGTCTCACCGAGATCTACAACTTTTATGTTGATAACGTTTCGTTTTGAGACTATCTTGATCCCCAAAGAGTCGCGCCCCTTGTTTTTTTAAAAAATTTGTGCATGTTTAGTCCCACACTGCCGATAGGTTTGAAGCTTTTGGGTTTAAATATAGAATTCCATAATGAATGTTTGAAATTAGGCGGGCTTGTGGGATTGAGGGCTGCCAGGCTTATCTTTAATTCTATGAACAGGCGGGTTTGCGGGCTGGTTTTAAATCTGAGCGTTTAGCGGGCCTTTTTTATGTTATCTACCTAACTTTAAGATCGCCTAGTAGTAGGTTTAGGACCCCTAGTAAAATGTGAAGAGAGAGGGTTGGTTTGATCCAACGGTTCATGATCAAAACTCTGAAATCCGACGACCACCTAATTTCCTTCCAATTTCGAACTCATGCTATTTGCAGACCTCAGTATTTCTTTATAATATGGTATATATATATATATATATATATATATATATATATATATATATATATATATATATATATATATAATGAAATATAGATATTTGGAGGCACACCAAAGTTTCAATATTATCCATTGGATCATGAGAAGTGAATATGAGTGAAGAATTTGGAGTGAGATATATGAGGGAGAGTGATCATTAGAGAAAACACGAAGGGAGAATTTGGAGAGAGAGAGAGGAGGGAGAGGGAGAGAGGGGGCGGGAGATATAAGTATGCAGCCGAAGGCCACCCGAGAGCTTCGAGCACGTGCAAAGAAGCTCGTGTATGTGTGTGTGTGTGTGTATATATATATATATATATATATATATATATATATATATATATATATATATATATATATATATAGAGCATCTTCGCACGGGCTACGCCCGTGCTCGATGCTCTCGGGCATCCTTCAGCCTTATCCAGACGGGCTTGGGCCGCCTTTGAACGGGCTTCTCCCGTGCTCGATGCGTCATTGTGGGCTGCGCCTGAATCAAAGCGGGATGCGCCCACATCAAAGCGGGATGCGCCCGCATCAAAGCCGGATGCACCTGCATCAAGACGGGCAGTGCCCGCAATATATACATATGAGTACTCAAAATGATCGTAAAAAAATATAAATCAATATTATAATTTTTATTTTATAAAAAAATATGTTTTGTCATAAAAATATTAATTTCACGCAATATCTCCCCCTCTTCTTTCTCTCCCTTCCCCATCTCTCTCCCTCTCTCTCCTCCCACTCGCTCATCCCCTTTCTCCTCTCCCTTCTGCCATCTCTCTCCCTTTCTTTCTCCCTCTCTCTCCTCCCCCCTCTCTCTCTCCCTCCTCTCACTCTCTCTCCCAACTCTCTCTCTCCCCATCTCATACTCTCTCTCATGATCCAATGTCTCTTATTTGATCTATGGTGTGCCTCCAAATACCTATATTGTTTTATATAATAGGATATATATATATATCTTTATTATATAAAATAATATAGATATCTCAAAGCACACCGAACTTTAAATCTGAACCGTTTGATCAAAAAGTTACAAAGAACTGCCACTCTTTGATTTGTGTGGATCGAGTGAATTCGGCCCCCTGCTTCTGCTTTATTGTACTATCACCAAGGACAAATCAATCTTTATTAAAAGCAAAAAAACAAAAGCAATTCCGCCCCCTGCTCTCTTGGAAAAAGGCAAATCCCTCCAGCAGCCATGCTCCTTGCGCCCCCATGCTCCCCCGCTAGGCCCCCTCTTGCATGGAAAGTAAGGACCCTGCTTTCTCCTCCCCTGCACGCTACCGTCGCATCATCTCCTCCTTGACTGCCACCCGCCGATAACAGCCTGTATAACCCAACCTCCTCTCAACAGAGCTCCTCCTCCATCGCTATTGTAATGCCCCGATACTCAAAAGAGCGACGGGAGGCGTTTTGAGACAAGTTTGGAACTTGGTAGGGGTCACACGGCCTTGGACACGGGCGTGTCCCAGGGCGTGTCGTGCTCGGGTCGACGATCTGGCCGATCGAGAGGTCGACAAAATTTGGAGTCGACGATCATCGTGTAATGCCCCCACGCGTCACATGGCATATAATGGTGGGTCCGGCTGGGGCCCCACGCCATATGTCACAGACAAGCGGCGAAATTATTTGTGGAAGCAGCGAACACGGCCTGAGACACGGGCGTGTCCCAGGTCGTGTCCTTCTCGTGTGGTTGGCCGAGTTGAATTGGGTGAGAAACACGGCCTGGAGCCCAGGCGTGTTCGAGTATGACACGGGAGTGTCCAATACCTGTGTCCTTCACGGGTTGGTGTTGGGCCAGTGTCGATGGAGGAACACAGCTAACGACACGACCGTGTACTGGATGACACGGGCGTGTCGAGAACCCGTATTCTTTTCGGGATGCGTCGGTTTCGATGACGAATGGGGAATACGGCCCTGGACACGGGCGTGTCACAGGCTGTGTTCGGCCCAGATTTTGGATTTCAGCTCCGGATCGTGGCCGTCTGTTTCCTTATTTTGGGATCCGACGGCTGGGGGTTATTCCTGCTGAGATATACCCGGGTTTAGGGCTTTGAAAACCCCATTTCACTTGGGTTATTCTCTTTCTAGAGTTTAGAGAGAGGGGAGAGAAAGGAAGAAAAAAGGAGGCTAGATCCGGTCACCAGCGGAGCTTCAGAGCTCCAAATCGCGAGCCAACTTCGGATCTACGGAGGCAAGGAGATTGCCGTGCTTTTCATCTGCATAGATTTCCATGGCACCAAGGAAAATCGCTAGGGTAACGATTCTCATCCGAGGACATGTGAAGTCATCTTTTCTTTGCATAGGAAGCCCGCTCTCACGAGTTTGCGGTGAGTTTGAGGCGTTCCTTCGGGTAGACATGAATAGTCCCCGTTGTCTACATGTAGAGTCCGTAATCGAGAACGGACATAGGCATGATGTGTGAAGCCTACCCGGACAAGTTGGTCTGGATCAGTGATGTTGGATTGCAAAAATGGCCGGAGAAAACTCCGTGAGGATGTTTGTTTTTCAGGTTTTCTACGCGGTAGATTGCAACAGGGAGCCTTGGGGATTAACTTCAAGGTGCACCCGAAAAACTGGGCAGATGCGTGATTCTGCCAACATGGTGGCCTGAGAGCCAACTTGCACATAACCGGGTTATGTGAAGTGTGTATCGGATTGAGACTCATGAAAGTTTGACCCACGCATATGTCTTAAATTGTCATTGCGATGTGAGCAACGGGTTAGGCAGAACCATACCCGCTCTATGTCGTTCGGTTGGAGCCATTGGGATAGATGGAGGGTCTTAGGCGGTCTATGGCTTAAAAAGACGTGACCAATGTCAGAAAGACAAAAATGCTCGCAAGATTGGCCGTCCAAGTGGCGGTGGTGAGACCGGGGTGTCTATGGCTTAAATTGACGTGACATTGACCGGTTCACCGAGAATGTGCCCTGAGAGCACGGGGTGTGTGGCCGTGCGTGCCCACACATGTGATGAAGTGTTTAAACTATAATGCTTGGTTATGCTAACAAAGTGCAGGGAAAAGAGCATCACAGCCCCGAGTTTGGGGGCAGGATCATTATAATTTGGTCAGCATAGCTGACCGTTACTTTTGTTTGCCACCGTTACGGTGGATTGTTGCTTGCAGGTGCTGCAGAGTCGAGCAGTAAATAGCGGGCAAAAGCCCAACTTGCTGAGCCGGCCCTCGAAGGCCTAATTATGAGTGTTTACTTGCTTTATTCATGTATGACCGGCCTGCGTGGCGAGGTTTGGAAAACATTGTAATTTGAGTAAACAATTGTAAGGCCTTAAGGCCATTGTACTTGTGTATTGTACGTTCATTCATGTTGGTTTGAGTAGTGGACATTCATGCTTATGGTTGGGTTCTATATTTGTAACTTTTAAATTGCTTCCGCTAGAATGACTCTGTGTAGGACATTGGTTATTAGTTGGATGGTATTACATTGAGTAACCGCCCGGTCTGTCCGTGGTATATGGCGTCGGGCCCCGGCCGGACCTACTGCTATATGCTATGTGACGGATAGGGGGTGTTACAATTTGGTATCAGACTACACATTTCGGTCAGGCTTAAAATGAATTTGTGGGCGAATTCTTTTTAAGGGGTGGTAAGCACATGTGTGTATTTCATCGTTATAACATCAAAAATACCCATGAATGTCCACTTAGGAATGAAAATACATGTGTTTGAGGAACCTACGTGTTACTATAATTATTTTTTGTAATTTTGTTTGGTCGCTTAACGGTGTGTTGTACAACTATAGGTGACCAGAAGTGCTGCAGGGCCGTCAGAACGCCCAGTTTCTGAGGCTAGTAGCTCACCAAATGATGCTCCTGCAACACGTCTCTCAGCTGAAACCATACGTTGGTTGCCGAAGCAGTGTTTGCCATGATCAATGCGCAGCCTGCAGGCAAATGCCGCAGCCCACTCCAACGATAGAGCAGGTACCGCTTCAAAGGGATGAACCGAGAAGAGTGAAGCAGGTAGTGGTGGAGCCTTTGGTGCCGAGGAGAGCAACCGAAAGACAGCTCAAACACGTTATGAGCTTTAATCCTCCCGTGTTCTCGGGGTTGGGAACCTCATCTCAAGCTGAAGACTAGATCTCCCGAGTGAAGAGAGTCCTGACAGCTACTGAAACGGAGGAGTGGCAGATGACCACTATAGCTACATTCCTGTTGGACGGGTATGCGAGGTTGTGGTGGGAAGGTTTAGAGCTGCATCTCTTGAGAGGAAGACAACTTGTGGACGTCTCGATGGAGGAGTTCTCGAGACTGTTCTTGGCAAGGTACCTCCCTTCGGCTCAGAGGATAGCATTGGAGAGTGAATTCCAAAGGTTGGTGCAAGGAGAGAGTAGCGTGGATGAGTATCTACACGAGTTTACTCGGTTGGGTCGGTATGCTAGCTCTACATTCGTGGATGAGGAGCATAAGACCAACCGTTTCTATGAAGGTCTGAGAGATGACTTGAGGCTACTGCTCTTAGGGCCGATGACGTAGGGCTTCTTGACCCTGGTCAACACGGCCAGGTCTTTTGAGAAGGACTTGAAGAATGTGCAAGCAAAGAAAAGCTCTGGTGATAAGAAGACGGAGTTTAAAGTGCCGACTACTTCGAAGTCTGGATATCGTAGGTTATACAAGAAGGCTAGGACCTCGGATCCAGCCCCCTCTTCTGGTGCTTTGGGGAGACTATGGGTCAAACCCCAGGTGCATGTTTTACTTGTGGAAAGCACGGGCACTTTGCCCGTGATTGCTGGAGTGGACGTCCCAAGTCCGAGAGGAAGCCGAGAGCAACATATGAAGAGAAGGGCAAGGCGATGGAATCAACCGCGTCCCATTATGCTCCGACTCAATCAAGAGTTTATAATCTTGGCCAACAGGAGGCTATCAGGCAAGCGGATGTGGTGACAGGTACGATTTAAATTTATAACAAGTTAATTGTTAAATACTTGTTATGTGCATGTTACCTTACCACTGCTTGTCTAGGATTTGTTTTGATTCGTGAGTATCCGGCGAGAACACTCTTTGGTAAGGGAGCTTCGCACTCCTTTTTGTCCGAAAAATTCATATCGCACATCAGAGTGCCTACTTCGATGACAAAGGACAAACTAGATGTGTTGTTGCCGAATGAGTTCTCAATACACGCGGTCAGAGTCTATGGCGTAAAGATCCTCATTGGGAGTCAAGAATTCCATTTGCAAGCGTGGTTACTACCACTGGTGGAGTTCGACGTAATATTTGGCATGGACTGGCTCTCGGAGCAACAAACTTATATTGATTGCGGTCGCAAGGAAGTCAAGTTGGGAACAGGTCGTGAGACGACTTTTACGGGCTTGAAAGGGTCGAGCAAGACTTTGATGTCTGCTCTTCAGGTGGTGAAGGCGGTTCATGCCGGAGCAGAGCTATTTTTCATGCTAGTGGAGGTTGCAAAGCCTAAGCCTACGTTGGACAGTATTTCAGTGGTAGCTAAGTACCCTGATGTGTTCCCTACCGATCTTCCTGGAGCCCCACCTCAACAGGAGATAGACTTCACGATTGAGCTACTGCCAGGTGTGAAACTTGTGTCACGCTCTCCGTATCGGCCAGGGCCTAAGGAAATGGCGGAGCTGAAGGTTCAACTGCAAGAGTTGTTGGAGCAGGGGTATGTGCGTCCAAGTTCATCGCCTTGGAGCGCACCAGTCCTATTTGTTAAAAAGAAGGACGGAAGCTTGAGACTTGGTATTGATTATCGGGAGTTGAACAAGCTAACAGAGAAGAACAAGTACCCGATCCCAAGGATTGATGATCTGTTCGATCAGTTAGTCGGGTCAACGGTGTACTCAAAGTTGGATCTCAAGTCTGGATATTATTAGCTGAGGATAAGGGAGAGTGATATCCCCAAAACAGGTTTTAGTACGAGATACGAGCATTACGAGTTTACGGTCATGCCTTTTGGGCTGACTAATATGCCGTCAGTGTTCATGGATTTGATGAACATGACTTTCAGGGAGTACTTGGACCATTTTGTGATCGTCTTCATCGACGATATATTGGTGTACTCGCAATGTGAGGAGGATCACTTCAAGCATCTACATTTGGTGTTAGAGACACTGAGGAGGAATCAACTGTACGCCAAGTTCTCCAAATGCGAATTTTGGTTGTCCTCAGTGGCGTTCGTTGGTCATATAGTGAGTGGAGAGGGCATTGCGGTGGATCCGACGAAGATTATTGCTATACGGGAGTGGCATGTGTTGTCTTCGGTAGCGGAAGTCCGGAGTTTTCTGGGGCTTGCCGGCCACTACATGCGCTTCATGGAGAAATTCTCGCGGATAGCGTTACCCCTCATGACTTTGATAAGGAAAGAGCAGAAGTTTGTTTGGACGCCGGAGTGCGCACGAGCTTTTGACGAGCTGAAGTGTCGGTTGACCACGGCGCCTGTGCTGAGTTCGCCGAGTGGGACCAAAGATTTTGAGATCTACAGCGATGCTTCGGGCAGTGGGCTGGGTTGTATGCTACTACATCACGGAAGTGTGATAGCGTCTGGCTCGAGACAGTTGAAGGTGCACGAGAGGAATTATCCGATCCAAGACTTGGAGTTAGCGGCCGTGATTTTTGCCTTGAAGCTGTGGAGGCACTACTTGTATGGGGTGAAGGTAGATATCTATACCGACCACAAAAGCATGAAATATTTGTTGGATCAAAAGGATCTAAACATGCGGCAGCGTAGATGGATGGAGTTCCTGGGGGACTACACATTCAAGATCCATTACGTGTCTGGTAAAGGCAATGCGGTTGTAGACGCGTTGAGCCGCAGGGTCCCAGCTCAAGCCAATTGGCTGTCGGTCCACGATGAGCATTTGATTCTGGACTTGGAGGCATTGGAGATCTCTTACGTAGACAAGTAGTCGAGTGTTGAAGCGCTATTGAACTGGACGGAAGTTCAGTATGACCTAGCTGTCGGGGTTCGACAGGCTTTGGATGTGGTAGCAGCATGAAGCAGCTCATGATAGAGGCTTTGGATGGGTCAAATTCCCAATATGAGGTTGTGGATGGTTTGCTATGGAAAGGCGGTCTTCTGTGCGTCCCAAATGTGGGCAATTTGCGGGTGGAATTGTTGTACGAGGCGCATCATACCAAGTACTCGATTCACCCGGGGAGCATGAAGATGTACCGTAATGTGAAGAAATTATTCTGGTGGCCAGGACTGAAGAAGGATGTGGCACTATACGTGGCAAAGTGTCAAACTTGCATCTTGGTGAAGGCAGAGTGCCAAAAGCCGGGAGGATTCTTGAAGTCCTTGCCTATTCCGGAGTGAAAGTTCGACGATATTACTATGGACTTTGTGCACGGGTTGCCAAGGTCGCAGAAGGGGAATGATGCCATTTGGGTGGTCATAGATCGTCTAACGAAAGTGTCGCACTTCATTCTGTGTAGGAGGGATGATTCCATAGAGAAACTGGTGAAGTTATATGTGGATAACATAGTGCGGCTTCACGATGTGCCCCACAGCATCGTGAGTGACCGAGATGGGTGGTTCACGTCCAATAATTGGAGGCTGGTGCAACAGATGTTGGGAACAAAACTAAGTTTCAGCACAGCCTTTCATCCGCAAACAGATGGGCAGACCGAAAGAGTCAATAGGACAATTGAAGACATGCTTCGCATGTGTGTTCTGGACTTCGGGAAGCAGTGGGAAGATCACCTATACTTGGTGGAGTTCACGTACAGCAATAGCTACCAGGCGAGCATACAAATGACGCCCTTTGAGGCCCTTTATGGTAGAAGATGTCGCACGCCGTTGTCTTGGTTGGAAACGGGTGAGTATTTTGGGATACGATGGCTGGGGGTTGTTCCTGCTGAGATATACCCGGGTTTAGGGCTTTGAAAACCCCATTTCACTTGGGTTATTCTCTTTCTAGAGTTTAGAGAGAGGGGAGAGCAAGGAAGAAGAAATGAGGCTAGATCCGGTCACCGGCGGAGCTTCGGAGCTCCAAATCGCGAGCCGACTTCGGATCTACGAAGGCAAGGAGATTGCCGTGCTTTTCATCCGCATAGATATCCATGGCGCCAAGGAAAAATGTCAGGGTAACGATTCTCATCCTAGGACATGTGAAGTTCTCTTTTCTTTGCATAGGAAGCCTGCTCTCGCGAGTTTTTCGGTGAGTTTGAGGCGTTCCTTTAGGTAGACATGAATAGTCCCCATTGTGTACATGTAGAGTCCGTAATCGAGAACGGACATAAACATGATGTGTGAAGCCTACCCGGACAAGTTGGTCTGGATCGGTGATGTTGCATTGCAAAAATGATCGGAGAAGACTCCGTTCGGATGTTTGTTTTTCGGGTTTTCTACGCGGTAGATTGCAACAGGGAGCCTTGGGGATTAACTCCAAGGTGCACCCGGAAAACTGGGCAGATACGTGATTCTGCCAACATGGTGGCCTGAGAGCCAACTTGCACATAATCGAGTTATGTGAAGTGTGTATCGGATTGGGACTCGGGAAAGTTTGACCCGCGCATATGGCTTAAATTGTCGTTGCGATGTGAGCAACGGGTTAGGCGGAACCGTACCCGCTCTATGTCATTCGGTTGGAGTCGTTGACATAGATGAAGGGTCTTAGGCGATCTAAGGCTTAAAATTACGTGACCAATACCGGAAAGACAAAAATGCTTGCAAGATTGGCTGTACAAGTGGCGGTGGTGAGAACGGGGTGTTTATGACTTAAATTGACGTGACATTGACCGGTTCACCGAGAATGTGCCCTGAGAGCACGGGGTGTGTGACCGTGCGTGCCCACGCCTGTGATGAAGTGTTTACACTATACTGCTTGGTTATGCTAATAAAGTGCAGGGAAAGGAGCATCGCCGCCCTAGGTTTGGTGGCAGGATCGTTATAATTTGGTCATCATAGCTGACCGTTGCTTTTGTTTGCCACCGTTACGGTGGATTGTTGCCTGCAGGTGCTGCGGAGTCGAGCGAAAAATAGCGGGCAAAAGCCCAACTTGCTGAGTCGGCCCTCGAAGGCCTAATTATGAGTGTTTACTTGCTTTATTCATGTATGAATGGCCTGCGTGCCGCGGATTGAAAACACTGTAATTTGAGTAAAAAATTGTAAGGCCTTAAGGCCATTGTACTTGTGTATTGTACGTTCATTCCTGTTGGTTTGAGTAGTGGACATTCATGCTTATGGCTG
The DNA here is from genome assembly GCA_039583875.1 of Platanthera guangdongensis. Classification (NCBI taxonomy): domain Eukaryota; kingdom Viridiplantae; phylum Streptophyta; class Magnoliopsida; order Asparagales; family Orchidaceae; genus Platanthera; species Platanthera guangdongensis. The sequence continues at coordinate 102,591,192 of CM077159.1, forward strand.
GGTTCTATATTTGTAACTATTAAATTGCTTCCGCTAGAATGACTCTGTGTAGGACGTTGGTTATTAGTTGGATGGTATTCCATTGACTAACCGCCCGGTCTGTCTGTGGTATATGGCGTCGGGCCCCGGCCGAACCTACTGCTATATGCTATATGACAGATAGGGGGTGTTACAGCTATTCTGAAGCGTCTTGCTGCTCCTTCCGACAAGCATCAACAGCATCGGGGCTCAAACTGCGTTTTCAGATTCATGTTCTCTTATCTCCTCCTATTTTCTCATCCGCTCATCTATCGAGTTCTGCTCTGCTTTTGGTTTATACGACACCGTTGATTCAAGGATCTACGACATCATCCAGGTGAACCCTATGCTTTTGATTTTTTTCAGCTGTTGGGTATATTGGAAAATGTGTACCAGATTTGGAGAAGCCTCACCTAACTCAATGATATGCATCAAGTTGTATTTGATGTTGTGTTGAGTTATCATGTGCAGGTTAAGTAAATGGAAGAAAATTTTCTAAGTACAAGTGTCGACACTTGGGAATGGCTTTGTCGACACCAAGGGCCAGATTGTGTCGACACCCAGAATTTGTGTCGACAATGCTGTGTCGACACTAAGGGCCAGATTGTGTCGACATCATCAGGATTTGTGTCGACACACAGAGAAGCTGTCGACACATTCCAGAATTCTGTTGACAATGACTGTGTCGACATACAGAACTTGTGTCGACACACACCAGAATTCTGTCGACACCAACTTTGTCAAGACAAGGAGTGTTTGTGTCGACACACAGCACTTGTGTGGACACATTCCACAGAAGCTGTGTCGAGAAGTAAAAGTGAAGCTGTGTCGATATCATCAAGACTTGTGTCGACACATGGACTATGTGTGTCGACACATATGAAGTATTCACTCGACATTCTCTACTGCTGAGTCAAAGTCCAATGAAGGTTGAAGTAATACAACTGGAGACTTGACAACATCATTACTGACATTGCTGTCACATCTGTCAGAGGTGTCAGAAGACCGTTTGGAACCGAAACAGCCGGTAACCATGGATGAAGCCTATATATAGATATGCTCTCTCAACAATAGAAAATAGAATAATCAAGCTAATCAATTATTTATTGTGAAGAAGCTATCGTGAACACGATCAATGAATAAAGAATAATCTCTGAAGGATTGAGGATCCAGAAGAAGAGAAAGAAGAAACAGTCAACAGATTGTAGAGAGAGAAAAACAAGAATGAGAGAAGTCCTCATCCAGTGAAGGCAGATCCTGAACAGTCTGCCAGAAGAATTCAGATCAATTCTGAAGAAGAATTCAGATTAATTTCTGATGGAAGCTGATTGAAGATCAACTCCAACACCAAGAAGTTCAACCTTACTTTGTTCAGATTCAAGAGGCTTTGAAGAAGCTAAGACAGGTTCATCCTTAAGTAATCAGTTCCATCAAGAACTGATCAAGAAGCCTTCAACCAATTCTCTCTCCATCTGGTTGAAGATATTATTATCTTTTTCATCAATAATTTTTGTAGGATCTGTAATAAATCTGAGTGTAGGAGATTTACTTCTCTGAGTTGTAAGCCTAAATTATAAAGGATGAGATAGGGCTGAGTACCTGAGGTAGAAGAATCTGTTCCTTGAGTTGTAGGCCTATGAAAGAGGCTGAGGTAGGGCTTTTGCCTGAGTTGTAGGAGTGGGGTGTCAGTCTGAGTTGTAGGCCTGTGGAAGAGGCTGAGGTAGGGCTTGTGCCTTAGTTGTGGTAGTGTGGATTCACTCTGAGTTGTAGGAACCTGTCTTGGTTCTGAGCTGTAAGATCTGCGGATCTGAGAAAAAAGAAGTAAGTTAGGCCAAATCTAGTACACTGCTAGATATGCGAAGGGGGAAAGTGGATGTACCCATCATTTGGGGAACCACTATAAATCTGGTGTACAATCTGTGGAATGCTGTGTTTATGTGAATGTTATGCTGCGTTTTCTGCTAAATAAATTTCTAAAATAGATAGATTTATCTGCCTAAGTCAGAAAAAGAATTGAACCTATTCACTGCAAGTGGTATCAGAGGGAGGTTGCTCAAAGAATTTAGTTGTACCCCTCTAGGTGTTTAGAACATCTTGAAACCAATTCTTTCAAGTGGTATCAGAGGGAGGTTGCTCAAAGAATAGACTTAACAATCTGAGTAGATCTCCAAGGCAAAAATCTATTAGGCAAAATGAGTTCCATTGAGAATCATAAGCAGTTTTGTTCCATGAAGTTACCTATATGCAAGAAAGAGATTTTTGGCATATGGAAATAAAGAGTTAGACTGTTTATGGAAGCTTCAGATCCAAGAATCTATATGACAGTCAAAGAAGGGCCATTCATCCCAATGAAAGTGAAAGTGCAGCTAGATCTGATATACTCTAGAGGGGGGTGAATAGAGTATATGATGATTTTGAAACTTTTACAACTGCTGTTGTATTTTAGGTGTATGTATGTGTGTGCAGCAAACACAATAAACCAGAAAGCAACAATGGACTAATCACAGCACAATCACAGAGCAAGACCAGAAAACAAAAGGAAAAGAAAGCAACCAGACGACATAAGAATTTTATAGTGGTTCCCCAAATCTGGGTAGTCCACTCTTCTACCACCCTGGTAGGAATCCACTGCAGGAAGGGGTTGATCAGGTATCCTGGCACCAATGGGGTTTTGATCAGGTTCCCAAAAACCAAACCCTCAAGTCTTTTGGTGGGAGACTTGCAACCAGAATAATTTTGAAGGGAATTAAAACCCTGTATAGAGGTGGAGTGTGAGGGTGATGAGGTCTTCTCTTTCTCAAGTCAAATGAGAAGACTTGTGGAATGTTGTTTAGCAGCTTTGCTCCCCCTGAGATGTAGAATGGTTCAGGAAGAATACTGGAGCACTGCTTCAGGGTGATAGGTCTTCAAAGACCTAGAATTCCAGGTCCAGAGAAAGTCTTCAGGGACTTCTTGCAAATGATATGACTGTATTGTTTTGAAATTCTCCTGAGTAAAAGTAGATGAAGAAGACTCTTGATATTGATGTAATGTTCTTCTTCTTCTTCTTCTAAATCAATTTCTCTCTGGGCCAAGAATGAATTCTTTTTCTTGTGTTGTCTGAATCACTGTCTATGCTATTCTTGTTGTTGTCTGGTGTTGTGTACTTGTTGTATTACTTCTGGTTTCTGTATCTCTATCTGTCATGGAGAGCATTCGAATTTTTTGAATGTCGAGCAGTAATGACAGACGGCCTGGAAAGGAAGCAGCAATTAATTATTTCCCCAACTATTTCCATGGGAAAATGACATGTAATAATCCAGAATTAACTACGCATCCTAACGGTAGTATACTGTGAAGAACTACCATTAATTGTCCAGGAATCAGCGCCATGGAATGAGACGGGAACGGAAGAAGACCTAGTCTGGAATCGTCGACCGAAGAACAGAATTCGTCGAGCTGAGTCTTGAAGTCGTCGAGCTAAGCTGAGTTCGTCGAGCTGAGCTGGGTTCGTCGAGCTGAGCTGAGTTCGTCGAGCTGACAGTCTTCATTCGTTGAATAGACAATCTTCAATATCAGACAAACATTATTCGTTGAGCAGAGAACCAAATTCGTCGAGCTGAGAAAAGTTCTGGACTTGGACGAAATACTCTGCATCTACTGAAATGCTGTGTCGACACAAATTGGTGTCGACAGATTGATATTGGTGTCGACACAACTCCTCTGGTGTCGACAGATTGGTCTAGGTGTCGACACAAATCCTCTAGTGTGGACACAAGCTGGTGTCGACTGAAATCTTGGGTGTCGACACAAATCGTCTGGTGTCGACACAAGCCCTAAGTGTCGACACAGATTCTCTGAGCACAAAAATCGTCGAGTAGAGATTAGCTTTCGTCGACCTGAGAAGCTGTGAACTTGAGGTCCAAGTTCGTCGAGCTCAGCACTGCGAATTGTCTCACGATCGTCGAGCGCACAACTTCCTTCGTCGAGCTGAGTTCGACGTACGTCGAGCTGAGTTCGACGTACGTCGAGCTGAGTTCGACGTACGTCGAACTCATTTCACTTAGTCTGAAAACTGATAGATCTGGAGTTCCTGATGGTCTTGAAGAAGGCTGGTCCATCTGAAGTTGAGATAGAGGACTGTCCTAGACTCTAAGACACAAACTTGACCCAGACTATACATGATGGGTCACATCCTAAGTCAGTGAACCTAGCCCAAATCAACTAGGGATCCAACAATCTCCCCTATTTGGGTGAGGTCACTAACAGAAACTCCAAGCAAAGAACAAATAGAAAAACAAAGCAAAATTAAGAGATATATCTGGCAAAGAATTTACAACACATGCAACAGATATATATATACATACTGGATTTGTTTTAATGCAAAATATAGAATGAAACAGAAGCAGAAATGAAAAGAAAACACAAAATTACTTCTCTGATTTCTTCTGTTTTGGCTTGACTTCTGGTGCTTTTACTCCTAGCTTCTTGAAAATGATTTCCCTATTGGGATCTGAAGCTTGAGCCTTGGTCATAGTCATGTCAGCTGCCCCTATGTTGTTCAGTGAAGTGGCTCTGGGGACAACTGCTTCTGGGTGAAGATTCATGTATTCATCAACATTGAGTAGCTTGTTTGCTTTCCCAAATCTTTTTAGTTCATCTCTCCTGTACTGAGACATAGTAGTTAAGCCTGTTGTATCCTTGCCTTCAGCTTTAGCTTTATTGATTAGAGATAAGCCAATGATTTCTTGGAATCTTGCCATTCTGGCTGTGTTGGCTGTTTCTGGATCTTCAGGAGGAGAATAGGGCCTTTCAGCTTCATGTTCCTTGGATTCCTGGTGCTGCTGCTGTTGTTGTTGATGGAGTTGACTGCCTGAAGATGGTGGCCTTGGCTGACTACTATCAGAGGATCTCCCTGTTTGTCTCTGATAAGTTTGAATAGGAGCAGATCTTTGAGAGCTTGAGCCAGAGGCACCTGCTGCTGGAGGAGGAGGAGGATCCTTTCTGTATCTATGCACTGGGGGAGGAGAGTATCTCCTACTCCTCTTCCTCTCTTTTTGCTGGTTCTTAGATAACCACATCCATACAGGCATCCCTTTGTAAGGAGCAACATTATGAAGAATATAATATGGAGTGTCTGCAGTGGGATTAGGCTTGGGAGCAGGAGGAGGAGGAGCCTTCCTTTTCTTAGAGAGCAACTTCTTTTTCTTTTTGGCAGCCTCCTCATCTGATTCATCATCATCATCATCAGAATTTGAACTCTGAGGGTTATCATACAAAGCATTCAACTTCCTCAAAGTGGCATCAGGAGTGATAAGAGATTTTTCTTGAGGGGAAATAGAGGGTGCAGAGGGAGAAGGTTCAACAGCAGTAGAGACATAACTTGCAGCTGCTGCCTTGTTCTCTTCCTCAATGTCTGCCAGAATGAGCTCATCCAGATCAAGCATGGGAGAATCATCCATGACAAAATCTGGGATAGGGCAGATGTCTGGAATAGACACAGGAGTTGGAACAACAGAGGGAGCAGCAAAGGATGCACAAAGTTGCCTGGCAACTACTGGATTTGCTGGAGAGGTATACTGGACAATAGCCAAATATGGCTTAGCAATCTCTGCTGAAGGAAGCTGCATATATACAGGATCAAAGATCTGAAGTATCTCAGATAAATTAACTGTGAGATTTATAAGGAAATCACCAGCAGTTGTTATTGAATCTACTGATTCATCAAAGCTACTGTCAGTGTCCATGAATTGAATAAAATCTATTTCTGTATCTGTAACTGCAAGTGCATTATCAAGCACTGAATCAACTATAACTGTAGTATCTGTATCTGTATCAATAGTATTGACTTCTGCAGCTGCTGCACCAGCTTCATCATGGAGCATCTCCCCCTGCCTGGGTTCAGGGGAACCTGGAGCCAGGCCCCTAAATGAAGAGGGGGCAGCAGAGAGAGCTGAGATTTGGGCAGATAAAGAATCAATTGAATTCACCAGAGGTGTAATGGCCTCTGTGATGAGTGATTTGATAAGAGGAGTCAGAAGAGAGATGATGGTGGGAATGATGGAAGAATCCATAGGTGGAGAAAGAATAGTAGAGGATGAAGGAAGAATATATGGAGGGGATAAGGGAGGGAGAACAGGTTGTGGTTCAGTGGGTATGGTGTAGGATGGAATAGTGGAAAGGTGTGGTGGAAGAGGGGATTGAGGAGGTGAGGGAATATGTGTTTCAGTGGGGGAAACTGGAGGTGTAGGCATATGTGTAAGATCAGGCGGTGGAGATTGATGTTGAGGTGGAGTCAATTGAGGTGCAGGAGGAGTGGGAAGAGATTTGGTAGGGGGAAAGACCTCTTCAGAGTCAGGGTGAGGAGTGACCTTGACGGTCCTGGTGCTCTCAGAAGCATTGATGGAGGAGGAGGAACCCTTGGAGGGTTTGGAGATTGTCCTCTCCCATCGGCCAAACAAGGCGCAGGTGAGGCGCTTGCTGGCATTGATGAATGTGGTCGGGGAGACCAAACATTCACTAGCCTTTTGCTGGAGGAAAATCCCCAGGATTCTGCCGTAGCAGACTTCCTTCTTGCTAGTTCTTTTCTTGATAAGGTCAAAGAAAACCATGCCCCAATCAACCTGACGCTTGTTGAGTACTGCGCACATGATCAGGAATTGATGGCGAGTGATGTAGTCGTGTGCTGAGTGCTTGCCTAACAGAATTTTCCCTACAATGTCAGCCAAAAATTGATAAGCGGCAGACAGTTGTTTCTTCAGTAGCTTATTAGGGTTGTTACCGGAGAAACCCATGACTTTCAGCATATCAGCATATTCCTCAGCGTCCATTTCCAAGTTGTGTTCCCCATTGATCAGACCAAATATTTCAGAGAGTACTGCTGGGGACAGGGAAACGGCAGTGTTTCCAATATTTCCTGTCAGATTTCCATCTTCAGAAACTGTGGCAGTATACACCCATTCTCTTATCTCGGTTGAGTGTAGCTTGATGTTGCATGTCATGAAGTCCTTGAGATGCAGTTCTTCAAGTAATTCAAGGATGTACAGAAAAATTGGATCGGAATGCTGGAAGGACTCAAAGTCCATTGAGAATGCTGCATCAAACTTCATCGCTGCAAGTTCTCCTGGAGGAATTGCCATTGATGACCTGCAAAGAAAATTACAGAGAAAACGGCGACCAAGAGCAAAGGAACAGAAAGCGCGGGACGGAGATCGAATAAAACCTAGATATAAGATTTTCACAATATGAATCGACAAGCTCCGTTCCACAAAAAAGAAGACAAATCTTCGAACTGAGATCGACGAAATAAGGTATAGGAGAGTAGTTCGTCGAACCCATTCAGAAGAATTGAAAACAGTTCGTCGAACTCCGTTTGACGAAATGGTTTCTGAAGCAAGGTTCGTCGATCTCCGGTCGACGAAAATTGTTTCCACATAGAGAATTCGTCGATCTCCGTTCGACGAGAATCTCTCGAACTTTCCCTAATTCGTCGAACTCCGTTCGACGAACTCTAGAAAATTCGTCGAATGCAGACATAAATTAATTTAACTCTTCTCCATCAATCATTCCCAGTTGATTTATAAAGAACAGATGGGTTTTCTCATCCAAAGGCTTGGTGAAGATATCTGCTCTCTGTAGATCAGTAGGAATGTGGATCAAGTTAATTTTCTTTTTGTCCACATTATCTCTAATGAAATGATGTCTTATTTCAATATGTTTAGTCCTAGAATGATGAACTGGATTCTGAGCTATAGCAATAGCACTGGTATTATCACAAAATAAGGTTGAATTATTTAAGTTGATACCATAATCTAGGAGTTGGTTTTGTATCCATAGCATCTGTGAACAGCAGCTGCCAGCAGCCATATACTCTGCCTCAGCAGTTGATGTAGACACAGATGTCTGCTTTTTGCAAAACCAAGAGACAAGTCTCATACCCAGGAACTGGCAAGTTCCAGAGGTACTTTTCCTGTCCACTCTACATCCAGCATAGTCAGCATCTGAGTATCCAGTTAACTCAAATTCTGACTCTGCAGGATACCAGAGTCCTAAACTAGGACAACTCTTTATATATCTCAAAATCCTTTTTAGAAAAATAAGATGAGATTCTTTAGGATTCACTTGGAATCTAGCACAAAGGCATGTGTCAAACATTATGTCAGGCCTGCTAGATGTTAAGTATAATAGGGATCCAACAATTGCCCTATAATGTTTCTGATCTATAGGTTTCCCTGCTGCATCAGAATCCACAACAGCATTTGTAGCCATAGGTGTTTTCATTCCTGAGGCATCACCCATCCCAAACTTTTTAATGAGCTCTTTAGCATACTTAGATTGGGAGAGGAAGATACCATCAGGGAGCTGCTTCACTTGGAGACCAAGGAAGTAGGAAAGCTCACCCATGCTACTCATCTCAAATTTGGAATGCATGAGGTCAGCAAACCTCTGGCACAATTTGTGATCAGTAGACCCAAAAATAATGTCATCCACATATATTTGTACCAATAAGATTTGGTCCTTATGACGTATAGTGAAAATGGTTTTATCTATGGTTACTCTTGTAAATTTATGCTCTAAAAGAAAGCTAGCTAGGGTCTCATATCAAGCTCTTGGAGCTTGCTTTAAACCATAGAGAGCTTTATGCAATATGTAAACATAAGAGGGTTGAGTTAGAGAGATAAAACCTGGAGGTTGTTCTACATAAACCTCTTCTTGAAGTACACCATTCAGAAAGGCACTCTTAACATCCATCTGGAATACCTTGAACTTTTTGTATGCTGCATAGGCTAGGAATATTCTAATGGCCTCCAACCTTGCAACAGGGGCAAAGGTTTGGTCATAGTCTATTCCTTCTTCTTGCCTATATCCTTGGGCAACCAGTCTAGCCTTGTTCCTTACTATGTTCCCTTGTGCATCTAATTTGTTCCTATAGACCCATTTGGTTCCAATAACTGGGTAGTTATGGGGTCTTGGAACCAAATCCCAAACTCTACATCTCTCAAACTGATTTAGTTCCTCTTACATTGCAAGAATCCAGTGGGGATCTTGCTCAGCTTCATGGATGGTGAGAGGTTCAATTTGAGAGAGAAAACAGGCATGCATCAAGTCTTGATTGAGCTGATGTCTTGTCTGTACACCAACTGAAATGTTCCAAATCACTTGAGATCTGGGGTGATCTCTAAGTGTAACAAGATCAGTTGGTGGAGTTGGTTGAGCAACAACTTCTGCAAATAATTCCTCTTGAGGAATGGTACTGGCTGTTGATGGAAGTTCAGTTACTTCCTCTTGGATTTCTTCTTCACTATCTTCAGTAGCCTGTGGAGTGGGATGATTTGGAACCTCTTGGGTAAGGTTTAGTCCATCCATAGACTCACACATTGGTGAAACCTGCAAAGGACTATTGGTAGAAATGTCTTTCTCCTTATAAGACATGTTAGCTTCATCAAAAGACACATGGACAAATTCTTCAATTTTAAGGGATGATTTGTTGAAAACCCTATAGGCCTTGCTTACTTGGGAATATCCTAGAAAAATCCCTTCTTCAGCCTTAACCTCAAATTTTCTGATGTATCTTTTGTTATTAGTGTGGATGTAACATATGCAACCAAAAACTTTAAAGTGAGTGATTTTAGGTTTCTTTTCTTTAAGTAATTCATAGGGGGTCTTGTGTTTTAGTTTATGTATAAGACATCTGTTCAGGACATAGTTAGCTGTGTTTACAGTTTCTGCCCAAAAGGATAGAGACATGTAGTGTTGGGTACATTGGTCAAATGTACCTGATTTGAAGAAGCCTCACCCAACTCAATGATATACATCATAATGTATTTGATGTCTGTTGAGTTTACTTGTGCAGGTTAAGAAATCACTGGACTGAAGCAAAAAGTTTCTAAGTCCATGTGTCGACACCCAGAGGGAAAGTGTCGACACTTAAGTAGACTTGTGTCGACACCCAGACAAGCAGTGTCGACACTTGGAGTCATTATGTCGACACCTGGGATGCAGAGTCGACACTAGACAGAAAGTGTCGACACTTGGAGCTGTGTCGACACTCAGTGAAGAAAAGTGCAGACAGAAAGTGTCGACACAAGGAGCTGTGTCGACACCCAGTGAAGTTGTGTCTACACCAGAAAGTGTCGACACTTGGAGCTGTGTCGACACTCAGCAAAAGTCTGCAGAGACTAAGTTAAAGTGTCGACACTCAGAACCATGTGTCGACACTCAACAGAAGAGTCAGCACTTGAAGTATGTGTCGACACCCAGCACAATGTGTCGACACTTAGCTAAAGACTCTACACTTGAAGAAAGTGTCGACACAAGGAGTTGTGTCGACACTTAGCAAAGATCAGAAAGATCAACAAAATTATTCCAAGTATAAGTGTCGACACTAAGGGAATGTGTCGACACTCAGCTGAAGTCTCAACAAGAAGAAGGTGTGTCGACACAAGGAGCTGTGTTGACACTCAGCAAGTATCAACATAGAAGACTATGTGTCGACACCAAGAAGTAGTGTCGACACTTGACAGATTCAACACAAGAAGTTGTGTCGACACAAAGGTGATGTGTCGACACTTAGAAGAATTCAGCAAAAGCTAGAAGATCAAGTACTTGTGTCGACACTCAATTTCAGTGTCGACACCTGAAAAAGAATCTGTGTCGAGACATACAAGGAGTTGTGTCGACACTTTGTAGACTTGTGTCGACACTTACACAGCATGTGTCGACACTTGGTCTATAAGTGTCGACACTTAAAGACAGAAAGTCTCGACACTTTCAGACAGAGATTTTCAAGAAATGACTGGATGACTTGACAGCTGCCGTTCCAGCCGGTCTACAACACCTGTCAGAGATATCAGAAGTCAGTTATGGACCGGACCAGCCGGTTACCATGAAGAAGGCCTATAAATAGGCACCTACAGTTTACAGAAACAAAAGTTGAAGAGTGGTTCAGATTGTTGTTCAAGTGGTTGACAAAGTGGATCACATTGTTGAAGAACAAGTTAGAAAAGTGATACACAGAGTATCAAATCAAGAAGATCTTGCAGTCCAAGTGCAGATCTAAGAAGTTGGAGAGAGAGGGCTCCATCCAAGAAATCAGCCTCTGGAACTAGGCTGAGAAGAAGGATTCAGATACATTCTGGATCTTAAGTGGCAGAGGTCAAGGAACAACTGCAGGAGGATTCAGTCTTATTCAGTTCTACTCAAGAAGCTTTGAAGAAAGCTAAGTCAGATTGAATCCAGCTGAGTTCTTCCAAGAACTCATCAAGAAACTCTCAACTCCCCTCTTTGATTTCTGAGTTGTAGAGTTAACATCTGTAATACATTTTTAACTTGTAGGATCCTTTGGATCTGAGTGAATTGTAAGCCTATAATTATAAAGGCTGAGGGTAGGGCTTGAGAGCCTGAGTGTAGGAGATTGAGATCTCTGAGTGTAGGCCTTGTTGGCTGAGTGTAGGTCTTGGTTGGCTGAGTGTAGGCCTTGATTGGCTGAGTGTAGGCTTTGGGATAAAGCTGAGTTGTAAGGCTTTGGGCCTGAGGTGTAGGAACCAATTTGGGTTCTGAGACAGTGGAGGAGTTTGGCCGAATCTAGTACACTGCTAGATAGGCGAAGGGGGAAAGTGGATGTACCCATATCTTGGGGAACCACTATAAACCACTGTGTATGCTGTGCTGTGCTGTGATTGTTGCTGTGCATGCTATGTGTTTGCTGTGATACAATAGTTAGTATTCTGTGATATAACTAATTGCTGCCATTTAAGTTCAAAAAGGATTAGGTCACCTATTCACCCCCCCCTCTAGGTGTTTAGGTACCATATCTTTCAAGTGGTATCGGAGCCAGGTTCCTCAAAAAGGACTAACAGTCTAAGGAGATCCTGTTTGGCAGATTCAGTGTAAGGCAAAACACAGATTCAAGAAAATCAAGAAACATGGGTTCCTCTGAGAATCTTTGGGATCTGGAAGGAAAGGGTAAGGCTGTTTATGGAGGCCTCAGACCCTAGAATCTACATCACAGTAAAGGAAGGGCCTTATGTGCCCATGAAGATTTCAGTTTTGGATGCAAATCAGAGAACTCCAAAGGATTTCTCTGAGATGACTAAGGATGAGAATGTCCTAGCCACAATGGACAAGAGGGCACAAAACATTATAGTGAGTGCCATAGATGATGCAACATTTCAGAATCTTATACACTATAAGACAGCCAAGGAGATGTGGGACACTCTTATAGTGTATATGGAAGGATCTGAAGAAGTAAGACAAGATAGAAAATCCTTGCTAAATCAGGAGTATGAGAGTTTTAGACAAGGTAAAGGTGATAGCATAACTGAGTGCTACAAGAAGTTCTACAGAATAGTTAATGAACTCATGTCTTATGGAAGAGAGTTCAGTAACTATGAACTAAATGATAAGTTCTTAAGGTCCCTAACCAAAGATTGGGACACAAAGATCTGTGCCATTAGAGAAATGGCTAAGTTGGGGGAAATTCCTCCTCCTACACTGTTTGGCAAGTTGTTGTCATATGAAATGCAATTGACAGTAAGGAAGGAGGAGGAGAAATCAACAAGGACTGAGCACAAGGAAAGATCAGTTGCTTTCAAGACAGAAGTTCCCAGAAAGTGCAGGAATAAGTCATCAACTCCACCTCCAGAGGTAGTTGAATCAGAATCAGATGAGTCAGTCAGCACAAAGACTGAGAGCAGTGAAAGTGATGAAGACTTTGCTGCCTTCACTAGACACTTTCAGAAATTCTTGAAGAAGAAACAGTGGAGGTCAAGACCTTCTACTTCAAAGGGAAAGGAAGTCTTTTATCAGGAGAAAAAGCCTTCAAAGAAAGACAGGAAGAGGACAAAGTCAAGCAAGGCAACTGGATCTAAGATAGTGTGCTATTGCTGCAATAGACAGGGCCATGTTATTGCAGATTGTCCAAAGAAGAGAAAGGAATCTGGTGACAGGAAAAAGGCTCACTTCAAAGGCAAGAAAGAGAAGTCTTTTGTTGCCAAGAAGGAGAAGACTCTATCAGATATCTCTTCTTCAGAAACTGAGTCTGAGGCTGAAGCCTACATAGGGCTGTTTGCTGAAGAAGAAGAGGAAGAATTCATGCAGTTAATGGAGTCTATTTATGAACAAGAAGACAGTCAATGCCAAGGGCTAATGGCTTTGACAGAAAGTGCCAAAATCCTGGAGCAGCCAGGACCCAGTAAGGTACAAGGTTCAAGTTCAAGTTCAGTTTCTTGTTCTAGTTCAGATTCAGATTCTTCTTCATCAAGTGATGAGAATGTATCTGAGTCTGAGGATGATATTCATCAGCTTATAGATGAATATAAGGTGCTGTTGCAGGCTTACAAGAAAAGCAAGACCCTAGCCAAAAGTCAGGCAAAGGAAATTGCTATTCTTAAAGCTGCAGCAACAGATTTTGAGAAGTCTTTTGATCAAAAACTGAATGAGATAGCCAGGTTGAAGCACATAACAGTGATTCAAATGGGTACTATATCATTTAAAAATGATCAAATCAAGAGTCTGGAGATCAATCTTCAGAAAGAGAGAGAGCTTGTTGCTAGGTTTTCTAAACCTAAGTCAGTGTTACCTTTAATTGATGAATTTGTTCATCATAAAGGCAAGGCTGGACTGGGCTTTATTAGACCTGCAGGGACTGAGCAGTCCAAGTCTAAGTCCAAGGGCAAAGCCCCAACATTCAACAAGGCTGCTGTAGACAAGATAGCCAAGGCTGTACCTAAGCAAAGGTACAATAAGTTTGAATGTTGGTGCTGTGGCAAAGTTGGCCATTTTGCAGTGGACTGTTGGCACAATGCTAGTGCCAAAGTGAGTACCAAACTACCTGTTGGAAAGCCAGTGGGTAGATTTGTCAGATTGCAGACTAACAAGTACCAAGGACCCAAGAATTCTTTGGGTTCTAAGGTTCATTAATCTGTTTTGCAGGTGAGTCCAAGTGGCCATACCCCAACATGGTACTTGGACAGTGGATGTTCCAGACATATGACTGGAACTAAAGGATTACTAAAGGACTACATTCCAGTAAAAGATGGTCCAAAAGTAACCTTTGGTGGTTCTGAAAAAGGAATCATCAAAGGATTTGGTAACATTTCTACAAACTTAGTTACCATTACTCAAGTGGCTTATGTTAAAGGGTTGAAACACAACCTAATAAGTATAAGTCAATTAAGTGATGTAGGGTATGACATCTCATTTGTTAAAAATGGTTGTCATATCAAGAGGTCAAGTGATCAAGAGATCATTTTGACAGGTTATAGGAAGAGGAATGTCTACTGCCTAGACATTATGGTTGAGAACAATGGTTCTCCAGTTTGTCTTGTAGCTGATGAGACAGTCTCTCATTGTGTCAAATGGCACAAGAGGCTTGCCCATCTTAACTACAAGACTATTAGCAAACTCTTTAGCAAAGAGTTAGTGAGGAATGGTCCTCAAGTTAAGTGTGTTAAAGATGGTATTTGCTCAGCTTGTCAAAAGGGCAAGCAGACTAAATCTACCTTTAGAAGCATAGAAAACAAAGATGCTGTGAGGTGTTTATACCTCTTGCATATGGATCTCTTTGGTCCAATGCCAGTTCACAGCTTAGGTAGGAAGGTCTATACCTTTGTAGTTGTAGATGACTACTCAAGGTTTTCCTGGGTGTTCTTCTTAAGACAGAAATCTGAAACACCTAGTGTCTTCTATAGCTTTGTCAAGCAAATTCAGAATGAACTAAATAGTACAGTGGTCAAAATTAGAAGTGACCATGGTACTGAATTTCAGTCTGATAGCATGACAAAACTGTGTGAAGACTTTGAGATATTTCAAGAATTCTCTTCACCTAGAACACCTCAGCAAAATGGCATTGCTGAGAGGAAGAATAGAACCTTGATAGAGGCTGGTAGGACCCTATTAAGTGATACATCACTGCCAGAGTATTTCTGGGCTGAAGCAGTTAACACTGCATGCCATGTTATAAATAGGGCCACCATCACTAAAGGGCTAAACAAGACCCCCTATGAAGTTGTGAAAGGCAGGAAACCAAACCTATCCTATTTTAGGATCTTTGGTTGTAAATGCTTCATACTTAACAATGGAAAGTCTTACTTAACTAAGTTTGCTGCCAAGTCCCAAGAGGGAATTTTTGTTGGGTACAACAATAATAGTAAGGCTTATAGAGTCTACAACTTGACTACACAAGTTGTAGAAGAATCAGTGCATGTAGTTTTTGATGAGACTAAACTTATTAATAATGAGTTGTCTAGCAGTGTATGCAGCCCCACAGGTTTGACAAATAAAATGGACAAGCTTACTATAGAAGAAGTGCCTGCTGCAAGACAGCAAGTAGAAGGCAGTAGCTGTTGTCCAGGGGGAGAACTACATGTGCCAATTGCTGAAGAAATCCAAGGTATACAGCATGATGCAGATGCTGAAGTGGTTCAACCAGAAGTTAGGATGCCTCCAGCCCACAGGCATCTTAGAGATCATCCAGTAAAGCTGATTATTGGAGATCCAAGACAAGGAGTTCAAACCAGGAGTAGAAACATGAATGCAGCAATCTATTCCAGCTTTCTGTCACAAGTTGAACCTAAGAAGTTTGAAGAAGCAATACAAGATCCACAATGGACTGAAGCAATGCAAGAAGAGCTTAATCAGTTCAAGAGGTGCAAGGTCTGGGAACTTGTTCCTAAACCTAAAGACCACAATGTAATAGGAACTAAGTGGATCTACAGGAATAAGATGGATGAACAAGGGGTCATCATTAAGAATAAGGCTAGACTGGTTGCTAAAGGATATAGGCAAGAAGAAGGTATTGATTTTGATCAAACCTTTGCTCCAGTAGCCAGACTGGAAGCCATAAGAATGTTCTTGGCCTATGCAACCTATCAAGGATTCAAGGTATACCAAATGGATGTCAAGTCAGCATTCCTAAATTGTAATCTTAAAGAAGAAGTCTATGTGGAACAGCCTTCAGGTTTTGTTGATCCAACTCTACCTCATCATGTTTATAGACTTAGGAAAGCTTTATATGGGTTAAAGCAAGCCCCTAGGGCTTGGTATGAAACCCTATCTAGTTTCCTCATTGAGAACAAATTCTCAAGGGGGAAAATAGATAAGACTCTATTCCTTAGGGAATCTAGAGGCAAAGTTATGCTAGTCCAAATATATGTAGATGACATTATATTTGGGTCTACTGAAAGCAGCCTTTGCAAAAAGTTTGCAAAACTTATGCAAGGTCAGTTTGAGATGAGTAGTATGGGAGAGCTGAAGTTTTTCTTGGGTCTCCAAGTTAAATAGACTGAAAGTGGTTTATCCATATGTCAGTCCAAGTTCACCCTAGAACTCATAAGGAAGTATGGTATGGATTCATTTAGCACCATGAAGACTCCTATGGGGTCAAGTATGTCTCTTAGCAAGGATGATGCAGGGAAACCTGTAGATGAAACCTTGTATAGAGGGATAGTTGGCTCCCTATTATACTTGACTGCTAGTAGACCTGACATCATGTATGCTACATGTGTTTGTGCCAGGTATCAAGCCTGCCCTAAAGAGTCTCATTTGACAGCAGTCAAAAGAATATTGAGATATCTAAAGGGCACTCCCTATCTAGGCCTCTGGTACCCTAGGAATGGAGATTTTGATCTAACAGGTTATTCAGATGCAGACTTTGCAGGATGCAAAGAAGATAGAAAGAGCACTACTGGAACCTGTCAATTCCTAGGTGGAAGACTAATTTCATGGAGTAGCAAAAAGCAAACCAGTGTGGCTATCTCCACAGCAGAATCAGAGTATGTAGCTGCAGGAAGTTGCTGTGCTCAACTTCTGTGGATACATCATCAGCTAGAGGACTATGGATTTCAGGTAAGTAGAACTCCACTTTTCTGTGATTCTACAAGTGCTATTTCAATAGCTAATAACTCTGTATCACATAGTAGAACTAAACATATTGAAATTAAATATCATTTTCTTAGGGAGCATGTAGAAAGAGAAGATATTTTACTTGAATATGTTAAAACTGATAATCAAATAGCTGATATGTTTACTAAGCCCCTAGAAGAAGCTAAGTTCAATAGATTCAAAATTGAACTAGGAATGTTAAACTTAGAGTAAGTTTACAGAATTAAAATTGGCTAAGTAAAAAGGTGTCGACACATAGACAAGTCTATGTCGACACAGAATAGTGGTGTCGACACTTCAGGAAAAAGGTGTCGACACATCTAGGATGTTGGTGTCGACACTTCAGAATGTTAGTGTCGACACATGACAAGTAGGTGTCGACACATCCAATATGGTATCGACACTTATGTTTTACTCAGAATTTTCTAAGTAAAGTCTCGACAATGTGTCGAGTTATGTTGTGTCGACACATAACCAAGTGTCGACACATAAAATCTGTTGACTAAACTTGTGTCGACACATGTGTGTCGAGACATTATAAGTCAGTGTCGACACTTATTGCCAGTGTCGACACATTTTAAGTTAGCTGTCCCGTCTGTTCATCTTCAAAATCAGAAAGGTATAAATAGGGTTCTGTCTTTGTTTTTCGACACGCTATCAAAGTTTCGAGACCAAAACTACTGTGTCGACACCTCTCTTTTCTAAAGACAAATTCTACAAACCCTAATGGCTCCTAAGCTTGAGGAGAACGTTAACGAAGGATATGAGCTTGTGCGCGGCGCGTTCGACGATGCTGATCCAGAAATCAAGGCAGTAGTAACCCTAGTCGCCGATTCAGGGTTAGAGTACTTAGTTTCAGAACCAACTAAGATATGGAAGAAGGAAGTGCTTGAATTCCTTAATGGAGCTGCAGTAGATGAATCTGGATACAAAATCAAATCCAGAGTTCATGGAAAAAAGGTTAAGGTAACCCCAAAAAGTCTGAGGAAGATTCTTCAATTGCCAAGAACTCAAGATGAAGAAGAACTTACTGCATCCAAGACCAGGGAAGCTCTAACCTGGTGTGGACTTGATCCAAAGATGAAGATAGGTTCTGTTTTCAACAGGAAAGGCATGAATAATCAAGGAAATTTCATGTCTGAGATTGTGGGAAAGGTCTTACTCAGCAAACCTGGAGGGCATGACAGAGTGTCTGCCTATATGTTTGGAATCATGACAAGGATCATATTCACTCTGAAAACAGACTGGTCAATAGTGGTTTATGAGAAGATTAAGGAGAGCTTGAAAAAGCCCAATCTGGGCAGAATCATCAGTCTATACCTAGTTGGTGTGATACCAGAGGTAATGAGTTCTGCTGCAGGAAGCAAGATAAACCACAAGAGGAAAATGGATCTAAGGATCTTTTCAAGATGGGACAGGGTGTTGTCCAAGGAAATGCCAACCCCAGAGAAGACAGTTACTGAGAAGGAGATTCCCCCAAAGAAAAAGAGAAAAACTGCTCCAATGGCACAAGAGTCCTCCAGCAGTTCAGGGAGTGAAGAACATGTTCTTTTCACTCCTGATGATCAAGAGGAAGAGCCTGCAGTGAAATCTCCTGCTGCTCAAGAGATTGCTGAGATCCAGGGGGAGCTGCCTGAAGCTAGCCCCATCCACAAGGATCACGGCTAGGGGGAGCCTCCAGTTGTAGAAGAACCCTCTACACTGGACAGTGAGCAAGCCACCACCATCATACAAGAGGTACTCACTGAACTCAACACCTTAGATTTTATTATAGAAGATGCTGATCTGTCTGATGTTAATCAGCATACTCAGCTGAATAGTCCAGTTCCAGATGTTGTTAGAAAAGACACATCTGCTGTACAAGAAGTGATTCCAGATCCAGTAGTTGAAGAACTAAGAACTTCTCCTGCACAGTCACCCCCTGAATACACCATGGAAGATTTATTTCTAAATCTAGATCAAGCAGATTTTGACAAGGAAATTGATGCTGCTGAAGGAGAGAATGCTGCTGCTGAGGGGGAGCAAATGCAAGTTCTGGAAGAGCCTATAAGGCAAGAAACTGAGAAGTCACAAGATGTGCAAGCTGACAAGCCTCAAAGCCCTAAGGATAAGGTTGACATAGCCAGCACTTCTGCCTCTGAAGATGAGGAGAGTGCTAGGGCAAAGAAGAAGAAACTGTATGTCTTCAAATGAAGAAGTCAAAGTTATAAGAAGGCTCTGCAATCAATTGCACCACAGCCTATAGTTCAGCAAGCTCCACCTGCTGATTATAGTGCTTTAATGGTTGCACTACAGATAAAGTTGGATGAGCAAATGCAGGCCATAGAGAAGTATGTAGATGAAGGGCAGAAATCACTTCAATTTGATCTGGCCCAGGAAATAAAGTCTATAAGGTTTGAAATGAACCTTAACAAAAAGGAAATGACTGATTGCTTCCACAAAGGTGGAAATGCAGTGGTGTATTTGGCAACACACCAAGAGAAGATCAAGGCACAGGTGGATGATATAGCATTGAAACAAGGATATGTTCTTGAGAATCAATTAAGAATGAATGACAATTTGACTGCCTCCCATAATGCTATAGTCACTGAGTTGAAGAACAAGTCTGCTGAACCTTCTACATCTACTGCTGCTGCTAAAGCTGATTTTGATAAAGTATTTCAAGAAGAAATTACTGCTGTTAAGACTGCAATCCAAGCATCCCAGAAGGTCATATCTGAACAACTTACAAAGCTCAAACCTTACTTTAAAGATGGCATCAGATACTTGGATAGTCAAATCAGATTTCAAAAGGATGATGTCAGAGATCATATGGCTAGAGAAGTCATAAAGGGGGAGAGAGTGTTAGTCAAGGCAAGTTCTGATCATGCAAAATGGATATCAAATTCAATCAGGGCTACACTTGGATACCCTCCTCTGTGTGATGACCAAGATGTTGCTGAATCAGGCATTAACCCTGCCTATCTTGGAGGTGAGCAACCAGAAGTAGCTCAGGTCATTTATCCACCTGCAGACTTTGAAATGATTCATGCTGAGGTACAAACCATGTACAACCCATCTGGGGGCAAGGACAATGTCCACATTGAAAAGGTTGTTCAACCTATATCTGAATCCATGCAAGAGGCTCTACAGAAAGAGGAAGAGACAATGTTGTCCAAAAAGAGGTTTAGGGAACAAGCAGAACAAAGGCCAGACTTTGAAAAGTGGAGCCCTACCTCTAGGAATATAATTTTAACTGCCTGGAAAGCTACCAAGGATAATACTCATGACAGGAACAAGTGGTTTTCTGAAGCAGAATGGAGAAAACATGAGATCAGGCAGGAAGCAATAGTTCAGTATAGAAGGAAGGCAAAGATGGGAAAGCTACCTCCTACTGCAGTGGAGCCTAGCAAGTACTTTCCTAAGCCATATCACTATTTTGAGAGGCAGAAGATCAAAGCTGAAGATCTTAAGAAGAAGGACTTGAAAGGAAAAAAGCATGCTGATGCTGAAACTGTTGATGCCCCTATCAAAGCTCAAGTCCAAGCTGACAAGGGAATAGTTATCAAGGAACCTGATCAGAAATAGATTAAGATTTTACTTGAAGATTATTTTGTAATCTTTTAAATGTAAAACATTTTTGTAAACCACTGAAGATGTATAAGAAAAATGTTAGAACAATATATGATAAATATATTTCATGATTGTTCTGTGAATGTGTCTATTTCTTGTTTGTTCTGAAATGATGAATGTGTATACATGTGTGAATTAATACATGTTTATGTTTACCCTGCTGAATATAACCTGCTTTACATCATTTTGTAATTTTTAATTATGAATGGTGTATATCATTGACTAAGGGTTATGACTACTCCAAATAGGGGGAGATTGTTGGGTACATTGGTCAAATGTACCTGATTTGAAGAAGCCTCACCCAACTCAATGATATACATCATAATGTATTTGATGTATGTTGAGTTTACTTGTGCAGGTTAAGAAATCACTGGACTGATGCAAAAAGTTTCTAAGTGCATGTGTCGACACCCAGAGGGAAAGTGTCGACACTTAAGTAGACTTGTGTCGACACCCAGACAAGCAGTGTCGACACTTGGAGTCATTGTGTCGACACCTGGGACGCAGAGTCGACACCAGACAGAAAGTGTCGACACTTGGAGCTGTGTCGACACTCAGTGAAGAAAAGTGCAGACAGAAAGTGTCGACACAAGGAGCTGTGTCGACACCCAGTGAAGCTGTGTCTACACCAGAAAGTGTCGACACTTGGAGCTGTGTCGACACTCGGCAAAAGTCTGTAGAGACTAAGTTAAAGTGTCGACACTCAGAACAATGTGTCGACACTCAACAGAAGAGTCAGCACTTGAAGTATGTGTCGACACCCAGCACAATGTATCGACACTTAGCTAAAGACTCTACACTTGAAGAAAGTGTCGACACAAGGAGCTGTGTCGACACTTAGCAAAGATCAGAAAGATCAACAAAATTATTCCAAGTACAAGTGTCGACACTAAGGGAATGCGTCGACACTCAGCTGAAGTCTCAACAAGAAGAAGGTGTGTCGACACAAGGAGCTGTGTTGACACTCAGCAAGTATCAACATAGAAGACTATGTGTCGACACCAAGAAGTAGTGTCGACACTTGACAGATTCAACACAAGGAGTTGTGTCGACACAAAGGTGATGTGTCGACACTTAGAAGAATTCAGCAAAAGCTAGAAGATCAAGTACTTGTGTCGACACTCAATTTCAGTGTCGACACCTGAAGAAGAATCTGTGTCGAGACATACAAGGAGTTGTGTCGACACCTTGTAGACTTGTGTCGACACTTACACAGCATGTGTCGACACTTGGTCTATAAGTGTCGACACTTAAAGACAGAAAGTCTCGACACTTTCAGACAGAGATTTTCAAGAAATGACTGGATGACTTGACAGCTGCCGTTCCAGCCGGTCTACAGCACCTGTCAGAGATATCGGAAGTCAGTTATGGACCGGACCAGCCGGTTACCATGAAGAAGGCCTATAAATAGGCACCTACAGTTTACAGAAATAGAAGTTGAAGAGTGGTTCAGATTGTTGTTCAAGTGGTTGACAAAGTGGATCACATTGTTGAAGAACAAGTTAGAAAAGTGATACACAGAGTATCAAATCAAGAAGATCTTGCAGTCCAAGTGCAGATCTAAGAAGTTGGAGAGAGAGGGCTCCATCCAAGAAATCAGCCTCTGGAACTAGGCTGAGAAGAAGGATTCCGATACATTCTGGATCTTAAGTGCAGAGGTCAAGGAACAACTGCAGGAGGATTCAGTCTTATTCAGTTCTACTCAAGAAGCTTTGAAGAAAGCTAAGTCAGATTGAATCCAGCTGAGTTCTTCCAAGAACTCATCAAGAAACTCTCAACTCCCCTCTTTGATTTCTGAGTTGTAGAGTTAACATCTGTAATACATTTTTAACTTGTAGGATCCTTTGGATCTGAGTGAATTGTAAGCCTATAATTATAAAGGCTGAGGGTAGGGCTTGAGAGCCTGAGTGTAGGAGATTGAGATCTCTGAGTGTAGGCCTTGTTGGCTGAGTGTAGGCCTTGGTTGGCTGAGTGTAGGCCTTGATTGGCTGAGTGTAGGCTTTGGGATAAAGCTGAGTTGTAAGGCTTTGGGCCTGAGGTGTAGGAACCAATTTGGGTTCTGAGACAGTGGAGGAGTTTGGCCGAATCTAATACACTGCTAGATAGGCGAAGGGGGAAAGTGGATGTACCCATATCTTGGGGAACCACTATAAACCACTGTGTATGCTGTGCTGTGATTGTTGCTGTGCATGCTGTGTGTTTGCTGTGATACAATAGTTAGTATTCTGTGATATAACTGATTGCTGCCATTTAAGTTCAAAAAGGATTAGGTCACCTATTCACCCCCCCTCTAGGTGTTTAGGTACCATATCTTTCATGTAGGCATCTGCTAACAATGTACCTGCAGCTTCAATGAGTGTCCTATTTTTCCTTTCAGCTACCCCATTTTATTGGGGAGTTCTAGGAGCTGAGAAGCACTGCTTGATACCTTCCTTCTCACAGAACTCATGCATAAGAAGAGACTCAAACTCTGTGCCATGATCACTTCTGATCAATGCAACATGAGTAGAGAACTCAATCTGTATGGTACTGAGAAAATCTGTAAGAACTTTGAATGTATCTGACTTAGCTCTCAGGAAGGCTACCCAACTGAATCTGGAGAAATCATCAACAATAACTAAGGTGTAAGACTTCCCTCCTAGGCTTTGTACTGCAATGGGTCCAAAAAGATCCACATGAAGCAGATACAATATCCTAGTTGAATCACTTTTATTAATGGATTTGAAGCTAGTTTTAGTTTGTTTGCCTAGTTGACAAGCCCTGCATAGGCTTTCCTTCTTGTAGGGACCAGAAGGTAAACCTCTAACAAGGTTGTGTTTAGATAACCTAGATATGTTCTTAAGGTTTACATGTCCTAGCCTTTTGTGCCATAGCTCATTTTGGTTACTAGTGATATTGAGTAAACAAATATCAGTTGTGGGAGAAATGAAATCTACTAAATATATGTTTCCTTGTCTAAGTCCAATTAAAACAGTTTGGTTTTTATCATTTATAATAGAACAAGAGGTAGAGTTGAAATGTACCTGATAACCTTCATCACATAATTGACTTATGGATATAAGGTTATGTTTAAGTCCTCTTACATATGTCACCTTTTTGAAGGTCACTGCTCCAATGCTTACTCTTACATACCCTTCTGACTGACCACTCTTTGAGTCTCCAAATAACACCTTTGGTCCTAGCTTGGACTTATAGTTGGAGAGATTTGCTTTGCTGCCAGTCATGTGCTTGGAGCAGCCACTGTTCAGGTACCATGTCTGACTTAGCCTTGGACAGTTCTTCACCTGTACCTGCATCAAACAATAAAGCTCAATTGTTCTTGACCCAGGTTACCTTGGGTCCTTGGTTTGGTCGAAAAGAAAAACTAGAAATGACTGATAATGCAGGTTGAGACTTATACCCTAGAGGGTGATATCTCCTAGGTGGAATTATCCAATCAGCTACTGGATTAAATGTCTTGTTAGCTATTTTAACATTTCTATAGGAGAAATTATTTATATTTGGTCGTTCTGGGATCGACGAATTATTGTAAGTTCGTCGACCAGAGTTCGACGAATGGGGATGAGATCGTCGACATCCACTCAGAGAATGACCATGGTAATTTTCTGCGTCTCACGTTCGTCGACCTCTGCTCGACGAACCATACACAGTTCGTCGATCGCAGTAAGACGAATAATTATTTCTGAAGTTTGCGTTCAACGTTCGTCGATCGGGGTTCGACGATCTTGCAGGATTTCGTCGATCTAAGTTCGACGAATTCTGCTGAACTTGGTTTTTAACAACTTTCTTCTGTTTTCTGTTGCTATTGTCTAGGAGATTTGACTTGTTTTCTGATCTGGGTTTTTCAGTTAGTTTCTCTTTACCTTTGGCAGTGATAAACTTTATGGGAGTGCAAAGTATATTCTTCTTTATTATGGGGGGTAAACCTGATGAAGCACCCAAGCCCAACCTGCTATTTAATCTGGCATTTACTGTGCTTGTGATATCCATCAGCTTGAGGCTTCTCCCATTGAGAGATTGCTCAAGTTATTTTGCCTCACATAATTCAGATTTTAACTTGATTATCTGTTCATTAGCTAGAGTCAATTGGTCAGTTAGTTTTCTGTTTTCTGTGCTGACAGATTCAAGATTTTCTAGTCTAGTCCTCAGGGTTTTTATCTCTTTCTCTGAGTTTATTAAATCCATGCACATAGTTTTAAATTCTACTTTAAACAAGTCAGAATTGAAGTTAAAACTAGAAATCACCTGATCAGCCTCTGAGTCTGAGGCACCTTCATCTTCAGAATCCTCTTCTGATCCACAGTTACTTCTGGAGGCATCTATTGCCATTAGGCACACCTCCTTGGATCTGGCTTCTTCCTCTTCTTCACTGGAGCTGGAGGAGTATGTTTACTCTTCTGTGTCACTCCAGGACTCAACAACAAATCCTTTGTCCTTCCTTTTATACTTGTTGGAGGAGGGTCTGCTGCTTTGTTTTTCTTCTATAATCCTTGTCCCTGCCCTTGTCCTTTTTCTGATTCTCTGGGAATTCTAAAATATAGTGCCCAGGCTTTCTGCGTCCAAAACACACAACCTCCTTAGTTGGTGTCTTGTCATATTTGGGTTTATCATCCTGCCTGGATGATTTTCTTCTAAAGTCCTTTCTTGCCATTTTGTAGAATCTTTTGACAAAGAGGCTCATTAACTCTTCATTGGAGGTAGATGTTTCACTGTCTTCAGAAGCTTTGAGGGCCAAGCTGTGCTCCTTCCTAACTGGGATAGTTGTCTTCTGTTCTGCTGCCTCTCTTGATTTGACAAGCTGCTCATATGACTTCAGCTTGCCTAGCAGAGATTCTGTTGAGATCTCATTGAGGCTTCTGGCTTCTTTGATTGGCCAAATTCTGGAGTCCCATGAACTGGGGAAACACATCAATATCTTGTCATTCACCTCAGTTAAGGTGATGTCCTTGTCA
Source organism: Platanthera guangdongensis (assembly GCA_039583875.1). Lineage (NCBI taxonomy): Eukaryota > Viridiplantae > Streptophyta > Magnoliopsida > Asparagales > Orchidaceae > Platanthera > Platanthera guangdongensis. The sequence continues at coordinate 102,616,634 of CM077159.1, forward strand.
AGAGTCTTGAGTTCACTAATGATTGAACTTAATCTATTGTACATCTCAGCCACTGATTCTATCTCATCCTTTTTGAAATTCTCATAGAGAGAAATAAGACTGGATCTCCTATCCTTTCTTTCATCAGCTGAGCCTGCTACCATTTGATTAAGAGAGTCCCAAATGGCTTTGGCTGAGGTGCACTCAGACACCTTCTGAAATATGTCATCTGACATTGTTTGGGCCAGAATATTCATAGCCTTTGCATCAGCCATCTTGGCTTTCTTGTAGGCTTCAGTATTGTCTGGAGGTGGTACTGCACTTAGATTAGATGATGTGCTGGCAAAAGTTGTAGGAGCTGGAGGAACACCTGTTGAAATGACAGAAAAAATATCCTCATCAATGGAGTTCATATATAATCTAATTCTTGCCTTCCAGATGGCAAACTTGTTAAGATTGCACACTGGAGGTCTGATGCTTGTATAATCCTTGTTTTTGGCCATGTATGTGAGAACAAAATCTAATAACAGAATAAAAACAAAGAGATCTAACTAAGGGATCTTTGGGTTCAGGTGTTAGCCTGTACAACCAATCAGGTATGGTATGTTTAACCAACCTCCCTCTGATACCAATTGAAAGTGCAGCTAGATCTGATATACTCTAGAGGGTGGGTGAATAGAGTATATGGTGATTTTGAAACTTTTACAACTGCTGTTGTATTTTAGGTGTGTGTATGTGTGTGTGCAGCAAACACAATAAACCAGAAAGCAGCAATGGACTAATCACAGCACAATCACAGAGCAAGACCAGAAAACAAAAGGAAAAGAAAGCAACCAGACGACACAAGAATTTTATAGTGGTTCCCCAAATCTGGGTAGTCCACTCTTCTACCACCCTGGTAGGAATCCACTGCAGGAAGGGGTTGATCAGATGTCCTGGCACCAATGGGGTTTTGATCAGGTTCCCAAAAACCAAACCCTCAAGTCTTTTGGTGGGAGACTTGCAACCAGAATAATTTTGAAGGGAATTAAAAACCTATACAGAGGTGGAGTGTGAGGGTGATGAGGTCTTCTCTTTCTCAAGTCAAATGAGAAGACTTGTGGAATGTTGTTTAGCGGCTTTGCTCCCCTTGAGATGTAGAATGGTTCAGGAAGAATACTGGAGCACTGCTTCAGGGTGATAGGTCTTCAAAGACCTAGAATTCCAGGTCCAGAGAAAGTCTTCAGGGACTTCTTGCAACTGATATGACTGTATTGTTTTGAAGTTCTCCTGAGTAAAAGCAGATGAAGAAGACTCTTGATATTGATGTAATATTCTTCTTCTTCTTCTTCTAAATCAATTTCTCTCTGGGCCAAGAATGAATTCTTTTTCTTGTGTTGTCTGAATCACTGTCTATGCTATTCTTGTTGTTGTCTAGTGTTGTGTACTTGTTGTATTACTTCTGGTTTCTGTATCTCTATCTGTCATGGAGAGCATTCGAATTTTTTGAATGTCGAGCAGTAATGACAGACGACCTGGAAAGGAAGCAGCAATTAATTATTTCCCCAACTGTTTCCATGGGAAAACGGCATGTAATAATCCAGAATTAACTGCGCATCCTAACGGTAGTATACTGTGAAGAACTGGCATTAATTGTCCAGGAATCAACGCCATGGAATGAGATGGGAACGAAAGAAGACCTAGTATGGAATCGTCGACCGAAGAACAGAATTCGTCGAGCCGAGTCTTGAATTCGTCGAGCTAAGCTGAGTTCGTCGAGCTGAGCTGGGTTCGTCGAGCTGAGCTGAGTTCATCGAGCTGACAGTCTTCATTCGTTGAATAGACAATCTTCAATATCAGACAAACATTATTCGTTGAGCAGAGAACCAAATTCGTCGAGCTGAGAAAAGTTCTGGACTTGGATGAAATACTCTGCATCTACTGAAATGCCGTGCCGACACAAATTGATGTCGACAGATTGATCTTGGTGTCGACACAACTCCTCTGGTGTCGACATATTGGTCTAGGTGTCGACACAAATCCTCTGGTGTCGACACAAGCTGGTGTCGACTGAAATCCTGGGTGTCGACACAAATCGTCTAGTGTCGACACAAGCCCTAAGTGTCGACACAGATTCTCTGAGCACAAAAATCGTCGAGTAGAGATTAGCTTTCGTCGACCTGAGAAGCTGTGAACTTGAGGTCCAAGTTCGTCGAGCTCAGCACTGCGAATTGTCTCACGATCGTCGAGCGCACAACTTCCTTCGTCGAGCTGAGTTCGACGTACGTCGAACTCATTTCACTTAGTCTGAAAACTGATAGATCTAGAGTTCCTGATGGTCTTGAAGAAGGCTGGTCCATCTGAAGTTGATATAGAGGACTGTCCTAGACTCTAAGACACAAACTTGACCCAAACTATACATGATGGGTCACATCCTAAGTCAGTGAACCTAGCCCAAATCAACTAGGGATCCAATAGAAAGTCTCAGTTCTTGATGCAAATCTCAGGACACCAAAGGAGTATTCTGAAATGACAAAGGATGAGATCATCTTGTCTAATATAGATAAGAGAGCACAAAAAATAATAGTCAGTGCTATAGATGATTCAACATTCCAAAATTTGATTCACTGCAAGATATCCAAAGAAATATGGGACACCCTGATTGTCTACATGGAGGGTTCAAAAGAGGTGAGAGAAGACAGAAAGTCTATGCTGAATCAAGAGTATGAAAGTTTTAGACAATCTAAAATAGACAACATAACTAAATGTTACAAGAAGTTCTTCAGAATAGTTAATGAACTGATGTCATATGGAAGAGTATTCAACATATATGAGTTAAATGATAAGTTTCTGAGATCATTAACTAAGGACCGGCACACCAAGATATGTTCCATTAGGGAAGTGACCAGACTAGCAGAAATCTCACCTCCAACATTATTTAGCAAACTGCTTTCATATGAGATGCAGCTGATGGTCAGAAAGGAGGAGGAGAAAAGTAATAAAGTTGATTACAGAGATAAGTCAGTGGCTTTCAAGATTGAAGCCATAAGAAAGGATAGGAGGATGCCTCCATCTCCTCATAGGAAAGCTGCAGAAGTAGTTTCAGAAAGTTCTAATAGTCACACATCAGATAGTCCAAATTCTAATGAAGTCTTAGCTGCCTTCTCAAAACAATTTCAAAGGTTTTTCAAGAAGAAACAGTGGAGATCCAAGCCATCCTCCTCACAATCCAAGGATGATTAGTATCAGAAAAAGAAATCCTCTAGGAAGCACAGATATGACTCTAAATCTAGTAAATTATCTTCAACTAAGATTGTTTGCTATTGTTGCAACAGGCCTGGACATGTGGTAGCTGATTGTCCTGACAAAAGGAAAGAATCTAATGACAAGAAGAAACTAAAAAAGAAGGGCAAGAAGGAGAAATCCTTTGTTGCAAAGAAGCAAAAAAGCTGGTCAGATTCTTCATCATCAGATTCTTAGGCTGAAGCTGAAGCTGAAGAATACATAGAACTGTTGGCAACTGAAGAGGATGCAGAAGAGGCTAAGTTCTTGAAATTGCAGGACTCAGTAAATGGAATTGAAGAACATTGTTGTAAAGGGATGATGACCTTGACAGAAGAAGATCAGTGCCAGGATCAGCCTGGTCCTAGTAAGGTAAACAATTCTTCAATAGTTTCTGATTACTATACTGGTTTAGAATCAGAAGCATCTACATCAAGAGATGTGGATGAATCTGAATCTGAAGGGGATATTCATTAACTTATTGATGAATATGGTGATTTATTGCAAGCACGTAAGAAAAGCAAAATCCTTAACAAAGCATAGGCCAAGGAAATTGCTGCTCTTAAGCTGGCTGCATTAGATTCAGAAAAAATGCTGGATCTAAAGATGAATGAAGTAGTCAAACAGAAAAACATAACTGTTATTCAGATGGGTACTATTACATTCAAGAATGATCAAATCAAAAGTCTGGAAGTCAAACTTCAGAAGGAAAAGGATCCAGTGGCTAAATTCTCTAAGCCAAAATCAGTCTTACCTTTAATTGATGATTTTATTCCCAAAAAAGGTAAGACAGGATTGGGCTTTGAGGGAAATGCAAGGGCTGCCAATTCCAAAAGAAAAGGCAAAGCCCCAGTACAGCCTCTAACCTTCAAACCCCCCATTTCCTTCAGAAAAGTGTGGATGTCAACTAATATATATGATCATGATATCATACATGGTTATGGTAAGCCTGATATTCTGAATGACAAGGGTGTAGCTCCAGCACTCAAGCAAAGAACCACTGTACCAACAGTGTTAATAAAAGCTGACAGCAATGTTTTTAAAACTGTACCTAAAAAGAGGTATAATAGATATGAGTGCTGGTGCTATGGTAAGATAGGACATTATGCTAAGGATTGCTGGCACAACACCAGTATCAGGAAGAATGCCAGCTTACCTGTGAGGAAGGCTGCTGGTGAGAATATCAAGTTTCAATCTAACTTGAGCCTAGAACTCAATAAACATTAGGGTTCTAAGGTAAATTAATATTATTTGTTGCAGGTGGGTCCAAGTTGCCATACCCCTATATGGTACTTGGACAGTGGATGTTCCAAACACATGACTAGAACAAGAAGAATGTTAAAGGACTATACTCCCATAGAGAGTGGACCCAAAGTGATCTTTGATGGATCAGAAAAAAGGGTCATAAAAGGGTTTGGTAGCATTTCTACTAGTTCTATAACAATCACTCAAGTGGCTTATGTATAAGGTTTGAAACATAACTTTATAAGCATAAGTCAGCTGAGTGATCTTTGGTATGACACTTCATTTATTAAGAATGACTGTCAGATTAAAAGGACAAGTGATCAGAAGGTGATCTTGTCTAGTTATAGAAAAGGGAATGTTTATTGTTTAAATTTGGATTATGATAACATGAACTCTCCTGTATGTTTAGTTGCAGATGAGAAAGCATCTCAGTGTGTCCAATGACACAAGAGGCTAACTCATCTGAACTATAAGACTATAAGCCAAATATATAGTTTAGAGTTAGTGAGGAATGGTCCTCAGTTTAAGTGCATAAAACAGGGTATATGCTCAACTTGTCAAAAAGGCAAGCAGACCAAATTCTCTTTTCATAGTCTTGATACCAAAGACTATGTGAGGTGTTTGTACCTCTTGCATATGGATCTATTTGGTCCTATGCCAGTTCATAGTCTAGGTAGGAAAGTCTATACTTTTGTGGTAGTAGATGACTATTCTAGATTTACATGAGTTTTCTTTTTGAGGCAGAAATCTGAAACCCCTACTGTTTTTCATAACTTTGTTAAACAAATTCAGAATGAACTTAACAATTCAGTGGTCAAAATCAGAAGTGACCATGGAACTGAATTTCAGTCTGATTGTATGACAATGTTCTGTAAAGAACAAGGGATTCATCAGGAATTCTCCTCACCTAGAACACCTCAGCAAAATGGAATTGCTGAAAGAAAGAATAGAACTCTTATTGAGGCTGGTAGAACTCTACTAAGTGACATTTCTCTCCCAGAATATTTCTGGGCTGAGGTAGTAAATACTGCTTATCATGTTCTCAATAGAGCATCTATAACTAGAACCACAAAAAGACACCCTATGAGATTATGAAGGGAATAAAACTAAACATATCCTACTTTAGGATCTTTGGTAGCAGGTGTTATGTGCTTAATACTGGCAAGTCTCACCTAACTAAGTTTGCTGCCAAATCCCAAGATGGGATATTTGTTGGGTACAACAATAACAGTAAGGCATATAGGGTCTACAACTTGGCTACACAAGTTGTAAAAGAATCTGTTCATGTAGTGTTTGATGAATCTGAGCTAATTAACTATGAGTTGTCTAGCAATTCTTGTAGCTCAACAGGTTTAAAAGAAAAGTTGGACATGCTGACCATTAATGACGACCAAACTGCAAGGCAGGATGTGGAAAATGATGGTTGCTGTCCAGGGGGAGTACAAGGTCCACAAGCTGACATTGAAGATAATGAAGTTCAGCATGGTGGAGAAATTGAAGAAGTTCAAATTGCTGATGGAATGCCTCCAGCAATAAGGAATCTGAAGGATCATCCAGCACACCAAATTATTGGTGATCCCAGAAATGGTGTGCAAACCAGAAGCAAACACATGAACACAGTGCTTTGCTCAAGTTTCCTATCATAGTTGGAACCCAAGAGATTTTAAGAAGCCATACAAGAATCCAACTAGATTAATGCAATGCAGGAGGAGCTGAATCAATTCAGAAGGTGTAAAGTATGGGAGCTGGTTCCAAAACCAAAGGATCATAATATTTTTGAGACAAAGTGGATCTACAGGAACAAACTAGATGAAAATGGCATCATAGTGAAGAATAAAGCAAGACTGGTTGCCAAAGGTTATAGACAGGAAGAGGGCATTGACTTTGATCAGACATTTGCCCCAGTGGCAATGTTGAAGCAATAGGTCTATTCCTTTCCTTTGCTGCCTTCCAAGGGTTCAAAGTATACCAAATGGATGTCAAGTCAACATTCCTAAATGGTAATTTGAAAGGAGAAGTCTATGTTCAATAGCCCTCAGGTTTTGTTGATCCATATTATCCTGATTATGTTTATAGGCTTAAGAAAGCCTTATGTGGTTTGAAACAAGCCCGTAGGGCTTGGTATGAAACATTGTCTACCTTTCTCATTGAAAATAAGTTTTCAAGGGGGAAAATAGACAAGACTCTATTCGTTAGGGAGTCAAAGGGCAAGATGATCCTAGTGCAGATTTATGTTGATGACATAATCTTTGGATCTACAAAAAACAAACTTTGTAGGAAGTTTGCAAAACTTATGCAAGGGAAGTTTGAGATGAGTAGTATGGGTGAGCTCAAATTCTTCTTGGGACTCCAAGTAAGACAGACTGATGATGGCTTGTCCATATCACAGTCTAAGTTCACCAAGGAGTTAATTAAGAAATATGGTATGGAGTCATCCACCACCATGAGAACTCCAATGGGTACTAGTATGCCTTTAGGCAAAGATGATGCAGGAAAACCTATAGATGAGTCTTTTTATAGAGGGATAATTGGCTCCCTTCTATACTTAACTACTAGTAGACCAGACATTATGTATGCTATATGTATCTGTGCTAGACACCAAGCAAGCCCAAAGGAATCTTATTATACTGTAGTTAAAAGAATTTTGAGATATCTTAAGGGCACACCTAATCTTGGTCTTTGGTACCCTAAGAATAGAGACTTTCTACTGACTGGTTTTTCAGATGCAGACTTTGCAGGTTGTAAAGAAGATAGAAAGAGCACCACTGGCACATGTCAGTTTCTAGGTGGTAGATTGATGTCATGGAGCAGTAAGAAGCAGACAAGTGTGGCAATTTTCACTGCAGAGTCTGAGAATGTTGCTGTAGGCAGCTGCTGTGCTTAGCTTTTATGGATTCAACATCAACTTGAAGACTATGGTCTCAAGGTAAGTAGAACTCCACTATTTTGTGATTCTACAACTGCTATTTCTATTGCTAAAAATCCTGTATCACATAACAGAACAAAGCATATAGAAATTAAATTTCACTTCATTAGAGAGCGTGTTGAAAAAGAAGATATTTGTTTGGAATTTGTCACCACAAATAATCAAATTGCTGACATGTTTACTAAACCACTAGATGAAACTAAATTTAATTATTTCAAAATTGAATTATGCATGTTAAACCTAGAGTAACTTGGTAAATCTGACTAAGTAATTCAATGTCGACATATAGTAGTTAATGTCAACACAAAAGGAAATCTGTGTCAATATATAGTAGTTTGTGTTGACACATAAGGAAAGTTGTGTCGACACAACAAAATAGTGGTGAGATAGTGATGTCGACACTCAGAGTTTGGTGTCGACACATAGAAGTTCAATCATTTAGATAGTAGTGTCGACATATACAGTCGTCTGTGTCGACAAGCAGATCTTAGGGTCGACTATTAAGAAGTCTGTGTCGACACATCGCAAACTGTGTCGATACATAGTGTTGTCTGACTCTGTCGAGACATTAGAAGTCTGTGTCGACACAATATCTACAGTGTCGACACATTAAGTATCTATTACCCTGCCTTTTGACCTTCTGTGTTGACAAATATATAAATAGGTCACAGAACAACTTTGTCGACTACGCTCTCAACATTTTCGAGACGAAATCTTTGAGTCGACAGACCTTCATCTCTCTTCTCCTCATATTTCTCGTCACCAATGGCGCTAAAGTTGGAGAACAACATCAACGAAGGCTATGAATTGGTTCACAATGCTTTTGAGAGTGCTGCGACTGAGATCAGAGATGTGATAACCCTAATCAAAGAAAATGGTTTAGAATATCTAGTTTCAGAACCTACCAAGATCTAGAAGACGGAGTTCTTGAATTCTATACTACAACAACCCTGGATTCAACTGGATTGAAGATTAGGTTATCAATTCAAGGAAGCAAGGTGAAACTTACCCATAAGCGTCTAAGGAAGACACTAAAGTTGCCTAGGACTCAGGAATATGATGAAGTCACATCTTTAATGATAAAAGAAGCACTTCAATGGTGTGGCCTGGATCCCACCACTAAGATTGAATCATCAATGCAGAGGAAGGGGATGAACTCACAAGGAAAGTTTCTTTCAGAGATTATGGGAAAAGTAATTCTCTGCAAACTAGGAGGACATGATAGGATCTCAGCCAATATGTTAAGCTTGATGACCAGAGTTATTTTCAAAATAAAAACTAACTAGTCTGCTGTGATTTTTGATAAGATCAAGGAAAGTGTGAAGAAACCTAATCTAGGAAGAATACTGAGTCTATATCTGGCAATGAATATTCCTGAAGTGCCGAACCACACAACTGGATCTAGAATAAACCACATGAGAAGGATGGATATGAAAATACTATCCAGGTGGGAAAGAGTTCTGACAAAGGATGGTTCTACAACACAGAAACAACCACAACTGAAAAAGAAAAAGACAACCCCCAGGAAACCTGAATCTTCTAGTGATTCAGAAGAACAAGTGATATTCAGTTCAGATGAAGAACAATAAAAATCTACAAGGAAATCATCTGCCACTAAGAAAGTAGATGATAGTCAGATGCAGGGGGAGCATATTTCAGAAAGCACCATCCAACTGGATCAAGTTCAGGATGTGCTTCCTCTAGGGGGAGCCAATGAGCTTTCACCAGCTCAACAAGAGGCCTTGACTCCAGAAGTTGCTCCTGAGAAAGAGCAAGATGCATTAGAGAGTGAAACAGCCACTCAAACTATTCTTGAGGTAATAAATGATATTAATCAAACTATACTAGATACTGAGCCAGATACACTAACTGTGCTTCTAACTGATGTTGAACATACACAACATGACAACATCCCTGCACAGGATATATCAATGGATGATATATCTACATTAGATGATGCTCCATTTACTGTACAAGATACAGATGTTCCTCCAGTTCAATTGCAACAAGAATTCACTCTTGAGGAATTGTTTCCTGATTTACAAGAAGTAAGAACTGAGGAAGTAGTGCCAAGGACTGAGGGGGAGGAGCCAGGGACTAAGGGGGAGTTGCCAAGGACTGACAAGGAGCTGCCTTCTAGTCCAAAGGACACAGTGAACCTTGAAAGTTCTCCTGAATCTGATGATGGAGAAGCACTCAGAGTAAAGAAGAGAAAACTGATGGTTTACAAGAAGAAAAGCTCAAGCTATAAGAAAGCTTTACAGACTGCCTCACAACCCACAGCTCCAGTAGTTGACTTCATTTCACTGTTGGTTGCTCTGCAAGTTAAAATGGATGAGCAAAGACAAGCTCTTGAAAAATATGTGGATGAAAGCCATAAGGACCTTCAGTTTACTTTGCCTCAAGATATAAAATCAATAAGATTTGAAGTAAACCAGAATAAGAAGGAGATGACAGTTTGCTTCCATAAAGGAGGTAATGCTGTAGTTTGTCTGGCCAAGCAACAATAATAGGCCAGGACTCAAATTGATGACGTAGTAGTTAAGCAAGGATTTGTTCTAGAAAATCAGCTCAGGATGAATGATAGTCTTACTGAATCAAATAATGTTATTGTTACTGAGTTAAAGAATAATGCAACTGCATTAACTGAGGAAAGGGCTAAAGAGAAATCAGAGTTTGATAAGACACTCAAGAAGATTTAGCAACTTTCCAATCTATCATTCAAGCCTCTCAGAAGATCATATCTGCTCAGCTATAGAACTTTAAAGCTTATTATACAGAGGGAACCAATTATCTAGTTAATTAGATAAGGTTCCAAAAGGATGATCTCAGGGATCATATTGAGAGAGAAGTCATAAAGGGGGAGAGGTTGTTAGTCAATGCTAGTTTAGAGCATGCTAAATGGATAACAAATGCTGTTAGAGCAACTCTAGGATATCCACCCCTATGTGATGTTGATAATACAACTGAGTCAGGTATTCAAGCTGCAGGAATTAAAGGGGGTCAGCAGGAGGCAGCTCAAATCATATACCCCCTTCTAACTTTGAGGGAATTCAACAACTGGTTCACCAGATGTATCTCCCTCCAGAGGCTACTAAGAATGTTATAATTGAGAAAGTGGAAATGTCAGAGGCAGCATTGAATAAAGAGCAAGCAGCTCAACTCTCCAAGAAAAGGTTTAGAGAGTAGGCTGAACTAAATCCAGATTTTGAAAGATGGAGTCCCACCTCCAAAAATGTAATACTCACTATCTAACAAGATATCAAAGATAAAATGCATGATAGAGGCAAGTGGTATTCTGAAGTTGAGTGGAACAAATATCTGCAGAGATAAGATGTGATACATCAGTTCAGAAGGGATCACAAGGCTGGAAAAATACCTGCTACAGCTGTGGAGCCCAGTAAATACTTTTCTAAGCCTTATCACTATTTTGAAAGGCAAAAAGTTCAGGCTGAAGAACTTAAGAAGAAGGATCTCAAATATAAGAAGGCAGCTGAAGATACTGAAGCTCCAGTACAAGCAAAGGTCCAGTCTGGCAAAGGCATAGTGATCAAGGAGCCTAATCAGCCTTAGGATAGATTGACTAGATTTTAGAACATTGTAATCTTCAGTTTTTAAGATCTATGTAATCTGTTGTTAATAATTTTTTTGATGTTTAAACAAAACAATGATTCATGCTTATTATGTTTGTATCATATTCTGTGATAATATAATATACTTATTTTGTTTGTATGTTTTCCTGTCATTGAATGCTTTTATACATCATATTGTTTATTTTATTATAAGTGATGTATATCTTTGACTAAGGGTTATGACTTCTCCAAATAGGGGGAGATTGTTGGGTACATTGGAAAATGTGTACCAAATTTGGAGAAGCCTCACCTAACTCAATGATATGCATCAAGTTGTATTTGATGTTGTGTTGAGTTATCATGTGCAGGTTAAGTAAATGGAAAAAAATTTTCTAAGTACAAGTGTCGACACTTGGGAATGACTGTGTTGACACTAAGGGCCAGATTGTGTCGACACCTAGAATTTGTGTCGACGCACAAGAAATCTTTCGACAACTCTGTGTCGACACTAAGGGCCAGATTATGTCGACATCATCAGGATTTGTGTCGACACACAGAGAAGCTGTCGACACATTCCAGAATTCTATCGACAACGACTGTGTCGACACACAGAACTTGTGTCGACACACACCAGAATTCTGTCGACACCAACTTTGTCAAGATAAGGAGTGTTTATGTCGACACACAGGACTTGTGTCGACACATTCCATAGAAGCTGTGTCGAGAAGTAAAAGTGAAGTTGTGTCGACATCATCAAGACTTGTGTCGACACATGGACTATGTGTGTCGACACATGTGAAGTATTCACTCGACATTTTCTGCTGCTGAATAAAAGTCCAATGAAGGTTGAAGTAATACAACTGGAGACTTGACAGCTGTCATTACTGACATTGCTGTCACATCTATCAGAGGTGTCAGAAGACCATTTGGAACCGGAACAGCCGGTAATCATGGATGAAGCCTATATATAGATATGATCTCTCAACAATAGAAAATAAAATAATCAAGCTAATCAATTATCTATTGTGAAGAAGTGATTGTGAACACGATCAGTGAATAAAGAATAATCTATGAAAGATTGAGGATCCAGAAGAAGAGAAAGAAGAAACAGTCAACATATTGTAGATAGAGAAAAATAAGAAGGAGAGAAGTCCTCATCCAGCGAAGGCAGATCCTGAACAGTCTGCCAGAAGAATTCAGATCAATTCTGAAGAAGAATTCAGATTAATTTCTGAAGGAAGTTGATTGAAGATCAACTCCAACACCAAGAAGATCAACCTTACTTTGTTCAGATTCAAGAAGCTTTGAAGAAGCTAAGACAGGTTGATCCTTAAGTAATTCGTTCCATCAAGAATTGATCAAGAAGCCTTCAACCAATTCTCTCTCAATCTGGTTGAAGATATTATTATCTTTTTCATCAATAATTTTTTTAGGATCTGTACTAGATCTGAGTGTAGGAGATTTACTTCTCTGAGTTGTAAGCCTAAATTATAAAGGCTGAGGTAGAGCTGAGTGCCTGAGGTAGGGTAATCTATTTCCTAAGTTGTAGGCCTGTGAAAGAGGCTGAGGTAGGGTTTTCGCCTGAGTTCTAGGAGTGGGGTGTCACTCTGAGTTGTAGGCCTGTGGAAGAGACTGAGGTAGGGATTGTGCCTTAGTTGTAGGAGTGTGGATTCACTCTGATTTGTAGGAACCAGTCTTGGTTCTGAGCTGTAAGATCTGCGGATCTGAGAAGAAAGAAGGAAGTTAGGCCGAATCTAGTACACTGCTAGATAGACGAAGGGGGGAAGTGGATGTACCCATCATTTGGGGAACCACTATAAATTTGGTGTGCAATCTGTGGAATGTTGTGTGTATGTGAATGCTGTGCTGTGTTTTCTGCTAAATAAATTGCTAAACTAGATAGATTTATCTGCCTAAGTCAGAAAAAGAATTGAACCTATTCACCCACTAGGTGTTTAGAACATCTTGAAACCAATTCTTTCATCAGCTATTCAGTAGTCTCCTCTCCAGGTGCTGCTTCAATGATTGATCATTCTAACACTCCATCCTCGCTCGCCTTTGAGGGTTTCACTGCTCTGCTTCCTGTTGTTCATGTCATTAGCAGATTATCGGTATGTTTTCAATTTCATTTTCGATTTTCAATACTTTTTCCTATTTTCAATGTTGTTTTCATTTTCATTCCCGTTTTTATTTCTTATTTTTTCTAAAATAATTTTCTACATGATTTTTATAATCATTATTAGGTCCAGTTGTCCAAATATGATGAGAATCTGTACATTCCATTCGACAGTGTATAAAAAAAATTCTCATTTTGTGGAATAAATTTTCATTTTGTGGCATGTCAAAAATTTCTCCTAAAATTTATTTTGATGAGATGTTGAATGCTACATGTTTGACAAAATGTTCAAATCAAGATTTAGGTCATACTGTAAATTATTCAGTAATCAGGTTACAAAGGCAGGTCTGTCTTCTTTCCATGTCAATGTTGTCAATACATGATGTATATTTGCAAGTGCTTGGAGTGTCAGAAGATTGGATGATGCAGATTAAGTGCTTGGAGTGTTAGAGGATTGGATGATGCATATTTGCAAGTGCTTGGAGTATCAGAAGATCAGAAAGTGTGATATAGTTAAGAAGTATTTTTTTCTCAACTACAAAAATAGGCCATGATATAGTTTCTGCGTAGTTTTCTTTCAATCTACATATTTATCCCCTGAAGACAACTAATTTGTGGGGGTTCACGTTGATTTGCGGGGGTTCACGCTTCAGAAGCATGTGGATGCTCTATCCTCTCCTGACAATTTTGGGTTAGACAAGAAAATATCTATGTTTTATGACATGCGAAGCCAATGCGCTTGAGAGCAAGGGAGCATACGCGACAGTATCGTCAATGTCGGGGTACTGTTGTGCGTGTTGTTGAATTTTTTTTGCACTTAATTTTTTTTTATTTTATGTAGGTAATGCAACTAATCGTGTTTTCCAACCATTGATTTTATGAATTCCATGCGTTCAGGTAAATATGATTTTTTTGCGTGTTTGCGGTTTTTAATTTTTTTGGTAGAAATGTAGGCAGATTTTAATTTTTTGACAAAATGTTTGTAATCAATGCTACTGTTATATAAAACTCGATCTTAACTGATACTATTGTTCTTCCTTAAATTCATTCATGCAATGTGCTCTTTAAGTACTATCACTCTCTAAGTAATGCTATTTTTTTACGATCATTGATGTGGGCGCCTCCCACCTTGATGCGGGCGCCTCTCTCGAACATGCGGAGGCGACTCCTGCCTTGATGCGGGGGCCGCCCCCGAACATGCGGGCTCCACACTCGAACAATTCCGCCGTCCTCGAACAATGTTGATGCTCACAAATAATTTAGCCGCCCACGAAAATTATCGCCGCCCACGAACAATGTCGTCATCCACGACCAATGTAGCCGCCAAAATGGAGTTCTTCTGGGACAATTTCGATGTAGTTCTTCATCATAAGAGTGGTGGATGGAAACAATGGATCCGTAATAGCAATCACACTAGTTAAGTCATTACCCCCATTTTGCTCTTGTTCAAAGTTTAGCGTTGTCATTGCCCCCATTTTCCTCAAGGATTGTGGAGGTGTCGTCCATGCTGTCGGAGCTATCCTTGGCCAAGATTTCAATACATATTGTTCTTTCAAAGCGTCCTCATAATTGTCCTTGAATGTCGAGATAAAAGTCGGCACGATGGTAGAAGAACCGTATTCTCTAACTATGGCATCAACAAACAACGGGAAAGTCAAAGCTGGATGAGTGTCTAATGTTGCCCGATACCAGATAGACGCGGGTCTATCTAAATGTAGAGCTGCATAGATCATGAAATCTGCCGGGCGAATGTTGTTGTGCGAAAAGTATAACTGTAATTTGTAAAGCCAATCTACGGGATTCCCATCAGAAAAATGAGGACAAGAATCATATTTTGCTTGAAAAATATTATCCATTGACTGTTGAAAAGAATCAAAACTGTGTATCATATTTTGCTTAAAGGCTTCAATATAAATGTATAAATCATTGTCCGTCATTGTAGTAGATTGAGAAATTGGCGTTTGCAGATCAAACTTCTACAATTTTTTGTTGAACCTGTTATGTCACTCGAAGCATCCAGATGGGGATCAAAGTGAAATCCCCTACACGTTGCCCCTAGGCGGGTATAAATAGGCAAACCCAAGGAGTTTCTACGGGTATCGGATCTACACGTGTCCGAACTGACCCGTTATGCCTCCGAACCCATTATTCATCCAAATATACATTAACAATATCCTCCTATATTTGTGACAAATAACGTGTACGTTTCGGAGTGCAGAAAGTGGGGAATATCAGAATAAGTTTCTGACTTTACACATTGCATAAGAGTTAGCACAGTTTTAAAGAAAAACACAAACATGAGTTTTAAAATAATAACATAATACATCATAAAAAAATATAAATGTGCTGCTCCATATCAAATAAGTCTGGAAAACAAAAAATGACTGCAGATAAACGTGTAACAATTCTAATTAGAGAGTAGATCATCATCATCTATGTCAAAATCCACTTTCTCTCCTCCATCTTCACTAGTGCATGCAAGGAATTTCATGAGTCAGACTCTATGAATTCATAAACATATGCAGTGACGTATCAAAGTAAACTAGCTCTACCTAAATGAGCTTAGCACTTGTTGCAGTAGTGAAGTAACATTGTCAGCATCTCTATCCAGTCTAGCTAGGACCAGTCAAGTTTTGATTTTAATAAATCAAACGTTGTTATCTTACGCATTAGTGACCACTATGTACCTCATCATATGACTTGACACACCATCATTTGCAACATTATCAAATGTGGAATAATGTGCTATGATCACTAATGTTAGATTAACACATACAATGACTTTTTATTCCCAGTTGAATAATTCTCAAATCAGCTTACAACGAGAAAGATGTTAAGTCATCAAGTGTGGAATGACTAGCATCTAACCATCTTGGGCTTTCATTAAGAAATTATTTGGGGTTTTTAGTCTGTTATTAGATGCTTGAATGTTGCAATTATAGGTTCTTGCTATGAAAACATAAACATAGGAGGAAGTTTCATATTTTTATGAACTTTAATCTCATCTCCCCCAATGTTTTAATTGTGAGAACTCTATTTAAGCCCTTTGTCATGGCGTCTGCAAGATTATCTTTTGACCTCACATCAACGAGGTTCAAAATCCCTTGACTCGTAAGGGAGGTCAACCGGGCTTGTTTCATCTGTAGTTGCCTTTTTTACTATTGAACAAAGTGTTCGTAGCAATCGTTTTAGTAGCCTGATTGTCGCAGTAAACTGCAACAGAACTCAACTTCAGGCTCGACAGTGGAATGTCCATCACCAAATCTCTTATCCACTCTGCTTCTTCTCCTGCTTAAGCTAGAGCGTAGAGTTCGGATTCCATAGAAGACAATGCAATACAGGATTGCCTCTTGGACTTTCAGGCTACAGCTACTCCTCCTAGTGTGAATATAAATCCGCTAGTGGACTTGCTGTCGTTTAATTCTGAGCACCATGATGCATCAGAATATCCTTCCAAAATTGGAGGATGACCATGGTAACATAAAACATACTTTTGGGTGTGCTTTAAGTATCATATCAGCCTATCGAGGGCATCCCAATGGTCTTGGCTAGGATTACTAGTGAATCTGCTTAACATGCCGACCATAAAGGGTATGTCAGGTCTTGTGCAGACCATAGTATACATGCGACTACCAATCAGTTTAGCATAATCTAACTGTCTAACCGCAACTCCATCATTGGGATTCAAGCGATTATTGTAATCGTAAGGTGTCTCCGCTGCTCTACATTCACTGTATCCCCACGTGCCCAACAAGAACTTTATGTAGTGGATTTGACTTAGGGAAATGCCATTTTTCCCAAAGCTCACCTGCATGCCTATGATAGTCTCAGCTACACCTATGTCTTTAATGCTAAACGTCTGCATTATTTCTGACTTAACGTCATCCATCACAGATTGATCAGAACTAAGAATCAGCATATCATCCACATACAAGCATATTATAGCGACTTTGTTCGATCTATGACGTATGTAAAGACATTTGTCCGAGAGACTCGACAGGAATCCCATGTTCCTTACACTATAGTCAAACTTCTCATGCCATAATTTTGGTGCTTGTTTTAGTCCGTATAGTGACTTGATTAACTTACAGACCTTACTTTCGTGACCGTGTACTATGAAACCTTCAGGTTGGCTCATGTATATTCTTCGGTCAGATCTCCGTTCAAAAACGCAGTCTTAACATCCATTTGATGAACAATAAAGTTCTCAATAGACGCAATAGCAATGAGTATCCTAATGTTGCTAAGTGACACACTGGTGAATATACATCAAAGTAATCCATCACACTAACTTGTGTGAAACTTTTAGCCACCAGATGTGCTTTATACTTAGCTACGCTACCATCACGGTTGAGCTTCTTTTTCAGAACCCACTTACACCCTATAGTCTTAGCTCCTTTTGTCTTATCAACCAACGTCCAGGTGTTGTTCTGAAGCAAAGAGTTCATCTCTTCATCAATGGCCTCTTTCCAGAGTAGGGAATACCTTGATCTCATCACGTCCTTATAGGTGGATAGATCGACCTCAACATGATAAGTGACGAAATCACTACCGAAGGTTCTGGGAATTAGCTCTCTCATCAAAGTCCTTCTAGACTCTAGGACATTATTGTCTACCGGGACTAAATAGGAGGTGCTCGGTACTGATTCAGGTTCTTCCTCAGTAATAGTTGCTTGCATACTTGGGATGGTCAGGTTATAATCCTTAAGGAACTTATCCTCAAAGAATACACCATCCCTAGACTCAATAATTATATTATTAGACAGGTCTAAGAATCTATTTGCAGCACTATCTTCAGCACAACCTAAGTAGACACACGTGTTGTTCCTAGGTCCAAATTTAGACCGTCTAGGGTCAGAGACCCTGACATAGGCTATGTAGCCCCAGGTCTTAAGTTTAGTCAATGTCGGGGGTCTATTAAATCAAAGCTCAGAGGGTGTGACGTGTAACTTAGCATGAGGGACTTTGTTCAGAATGTTGTTTGCAGTTAAAACTGCTTCTCCCCAATAGACAGTAGACATGCCAGCAGTGAGCAACATAGAGTTCAACATCTCTGTTAACGTTTTATTTTTTCGCTCGGCTATACCATTCGATTGGGGTGAGTAAGGAGCAGTGGTTTCTGCTATGATCCCTTGAGAGGCAAAGAAACCCCAAAACTCACTAGACTTGTATTCTCCTCCTCTATCACTTCTAAACCTCTTTATTCTCATGTCTAGTTGGTTTTCTACCCTGGTTTTGAAAAGACAAAACTTTTCAAATGCTTCATCTTTAGTTTTAAGAAGATATATGTGACAGAATCTAGAGCAGTCATCTATAAATGTGATCATATAATTCCTTCCTCCTATGGTGACAAAACTTTTAAAGTCACATATGTCGGAATGTATAAGCTCTAGAGGTGTTGTGCTCCTAGTAACTGCACTAAAAGGTTTCCTAGTGATCTTGGCCTGAGCACACACGTCACATTTCTCAGGCTGTGATAGTGTCTAATGTGATCTGGTGAGTTCTAGCTATTTGGAACATTTTTCTATAGTTCACGTGTCCTAGTCTCTCATGTAGAGTCTTAGGTCTAACTAAGTTTGTTTGAACTTGTTGAACTAATTCGTTTGCTAGACTTAGTCGGTACATCCTATTTTGGACGTATGTACATCCAAAATAGTGGGAGTTAACTGACAGTGTTACTTTTCCGCTACAAAAAGTAAATGACATACCGGCATCACATAATAAACTAATAGACACTAAGTTAGCAGCTAGTGAAGGAATAAATTTGACATTCTTTAAAATTAAATACTTACCTGAGGACAGCAGCAAGGTTGCGTTCCCCACCTTCAGTACGTCAGCTGTGTCGCCATTGGCCACCGTCACAGACTCTTTCACAGTAGTGAGGCCTGTCATAAGAGCAGAATTGTTGCAAACGTGGCACGTCGCCCCCGAATTCAAGTACCACTCCGTGCTGGCCTTAGCGTTTCCGACCATTACAACAAAGTCGGAAGGCTCAGCTTGGCTAACCATATTGGCTTGGTTGCCATCCTGTGGTGCTTGGGTTCTTTTCCTTTTAGGGAGCCTGCAATCTGATGCGATGTGTCCCCACTTGTTGCAGTTAAAACACTTGCCCTTGAATTTTTTATTGCATTTGTTAGGGACTGCAACTTGGGAGCTACCATGGGAGGGTCTGGTCCTCTTAGGGTTCGGCACGCGTTTAAAACTAAGAAGCATGTTAGCTGCAGCCTTCTGCTTGCTAACAGTTTCTAAAGCGTGTCGAGTCCTATTTTCATCCTCAATGTGAATAAATTGCTTGAGGTCAGTAAGACCGACCTGCATCTTCTTGCGGTATATTTCAGTTTTAAAGTTGTACCATGTAGAGGGCAGTTTAAAAATAATCGTGCCAGCAACAAAACTGTCTGGCAGAGAAATATTCTCACCATGTAATAAATCTACTAATGCTTCAAAATCTGATACCTGAGGGAGAATCGCCTTCTCCTCGTCAAACATGAAGGAGTGGAATTTGTCTACCAGGTGTGCCTTGGACAGATCCTCCTCTTGCCTGAAGTGCTCCTCCAGTGCCTCCCAGATTTCTTTAGCAGTCTTCATTTTGATGTACGTCTTCGCTAGGCTGGAGGACAAGCAGTTCAGCAGGTAGTCACGGCAGATGTACTCATCAGCAATCCATTGGGCTTCATCGTCAGTCCCCATAATGTCAGCACGATCAGACTGAACTGTGTAGAACACGTTCATGTACTTCATTCCAAACTGAGTATTTAGCTTCCAGTCGTTGAACTCGGTCGCCATGAATTTCTCCAATTTTATCATCGGAACTGGGGAGGAAAAATTATTTCCCTTCATCATTGCGGCTCTTCGGTCAAATACGGTCGGCAAATACTTGAATAACAAAAACTCCACAAATTGTAGAGTTTCTTTTCTCTGAAACTCAGCAAGTGACAGAACTTCACCAAAGCACAGCTCTTTGCCTTGAAGCGACGCAGAAAATCACAGAGATAGAAAATTCGTGAGTGGCGACGGGAGAACAACGACTGCCGTGGACGTTTCCTATCGGCCGCGGACTGTGCTTGCAAAATACCGATCTAGAGGCTGCGACAGGGAAGAGAAACATGGGCAGATCTGTTTCCCTCTACAGGCGCCGGCGGACTGTGCTTGTTCATCCACGATGAATCGGAGGCGGCGGGAGAACAGGAAGTGACAAAAAATTTTCTCCTTTCTTTCGATCAAACCCAGAGGCAGATCTGTTTTTTTTCGATGAAGTAGGCGACTACAGGAAGCTGTTCGGGGGAGAGAAGCCGGAGCCAGGGAGCAATGTCCTTCCCTTTCCAATCGACGGGAAGAGGCGGTTACGCGATGCTCGTTCTAGCGTGAACGGAAGCGGCGGAGAAGGAGAATGAACGCAACTGCTTCGGCTTGAGGTTTCCTCCTCCGATTCCAAAATGGCGGAAACCTGCGGTGGCCTCGACCCTCTACTTCACGATCGGCAACAGCGGCTTCCTCCCAGGCGGCGAAAAACTCCTATCCTTCTCCCGATCCAGATAGCAGCGACTGTAGATTCACACAGGAACGTAGATCGTTGACGAAGGCAGCGAAACATCACAGCGACGGCCGAAATCGGAATAATTTCTTGTGTCTCCGTCCCGATTCACCGGCAAAAAACCTCAGATCTACTGTAAAATGGAAGCAGCGGAACGGTTGCGGGAAAACGAGGAGTGAGCGGTTACGGATGTGAGGGACGGGGCTAAACTTCGAGAATGTGATGTCGCTCGAAGCATCCGGATGGGGATCAAAGTGGAATCCCCTACCCGTTGCCCCTAGGCAGGTATAAATAGGCAAACCCAAGGAGTTTCTACGGGTATCGGATCTAAACGTGTCCTAACTGACCCGTTATGCCTCCGAACCCGTTATTCGTCCAAATATACATTAACAGAACCCACTTTTCTAATTGTTCTTTTTCTTCAATTGATTTGCATCAGGCTGAGAGAACAAATTCCTGGAGCTGAAAAGACTAAATATGGTTTTTTTCCTTCTTTCTTTTAAACACTAAGCAGGGCTTGGTCGGGTACCATGGCGGAGGACAGAAGAAAATTTCCAAGAAAACTAGTGGAGGACTGATTTCTACCGGAGAAAGAGTGCTCTGCCGTTCTTGATTCAGTCGCAGAGCAGAACAATCACGAGCTTGCAGGTAACGACTTCAAACTCTTGATTTCCTTTCAGGTAAGGCAGAGCTTCGAAGATGACAGGAAGAAGGAAGCTGGATGCGATGTGGTCGTCGATTGTGGATCTTGCGTGCTCACGGAATCTTTGGTGGCTAGGAGTAATTACGACGGTAAAAGCAGCGGGCGATGTTGTTCGCCGGAGGGCCGATAGCGAAGGCGGAGCAACGGCGGCGGAGGTGCGTAGCAGAGGCGGAGGCGGCACAGCTATGACGGTGACGGCGACGGCGCAGCGGCGGAGGAAGTGAGGTTGACTAATATTGGCGATGAGAACAAAGTGGCGATGGCGGCACAGCGGCGGCGGAGGCGGCGCAGCGGAGGCGGAGGTGGCAGAGCGGTGACGGTAGCGGCGCATCAGCGGAGGCAGTGAGGTTGCTTTCTTGAACCAGAGAAGGTTATGATCCAAGAAATAGAGAGGACTCTGCTTCAAACCTTAGGTCCGCGATGGTGGATGTTGATCAGGCTGATGGTGGTTTCGTCCTTGATCGTCGGAGTGGGAGGACTGTTCTTGATCGCCGGAGATGGTGTTCGCCGGCGTTGCTCTCAACGAGATCACCAAAATATAGCGATCCTATAACTCTACTAACAAGAAATACTAAGAATGGACTAAAGGAGGATGGCCAGAGATGAGAGAGAGGACGAGTGGCTGGGGAGGAGATGACCGAAGTTGGGAGAGATGAAGGGGAGTCGGGACAAAGCAAAAACTATTTTATTAATTCATTCTCATCATGAAGCCCATTACTGTAACAGTCCAACTTTCGGAAACAAGAAATTTTTGGGTGACACGGCCTGGGACACAGGCATGTCCCAGGGCGTGTCAGAGGACACGGCCTGCGACACGGGCGTGTCGCAGGACGTGTCGAGGTTGTGTCAACGATCGGCCTTTGTGTCGACGATTTTTCGCACGACGATGTGTCGAGAGGAGGCACACGGCCCAGGACACGGGCGTGTCCAAGGCCGTGTCGTGTGCTCGATGACTTTTGCTCGACGATCGTCGAGTGTCGAGACGTGAGTGTCGAGTGTTGAGTGTCGAGAGGTTGAACACAGCCTGTGACACGGGCGTGTCACAGGGCGTGTCAAATCGGGTCAACGAACTCAGCCCGACGAAGGATTTCGACAGGCCGTGTCTTTGTGCCGTGTCTGGGCACACGGCCTGGGACACGGGCGTGTCACAGGCCGTGTGAAGTCTCGGGATGTTTTGGGATTTTTTCGCCCAGGCACACGGCCACAGACACGGGCGTGTCTGAAGGCGTGTTGGTGACACGACCCATGACACGGGCGTGTTCCATGGGCGTGTCACTGGTTTGGATAGGTCGGTTGACCACCGCTTGAGGCACACGGCCTGGGACACGGCTGTATCATAGGCCGTGTCAGGTAAAAATCAGTGTTTTTGGCAAAATCGTAGCCGACCATTCCTTCAGCCTGGATCCAAGGGCTGAAGCTTCTTTCCTCTTTTTCCTAAAGGCCGAAACTGAGAACTTATGCTCATTTGTTTCTTAGCCTTTATCTTTCTTCAAAAGAGAGAAAGAGAGAGAGAAAGGAGGAGGAAGAAGGGGAAGGGCTGCTGCTGGTGGTGCTGCGGTTTACCGACAAGAGTTCCGAAGCCGTCGTTGCGGAGTAAAAACTCTTGTGCTTCGTGCAAGCTAGCTTTGAGGTCATGGCACCGAAGCGGTCGTCAAGGGTAACGACTTTTCTTCCTAGCCATGTGAAGGCTTCCTTTTGGCATATCTTGTGATTTCCCCCACCAAGAGGTGGCTGATTTTGGGAATCTTTGGGTGGATGCTTGAAATCCCCTTTGTTAGCATATAGATCCGGAAATGGAGTACGGAATAGGCATGCTGTGTGAAGCCCATCTGGACAGGTTGGTCTGGATTGGTGATGTTGCATACGAATCGGAGAAGACTCCGTGATAAAGTGTAGTTTAAGGAGTCTACGGGTTATGCCTGCGAAAAGGAGTAACATGAAGTAATGGAGTGGTAGCCCAGGAAAAATAGCCATGTGATGTTTTTGGGTCCAACCTGTGAATGAGGCACATGAAGTACTGGTGTGACTAGGAAAGACCCTTTGTGATGCTTGATATCATAGGGTGTCCACCTGTGAAGCGAGTAACAGGAAGGACTGGCATGATAGCCAGGAAAGACCCCTGACATTTGTGCTTGTGCGGTGTCCACCTGTGGAGAGAGTCACAGGAAGTACTGGGAGGCCCAGGAAAGACCCGCTGTTGTGCTAAAGAAATTGGTATAGATAAATTCCCAAGCTGTGTGCCAAGAACAGGATTGGTGAGACCGACCCGCGCCTTTGATATAGCCATGAGTACGCTGTACTTGGAGAAGGCAAGGCGATTTGAGCAACGGGGGGTGGAGGATCCGACCTGCGCTATGTCCGTCCGACGTGAGACCAAAAGGTGCAGTCTGTTGGAGCGCATAGCAAGAGTCTTCGGCCTGCGCGCCATGACACAATGGGGGGCTACGGGCCATCCCGATGTAGGAAGACTAACTCCGGCTGCACGCCATAGAGTAAATGCTCAAGAGAGTTACCGTTGGGTTGTGACCCTGATACGGTGGTGGGCAAGAGCTTTGCCAGAACACCAAGAATGTGCCCTGAGTGCACGGACCGTTGGGCCGGGTGGCGAACGGTTGTGATGGCTTGTGTGCGTGAAAGCACATTTTGATGCTATATATTGCCATACTTGTGATTTAATATGCCTGCAGGGAAGAATACTGCTGCCCCGAGAGAAGGGGTAGGGTCGTTATAATTTGGTCAGCTGAACGCTGATCGTTTCTTTTGTTTGCCACCGTTGGGTGGATTGTCCCTGTACAGGTGCTGGAGAGCCGAGCGGGACGCATAGAGGTTGATGTTCCTGCTGTTGTTGCTGCTATTGTTGCTAGCCCTCGAAGGCGATATCTTATGTTGTGTGTTTTCTTTTCTTGTGGCCGGCCTGCGCGCCCATAGTTGAAGCCACTGTGTGATAGCCCTGTAAGGCCATAAGGCCAACTCTTTTTACTTGTTGTAAGACATTCCTATATTGTATAACATGTGGATTTTTATATTTGGGCATTCATGAGGAGTTCCAGTTGTAGTCTAGGCTTCCGCTAGAATAATTTGTGATAGGTGCGATGCGCTACTCTGGTATGAGAGATGAGATGAGATCTTCTATCCTTTCTCTCATCAGCTGAGCCTGAGACTATTTCTGAGAGCTTGTCCCAAATTTCCTTGGCTGAATTGCATTCAGCCACCTTTTGAAATATGTCATCTGACATTGTCTGGGCTAGGATGTTTATAGCCTTAGCATCAGCTACCTTCCATTTCTTGATATCAGCATCTGTTCCTGATGGAGGTGGAACAGCATTTGTACTTGTGTTCTCTGGGGGTCTTGGACATGCTGTCAAAACAGAATTAAAAATATCTTCGTCAATAGAATTCATGTAAAGTCTAATCCTTGCCTTCCAAAGTGCAAACTTGGATAGATTGCACACTGGAGGTCTGGTGCTAGCATAATCTTTGTTTTGGGCCATGATTTGAGAAAACAAAATCTAATAATAAAATACTAAAGAAAAGCAGATCTAGCTTGGGATCTTTGGGTTCAGGTGTTAGCCTGTACAACCAATCAGGTATGGTATGTTTAACCAACCTGGAAGATGTGGTATTTTTAACCAACCTGGAAGATGTGGTATTTTAACCAACCTCGCCTCTGATACCAATTGAAAGAGCAGCTGGATCTGATATACTCTAGAGGGGGTGAATAGAGTATATGGTGCTTTGAAACTTTTTACAACAATTGTTGTAATATGTGTGAGCAGGGAAGCAATAATAAATTTAATCACAGCACTAAGTTAAACAAAAAACTAAGCACAGAAAAATCAAGGCCAGAAATAAAAATGAAAGCAAGCAAAACCAGAAGACACAAGGAAATATAGTGGTTCCTCAAACTTGGGTACATCCACTATTCTACCACCCTAGGTAGGAATCCACTGCAGGATGAGTTGATCAGGTGTCCTGGGCACCAATGAGCTTTTGATAAGGTGCTCAAAAACCAAAGCAGATTTTTTGATCAGGTGTCTTGCCACCAATGAGCTTTTGACAAGGTGCTCAAAAACCAAGCTCAAACTTTTGAAGGGAGTTTGAGAAACCCTTTACAGAGTGGGGGTGAGAGAGTGATGGAAGTCTTCTCTTTCTCAAACAACTGAGAAGACTATGTGGATTGTTGATGTCAAAGCTCCCCCTGAATCCTTGAGATCTTTAGGAAGAAAAGCTTTGCTGAGTGTGATAGGCCTTCAAAGATTGAACTCCAGCAATAGATGATTTCAGCAATAGCTGAAATGTTGAGTGTCTGAAGTCTGGAAATATGTTGGCCTTGAACACTTTGAAGACTAAGGAGATCTAAAGATTTGAGAAGGCTTGATCTTCTTGGATGTGTGTTCTTCAGAATTCTTTTTGTGACAGAAGATTTTTTTGAATGCTTCTCTGTAATCTGTATCCTCTCTCTGTATTGTGTGTGTTCTGTATTGAGATATTCAACAACCCTGTATTTTATTCTCTGGTATCGAATAGAATAACATTCTCTGTCAAGTATAGCCGTTGGCCTGCATTAATTGCATCCTTAATTGCATAATCTCTTCCGGAGGAAAGTCCACAGATACATTCCTTGAAAAATCCCTTGAAACTTGGTCCAAAATTGAATGATAACGGCTAGGAAATCTCT
Organism: Platanthera guangdongensis; assembly: GCA_039583875.1. Taxonomy (NCBI): domain Eukaryota; kingdom Viridiplantae; phylum Streptophyta; class Magnoliopsida; order Asparagales; family Orchidaceae; genus Platanthera; species Platanthera guangdongensis. The sequence goes on from CM077159.1 coordinate 102,642,648, forward strand.
GAATTAATTACAGAATAACTCCTAACTGATTTGAATTTGAATTAAGAAATATCCTGGAAGATATCTGAAATCGTCGAACTGAGCTCTGCTATCGTCGAGCTGAGCTCAGCGATCAAAAAAAAAATACAGCAGCAAAATATCGTCGATCTGAGCTCAAAGATCGTCGAACTGAGCTCAGAGATAAAGATCCAAAGCAGAGTCAAAATTGTCGACCTGAGCTCACCGATCGTCGAATGGAGTTCGACGATATTATGAAGTTAAGCTTAGCGATCGTTGAATGGAGTTCGACGATCTGTCGAAGTTGAGCTAGACGATCGTCGATCGGAGTTCGACGAATCGTCGTGCTGATCTCGACGATCAGACTTAGTCTCCAGACAAAAAATCTTGGTCTTCAGGGCAGCTTCCAAACCTAGACTTCTAACCCTTAGATTCAATTCTAATTGACCTATTAAGCTATACAGAAGGTCAACCAAAGGATTCCTAGAGACATAGTGATCCTGTCCCAAATTAGTAATAGGGTGTTCCAACAATCTCCCCCTATTTAGGTTAGGATTACTATTTACAGACTTTGGAAAAACTTAAATAACAACATACAATCAGTAAAACATAAAAACAACAGCTAGACATTGCAGAAACATCACAGAGATATATATATGGCATCCAGATAATCAGAAGTTCCAGAAATTGTCACCTTACAATATCATTTCTTCTCTTTGCCCTTAACCATTTTAATTTCTCTGTTAGGATTTAAGGCTTCCTTCTTAGATCTAGTGTCATCTGCTGCACCTAAAGATGTCTGCTGTTTAAGCCTGGGAACCACTACTTCAGGGTGTAATTCCATGTATCTGTCAGCATCAAAGAATTTACTTGAACCATATCTCTCTAGTTCTTTTTGTCTCTGTTCAGACATTGTAGAAATGTTGGAAGAATCTAATCCTTGTTCTCTGACCTTTTTAATTTGGTCCAGTGCAGCTAATTCCTTTAACCTTGCAGTCCAAGCAGCTGGATTATTTTCAGGGTCCTCAAAAGGTACAGGTGGCTCATACCTGTTAGAGGGATTTTCTTGAGGAGGCCTGACAGACACAGTCTCTTTTAGCTTGTAGGGGAAAGGACCAGAAGTTGTATCAGAAGAACTATGTCCTCCCCTAGAATATGGGTGCTGCCTGGAGTAGCCTTTAGAATAGACCTGAATATATCTTTGAGTACCTCTATATCCTCCTCTCCTAGAATGTGAACCCCTGGATTGGCTTTCCCTGTGGTAAGATCTGTCATGAGGTTTATAGGGAGCCTGACTTCTAGCTGGAGGTTGACTTGCAGAGCTTCCACTTGCACCTGCATCAGGAGGAGGTGGTGGAGGAGGATGAGAGTGCTGGAATTGGGATGAACCCTTCTTATATTTTCTCTTTTTCTTCATTGCTTTTAGCTGATTTTTTGAATATTACATCCAGTGTTCAGTGATTGGGCAATCATGTAGAATGTAGTAAGGGATATCATTGTTATCTTTAGCTTTAGCAGGAGGTACCCTCTTCATAGCCTTGCTCCTTGCCTTCCTTTTCCTGGCAATGGTAGAAGAAGAATCATCAGAGTCTGTTTTAAATTCATCAGATTCAGAACTCTGGTCATCACAGAGAGCATCTATTTTCTTCATCAAGTCTTTCTTAAGTTGTTCAGAAGCAGATGAGGCAGAAGTTGAGACAGCAGCAGCAGCAGATGTTGAGATGGTAATAACAGGGACAACAGCAGATGGAGAAGGTGCAACAACAGCAGCAGCAGTTGGCTCTGGACAGGTGACAACAGCAGCAACTTCACTAACAACAGCAGAAACTTTACTGACAACAATAGAGGCAGAAGGAAAAACATCAAGGACTACAGAAGGCTCAAATTCAGTGGCCTCTGACATCAGAATGTCCTTGGAAGATGGTTCATCAGAAACAGTAGGAACTTCAGCAGCAGCAGCAGTAATTACTGAATTTACAAAGGAAGTGAGGATGCTAGGGTCACAGTAAGAAAAAGGCACAAGTGCCTTGGATAAGTCTTCTGGAGGCTGGACAGCATGGACCTCTGGCAGACAGCTAAAGAAGGCAGAATCAAAAGCTGATAGCAAAGACCTGAGGTCTATTGCAAGAACTGCAGTTGAACTCTGACTTTCTGGAGGCACAACAACAGGAGGAGCAGCAGAAGAAGCAGAACTGACAACAGCAGCAGACAGAGAGCTTGCAGAAACAGCAGCAGCAGCAGCATGAAGAGTCTCTTCATATGGCATCTCCCCCTACCTAGATGCAGACAGGTCTGGATCAAGGCACACTGCTGTAGGTTCTGCCTGAGGGAAGAGGGAAGAGAGCCTGGCAGAAAGGGCTACCATTGACAGGTGGAGTGGAGACAAGGAGGTCTCCAACAGCAGAGTTAGCCTGGGAGCAAGTAACTCATACAGCCTGTCAGCTAGGGCTGAGAGGTCTACTTGCTCAAGAGCTGGAGCAGAGGTAGAAGGTATGGAAACAGCTGAGGGTTCTGGAAGTGGAGAGCTGGAGAATTGTGGAAGGGATGGCTCAGGTGTTGGTAGGGTGGATATGGAGGAGAGGGGAAGGGATATGGATGGGGTGAAAGTTGGTTGATCAATGATGTGGTGTAGGAGGTCTTGAAATGAAGTGGAGGAGGAGGGTAATTCAGGAGGAGATGATGGGGAATCATCCATAAAGGAATCATCCAGTAGGGTGAAGGATGGAATGGATGGTGATGAGGTGACATCAGGTGGAGGATAGGAGAATAGTGGGTGGAATTGGTCTGCTGGTGGAGGTAGAATGGGTTCTGGGGATGGTGTTGATGTTGGAGATGGGCTGGATATGATAATGGTGGATGGAGCTATAATGGTGGATGGTAGGGGAAGGGATGGAATTGGAGGAGGAGAAGAGGCAGCAACAGCAGCCAGGTCATCTACAGGGGCAGAGACCTGTGGAGAAGTGACCTTTGAGTCCTTGTGCCTGAAGGAGCACTGGAGGAGGGCCTGCTAGGCTTGCTGATTTGCCTGTCCGACTTGCCAAAGAGGGCACAGGACAATCTCTTGGAGGCATTGATATGAACTCCAGAGGAGACCAGCAAGGCAGGACACCTGTGCTGCAGAAATACTCCAATAATCCTTCCAAAATTAACAAAACTCTTGTTTATTTTCTTTTTGATGAGGTCAAAGAAAACCTCTCCCCAGTTCAGATTTTTCTTGTCCACAAGAGCTCCCATGAGACAGAGCTGATGTCTGGATATTGTATCATGGGCTGAGTGCTTTGCCAGGAGCACTTTCCCCACCACATCTGCCATGAACCTGTACTCAACAGACAGGTTCCTTTTGAATAGCTTGCTAGGGTTTCCCTCTGGATGACCCATCCTAGCAAGCAGTTCAGAATATTCCTCTCCAGATAGCTCAGCAGAGTCTTCTCCATTTCTTAATTCAAAAACTTCTGAGAGAATTGTGGGGGTTAAGGGTACCTAAGTTCCAGCTATTGACCCAACTATGGTGTTGTTATCTTGATTATGGGCAGTATAAACCCACTCATTGATCTCGTCTGAAGCCAGCTTGATCCTGGTGGTCATTATAGCAGTCAGATTCTGATCCTTGAACAAACCCAGTATATCTTGAAAAATCTGATCAGTCGTACTGAAGGATTCTATATCAATATCAAAACCGGCATCAAACTTCATTGCAGCAAGAACAGCAACTGACACAGCCATTGGTACCTGCAAAAACTCAACAAACAAAACGACCAAGTGTAGAACTGTTTGGAGGGAAAGGAAAAATCTTGCAGAAAAATCGAAAGCGCAAATGAGAACGACGATGAAAAATGAGTTTTATATTAGGGTTCGACGCAGAATTGGAAAGATCGTTGAACTCAGTTCGACGATCGAGGCTTCTAAAGGAATCTGAAAAGTCTTCAACATCGTCGAGCTCCGTTCGACGATATTGGAGAGCGTCGAGCTCCGTTCGACGATCGTTCAGAGAACAAAAATCGTCGAGCGCCGTTCGACGATCGTTGACCGGAAGAGATAGTTCACACTATCTGAGAGGCGCTGAACTCAGTTCGACGATTTTTGGAAATCGTCGATCTCCGTTCGACGATCTTAGGGCAAATCGTCGAGCGCAGTTCAGAGATCAGAGAAATTCTAGACACTAAGAAAAATCAGAATGTTTGCCTAGTCTTGGTCAATTTTTGAGCTTTCAAAATCTTGGATATTATTTAAGACTTCCTCCATCTAACATTCCTAACTGATTTAGGAAGAAGGTGTGTTTCTTTTCATCCAATGGCTTGGTGAAAATATCTTCCCTTTGTAAATCAGTTGGGATATATTGTAATTCAATTTTATTCTTTTCAACATTATCCCTTAAGAAGTGATGCCTAATCTCTATGTGTTTTGTCCTACTATGGAGGACTGGATTTTGAGCTATGGAAATATCACTAGTATTGTTACAAAAGATTTTAGACTTCTCTAAGTTGTAGCCATAGTCTAGGAGTTGGTTTTGGATCCACAAGATTTGTGAGCAACAACTGCCTGCAGCCATATATTCAGCTTCAGCAGTTGAAGTTGACACAGATGTTTGTTTCTTACAAAACCAAGAGACAAGTCTGTCACCAAGGAACTGACAAGTTCCACTGGTGCTTTTCCTGTCAATTCTGCATCCAGCATAATCAGCATCTGAGAATCCAGTTAAATCAAATGCTGAATCCTTTGGATACCAGAGACCTAGATTTGGACAACTTTTAACATACCTGAGAATCCTCTTTACTAAAGTTAGGTGTGACTCTCTAGGGCTTACTTGGAACCTAGCACATATACATGTAGCAAACATTATATCTGGTCTACTAGCTGTAAGATACAGTAAAGAGCCAATCATTGCTCTATATGTGGTCTGATCAACAGGTTTCCCATGTTCATCAGCATCCAATACAGCATTAGTAGGCATGGGTGTTTTCATACAAGATGCCTCAGACATACCAAATTTCTTAACCAATTCATTTGCATACTTGGTTTGAGAAATGAAGATGCCTTCAGCATGTTGCTTGACTTGCAATCCCAGGAAGAAGGATAGCTCACCCATGCTACTCATCTCAAATTTAAAATGCATTAGGTTGGAAAACCTTCTGCACAATTTGGAGTCAGTAGAACCAAAAATAATATCATCTACATAAATTTGTACTAGTAGGGTATGAGACTTATGGGTTCTAATGAAAAGAGTTTGGTCTACTCTACCCCTTATAAAACCATTTTCCAAGAGAAAGCATGCTAGGGTCTCATACCATGCTCTGGGAGATTGCTTGAGACCATATAATGCTTTGTTCAGTTTAAAAACATAATCAGGAAAAGTTGGAGAGATAAAACCTGGAGGTTGTCTGACATAAACTTCCTCTTTGATGTCTCCATTTAAGAAAGCACTTTTGACATCCATCTGATATACTTTGAAGCCTTTGTGAGCTGCATAAGCTAGAAATATTCTGATGGCTTCCAATCTTGCAACAGGTGCAAAAGTTTGGTCGTAGTCGATTCCTTCTTCTTGATAATATACCTGAGCAACTAGTCTTGCCTTGTTTCTTATAATTACTCCTTGATCATCCAATTTGTTTCTGAATACCCATTTTGTTCCAACAATTGAGTGATCCTTAGGCTTTAGCACTAGTTCTCATACTTTGTTCCTCTCAAATTGATGCAACTCCTCTTGCATTGCAATGATCCAGTGTGGATCTTGCTCTGCATCTTGAATGGACTGAGGTTCAATTTGAGATAGGAAGCAGGTGTGCAACAGGTTTTGGTTGACCTGATTTCTGGTTTGCACACCAGCTAGGATTTCTCCAATTATTTGGGAAATTGGATGGTCTCTTGATGTTACTAAATCAACAGGGGGTATTGATTGTTCACCAACCTGTGTTGTTGTTTCCTCTTGTGGTACAACAACTGGCTCTTCAAGTTGTGCTTCAATGTGTTGAGCATTTTCTTCATCTTCACTGCTTTCATCCCTTTGAGTGACCTGTAACTTGTTCAAGTCTTCAACTAGAGAATGTTCCTGTAAGGGTTCTATGGTAGAAGAATTCTTCTCCTTGAAAGACATGTTAGTTTCATCAAATGAAATGTGAACAGATTCCTCAATTTTTAAAGATGATTTATTATAGACCCTATAGGCCTTGCTGATCATGGAGTATCCCAGAAACACTCCTTCATCAGCTTTGGCTTGAAATTTTGCTAAATATCTCTTGTCATTATTGTGAATGTAACAAATACAACCAAAAACTCTAAAATAGTCAACTTTAGGTTTCTTCCCTTTGAGTAATTCATAGGGAGTTTTTCCCTTTAGTTTATATATCAGACTTCTGTTCAACACATAGTTGGAGGTGTTCACTGCCTCTGCCCAAAAGGATAGAGGTAGATGAGCATCTGACAATAATGTAGTGGCAGATTCAATAAGGATTCTATTTTTCCTTTCAGCTACCCCATTTTGTTGAGGAGTTCTAGGAGCTGAGAAAGTATGTCTGATCCCTTCACTCTGACAGAACTCTTGCATAAGAAGAGAATCAAACTCTGTCCCATGATCACTTCTGATCAGGGCAATGTGAGTATTGAACTCAATCTGTATACATTTGAGAAACTCTGTCAGACACTTAAAGTTATCAGACTTCTTCCTTAGAAAGAACACCCAAGTGAATCTAGAGAAGTCATCTACAACTACTAAAGTGTAGGATTTCCCTCCTAGGCTTTGTACTGTGATGGGTCCAAAAAGATCCATGTGTAACAGATACAATATCCTAGGTGAATCACTCTTATTAAGTGATTTAAAGCTGTTTTTAGTTTGCTTGCCTAATTGATAAGCCCTACAGAGTCCTTCCTTCTTGTAGGGGCCAGAAGGTAGACCTCTAACAAGGTTGTCTTTGGATAGCCTAGCAATAGTTCTAAGGTTTAGGTGTCCTAATCTCTTATGCCATAAAACATTTGGTCTGCAGACAGAATTAAACAAGCAGATATCCACATCAGTTGAAAGAAAATCTACTAGGTAGATGTTACCTTTCCTTTTACCTGTCAACACAGTTGTGTTGTCCTCTGACTTGATTTTGCATAAGGCTTTGCTGAAGGTCACCTGGTAGCCTTCATCACACAGCTGACTGATGCTAATTAGGTTATGCTTCAGTCCTTCCACATAAGCTACCTTCTTGAAAGTTACTGAACCAATCTGGACTGCACCATATCCTTTAGTCTATCCAAAGTTTGAATCACCAAAGATAACTTTGGCTCCAAGCTTGGCTCTGAAGGATGTGAGGTTGTCCTTGTTCCCTGTCATGTGCTTAGAGCACCCACTATCCAAGTACCATTGCTGGTTAGATGCTGGATAGGTCTTCACCTGCACATGAGACAATTCATTTGTTTTTGACCCAGTTTACCTTGGGCCTAGGTTGATAACCTTTAAATTCTGAAATGAAAGACATCCCAGGTTGACTCTTATATCCTTCAGGATGATATCTCCTTGGAGGTATAATCCATTCAGTATAGGGGTTAAAGATTTGGGATGTAGGACCCTTAGGATTCAATTTTGATTTGCCTTTGAAAATTTTTCCAGAGCTCTGACCTCTGTTCGACGATCTTGGAGCTGCGTTCGACGATCTTGGGTCAGATCGTCGAGCTCCATTCGACGGTTGACTATAGCTGAGGTCAGGTGTTTGAGATCGTCGACTTGCGTTCGGCGATGTTGCTTGAGATCGTCGATCTGCGTTTGACGATTTTGCCTGAGATCGTCGAGCTGCGTTCGGCGATCGTCGATCTTCATTCGGTGATCGTCGATCTCCGTTCGACGATTTCTGCTGGGACTTAGTTTTCTGAGGCAGATCAGAATTTTTCCTAGCAACCTCTACAACTCCCTTTCCTTTGTCAGAAATGAATTTGATTGGAGTTGTTAGGACTATAGGTTGGCTGGATGAAGCACCCAAGCCCAGTGTACTGTTAAATCTAGAGTTCACTATGCTTGTGATGTCCATCAGCTTGATGCTTCTCCCATTAAGGGATTCTTCAAGCTTCTTGGCCTCAGAGAGCTCACTTTTCAGTGAAGCTATCTGTTCCCTACAGCACTCCAACTCCTGAGAGAGTTTGAGGTTTTCTGACTTTAGAGTATTGTGTTCAGATAATTGATTTCTGAGAAAGATAATCTCTTTCTTAGATTTTAGCAGGTCTAAACACAGTGCTTTAAATTCAGATTTAAAATCTTCTGAACTAAAATCAAAAGAACCAATTACCTGATCTTCTTCAGGTTGAGTCTCTGAGTCTGACTCTGACTCCTCTTCCTCTGAATTATGCTGTGAGGCATTGATTGCCATCATGCAGAACTCCTTTTCTTCTGCATCATCCTCATCATCACTGGAGCTGGATGAGGCTTCTGACTCTTCTTCTGTCTCACTCCAGGATTCAGCAACAAACCCTTTTCTTGTATGCTTGTTTTTGCTTGAAGAAGGTTTGCCATTGCCATTCCTTTTGGAGTCTTTCTCCTTTCTTCTTTCTTTTCTGTCCCTTCTGTCCTTGTTCTTGTTCTCTGGACAGTCAGGAACTATGTGCCCTGGTTTCCTGCAACCAAAGCAAATAATGTCTTTATTATTACTAATGGACTTGTCATACCTTGGCTTATCCTGCTCCTTGTATGATCTTCTTCTGAAGTCCTTTCTGGCCATTTTGTAGAATCTTTTGGCCAGCAAGCTGAGTAGTTCATCATTGCCTGTGGCTTTGTCTTCAGGCAGATCCTCAGTTACCTTGAAGGCTATGGTCTTCTCTTTTCTTGTGGCTGGTGAGGCAGCCTTCTATTCTTCCTCTCTATTTTTGATGAGTAGCTCATAAGATTTGAGCTTGCCCAATAGAGCTTCAGTGGTGATCTCATTCAGACTTCTGGCATCCTTAATTGGCCAGATTCTTGAATCCCAAGTGCTGGGGAAGCACATTAGGATCTTGTCATTAAGTTCTGTTAGAGAGATCTCTTTGTACAAAGTCCTGAGTTCACTGACAATTAGACTTATTCTGTTGTACATATCTCCCACTAACTCAGTTTCTCCCTTTTTGAAATTCTCATATTGAGAGATGAGATGGGATCTTCTATCCTTTCTCTTATCAGCTGAGCCTGAGACTATTTCTGAGAGCTTATCCCAAATTTCCTTGGCTGAATTGCATTCAGCTACCTTTTGAAATATGTCATCTGACATTGTCTGGGCTAGTATGTTCATAGCCTTAGCATCAGCTACCTTCCATTTCTTGATATCAGCATCTGTTCATGATGGAGGTGGAATAGCATTTGTACTTGTGTTCTCTGGGGGTCTTGGACATACTGTCAAAACAGAATTAAAAATATCTTCGTCAATAGAATTCATGTAAAGTCTAATCCTTGCCTTCCAAAGTGCAAACTTGGATAGATTGCACACTGGAGGTCTGGTGCTAGCATAATCTTTGTTTTGGGCCATGATTTGAGAAAACAAAATCTAATAATAAAATACTAAAGAAAAGCAGATCTAGCTTGGGATCTTTGGGTTCAGGTGTTAGCCTGTACAACCAATCAGGTATGGTATGTTTAACCAACCTGGAAGATGTGGTATTTTTAACCAACCTGGAAGATGTGGTATTTTTAACCAACCTCGCCTCTGATACCAATTGAAAGAGCAGCTGGATCTGATATACTCTAGAGGGGGGTGAATAGAGTATATGGTGCTTTGAAACTTTTTACAACAATTGTTGTAATATGTGTGAGCAGGGAAGCAATAATAAATTTAATCACAGCACTAAGTTAAACAAAAAACTAAGCACAGAAAAATCAAGCCCAGAAACAAAAATGAAAGCAAGCAAAACCAGAAGACACAAGGAAATATAGTGGTTCCCCAAACTTGGGTACATCCACTCTTCTACCACCCTAGGTAGGAATCCACTACAGGATGAGTTGATCAGGTGTCCTGGGCACCAATGAGCTTTTGATAAGGTGCTCAAAAACCAAAGCAGATTTTTTGATCAGGTGTCTTGCCACCAATGAGCTTTTGACAAGGTGCTCAAAAACCAAGCTCAAACTTTTGAAGGGAGTTTGAGAAACCCTTTACAGAGTGGGGGTGAGAGAGTGATGGAAGTCTTCTCTTTCTCAAACAACTGAGAAGACTATGTGGATTGTTGATGTCAAAGCTCCCCCTGAATCCTTGAGATCTTCAGGAAGAAAAGCTTTGCTGAGGGTGATAGGCCTTCAAAGATTGAACTCCAGCAATAGATGATTTCAGCAATAGCTGAAATGTTGAGTGTCTGAAGTCTGGAAATATGTTGGCCTTGAACACTTTGAAGACTAAGGAGATCTAAAGATTTGAGAAGGCTTGATCTCCTTGGATGTGTGTTCTTCAGAATTCTTTTTGTGACAGAAGATTTTTTTGAATGCTTCTCTGTAATCTGTATCCTCTCTCTGTATTGTGTGTATTCTGTATTGAGGTATTCAACAACCCTGTGTTTTATTCTCTGGTATCGAATAGAATAACATTCTCTGTCAAGTATAGCCGTTGGCCTGCATTAATTGCATCCTTAATTGCATAATCTCTTCTGTAGGAAAGTCCATAGATACATTCATTGAAAAATCCCTTGAAACTTGGTCCAGAATTGAATGATAACGGCTAGGAAATCTCTGAATTAATTGCAGAATAACTCCTAACTGATTTGAATTTGAATTAAGAAATATCCTGGAAGATATCTGAAATCGTCGAACTGAGCTCTACTATCGTCGAGCTGAGCTCAGCAATCAAAAAAAAAATACAGCAGCAAAATATCGTCGATCTGAGCTCAAAGATCGTCGAACTGAGCTCAGAGATAAAGATCCAAAGCAGAGTCAAAATCGTCGACCTGAGCTCACCGATCGTCGAATGGAGTTCGACGATATTATGAAGTTGAGCTCAGCGATCGTCGAATGGAGTTCGACGATCTGTCGAAGTTGAGCTAGACGATCGTCGATCGGAGTTCGACGAATCGTCGTGCTGAGCTCGACGATCAGACTTAGTCTCCAGACAGAAAATCTTGGTCTTCAGGGCAGCTTCCAAATCTAGACTTCTAACCCTTAGACTCAATTCTAATTGACCTATTAAGCTATACAGAAGGTCAACCAAAGGATTCCTAGAGACATAGTGATCATGACCAAAATTAGTAATAGGGTGTTCCAACAATCCTGTACCTTCACCGCCTGTTTTGTGATATATACTATGGGGCCCCGGCCGGACCTTCTAGAATATACCATATGAACGGATGGGGTTGTTACAATTACAGCACTAACAGGGGTTTATATACATTGGGATGCTAGCCTGGTCAAATATGACCATTATCTCTTATGACCCCTACAAATATAAAAATTATTAATAGGAAATAAATGCTAGCTGTCGCCAGTCCATGCCTCGGTGAAACTGAATTGACGAGGGTCGTTGATGCTATCTGACGGTGAATGGCCACCTCTTCATCGAGTAGTTGTCGCCTGTCCTGTCCGCTGTTACATTACATTCCCCTTTTGAAACGACGTCCTCGTCATTCAGTTATAAAAAGACTATATATTTAGCCTATGCCAGAACGAAGATGAGGAATAATGTTGTTGTGCCTGGACGTCTCAATGGTGCTTGAATTTCCTCCTGGATCAAAGACAAGAATAATTGAAGAAGTTGGTATTGGCTGGACCACTTCTTGATCGAGTAGTTCTTGCTCATGTGATTGTCTTGACAATGATGACAAAAAATTGTGCATCGCAAGATATTTTTGGCGCATCATGGTATCTTGGTTGAGGAAATAGTGACGAGGAATGCCAAGAAAAGTGAAATTTTTTTTAGTTCTTCCGGGACAATTTCGATGTTGTTCTTCATCATAAGAGTGGTGGATGGCAACAATGGATCCGTAATAGCAAGCGGATCCAAACAAAGCTTTCGAACCGGGGGGGGGGGGGGGGGCGTTGCCTCCTTGATGCGGTCGCAAACAGAGCAAACAGATACGGAGTTCCGTTTGGTTATCCTCCGTCCGGTGGCATTTGATCCAAATGCTGCTCGAAAACGCTAAACCAAATGAAGCCTTAATCTTATCCCAATCCCGCCCCCATACCTAATCACAAAATCATATTATTTTGTTTTATCGTATCTGAAGTGTTGATTGTCGGCTGCAAATGGAGGCCAAGAGCGGCATCTTTGGTCGCTTCAGACCCAGACAATGTCTTCTTTTTTCTTCCTTACCAGGTTCCATTTCAAGTGATGTTAGTGTCTTATCTTATATTTATGCGTATGAGCAATCCAGTGGTTGGTAATCCAGTGGCTTCTTGCTTCTTACTTTCAGGTTGATGTCTTCTGTTCATTTCTCGCGTACGAGCAATCTAGCGGTTAGAAATCCAGTATACGAGCAATTTAAGCTTCCTACTTCCAGCGTACGAGCAATCCAACAGTCTGGGTTCGTCTTCCTACTTCTAGGATTCCACCAATCCATCAGTCCAATTTTGTTTTTATTGTTAATAGACATTGGGTGTTCTACTTGAAACACCGAGGAGGAAATTCGAGCACCATTGAGAGCGCTAAGATGAAATAAGCTGAGAGAAAAAGTGTCTAAGGCAAAATAAGCTGAGAGCGCTAAGATGATCAAAGTTTGTCGAGCTCAGGTTGCCGTTCATCGAGCTCAGCTTAAAGCTTGCCAAGTTAAAACCAAAAAATCTGTCTAAGGCATAAGCACTGAGTCTGCTGAGAAGAAGGCATTGACACCGCTGAGACGGCAGAGACAGCTGAGAAGATAGCATTGAGACAGCTGAGTTAGTTGAGCAGATGGCGTTGAGACAACTGAGACATGTGAGAAGATGGTGTTGAGACAACTGAGACAGCTGAGAAGATGACATTGAGATAGCTGAGACAGCAGAGACAAAAGTGAGCTGGAATTATTCTAAGTCCAGAAGCGTTGAGTGAAGCAGGTTCACTCAATGCTTCTAATGAAGAGGAAAGCGCTGAAACAAAGAATAATTTAGCCGCCCACGACACATGCTGCCGCTCATGACCAATATCGTTGGTTTGTGGGTGAAACTCGCTTGATTGCCGGAGAAGCCATCCTCGAACAATGTCGATGTCCACGAATAATTTAGCCGCCCAAGAAAAATATCACCGCTCACGAACAATGTCACCATCCACGACCAATGTCGCCGCCACAACCAATACCGCCGCCCACGACACATGTTGCGCCCAAGACCAATGTCGTTGGTTTCGAAGCCCGTTTGGATGTGGGCGCAACCCGCAACGCCGCATCGAGAACGGGCACTCTCGACGAATGTTGCCGCCCACGAACAATGTCGCAGCCCCCAAACATTGTCGCCGCCCCGAACATTGTCGCGGCACCCGAACAATGTCGGCCCCCACGAGCAATGTCGCCTCCCACAAATAATATTGCCGCCCACGACAAATGTCGCACTCACGATCAATTTCTCCGACCATGACATATGTTGTCGCACACGACCAATGTCGTTGCCAGGCGGGCGAAGCCCGAAGCGACGCATCGAGAACGAGCGAAGTCTGTTCGAAAATGATAGTATATATATATACATATATGTATATACATGTATATACATCTACATATATGTATACATATACATGTATGTGTATATACATACATATGTATGTATATACATATACATGTATGTATATACATATACATGTATGTATATACATATACATGTATGTATATACATATACATGTATGTATATACAAATACATGTATGTATATACATATATATGTATGTAATACATATGTATGTATATACATATATATGTATATACATGTATATATGTATATACATATATATATATGTCTGTATACATATGCATATATATGTATATACATGTATATAAATATACATATATATGTATGTATATGTATATACATATGCATGTATATGTATATACATGTATATACATATACAGATATATGTATGTATACATATACATATATATGTACATGTATATACATATATATGCATATGTATACATACATATACATGTATATACATATATATGTATGTATACATATGCATATATATGTATATACATGTATATATATATGTATATGTATACATACATATATATGTATATGTATATACATACATGTATATGTATATACATACATGTATATGTATATACATACATGTATATGTATATACATATACATGTATGTATATACATACATATATATGTATAAACATATATATATATATATTGTGGAGATATAATATGCGAGCAAGCTTGCATGCAGACGTACAAGCAAGTCTTTTTGGGGGTCAAGATGGTCTCAAATCGAAAAGTGATCAACATAAAAGTTGTAGATCTCGGCGAGAAAAACAACGTTCATGCTGATCATTTTTTGATTCAGAGCCATCATGACACTCGATTTGGGCCCCGAAATCTGGGGCGGCGAGAGTGCTACAGTAGCGATCTCGCCGCCCCAGATTTCGGAGCCCAAATCGAGAGCCAGGACTGCTCCAAATCAAAAAGTGATCAACATGAAAGTTGGTCGTCTCGCTGAGATAGACAACTTTTATATTGATCATTTTTCGATTTGAGGCCATTTTGACCCTTGCCCGTACGCCCGTACACCCGCATCACACACACACAAACACACACACAAGTGACGGGCACGGGCCTCCGACCCAAGGGGGCATTCAGTGGGGGAGCGACATTCGGCGGGGTGTGGGGGCTACATTTATTGTGGGATGCGATATTGGTTGTGGGAAGCAACATTGATCGTGGCTCTGACTGTATGTCGCTCCCCCACCGAATTCTCCCCGGGTCAGAGGCTCGTGCCTGTCACTCGTGTGTGTGTGTGTATATATATGTATTTTGGGAGAACCTAGAGCAAGGAAATCGTTCAGATCTTGGATGAGTGTGGAGTGTGGGATGCCCAAAGAGTGGTGTTGCTTTCTCCATGGCTATTGAGAAACTGCACTTGCTAGGGTAGGGGCAGTGGAGAGCCGCCCGGGGTGGAGAGGATTGCGAATTAGGGTTGATGTGGAATTGAAATGACGCGAGGAAGCCTATATTATTAATAAAAACTGGGGATCATATGAATAGACGGCTACGATTTCACACATGGATTTAAAATTCATGGTTTTTAAAAGCCTTCATATTTCTTTTTATAATATATATATATATATATATATATATATATATATATATATATATATATATATATATATATATATATATATATATGTCTATTAGAAAAGGAGAACTGTTTGGGAAAACTCAATTTATAGAGGTTTTCAGAAAGAGAAGCATTTTATAAACCGTTTGGCAAATCTCCGTGGCGGTAACTTTTTTTTTGTTAAAAAAGTGCGTCCGGGGGAAAATGAGCGCGCGGGCCGAAGATGTGCATCCAGGCAGAAAATGCGCACCCGACCAAAAATATGCGTTGGGGGCGAAAAGGCGCCATTTGTTTCGCCCTGACACGTTTTTTTTCAAGCGGGAGCTGTGTTTTAGCCCGGGCGCAGTTTTTTTGAACGGGCGCGATTTTTTCGCCCGGGCGCGATTTTTTCGCTTGGACGCGGTTTTTTGGCCCGGGCGCATTTTTTTCGCCGTGACGCGGTTTTTTCACCCGGACACGGTTTTTTCGCCCGAATGTGAATTTTTCTCTCGGGTGTGATATTTTTCGTTCGGGCGCAAATTTTTCGGGCGGGCGCTATATTTTCGCTGAGCGCCAGTTTTTCAACCGGTTGCGAATTTTTCTCCCGGTCGCGATTTTTTCGCCCGGGCGCGAATATTTTGCCAAGAGGTGAATTTTTTGCACGGGCATGAATTTTTTGCCAGGACAGGAAATTTTCTCACGGACATAATATTTTCGCCCGAAAGCGTAAAAATTCATTCGAGCAAAAAAAATAGCATCCGGACGAAAAAAATACGCTGCCGGGAAAAAAATCACGAACGAGCGAAAAAATCACACATGGGCAAAAAATTTGCGTTCGAGTAAAAAATTCGCCACGGTGGCGCTCAGGCGACAAAATCTCGGTCGGGCAAAAAAAACGCGCCCAGACAAAAAAATATAGCTCACGGGCGAAAAATTCGCTCCCGGTCGAAAAATTACCGACCGGGCGAAAAAAGCATCTCTCGGGGCAAAAATTCGTTCTCAGGCGAAAAAACCACGCTTGGGCGAAAAATTGCGTCTGGGAGAAAAAGCCGCTCACCGGCGATAAAAAACAAGCTCCGATGAAAAAATATCGCTCTTGGGCAAAAATTCGTTCTCAGGCGAAAAAACCGCGCCCGGACGAAAAAAATCGCGTCCGGGCAAAAAATCTTGCCCGGGCGAAAAAATTATGCCCCGGCAAAAAAATGTCGCCCTGGCGAAAAATTCGCGTCGGTGCAAAAAAATCACGCCCGAAAGAAAAAATCGGCCTGGGCGAATAAAATGCATCCGGGCGAAAAAAAATCGTGCACGACCGAAAAAACTGCACTCGGGCGAAAAAAACTGCACTCGGGCGAAAAATCCTGTGCCCGGACTAAAAAATCTGGCCCAGACGAAAAATTCGCGTCCGGGCGAAAAATTCGCGCTCAGACGAAAAATTTGCACCCGGACAAAAAAGTCGTCCGGGCGAAAAAAACCCTTCCGTGCGAAAAAAACCCGCCCGGGCGAAAAAGATCATGCACCGGCGAAAAAACCGCACTCCGGCGAAAAAAGCGCACCCGGGCAAAAAACCCCGCACTTGGACGAAAAATGCCAGCCCGGGTGAAAATGTTGTGCACGGGCGAAAAATTCGCGGCCGGACGTAAAATTTGTGTTCAGTTGAAAAATTCACGCCCAGACAAAAAAATATGCTTGGGTATAAAAATTACGCCCGCAAAAAAAATCGCAGTTGGACAAAAAAATCAAGTTGGAGATTTTTTTAAGAGATAAATTTTTTTGTAATGAAGAAGTGCTTTTCAAAAACGTAAAAGTAGGTGGCAAGTGACTTTTTCAAAAGATGAGAAAATGGAGTTTTCCGCTGTAGCTTTTCCCACCGGTAGACAATTCAAACGGTTTCTTAAGTGTGCTAGCGTTTTCTAGAAAATGAAAAGGAGTTAAAAAACCCTCCCAAACAGGTCCTTAGTACAATCCCTCGCCCCCTCCTTTTGCGCCTGCGAGGCGAGTCTCCTCTTCATTGCAGGCGGCGACTTCTGCGGTAAGCAAAATTGTTGCAGTTTGGGTTTACATTATTTGTTTTACCGCAAGTTCTAATTTAATTTTCTTTCTTTTTGCAAACTGAAGTTCTAAATATTCTCGCTTACGCCTGAAAAACTACTATTTTTCCCTACAGGAGGATCTGGATGGGGTGAAGAGTGCTTTTTCTGACTCCAAGAAGAAGAGAGTGTGATGCTACTCGCATTTATCTGCCAAAGTCTAACATTCCATCCACCTGAATAAAGCTTAAGAGGTTGCTGGAGGAGTATGGTCCAGACAAAGTGATGGCCTAGGATGCCCTTCAATGGTTGGTGGAGGAGCTTTGTCCCGAGATGATGATTAAGGAGGTGGATCCGTTATTAGAGGATGAGTGTGAGATTGCCTTCAGAGGGTCATCAAAAAGATTCTTTGTATGATGGAGAGGAAGTTCAAATGCAGCACTACTAGACTTGGTGCAGGAGAACTCGTTGAGGATGATTGTTCTAATGTAGTCATTGAGGATTGATCTTTGCCTCTGTGTATCTTTGCTTGTATTTTGTTCTTTTCCTTACACGCTTATGACTTATTTGTGTGATGCACATCATTATGATTTGATGCTCTTATAGTTGCATGTTGTGTACAATGTTTGATTTTGTGGATCTTATCATTACATTGCATCACTTGTCTGATTGTTTGGGGTTACTTTTGTTTGGCTTAACATGCTTGCGTGACACGAGCTCCCGGATTCATGACTTGTTTGACATACTCTTGATGTGCTAGTAAGGACTTTCATGTTCAAACCCATAGCGCGGCCTTACCTAAGTTTGTTGTCGCCGACCGCAAGGAGGACATACCTTAACAGTGGCAAGGGTGTAGACTTGTTCTTCATGACATTTGAATTTTCTCAAAGTGGTCAGCAAGATAGCCCAAAGCCAAATTAATATTCTCGGCACTACCCAGTTCACACTTTGATCTAGCGGAATACCAGGGAGCAAACTCAACACACCAAGCACATGGAAGAACAAGCAGATCTTATATTCATTTACACTTCTTTACAAGGCAAGGTATACATAGCGAGACATGATTTCGCTAGTACACGAGCTAAAACAGAAAGCACAAAAAACCAGTCGGGCGGACAGCACTGGAAACCGCCGAGACCGCCAAAGTCGCCAAGTCCGCCGAAGCCGCCCGAGCTGAAGCTGCAACACGCCGAATAGACATAGAGTCCACTGAGGCAGCGTGGCCGCGCGGAAACACCGTTATTTGCCTACTGCCGAGGAACTAAAGAACACACCGCCTACCCGCGTGAGACTGGAGGACAGGTTATTGGAACTTGCAAAGTTGAAGCAGAGAACCGACAAGCCGCAGAGCGACCTACTGAAACCGTAGAGACCGCACACTTCCAAGTACTTGACCGAAGTTTAAGCCAAATTTCTGGCTCCTTGAAGCTAGCCGCGCGACCTGCACACAACAAACATTTAACTCTGATTCAATCCGCGAGGACAGAAAACTGAGACTGCAACACTTTGACGAGCCCACACTTACTGTTCACCCAGTTACTGTAGACGTGTCGGGGGGAAATATTTATAGGCGAGGTGAGGAGTGTGGTCACCGCCCTAGTGGATAGAGAAACCGCACCAGCCCGCACACTAACAAACACCCGTCCGCTGAGTCTACAAGAACTTAGCCGGATTCCAAGGAACAAACCGCCAGAAGCAAGGCACTGATCACAACAAGGCAGACTTGCCTCACACTGTGAGGACAAGATACAGTCCGCACGGTCCGCAACATCACCATAAGGACAGCCATAACCCCTTCAGCAATAGTTCGCACACTAAAGAGGCAGTCCGCATAGTACAATACCAAGCCTCCATCCTCCACAAGTCCACGACCAAAGGCAGGGTTAGCAACAGTCCGCCCGGTCAACAACGGACTTGGCGGATACAGCGGACACACTGGACTTGTCACAGAATGTGACCAAGTCCAGTAAAACACAAAGGGCCTAAAGCGAGCTTGGCGGACAAGGCTTCAGTCCTCCAACCACCCAAAGCGAAACCACCGACACTCCTCCAGAGTTAAGGCAGAGTCCGCAAACAAACTCGCACGGCTACCCAAACGGCCAACTACCAGACTGCACACACCAGTCCGCCACAGCTACAACACTGCTGTACTACCAGAGATCGGCAAGGCCACAGCCAAACTCCTAAGGCCAGTCCGCAACAACGGACACCGCGGACACGCCAGTCCGCAAGCCTTCTGCGGATAGGACCCAATCCTCTAGTTAACACAAGCTTGCAACATGGCCACTGAACAGAGCACTGCCTACAGCCTACAAACCTCTGTCCGCTGAGACCGCTCGTCGATCAGCCAAGCTTCAAAGAAAGCCAACACTATGTCCGTAGACAGCAGTTCGCCCAGGCCGCGGACACAGGCCGCACAGGCCGCTCAGAAGAACAGCCAGGTCCCAGGCCTATCACCAGGCCGCATAATAGCAGCTGTCCGCCCAGTTCGCCCAGTCCGCCCAGTCCGCGGACTCTGTCTGATCAGGCCGCCCGGCCTGCCCACAACCACTTCCACTTCACAAATTTCAACACTCCCCCTTGATGTGAGAAGTGGTGACCAAGCCCGGCAAGCTGCGCAACCGCTCAAAAGGCCCCTTCGACAATAGCTTCGTGATGATGTCAGCAAGATTCTCTTCACTCCGAACATGCCCGACCAGAAGAGATCCTTCCAACACCTTCTCCCTTATGAAGTGGTGATCGATCTCAATATGCTTGGTCCTAGCGTGACACACTGGATTTTTTACCAGCTTGAGAGCACTCTCATTGTCACCTCGGAGTAAAGTTGGCCCTTCCACTTCTTCATGCACATACTGTAACACCTCCCCTGTAATGACCGTATAATATGGGTCCAGCCGGGGCCCCACAACATATAGACGCCACAGCTTCAGTATTATAAAATGATATAGCTACCCAAACTCAAAACTAAAAACACATCACAGCGGAAACAACCAAAGAGACTAGAAGTTATCCACGCCTATAAGAGTAACAAAATGGCCTTAAGGCCTTACAACAAGAGTAAATCCAACTCAAATAATACATTAGTCCTGAAAGTGCATAAGCACACCTAGTCTACCTCGACATGCAAGCCGGTCACCAAGGGCATCAAAACATACAATGTCATAAACGTAAAGCTACATTAAAAGATAACACTTCATGAGGCTTAGGCCTTTCTGGCCGGTGAGCTAGCTCCTTCTTGCGATCCTTGTCCTGTAAAAATTATTAGTAACGTGGGTCAGCAAAGGCTGACCTCAAACTGTGTAACAAACACATCTCCTCCCGGCCGCCCCTAACGGACCCCGAGGTACTCCTCCAACCTGCAAGTTAGCACTTCGTATGCAATATTCATAAGCAAGAAAAGCAACTAAAGAAACAGGCTTGGATGTCTCAAACATCATACATGTTTTCTACTGTTGAGCATATAATATTAGAGCCTACTATGCAACATGAATGCAACACCCGGGTTTCACCCAAGGCACCCTATAGCGTATGCATCTAGCACAATATCACATCAATTGGGTACTCATCGTTTCCCCATTGGCATAAAGCCGCAAACAAAAAGGGAAACACAATTCCCCCAACGGCACACAAGCCGCCACATGGAACTCTTGCTCAGGCCCCACCCGCTCAAGGTCTTAGACCCGGGCTTGCCTGCAAGCTCTGATGCCTCATGTCAGGATTCCTACAAACACAACTGACCGATTCTAAGAAGCCTTGCTGGACCCCACCCGCTCATGGCCTCATTGCCCGGGCTTGCCCCCATGCTTGGCATTCTCGTCAGTCTCACAGAAGGGGACTAGTCTCGCCGGAACACTCTCCACACATGACGTGTACATCACGGGATAGCCATCCGACCACGGAGACATAGCCAGGCCTTGACACATCACAATCCAAGACAATTCCACCCTAGTCCCTCATTTGTACTGCAGCGTTCCCGCGCACCAAGGAAACCATCTACCACTCATGCGGAGCTAACCTTGTCCACCAAGGAAACCATCTATCTCCATTGAGGAGCTAACCTTGTCCGGTTCCGACTACACGTACTTACTCAAGAAAAAAGGGAAAACATCACCACATCACATACGACATCTTGCCGCAACAGATCTCTACGAATCCTTAAAGCTCGTATGCAACATCACCGAGTCAGACTAACGGTCGCGACTACGGCTTCACATACCATGCCTAATCCACTAACGGAGCAGATCTCTAATGCAAAAACATGCCGGGGACGGACTCAATCGACTCGGAGGTTACTCTTGAACCTTGGCGACCCAAACCCCTCTCATTTGAGTGTTTGGTTCCCAAAAACTAGAAAAGAAAAGATGCTAAAATATGCATCCTAAAACCGAGAGGAGAAGTGTCGTTACATTCCGACTCCTCTTCCTGGCCATGGAAAAATAGCCGGATGAAAACCTTCGCAATGATCTAGCCTCCACGGATACGGACTCGGCTCGTGATTTGGAGCACCGAAGCCTCTCCAACAGCCGGATCTCTACTTCACCTTCTTCCTTGCTCTCCCTTCTCTCTAGAACTTAGAAAGAGAACCACTCAAATGAAAATGAGGGTTTATAAGGGTCCAATCCCGTGTATATCCCATTAGGAACAACCCCCAGCTGTTGGATCCCAAATTAAAGAAACAAACGGCCTTGATTCGGGCCTGAAAAGTTAAAACTGGGCCGAACGCGGCCTGCGACACGCCCGTGTCCCCCATTCGCCGTCAAAATCGACGTGCCTGGAACAGCACACGGGCATCCGACACACCCGTATTCCAACTGACACGGCCGTGTGGTCGGCCGTGTGCCTCCATCGACACAACCCCAAAAATAACCCGAGACTCACACGGGTACTGGACACGCCCGTGTCCTTGCCCGTGTCTAACTCAACACGCCTAGGCTCTAGGCCGTGTTCACTGTCTCGACACTTCGTCGAGCGAAGTTCGTCGACTGCCTGACATGGCCTTGGACACGCCCGTGTCCTAGGCCGTGTGCCTTGTCTCGACACATCGTTGAGCGAAATTCATCGACTCCCCAGGCCGATCGTCGACACGGGCCCGACACGCCCTGAGACACGCCCGTGTCTCAGGCCATGTTCTCTGCTCGACGATCGTCGACTCCAAAATCGTCGACCTCTCGACCAAAACGTCGACTGGATCCTGACACGCCCTGGGACACGCCCGTGTCCCAGGCCGTGTGCCCTATGCAGAAACCAATTTTCCTTCTCAGCTAAGACCCAAACTTGGCCAGAAACGCTGGTCGTCACTCTACAAATTTTGGGGTGTTACAACTCTCTCCCCCTGAAAAGAATTTCGTCCCGAAATTACAAAGCAAAAGGGAACAAAACTTAAATGGTACCTGATTTGAAGAGCTATGGATACTCTTCTAGCATGGCTTGTTCTCGCTCCCAAGAGTGCTCCTCACGACCCCAGTTGTCCCATCGGACTTTCACGAGTTTAACCTCTTTATTCCGCAACTGCCGAGTCTCCGAATCCTCTATAGCAATTGGACGGACTCGCGTCCTCAAGTCTTCCTCTATCGGCACCGATGCCGGCTCGATCACCACACTAGCCTCCACCAAGGCTTTTCTCAAGACGGAGACATGGAAGACGTCGTGCAATCCACTCAGCACCGCGGACAATGCCAACCGATAGGCTGCTTCTCCCACCCGTTCAACAACTTCAAAAGGCCCCAAAAACCTTGGACTCAACTTCTTGAGTCGGCGAATCCGTGAGATGCCTTTGAACGGCTTGATCTTCAAATAGACCCAATCACCTACCACAAACTCCAAATTCCTATGACGAGCATTAAAGTATTTTGCTTGCCGGTCTTACGCCACCTTCATACGCTCTTGAATGGTTAGTACCAACTCACAAGCGTCAACTACAACCTCCTTTCCCAAAATTTTGGTGTCTCCCGCCTCTGTCCAAGACATCGGTGTTCGACACCGTCTCCCATACAAAGCTTCGTATGGCACAATTTTTATACTTGCTTGATAACTGTTATTGTACACGAATTCCACCATGAAGAGGTGATCCTCCCACTTCTTGTCGAAGTCAAGAATGCACATTCTCAGCATATACTTCATAGTACGGTTCGTTCTTTTGGTTTGCCCGTCAGTTTGAGGATGGAACGCCGTACTGAACTTTAGCTTCGTGCCCAAACTATTCTGAACCAATCTCCAGTCCTTGGACGTAAACCGTCCATCTCGATCGCTGACTATGCTCTTAGGAATCCCATGCAGTCGCACAATGTTGCGAACATACAACTCCACCAGCTTCTCCATGTTGTCCTCCTTCCGATTTGGGATGAAGTGGGTCACCTTGGTTAAGCGATCCACGATCACCCAAATAACATCATTATCCTGCTGCGATCTAGGCAAACCATGTACAAAATCCATGAAGATGTCATCAAATTTCCACTCAAGGATTGGAAGGGGCTTCAGGAACCCGCCTGACTTCTGACATTCGGCCTTCACCAAGGCGCAAGTTTGGCAACAATTCACATACAAAGCTACGTCCCGATTCAGCCCCGGCCACCAAAATGATTTCTTCATATCCAAGTACATCTTTGTACTGCCCGGGTGAATGGAGTACTTTGTGAAGTGAGCCTCAAACATAAACTCCTCACGGAGTTTCCCGAACTGCGGTACACAAACCATTCCGTCCTTCCTCAGAATCCCATCAATCATCTCCCAGGCGTTGCTCTCGCCCTTTTGAGCCTCCAACACATATGGTTGAAACTCCACATCCAACCGAGTCGCTTCCCGAATGCGATCGGACACGTCGTTCTGTATTTCAATCCAGTTCAACCGAGCCACGCTGGACTCGCCTCTCGCCACACATTCCAAACCAAGGGACTCCCATTCCCGAACCAACCGCTCATCATGAGCTTCGATCCAATTCCCTTGCCCCGAGTACTTTCTACTCAAGGCATCCGCCACCACATTGGTTTTACCTGGCGTATACTGAATCGCCACCTCGTAGTCTCCAAGAAACTCAACCCACCTGCGTTGTCGCATGTTCAAGTTCTTTTGATCCAAGAGATATTTCAGACTTTTATGATCAGTGAAGATCTCCACCTTTGCACCATACACATAATGTCGCCATATTTTCAACACAAAAATTACCGCCGCCAACTCCAAGTCATGGAAGGGGTAATTCCTCTCATGAGGCTTCAGCTGTCTAGACCCAAAAGCTATCACCTTGCCATGTTGCACCAAAACGCAACCCAAACCGCATCCCGATGCGTCACTGAAGATCTGAAATCCCTCGGTCCCTTGCGGTAGACTTAGGATTGGAGCCATCATCAGTCTCTCCTTCAGTGCCTCAAATGCTTGACTACACTCTTGAGTCCACACAAACTTATGATCTTTACGAGTGAGTGAGGTGAGAGGTAGAGCAATCCACGAAAACTTCTGCACGAATCTCCAATAATACCCGGCTAGTCCAAGAAAACTTCGGACTTCCGCCACGGTCCTCAAAACTGACCAATCACTGATGGCTTCCACTTTTATTGGATCCACTGCCACCCCATCCCCACTAATCACGTGGCCCAAAAATGCCACCTTCGCTAACCAGGACTCGCACTTTGAGAACTTTGCATACAACTGATTCTCCCTCAAGACTTGCAAGACCACTCTCAAGTGGGTCTCATGCTCCACTTCCGATTTGGAATACACCAAGATGTCATCAATGAAGACAACCACAAAAGAATCCAAGTATTCCCGAAATACTCGATTCATAAGGTCCATGAACACAGATGGCGTGTTCATCAGCACGAACGGCATCACCGTAAACTCAAAGTGTCCATACCTTGTACCAAATGCAGTCTTGGGTATGTCCTCATCCCGAATTCGCAACTGATAATAGCCTGACTTCAAGTCCAATTTTGAGTACACCACCGACCCCACCAACTGGTCGAACAAGTCGTCTATCCGAGGAATTAGATACTTGTTCTTAACGGTCAGTTTATTCAGCTCTCGGTAGTCTATGCACAGCCGCATACTACCGTCTTTCTTCTTTACAAACAACACCGGCGCACTCCACAGCGAAGAACTGGGTCTGATATACCCTTGCTCCAACAGTTCCCGTAACTGTACTTTGAGTTCAGCCAACTCCTTTGGTGCCATCCTAAACGGAGGACGTGACACCGGCCTAGCCTCCGGCACTAACTCGATCGAGAAGTCGATCTCCCGCCGAGCAGGCGCTCCAGGGAGTTCATCCGGAAACACATCCTTGAACTCTGCCACTACGGGCACTTCCTCAATAGACAACTGGGAGAGGCGAACCTCTAATAACGCTACCAGCGCTACACCACCCTGGTTAACCGCCCACATCAATTGCATGGCCGAAATCAGGGAATATGCCACTCCACAAAGGCCCTCAAATTTGACTTCCACCTGCCCTTTGCTCCTTAGGGTCACTACCTTAGATAGGCAATCAATACTGGCGCGCTGCTCTGCAAGCCAGTCCATGCCCAAAATGACATCGAACTCAACCAATGGTAAAACCGCTGCTACCAAAACGAAGTCAACTCCGTCCAGCTCCCAACAGATGTGCCCTTTGGCCCCGGTGGTCATGGATGACCCATTGGGCATGAGCACTTTCAGCTCCGCGTCCGCCGAGAAAGACACAACACCTATTCTCCGGATGAAGCTCTCCGCAAGAAAGGAGTGCGATGCTCCCGTATCGAACAATACCCTAGTGGGGTATCCGAAAACTAATACGAAGCCTACAACATAGACATCATACATAAAAGTCTAAAAGTATGAAGCACAAAATTTAAGCTTAAATTTCCTCATACCTGTCAGTACATCGGTTTGGCGGATTGCTTCATGCTGTCCAAGGTTGTAGGCCCTTGGTTGCACCGGTTGGAACCGAGAAGGGCTTGACTCCGCCATCTTCCCTTTCTCTACGGCACTGGGGCCGGAGCGCACAGTCTGCTCCTGCCTTGGCTCTTGCTCCGCTCCTCATTGAGGACAAACACGAGCTATGTGCCCCACCTTACCGCAGTTGTAGCACGTCGACGGTCCCCTAGAGTGAGAACCTCCAGGCATCCACTTGCTCTTCTCACCGGACCTGGAAGTGTGAGGCTTTTTCCTCCACCTACTCCCTTCAGACTTTCCCTGGGATTGGAGAGGCTTCCCTTCCCCTTGCTTGGGAGTGAAACCCTTACGACTTTCCCTTCATGGAAATGAGGGGTTGCCTCAGATTCTCTCTCAGCCCCTAGTAGAAGAGGTTATCCATCTCTACATCATCTGCCATCGTTGTTCCCGCGTAACGACCCAAATGGGTGAACTCCTGCACATACTCGTACACCATCTTGTCTCGCTGCATTAAGTGCAGAAACTGCCTCTGAAGGGCCAACTGTGTATAAATGGGAATGTACCTCTTTAGAAAAGCATCCCCAAATTCCTCCATCGACGGGGTGCATCTAGGGAACTGGCGGCCGCTATGGCTCACCCACCACAACTTGACATCTCCTTCCAACATGAACGCCGCATACCCAGATTTCTATTCTTTTGGCATCTCTGCCGCCCTCAAAAGCTCTTGAATCTGAACCCACCAATCCTCTGCACCCGTTGGCGTACCAACTCCCTTGAACGATGGGGGATGGAAGCTCAGGAAATACTTCATGTGCCGGTCTCCATCTCCGACAACCACCCTTTCCGCCAAAGGCTCCACTCGCCTGGCTTCTCCGCCTAGCACGGCCGTCGCCGTGTCCGGTGTAGCAGGGGTTGCTACCTGAGCTGCCGCTGCAGCTTAGGCTGCCACCATCGCTTCTGCAAGCATGTGGCAGAAGTCGGCCGGGTTTACACCCGTGCCCAAAAGACCTGGAGCAGTGGCACTGCTCGCCGAAAGTTCTTCTCTTGCTCTCGATGTACCCGCCTCGTTGCTTGCACTCTTCAAGAAAACAAGAAACAAGGAATCAGTCTCTAATCCCAAGACTTAAACATAAGCACACTCATGGTCCCGCGTTACTTTTATGTGGATAACTTCTCTACGCACTGACCTTGAATCTAACCTGCCTCTGATATCAAATTGTAACACCTCCCCTGTAATGACCGTATAATATGGGTCCGGCCGGGGCCCTATAACATACAGACGCCACAGCTTCAGTATTATAAAATGATGCAGCTATCCAAACTCAAAACTCAAAACACATCACAGCGAAAACAACCAAAGAGACTAGAAGTTATCCACGCCTACAAGAGTAACATAATGACCTTAAGGCCTCACAACAAGAGTAAATCCAAACTCAAATAATACATCAGTCTTGAAAGTGCATAAGCACACCTAGTCTACCTCGGCATGCAAGCCGGTCACCAAGGGCATCATAACATACAATGTCATAAACATAAAGCTACAGCAAAAGGTAACACTTCATGAGGCTTAGGCCTTTCTGGCCGGCGAGCTAGCGCCTGCTTGCGATCCTTGCCCTGTAAAAATTATTAGTAACGTGGGTCAGCAAAGGCTGACCTCAAACTGTATAACAAACACATCTCCTCCCGGCCGCCCCTAACGGACCCCGGGGTACTCCTCCAACCTGCAAGTTAGCACTTCGTATGCAATATTCATAAGCAAGAAAAGCAACTAAAGAAACAGGATTGGATGTCTCAAGCATCATACATGTTCTCTACTGTTGAACATATAATATTAGGTCCTACTATGCAACATGAATGCAACACCCGAGTTTCACCCAAGGCACCCTATAGCGTATGCATCTAACACAACATCACATCAATTGAGTACTCGTCGTTTCCCCATTGGCATAAAGCCGCAAACAAAAAGGGAAACACAATTCCCCCCAACGGCACACAAGCCGCCACATGGAACTCTTGCTTAGGCCCCACCCGCTCAAGGTATTAGACCTGGGCTTGCCTGCAAGCTCTGACGCCTCATGTCAGGATTCCAACAAACACAACTGACCGATTCTAAGAAGCCTTGCTGGACCCCACCCGCTCATGACCTCATTGCCCGGGCTTGCCCCCATGCTTGGCATTCTCGTCAGTCTCACAGAAGAGGACTGGTCTCGCTGGGACACTCTCCACACATAACGTGTAAATCACGGGATAGCCAGCCGACCACGGAGACACAGCCACGCCTTGGCACATCACAATCCAAGACAATTCCACCCTAGTCCCTCATTTGTATTGCAGTGTTCCCGCGCCCCAAGGAAACCATCTACCACTCATGCAGAGCTAACCTTGTCCACCAAGGAAACCATCTACCGCCATTGAGGAGCTAACCTTGTCCGGTTCCGACTACACGTACTTACTCGAGAAAAAGGGGAAAACATCACCACATCACATACGACATCTTGCCGCAACGGATCTCTACGAATCCTTAAAGCTCGTATACAACATCACCGAGTCGGACTAACGGTTGCGACTACGGCTTCACACACCATGCCTAATCCACTAACGGAGCGGATCTCTAATGCCAAAACATGCCGGGGACGGACTCAATCGACCTGGAGGTTCCTCTTGAACCTTGGCGACCCAAACCCCTCTCATTTGAGTGTTTGGTGCCCAAAAACTAGAAAAAAAAGATGCTAAAACATGCATCCTAAAATCGAGAGGAGAAGTGTCGTTACCTTCCGACTCCTTTTCCTAGCCATGGAAAAATAGCCGGATGAAAACCTTCGCAACGATCTAGCCTCCACAGATCCGGACTCGGCTCGCGATTTGGAGCACCGAAGCCTCTCCAACAGTCGGATCTCTACTTCACCTTATTCCTTGCTCTCTCTTCTCTCTAGAACTTAGAAAGAGAACCACTCAAATGAAAATGAGGGTTTCTAAGGGTCCAATCCCGTGTATATCCCATCAGGAACAACCCCCAGCCGTTGGATCACAAATTAAAGAAACGAACGGCCTTGATTCGGGCCTGAAAAGCTAAAACTGGGCCGAACACGGCCTGCGAAACGCCCGTGTCCAGGGCCGTGTCCCCCATTCGCCGTCAAAATCGACGCGCCTGGAACAGCACACGGGCATCTGACATGCCCGTGTTCGACCCGACACGCCCGTGTTCCAACTAACACGACCGTGTGGTCAGCCGTGTGCCTCCATCGACACAGCCCCGAAAACAACCCGAGACTCACACGGGTACTGGACACGCCCGTGTACTTGCCCGTATCTAACTCAACACGCCTGGGCTTCAGGCCGTGTTCACTGTCTCGACACTTCATCGAGCGAAGTTCATCGACTGCCTGACATGACCTTGGACACGCCCGTGTCCTAGGCCGTGTGCCTTGTCTCGACACATCGTCGAACGAAATTCGTCGACTCCCCGGGCCGATCGTCGACACGGGCTCGACACGCCCTGAGACACGCCCGTGTTCTCTGCTCGACGATCGTCGACTCCAAAATCATCGACCTCTCGACCAAAACGTCGACTGGAGCCTGACACGCCCTGGGACACACCCGTGTCCCAGGCCATGTGCCCCATGCAGAAACCAATTTTCCTTCTCAGCTAAGACCCAAACTTGGCCAGAAACGCTGGTCGTCACTCTACAAATTTTGGGGTGTTACACATACTCTATAAGACTCCTCAACCAGATGGCTTCCCGAGCAGCCAAGGCCGAAGCATTATACTCTACCTACGTAGTTGAGACGGACACCGAGTCCTTCTTCTTGCTACACCATGAGATGCTAGCTGATCCGCAAGTGAAAACATAACCTGAAGTTGACCTTCGATCATCCGAATCACAGCCATAGTCAACATCCGTGTACTCAAGCAAGGCAAAGTCCGAGTCCCTTTTATAGAGAAGTCCCATGTCAAAAGTTGTCTTGACATACTTAAGAATGTTCTTTGCTGCCACGAGATGAGACTTCCTTGGTTCAGCCATAAACCGACTTACTCGGCCAGCAGCGTAAGCAATGTCTGGCCTTGTAATCGTTAGGTAGATTAATCTTCCAACAAGAGCTCTGAACACCAAGGGGTCAGGAAGAATCCTTCCCTCATCTTGTCGAAGCTTCAGCCCATGTTCCAGTGGAGTAGAACAACTCTTTCCTTCGCCCATGCCGAACCGCTTCAAAATGCGATCTGCATATCCTCTTTGGCAAATCAGTATACCGCTCTTCCTCCTCTCCACTTCAAGACTGAGAAAGTGATGAAGCTCTCCCAAGTCTTTCATCTCGAAGCGTATATCAAGCTCAGCCCTGAGCCTTGCTTCTTCCTCCTCTGAATTCCCTATGATGATCATGTCATCCACATACAGCAGAACTAAGACTTGAAGCTCCCCCTTTTTCTTGACAAATAAGCTAGAATCTGAGTTGGACGCAAGATAACCGCAGAATTATAAATACTCTGCTATCTTCCCATACCAAGCTCTAGGATCTTGCTTCAACCCATAGAGAGCCTTCCTGAGTTTACAGACATAGTCCGAATGATCTTCAGAGACAAATCCAAGTGGCTGATCCATGAAGATGTCTTTGTCAATTTCTCCGTAAAGAAAAGCATTCTTCACATCAAGCTGCCACATCCTCCATCCCTTGCTAGCAGCCAAGGCGATCACCACTCTAACTGAAGTCATCTTTGTAACCGGACTAAACGTCTCCTCATAGTCTTCTCGATACTGCTGTGAGAATCCTCGAGCGACTAGGCGAGCTTTGTATCTATCAATGCTCCCATCAGCCTTCTTCTTTAACTTAAACACCCACTTGCAAGTCACTAGAGTAATGCCATCAACCTTGGGAACAAGATGCCAGGTTTCATTCTTCTTGAGAGCAGCAATCTCATCATTCATGACATCTTCCCATTCCTTGACTCCAGTGGCCTCATTGAAGTTTGCAGGCTCTCGCTCATCCAGAGGACCTGCAAAGAAGCAGGAGACAAAGCTCACTGCATTCCCATCACAGTAAAGAGTCGGTGGCTTAATAACCCTCTTTGATCTTCGAAGGGTCTGTTCCTTGCTTACTACCTCCGTTGCTTCTTCAGGATCAACTCCTACTTTGGGCAAGCTTTGAGCAGTGCTCCCCCTGCTTCCTGAGCCAGAAGGCTCAGCCTCAGAGTTTGAAGCAACATGAGCTGCTGGTGAAACAACAAGCTTCTCTTCCAGGCCTTCAGCAGCCACCATCGGATCTTCATCAACCTTGCTTTCGGTTAGCTCAACCGAGCCACCTCCATACAATGTCAGCTCGTCAAAGACAACATCTCTTGACACAACGAACTTCTTCGTCGCAGGATCCATGCATTTCCATCCCTTCTTCCGCTCATCGTAGCCAACAAAGACAGGCTTCCTTGCCTTTGCATCCAGCTTAGTCCGTGAAACATCCGGGACATGCACATAGCAAGTTGAACCAAACACTCGAAGGTGTCCCACACTAGGCTTCTCCTTTAGCAAAAACTCAATAGGACTCTTCATGTTGATCGGGCTGAGCGGCATCCGGTTGATGACATAAGAAGTACAAGACATCCCCTCTGCCCAAAAGGACCTTGGGATGTCTTTCGCATGAAGCCAACATTTGCAAGTCTCCGTCAGATGACAAATCTTCCGCTCCGCTACTCCATTTTGTTGTGGAGTGTGTGCACAAGTGAGCTCTCTCTGAATTCCGTGCTTCCTGCAGAAGTTAGAAAACTCGGAGGAAACAAACTCACCCCCGTTATCTATTCTAAGCTTCTTGATCCGCAAGCCAAGCCAGCCCTCCACTAGCTCCTTGAACTCCACAAACAACCGGAAGGCTTCAGTATTCTCCTTCAAGAAATAAACCCAAGTATATCTTGAGTAGTCATCAATCAGGATAAGCATGTATTTACTTCCACCAAGGCTGGCAGTGACAGTTGGTCCCATCAAGTCGCCATGAATGCACTCCAATGGTTGCTTGCTCCTTGTTTGTGATTTATCAAACGGAATGCGGTATGCCTTACCGTATTGACACCCCAGGCAAACATGCCCGTCACCAAAGGAGGACAACTTAGGCAAGCCATTCACCAAACTTCTACTAGCCATAGCTTTCAGCTTGTCCATTCCTACATACCCCAGCCTCTCATGCCAGATAGCAGCGCTATCGTTGGCCCTCATATGATCAACATAAGCATTAGTTGCAAGAACAAATAAGTTCTTAACTCTCCTTCCTACATGAGCAACATCAGCCTTAACCTCTGATACGTTGCGAAGGAACCTCACGTCTGTTGGCCCAAACAGAATGTGATAACCAACATCTACTGCATTGGTCACAGAGAAGAGGTTCTTCTTCATGCCCAGTATGTGATACACGCTCCTTAATGTGAGTGACCCCTGATCACTACCCAAAGACACAACCCCCTCTTTCTCTACTGCATAAACAGTTTTATCAGCAGTTATGATAGCTTCGTTACCTTAGTACGCTTGCAAGGAAGAGAGCTTCTACTTGTCTCCGGTGAGGTGATGACCACACCCGGAGTCCACGATCCATTCGCCATTGAAGTCCTCAGCAGACAAGGCACAGACACAAGTGCCCATCATGAAGGCTACACCCCATTCTGCTTCCTCACCCTTAGAGCAAGCTTCCTCCTTACATGCAACATGCCCAGGCTGCAGCTTGACCTTGCAGTCCCGCTTGAAGTGCCCTCGCTGATGACACCTGTAGCACTTCAAGTTCTTCTTCTAGTCCTTCTTCGGAGCAGCACTCCTCTCTAGCTGGTAAGAAGTTGAAGGCTCATTCTCAGCAGCGACTTGCTTCTTCTTCTTCCATTCCCATCCCTTCTTCTTCTTGTTTGTGAACAGCGCTTCACTACCACCTTCAGAGACAGTCACTCCTGCCATCTGCCTTGCCAAACTTTCCTACGAAGCAAGCAGGTTCTGAAGCTCAATTAAGGATGGTTGAGTTGCCCACCCTTGAACATATGTTACAAAGGCAACATATTCCTTCCGAAAGCCGCTGATAATGTGCCTTTTCAACTTAGCCTCCGAGATAGGCTCATCAGGGTCAAGCGCTGATATCTTTGCGCACAAGCTTTTCCTCTTCAAGAAGAACTTTGAGATAGTAAGGTCTCCTTGAGTTGTTCTGGGCAACTCATTCTCCAGAAACTGAAGTCTGGCCACATTCTTCCTATTGAACAACTCATCAATAGTTGTCCAAATATCAGCAGCAGACTCACATCCAATGATGTGATCAAACAGTTCTGGTGAAACAGCTCTCTTGAGAACAAACTCCGCTTTTGCATTTGTTTTTCTCCAGAGCCTCACCTGCAGTACCAAACGTAGCAGTAACTTCCTGTCTGTCGTCACCACCGACGACCTCCCACAGATCCTCGCCAAGAAGAAAACTCTTCATACACGACTTCCACTTCTTGAAGTTAGTCGTGGTCAAGAGTTCAATGACAAGACCCCTTGCATTGCTCCCTTCCATTGCAAAAACCTTTGGTAAGCCTTCAGAAGCACAGAGCACCAACACAGGTTGATCACCACTCAAGCACAGAGCAACAACACTGGTTGAACACCGCTCAAGCAACTGAACCTCCCTCTGATACCAAGTTGAATTTTCTCAAAGTGGTCAGCAAGATAGCCCAAAGCCAAATTAATATTCTCGGCACTACCCAGTTCACACTTTGATCTAGTGGAACACCAGGGAGAAAACTCAACACACCAAGCACATGGAAGAACAAGCAGATTTTATATTCATTTACACTTCTTTACAAGACAAGGTATAGATAGCGAGACATGATTTTGCTAGTACACAAGCTAAAACAGAAAGCACAAAAAACAAGCCGGGCGGACAGCACTGAAAACCACCGAGACCGCCAAAGTCGCCAAGTCCGCCGAAGCCTCCCGAGCTGAAGCTGCAACACACCGAATCGACATGGAGTCCTTCGAGGCCGCGAGGCCACACGGACACACCGTTATTCGCCTACTGCCGAGGAACTGAAGAACAAACCGCCTACCCGCCTGAGACTGGAGGACAGGTTATTGGAACTTGCAAAGTTGAAGTAGAGAACTGACAAGCTGCAGAGCGACCTACTGAAACCGCAGAGACCGCACACTTCCAAGTACTTGACCGAAGTCAAAGCCAAACTTCTGGCTCCTTGAAGCTAGCCATGAGATCTGCACATAGCAAACAGTTAACTCTGATTCAATCCGCGCAGACAAAAAACTGAGACCGCAACACTTTGACGAGCCCCCACTTACTGTTCACTTAGTTACTGTAGACGTGCCAGAGGGTCCTATTTATAGGTGAGGTGAGGAGTGTGGTCACTGCCCTAGTGGATAGAGACACTGCCCCAGCCCGTGCATTAACAAACACCCGTCCGCTGAGTCCGCAAGGACTTAGCCGGATTCCAAGGAACAAACCGCCAGAAGCAAGGCACTGATCACAACAAGGCGGACTTGCCTCACACTGTGCGGACAAGATACAGTCCATACGGTCCGCACAGTCCGCAACATCACCATAAGGACAGCCACAACCCCTTCAACAATATTCCGCACACTAAAGAGGCAGTCCGCATAGTACAAGACCAAGCCTCCATCCGCCACAAGTCCACGACCAAAGGCAGGGTTAACAACAGTCCGCCCGGTCAACAGCGGACTTGGCGGATACAACGGACACACTGGACTTGTCACAGAATGTGACCAAGTCCAGTAAAACACAAAGGGCCTAAAGCAAGATTGGCGGACAAGGCTTCAGTCCGCCAACCACCCAAAGAGAAACCACCAACACTCTTCCAGAGTTAAGGCAGAGTCCGCAAACAAACTCGCACAGCTACCCAAACGGCCAACTGCCGGACTCCACACACCAGTCCGCCACAGCTACAACACTGCTGTACTACCAGAGCTCTGCAAGGCCACAGCCAAACTCCTAAGGCCAGTCTGCAACAGCGGACAACGCAGACACGCCAGTCCGCAAGCCTTCTGAGGATAGGACCCAATCCGCCGGTTAACACAAGCTTGCAACATAGCCACCAAACAGAGCACTGCCTACAGCCTGCAAACCTCTGTCCGCTCAGGCCGCTCTTCGATCAGCCAAGATTCCAAGAAAACCAACACCCTGTCCGCAGACAGCAGTTCGCCCAGGCCGCGGACACAGGCCGCACAGGCCACTCAGAAGAACAGCCAGGTCCCAGGCCTATCACCAGGCTGCATAACAGCAGCTATCCGCCCAGTCCGCCTAGTCCGCCCAGTCCGCGGACTCTGTCCTCTCATGCTGCCCGGCCTGCCCACAACCACTTCCACTTCACAAATTTCAACACTTTCATGTTCAAACCAATTGCGCGGCCTTACCTGAGTTTGTTGTCGCCGACCGCAAGGAGGACATACCCTAATAGTGGCAAGGGTGTAGACTTGTTCTTCATGTGAATGGATTTCCCATTCAAACCAATAGGACGACCTTACCCAAAATTGTTTGTGCTGTCCGCAAGGGGGCAGGCCCTGACAGTGGCAGGATGTAGACTTGTTGTGCTGGTGAAGGGCTTCCCCATCTAAACCATTTATTCGACCTTACCCGAGTTTGTTGGAGCTGACCGCATGAGGAGGGGGCAGGCCCCAGTGGTGGCAGGGTGTAGACTTATTGTAAGAACATTTTTTTCACTACATTACGGGATCTTACGCCCAGAACCGCCGCTTTGCGGTGAAACCGACACACAGGAAGGTCGCCATTACAAAACGCTGATTCAGCCGGCAATGAAGATCATCAAGAAGTAAAAGTACAAATGAGGTTAAGTCAAGTCCAATATCACATATAACACCTGAAATAGATATCACAGCAATGTCAACATGATGATAAAAGTACTGAAACAGATCAATAAGTAGGAATATAAACAGGCTTATTGAAAGTTGTTTAACTGAAGGTTAGCTAATCACCTAGGGGGGGAGGGTGAATAGGTCTTTGAAGTTTTATTAGTCCTTTTGTTGTTTTTCAAATTAAACTATCTAGAGCTTGTCCTTAGATCCTGCAATAAGAAAAGAAAACAAGCACACAACAAACACACAAGGATTTATAGTGGTTCCCCAATTGGGTACATCCACTTTCCCTCCCACTTATCCAACTTACTTGTTGGACTAGACACAACTCCTCCACTATGCTCCTCAGAGCTTACATCTAAGGCCCTCAGCCTTACACATAGGTTCACTTCAGAACCCAAACTCAGAACAGCAAGGGTTCCTACCTTAGAGCCCTGCAGAGCTCCTACAGCTTAGTGATCCACAGATCACCTACCTCAGCCTTATTACTAAGGCCTACAACTGAGGCTCTTCAGCCCTACATTTTCAGGCACATAAACCTACTCTCAGAGTGCTGCAATACTCCTACAACTTAGTACCCAACAGGTACCTACAACTTAGCCTCCTCCAAGGCCTACAACTCAATGACACACTTGTCACCTACAGCTCAGTGACTCTTCAGTCACCTACCTCAGCCACAAGGACCTACACTCAGGTTAGGAGGATAACCCTACCTCAGATCCACACTTGGATCCTACCTTAGAGAGCAACACTCTCTTACCTCAGGCAGTTAAGCCCTACAGCTCAGATCCACACTTGGATCCTACCTCAGTGACTAATTAGTCACCTACAGCTCATATACAAAGTTCCCTACACTCAGATTCAGATAAACTGAATACTACAGGAAATAAATACAGGATGTTTAAGAAAAATAAAACTACTAACTCAGAGAAAAATCTCTGAGTCTACTCTACTGGACTGAGTAGATATCAGTCCAGCCCACTTACTGTAGAAGGAATGAGTCTTCTTCTACAACTTCTTCTTTGCTGCACAGGAGGGCATCTATCTGTTGTTAAAGGCTGACTACCCCTTCACACATCTAACCTCTGGCTGAAATCAACAACCTTGTTCTTCAAAGAACAACTTACTGAACGAGCTTCAACTATCTCCTTTTGCCTTTAGACCTATCTCTGCTGGACTTGAGCTTTCAAGCTTAATAGAGAAGAAGATGTCCACACGCCTGTAGTTTTCCTTTTTAATTTCTGCGTTTGTTCTTCATTTTCTCTGTTGCCCCAATCCCTTTTCTTTTTTCCTTTTTATATGCGCTGATTTGAATCAACAACACAATTATATGTGGGCCCAGCCAAGGATTGGCGAGCACCACCTCCATCAGAAAAGGACAAAATAGCTTTCAGCGCCTTTCCAGCTTCCCCGTAACGGCTTTCTGTAATCTCACTTTGATGACGTCAGTAGTGGTAGTCACCATCTGGACTTAGAAAATATTCTAGAATTTCATTAAGCGTTGAGTGACATTAAGTCACTCAACGCCATCTGTCTTGGCTATCAACGCTTCTGGACTTAAATTTTCTCTGGATTTGTCTCAGCGGTTCTGTCTCAGCGTTCTCAATGGATCCTTATTAGCAGTTGAGATAAGCTTCTGTCTCAGCGCTATCTTCTCAGCTGTCTCAACGCCTATCCTTAATTTCTAAGACAAACTGCTGTCTCAGCGTTTCCTTCTCAGCGGTCTCAACGCTTTATTCTTAACTGCTGAGATAACTTGCCGTCTTAGTGCTTCCTTCTCAACGGTCTTAATGCTTTCTTCTCAGTGGTCTCAACGCTCTCAACGCGTTTTACTTTAGTTAGTTTTTCTGCCTTTAGTTGTGTTCGACGATCTTTATGCTGAGCCCGATGAACTTTGATATTCTTAGCGGTCTCAGTACTTTTTGCCTTAGTTAATTTTTCCTGTCTCTAGCTTGATAAGAGTTGGCTCAGCTCGATGATCTATAAGCTGAGCTCAATGAACTATAAGCGGAGCTCGATGAACTTCTAATTCTGAGCTCTTGAGTTTTTCTAAGGAATGTTGAGCTGAGCTCGACGACCAGCGAGTTGAGATCGACGAACTGTGAGATGAGCTCGACGAACTCCGAGCTGAGCTCGACGAATTTTGAGTATACTACCAAACTCATTGTTGAATTCTGTGAAGTGAAAGTGGGTGAATGGAAGGCTTGGGAAACCTATCCGCGCGGACTACGCGGACAGGGTTGGCGGACTGCTAGGTCGGCAGGGATGTTGCAGGCGGTTTGCTCTGTGGCGGCCTGGGCGGTCTGTTCGCGCGGACTACGTGGAAAGCAGCAGCGGTCTGACAGGCCAGTGTATGCTCAGCAGGCGGTTGACTCCCAGGAAGTAACCGGGCGGATAGAAATGTTATCCGCGGAGTCCGGCATGAAGCGGACTGAAGGACTGGAGCTCGGCAGACCGGTTTGACAGTTGCCTTGGTCTTGCTCTGGTGCAGCGGGAAGCCGCGGAGACCGCCGGTCAGCGCGGACAGAAACTGGAGGTCGCCCGGTATGGCGGGCTAGATCCAGTGTCCGCCAGTAAGTGCGGACTGGCCCTTGTGGACAGCGGACTGGACTTGGTGTGATCTGAACCAAGTCCAGGATGGCTCAGTCCGGGGAGATCGCGCAGTGGAGCGCGGGCTGGTTTCTCAGTCCGCCAAGCGTAGTAGAAGTGATGTTGCCTTGTTTGCTTGCTTGGGGAAATGCGGACTGGAGAATTGCTTGTGCAGGAGCGTGCGGACT
This sequence comes from Platanthera guangdongensis, assembly GCA_039583875.1. NCBI lineage: Eukaryota > Viridiplantae > Streptophyta > Magnoliopsida > Asparagales > Orchidaceae > Platanthera > Platanthera guangdongensis. Next base: position 102,681,277 of record CM077159.1, read on the forward strand.
GGAGACGGAGTCCGCTGAGTCCGGTTTAGCCTTGTGATGAGGTTATGGACTTAGGAGTTGCAGACTGGAGTCTGCTGTTAGCGGACTGGATTGGCGTGTCCGCTAAGTCCGGAGGTGCCTTGGCAATGAGGCAATGGACTTGGGATATGCGGACGGAAGCCTGGTGTCCGCTGAGTCCGGCAGGTGCCTTGATGGCGAGGCTGCGGGCTCGGGTTTTGCGGGCTGATGCCTTGTCCGCAGAATGGCAGACACGGCTGTTGTGGAGTCCGGCTGTGGTGGTCCTGGCTTGGCCTCAGGCGGCAAGGCGGGCTGGATATTGGAGTCCGGCCTTGGAGAAGCTGGGGCGGACTGGCTATCTGCAAAGGAGCGGCGAACTGGAATGTGTGTCCGCGGGCTGGCGGACACACTTGTTCTAGCTGCGGGATGTGGCGGTTATCCTATCGGCTAGGGCGGTGACCATACTCATCGTCGTGCCTATAAATAGGACCCATGTCACATCAGGAAAAAATCATAGGAACCTAGACCGAAGTAAGTGAACAGTATTTGAGCTCGCGTTAGTTGCTGCGGTCTGGACCTTAGTGTCCGCGCGGATTGAGAGTTGACCCGGTTGTGCTGTGCAGGTTGTGCGGATAGCGCTGGAAAGCCAGGACTTGGCTCTGATTGCGATCAGGGACAATGCGGACACTGCGGTTAAGCAACAGGCGGTAAACAGCAGGTCGCGGATAGCGACCAGGCGGTCTTCTCTTTGGCGACTTGGTTCGGGGTTCAGGAAGTCGCCTGCTCCAGGCGGACTGTTCCATTTGGTGACGCATCTTGTGCGGTCTGGCGGCGTGCAGATCGGCGGTGAAGAGCTAAGCATTGGAATAGGGGTGAGTCCGCGCGGCTTGGGTTGCGGTCTGGCGACCTGGCGGACTGAGCGGACTCCACAGCAGTAGGTCGGCGGCTTGTTGATTGAGTCCGCGCGGCTTGTTTTTTGTTCTTGTCTTTGTAACTGTCTCTGCTCTCCCGGTGTTGGGTTTTGGGGAAGCATGTCTCGCCATGTAATGTCTCGCCTTGGAAAGAAGTTTGATCTTGATCAATAAAGAAGCTTGTGCTGCATGTGTTGCTGGTTGTTACTGCTTTGTTGAGATAACCCCTGCTAACTCCACGATCCGGGAAAACTTTCAACAGTATAAGTGGGCGTATTCTCCTTCGGTTTGTTGAGTTTTCAACAGGGTATCCAAGGGGGCGTCTACGGTTTGTTGAATTTTAACATGGTATCAGAGCCAGGTTGTTGGAGTGGTCAAGCAGTGCTCATTGGAAGTAGTTGCTCGTATGTAGAGGAAACCAGTGGTAGAACCATGGCAGTGGAGGATGCAAGTTGTCTTGGTATTGATCTTCTTACAGAGACGAACTGTGAACGGTGGAAGTCCTGTATGAAGAGCTTTCTTCTTGGCGAGGACCTTTGGGAGCTTGTATGCGGAGCAGGAAGACAAGAGGATACTGCTGGCAATGCTGAGGCGATGAGAGCTTGGAAGGAGGCAAATACGAAAGCAGAGTCTATTCTCAAGCAGGTGATCTCATCGGAGCTCTTGGACCACATCAGTGGATGTCGGTCAGCTGCGGAGGTCTGGACTTCCCTTGATGGGTTGTTCAGGAAGAAGGTGAAGGTTGCTGCTGAAGATGGTCCCTCTACTTCGTATCAGGAAGAAAGGAGTGTTTCTCCTAGGCGTGATAGGAAGAGGAAGGGAGGACCACGGTGCTATAAATGCAAGCAGCAAGGTCATCTTCGGAAGGAGTGCAAGGTTGTCTTGCTCTCGGCGAACGTTGCTCAGGTAGGGAGGAAGGATAATAACGTAGTTGGGATTTCAACTAGTTCTGGAGTTGATCGGAGGAATGTCAGTGATAGTGCAGCTATCTGGCATGAAAGACTGGGGCATGTAGGGATGGACAAGCTGAAAGCAATGTTGGAAAGAAGACTCGTAAGAGGCTTGCCTAGATTGTCATCCTATGGCGATGGTCCGGGGTGTGTGGGATGTCAGGAAAGTGGAGCCTATCGCTTCATGGTTGACAAAGCACAATCCAGATGTAATGCACCATTGGCGGTTGTCCATTGTGCTCTGGTGGGACCGACCGTCACGGCCAGTCTTGGAGGCAGCAGGTTCATGCTGATATTGGTTGATGACTATTCTAGGTATACTTGGGTATACTTTATGAAGACGAAGTCCAACATGGTACGCTTGTTTGTGGAGTTCAAGAAGCTTGTGGAAGGCCAGCTTGGCTGGAGGATCAAGGTGTTGAGGACTAGTATCGGTGGTGAGTTTGGCTCAACCGAGTTCTCACGCTTTTGCAGGAAGCAAGGGATCCGGATGGAGCTTTCTTGTGGACATACTTCACAACAGGGTAGTTTTGCAGCTCGGATGATCCGTTGGTTAACGGAGACCTGCAAGTGTTGGCTTCAGAGTAAAGGCGTTCCGAAGGCTCTTTGGGCAGAGGGAATTGCCTGTGCTGCTCATGTCATCAACCGGATGCCTCTTAGTCCGATCATAATGAAGACTCCTTATGAGCTGATGTTCGGAGTGAAGCCCTCAGTGAAGCACCTTCAGGTGTTTGGATCTACCTGCTATATACACTCTCCGGGTGCTCTCAAGACAAAGCTAGTCTTTGTTGGGTATGATGAGCAGAGAAGAAGATGGAGGTGTATGGATCCTGCGACGAAGAAACTCATAGTGTCGAGCGACATTGTTTTTGATGAGTTGACGCCGTATTGGGGTAGCTCTTATGTGGAGCTAGAGATAAGCAGGTCAGATGGTGGGCTGAAGGATGCTGCTGCTAAGGAAGTGGAGTTGCCTGAGTCACCAGGTGCTCCAGGTTGTTCTAGCTCCGGGGCAAAGGTGTCAGAGTTGGAAAGAAGGGGGAGCGATGCTCCAGGATCTTCTGGCTCGAAGGCGGAGGCTTTCGGTTCAGGAAGCAGGGGGAGCAATGTTCCAGGCAGTTCTTGTTCAAGAGGGGAGTCTTCTGGTTCAGGTAGCAGGGGGAGCGTTGCTCCAGATGCTTTTGGTTCTAGTAAGGAGGCGTCTTGTTCAGGGAGCAAAGGGAGCATTGTTCCGGGTTTGCCCGGGAACGGAGCTGGTTCAATAGCAGCGGAGGTGGTTAGCCTTGATCAGGTTTTTCGGAGATCGAAGAGGATCAGTAAGCCACCAGCTCGATATTGTGAAGGGAACATGGCAGACTTGGTTCCGTGTTTCCTTGTTAGCCCTCAGGTCGAGCAAGGTACTTCTGGCAGTGATGACCCCACTAGAATCAAGGAGGTGGTTGACACCAAGTCTGAAGAGGTGACTTCTCTCAGAGGCAACGAGGCTTGGACTTCAGTGTCCAAGGAAGTTGGTGATACTCCTGTGATGCAAGAGTGGAGGTTGAAGCTGAAGAAGGCAGAGGGAAGCATGACTCCTTTTTGGAGATGCTGGAGGGCTCCCTCATGGTCCATGATATGCGGGGCGAGGACTATGTCTTGGACATCTCTTCGTAGATGCTATCGGAAGGACCAGGTGCAAGGTTACGGGAGCTGCTGGAGTTATTCACCACTTCTCACTTCAAGGGGGAGTGTTGAATTCTGTGAAGTGAAAGTGGGTGAATGGAAGGCTTGGGAAACCTATCCGCGCGGACTACGCGGACAGGGTTGGCGGACTGCTAGGTCGGTAGGGATGTTGCAGGCGGTTTGCTCTGTGGCGGACTGGGCGGTCTGTTCGCGCGGACTACGCGGACAGCAGCAGCGGTCTGACAGGCCAGTGTATGCTCAGCAGGCGGTTGACTCCCAAGAAGTAACCGGGCGAATAGAAATGTTATCCGCGGAGTCCGGCATGAAGCGGACTGAAGGACTGGAGCTCGACAGACCGGTTTGGCAGTTGCCTTGGTCTTGCTCTAGTGCAGCGGGAAGCCGCGGAGACCGCCGGTCAGCGCGGACAGAAACTGGAGGTCGCCCGGTATGGCGGGCTAGATCCAGTGTCCGCCAGTAAGTACGGACTGGCCCTTGTGGCCAGCGGACTGGACTTGGTGTGATCTGAACCAAGTCCAGGATAGCTCAGTCCGGGGAGATCGCGCAGTGGAGCGCGGGCTGGTTTCTCAGTCCGCCAAGCGTAGTAGAAGTGCTGTTGCCTTGTTTGCTAGCTTGGGGAAATGCGGACTGGAGAATTGCTTATGCAGGAGCGTGCGGACTGGAGCCGGAGTCCGCTGAGTACGGTTTAGCCTTGTGATGAGGTTATGGACTCAGGAGTTGCGGACTGGAGTCTGCTGTTAGCGGACTTGGATTGGCGTGTCCGCTAAGTCCGGAGGTGCCTTGGCAATGAGGCAATGGACTTGGGATATGCGGACGGAAACCGGGTGTCCGCTGAGTCCGGCAGGTGCCTTGATGGCGAGGCTGCGGGCTCGGGTTTTGCGGGCTGATGCCTTGTCCGCAGAATGACAGACACAGCTGTTGTGGAGTCCGATTGTGGTCGTCCTGGCTTGGCCTCAGGCGGCAAGGCGGGCTGGATATTGGAGTCCGGCCTTGGAGAAGCTAGGGCGGACTGGCTATCTGCACAGGAGCGGCGAACTGGAATGTGTGTCCGCGGGCTGGCGGACACACTTGTTCTAGCTGCGGGATGTGGCGGTTATCCTATCGGCTAGGGCGATGACCATACTCATCGTCGTGCCTATAAATAGGACCCATGTCACATCAGGAAAAAAATCATAGGAACCTAGACCGAAGTAAGTGAACAGTATTTGAGCTCGCGTTAGTTGCTGCGGTCTGGACCTTAGTGTCCGCGCGGATTGAGAGTTGACCCGGTTGTGCTGTGCAGGTTGTGCGGATAGCGCTGGAAAGCCAGGACTTGGCTCTGATTGCGGTCAGGGACAGTGCGGACTCTGCGGTTAAGCAACAGGCGGTAAACAGCAGGTCGCGGATAGCGACCAGGCGGTCTTCTCTTTGGCGACTTGGTTTGGGGTTCAGGAAGTAGCCTGCTTCAGGCGGACTGTTCCATTCGGTGACGCAGCTTGTGCGGTCTGGCGGCGTGCAGATCGGCAGTGAAGAGCTAAGCATTGGAATAGGGGTGAGTCCGCGCGGCTTGGGTTGCGGTCTGGCGACCTGGCGAACTGAGCGGACTCCACAGCAGTACGTCGGCGGCTTGTTGATTGAGTCCGCGCGGCTTGTTTTTTGTTCTTGTATTTGTAACTGTCTCTGCTCTCCTGGTGTTGGGTTTTGGGGAAGCATGTCTCGCCATGTAATGTCTCGCCTTGGAAAGAAGTTTGCTCTTGATCAATAAAGAAGCTTGTGCTGCATGTGTTGCTGGTTGTTACTGCTTTGTTGAGATAACCCCTGCTAACTCCACGATCCGGGAAAACTTTCAACATTATAAGTGGGTGTATTCTCCTTCGGTTTGTTGAGTTTTCAACAGGGTATCCAAGGGGGCGTCTGCGGTTTGTTGAATTTTAACACTCATTTTTCTTCATCTGTCCAATCATGGCCTACCTACATGCATGAACTAAAGCACACATCAAATATATTATGTGTGTATGTCATTGACCCATTTGACTTCTTACAAATCTGGGATATTGGGATCAATAGACCCAACAATCTCGCCCTATTTGAAGAAGTCAAAATAATACAGGTCATTGACAATACAACATATTCATCATAGACAAAAACTTATCATTAGTAGAAACGTTACCAGAATACCATATTTCTCTAGCCTATGGAGAATTACACACTCCCCTTGGCATGATGCTGCCATCCATATAATTTCACCTGTCTATCCTTCTTACCCCTTTGACTCTATCCTCCTCCCTTTTGACCTCTGCAATAGGGAGCAATCTGTGGGGTTTTTATCCTCCTATCCGTCTGGAGTAGAGCTTCCACTTTGACTCAATCTAGCTCAGCTCTCTTAATATTCTGTTGGGTTAGCTCCCTCTCAACAGCTGCTGTAACAGCCCAAAGTTCAGCATGGGAAAAATTTGGGTGACACGGCCTGGGATATGGGCGTGTCCCAAGGAGTGTCCTGCTCAGGTGCGGAAACATCGCGAGTTCGATGAAAATGCGTTCGACGAAGTGTTCGGGAGGAACATGCCCCATGTCACGGGTGTGTGATGGGGCATGTCACAGGCGTGCCCGACCCAAATGACTGCTCGAGTGATTGTCTCGAGTAGGTCTCGAGTGGGTCTCGAGTAGTGGTGACACAGGCGTGTCATCCTTCGGACACGGGCGTGTCCTGTTCTATGTTGATGACTCGAGTAGATCTCGAGGAAATATCTCGAGTGGGTAGAGCTGTCTTAAGTACCTAAGGAATACGGGCGTGTCGGTCATGTGACACGAGAGTGTCTTGACTAACTACTCGAGTAGTCCTCTCAAGTAGGTCACGAGTATGACTCGAGTGCAGTACACACCCTATGTCACGGGCGTGACTTGGCCGTCACGGCCGTGTACCCTGGCCGTGACCTGTTTCGGGATAAGACAGTTTGTGCACCGCTTAGAGTACACGACCTGTGACATGGGGCGTGTCACAGGGCGTGTCGGACCCAAAAAGTGAGTTTACAGCTTTTTCATCGCCGTCCATTTTCTTCAGCTGGGATCTAAGGGCTGAGAGACCTTCCTGCTTCCTTAAGGCCGAAAACTGAGAAATAATTCTCATTATGTTATGGCCTTCATCTTTCTAAAATTCTAAAGAGAGAAAGAGAGGAAAAAGGAGGAGGAGGAAGTGGGGCTGATCTCTGGTGGAGCTTGAGAGTGTCAAGCTGAGATCCAAGGCCATCTTCGCGGAGGAAAAGTTGTTGCGGTTCTTTCTAGCCAGCTAGGAGCTCATGGCACCGAAGCGGTCTTCAAGGGTAACGACCTTTCTTCCTAGCCATGTGAAGGCTTCCTTTTTGGCATATGCACATGATTTCCCCACCAAAGGGTGGCTTGTTGTGGGAATCTTTGGGTTGATTCATGGAATCCCCAATCATTTGACATATAGATCCGGAATTGGAGTACGGAATAGGCATGCTGTGTGAAGCCCATCTGGACAGGTTGATCTGGATTGGTGATGTTGTATACAAACCGGAGAAGACTCCGTAATAAATGCGTAGTTTAGGAGTCGACGGGTTAGACCTGTGAAGGTAAGTAGCAGGAAGTACTGGAGTGGTAGTGCAGGAAAATACCCGTAGAATGTTTATGCTTTTGAGTTTTACCTGTGAAGGGAAGTAGAAGGAAGTACTGGTGTGCCCAGGAAATACCCTTTTGAATGCTTGATATGCAGGGGTGGTACCTGTGAAGGGAAGTAACATGAAGTACTGGTATGCCCAGGAAAATACCCTTAACATTTGTGATATCGACAGGGTTGTACCTATGAAGGGGAGTAACATGAAGTACTAGTGCGCCCAGGAAAGACCTGCTGATCAAATGGGTGTAAGAAAGTACTGGTGCGCCCAGGAAAACACCCAGGTTGTGAACAGGATTGGTGAGACCGACCAGTGCTTTTTTGTAGCCGCGAGTATGCCGTACTCGGTGATGGCAAGGCGATTTGAGCAACGGGGGGTGGAGGATCCGAGCTGCGTTATGTCCGTCTGACGAGAGACTTGAAAGTGCGGTCTGTTGGAGCGCATAGCGAGAGCCTTTAGCCTGCGCGCCATGACACAATGGGGGGCTACGGGCCATCCCGGTGTCCGAAGACTAGAAATCCGGCTGCACGACATGGAGTGAAATGCTCAAGTGATTTGCAGTTGGGTTGCGACCCTGAGATGGTGGTGGGACCCGTGTTCGCCGGTACACCAAGAATGTGCTCTGAGTGCACGGATCGTCGGGCCGCATGTCTGACGATTGTGATGAAATGGATGTGCGTGAGAGCACATTGTATGAACTATATATATGCTGGTGCTATGCCTGCAGGGAATGAATACCACTGCCCCGGGAGAGGGGTAGGGTCGTTATAATTTGGTCAGCTGAATGCTGACCGTTGCCTCTATTTTCCACCGTTGGGTGGACTGTCCCTGTGTAGGTGATGGAGAGCCAAGTGGGACGCAAAAAGGTTGATGTCCATGCTGCTTTTGCTACTTCTGCTGCCACTAGCCCTATATGAAATGGAAGTGTTATGTTTTCTTTTGATGTGGCTGGCCTGCGTGCTAATGTTTGAGGCCACTATTTTGAAAGCCCTGTAAGGCCATAAGGACAACTGTTTATATTTGTTGTAAGACATTCCTATGATGTATAAATGTGGAGCTTTTATATGTTGGACATTCAGGTGTGGAGTTCAAGTGATAGTTTTGGCTTCCGCTAGAATGCCATGTGTTAGGGTGCGCTGCGCTACTCTGGTATCACTCTGTAACTTCACCGCCTGTTTTGTGGCATATGCTATGGGACCCCGACCCGACCTTCTAGTATATGGTATGTGAACGGATGGGGTTGTTTCATTTTTGGAATCAGCTGTCTTGGTTTTTCCCTTTCGAAGTCGTGGTCGACTTCTTTTGTGGGGTGGCGGTCACATGTATGTGCGAACCACGTTAACACGATTGAACTCCTGAATGTCCACTGTAGGAATGCAAATACCTCTGTTTGAGGAACTTGAGTGTTCCTATCTTGTTGATAGTGCTTGTGCATGGTCGCTAATGTGTTTGGCTTGTCCACCGTTAGGTGATGCGAAGTGGAGCTGGGCAGTCAGAGCCCCAGCGTTTTGATGAAAGTACGGTACCAGCTGAGGTGCCTACACCTCCACCGTCTGCTGAACATGTGTGTTTAGTTACTGAGGCTTTATTTGCCATGATGCAATGCCAGCCGATTGGGAAGGCACAACCGGCGTTGAGGCCAGAACAAGTGGAGGCGAGGCCAGAACCTGTAGCGACTGTAGATCCTCGAGCGGCCGAACGACAGTTGAAGCGGTTTATGAGCTTTCATCCGCCTACGTTCTAGGGAGTGGGATCTCCAGCGCATGAACTAAAGCACACATCAAATACATTATGTGTGTATGTCATTGACCCATTTGACTTCTTACAAATCTGGGATATTGGGATCAATAGACCCAACAATCTCCCCATATTTGAAGAAGTCAAAACAATACAGGTCATTGACAACACAACATATTCATCACAGACAAAAACTTATCATTAGTAGAAAAGTTACCACAATACCATATTTCTCTTGCCTATGGAGAATTACACACTCCCCCGAGCATGATGCTGCCATCCATATAATTTCACCTCTTTATCCTTCTTACCCCTTTGACTCTATCCTCCTCCCTTTTGACCTCTGCAATAGGGAGCAATCTGTGGGGTTTTTCTCCTCCTATCCGTATGGAGTAGAGCTTCCACTTTGACTCAATCTAGCTCAGCTCACTTCATATTCTGTTGGGTTAGCTCCTCCTCAACAGCTGCTGTAACAACCCAAAGTTCAGCATGGGAAAAATTTGGGTGACACGGCCTGGGACACGTGCGTGTCCCAAGGAGTGTCCTGCTCAGGTGCGGAAACATCGTGAAAATGCATTCGACGAAGTGTTCGGGAGGAACACGCCCCATGTCACGGGCGTGTCATGGGGCATGTCACGGGCTTACCCGACCCAAATGACTACTCGAGTGATTGTCTCGAGTAGGTCTCGAGTGGGTCTCAAGTAGTGCTGACACAGGCGTGTCATCCTTCGGACATGGGCGTGTCCTGTTCTATGTTGATGACTCGAGTAGATCTCGAGGAAATATCTTTAGTGGGTAGAGCTGTCTCAAGTACCTAAGGAACATGGGCATGTCGGTCATGTGACACGGGCGTGTCTTGACTAACTACTCGAGTAGTCCTCTCGAGTAGGTCACGAGTATGACTCGAGTGCAGTACACGCCCTGTGTCACGGGCGTGACTTGGCCGTCACGGCCGTGTACCCTGGCCGTGACCTATTTCGGGATAAGGTGGTTTGTGCACCGCTTAGAGTACACGGCCTGTGACATGGGGCGTGTCACAGGGCGTGTCGGACCCGAAAAGTGAGTTTACAGCTTTTTCATCGCCGTCCATTTTCTTCAGCTGGGATCTAAGGGCTGAGAGACCTTCCTGCTTCCTTAAGTCCGAAAACTGAGAAAGAATTCTCATTATGTTATGACCTTCATCTTTCTAAAATTCTAAAGAGAGAAAGAGAGGAAAAAGGAGGAGGAGGAAGTGGGGCTGATCTCTGGTGAAGCTTGAGAGTGTCAAGCTGAGATCCAAGTCCATCTTTGCGGAGGAAAAGTTGTTGCGGTTCTTTCTAGCCAGCTAGGAGCTCATGGCACCGAAGCGGTCTTCAAGGGTAACGACCTTTCTTCCTAGCCATGTGAAGGCTTCCTTTTTGGCATATGCACATGATTTCCCCACCAAAGGGTGGCTTGTTGTGGGAATCTTTGGGTTGATTCATGGAATCCCCAATCATTTGACATATAGATCCGGAATTGGAGTAGGGAATAGGCATACTGTGTGAATCCCATCCGGACAGGTTGATATGGATTCTTGATGTTGCATACAAGCCGGAGAAGACTCCGTAATAAACGCGTAGTTTAGGAGTCCACGGGTTAGACCTGTGAAGGAAAGTAGCAGGAAGTACTGGAGTGGTAGTCCAGAAAAATACCCGTAGAATGTTTATGCTTTTGGGTTTTACCTGTGAAGGGAAGTAGCAGGAAGTACTGGTGTGCCCAGGAAATACCTAAAAGAAATTGTACCTAATCGCCTAGAGGGGGGGGGGGGTGAATAGGTGACTTAAATCTTTTTTAACTTTTTAGGCAGATTGCAGATAATATCACAGATTTATAAGTACTTCTTCACAGCAAACAATCAGCAATCACAGAATAAACATGTAACACCTCCCCTGTAATGGATGTATAATATGGGTCCGGCCGGGGCCCCACAACATACGAACGCCACAGCTTTAGTATTAAAAGTTGATATAGCTACCCAAACTCAAAACACTTGCACAACACAGCGGAAAACCAAGCACAACTAGAAGTTATCCACTAACCAAAGAGTAAACAAATGGCTTTAAGGCCTTACATCAAATGTCCAAAAGTAAAGAGTACATCAAACATGAATGTGCTCAGCACTCCTAATCTAACTCGGCATGCAAGCCAGACAAAATAGTCTCAAACATACATCAATCAAAAGTAGTGCTACCAAAAGAGAAAACACTTCATGGGCTTAGGCCTTTTTGCCGGCGTGCTAGCTCCTGCGTGCGATCCTTGCCCTGTAAAAATTATTAGTAACGAGGGTCAGCAAAGGCTGACCTCAAACTGTGTAACAACACATCTCCTCCCGGCCGCCCCTAACGGACCCCGGGGAACCCTCCAACCTGCAAGTCAGCACTTCATATGCAATATAAATTTCTATAACTAGAAAAGCATTAAAACAGGCTTGGATGTCTCAATCAACAAACATGTTCTCTACTGGTTGAGCATATAAAGAAAGGGCCTACTATGCAACATGAATGCAACACCCGGGCTTCACCCAAGGTACCCTACAGCGTATGCATCTAGCACAACATCACATCATTTGGGTACTCACATTTCCCCAATTGGCATAGAGCCGCAAACACTAAGGGAGTCACCTTTCCCTTAAACGGCGCACAGGCCGCCACAAGGAATTCTTGCCAAGGCCCCACCCGCTCATGGGCTTAGCCCCGGGCTTGCCTGCAAGCTCTGACGTCTCATGTCAGGATTCCAACAAACACCGACCGACCGATTCTAAGAAGCCTTGCTGGACCCCACCCGCTCGTGGCCTCTTTTCCCGGGCTTGCCCCAAGCTTGGCATTCTTGTCAGTCTCACAGAAGGGGACTAGTCTCGCCGGGACACTCTCCACACATGACGCACATGTCACGGGATAGCCAGCCGACCACGGAGACATAGCCACGCCTTGGCACAACACAAACCAAGACTGAAAAATCTAAATCCCTCATTGTACCGCAGCGTTCCCGCGCACCAAGGAAAACATCTCCAACTCGTGCGGAGCTAACCTTATCCACCAAGGAAACCATCTCCATTCTCATACGGAGCTAACCTTGTCCCTCAAGGAAACCATCTACCGCCACGAGGAGCTAACCTTGTCCGGGTTCGACTACACGTACCTTTGCAAGCAAGCGGGACAATCACCACCACAACACAAACGACATCTTGCCGCAACGGAAATCTCTACGAATCCCTAAGTTCGTATGCAACATCACCGGGCCGGACTAACGGTCGCGACCACGGCTTCACCCACCATGCCTAATCCACTAGCGAAACGGATCTCTAATGCAAAATATGCCGGGGACGGACTCAATCAACCCGGAAGTTCCTCTTGAAACTTGGCAAACCAAAACCCCTCTCATTTGAGAGTTTGGTGCCCAAAATCTAGAAGGAAACGATGCTAAAAACGTGCATCCTAAAGACCGAGAGGAGAGATGTCGTTACCTTCCGACTCCTCTTCCTTGCCATGGCAAACTAGCCGGATGGAAAACTTCGCAACGCTCCAAGCTTCACGGATCCGGACTCGGCTCGCGATTTGGAGCTCCGAAACCCTTCCTACAGCCCAAGAGTTCTTCTTCTTCCTCCTTGCTCTAGTTTCTCTCAAGAACTAAGAAAGAGAGGACTTGAAAAAGAATGAGGATCTGTAACCCTAAATTCGGACTTAACTTCCCAGGAGATGGCCTGAACCGTTAGATCCCAAACCAGAAAAAGACTGACCGCGATTCGCCTGGAAAATAAAAGACCTGGGCCGAACACGGCCTGGCACACGCCCGTGTCCAGGGCCGTGTGCCTCATTCGCCATCTCAAATCGACGCGCCTGGAATCAGACACGGGCATTCGACACGCCCGTGTTCAATCCGACACGCCCGTGTCCCCAGCGACACGGCCGTGTGGCCTGCCGTGTGTCTCCAACGACACGGCCCCAACACCAACCCGAGAGGTGACACGGCCTGGGACACGCCCGTGTCCCAAGCCGTGTGCCAAGTCTCGACACCCGTCGACAGGCTTTGTGTCGACACCGCGGAAAAACGTCGAGCGAAGATCGTCGACCAAGCGGGACACGCCCTGTGACACTCCCGTGTCACAGGCCGTGTGCCCTAGTCTCGACACTTTGTCGAGCGAATGTGTCGACACTTGGGCCAAGTGTCGACACGGCCTCGACACGCCCTGCGACACGCCCATGTCGCAGGCCGTGTGCCCCACTCTCGACACTCTGTCGAGCACAAAGTGTCGACACTTGGGCCGAGTGTCGACACGGCCTCGACACGCCCTGCGACACGCCCGTGTCGCAGGCCGTGTGCCCCACTCTCGACACTCTGTCGAGCACAAAGTGTCGACACTTGGGCCGAGTGTCGACACGGCCTCGACACGCCCTACGACACGCCCGTGTCGCAGGCCGTGTGCCTCCTGCCAGAACCCAAAAATTTTCAGCACTGCAGACTGAACCTCTTGCAAAAACTGGGGTGTTACAAAACATGCACACAGTGAACACATAGATTTATAGTGGTTCCCCAAGGTTTGGGTACATCCACTTTCCCCTTCGCCTATCTAGTAGTGTACTAGATTCAGCCAAACTCCTCCACTATACCTCAGATCCTCAGATCTTACACTCAGAACCCCAAATGGTTCCTACAGCTCAGGCCCAAGGCCCTACAACTCAGTCTTCTCCAAAGACCTACACTCAGCCACAAGGCCTACACTCAGCCACAACAGGCCTACACTCAGAGATATGGATCTCCTACACTCAGGCACACAGGCCCTACCACTCAGCCTTTATAATTGCAGGCTTACAACTCAGATCCCTAAGGATCCTACAAGAAATTTAGAATACAAAGTATATACCTACAACTCAGAAAAAAAGAGATGAGTTGACAGGTTCTTGATGAGTTCTTGAATGAACTCTGCTGAGATCAACCTCACTTGGCTTTCTTCAAAGCTTCTTGAATGTAGAACACAATAGGATTGATTCTCTGCAGCTGATCTTCAATCACTGCAACTTAAGATTCAGAACTAGGTCTGAACCCTTCTTCACAGCCTGGTTCCAACGGCTGTCTTCTTGGAAGGAGCTCTCTCTCTCCAACTACTTAGATCTTTACTTGAAATGATTCTTCAATGAATTGCTAGATCTTCTTCTCTTTTTCAATCTCTTGATCATCTCTTTCTGTTGACAGTATAAGCCTTTATATAGGCCTTTTTCATGGTGACCGGCTGATCCGATTCCTAACAGCTTTCTAACAACTCTGACAGTTACAGTAGACCGGCTGGAATGACAGCTGTCATGTCATCCAGTCACTTCTTGAAATATCTGTAACTGTCTGAAAGTGTCGAGACAGTCTGTCTTGAAGTGTCGACACTTATAGACCAAGTGTCGACACAAGTAGACTAAGTGTCGACACTAGCCTTAAAGGTGTCGACACAACTCCTTGTGTTGTAGAATTTATGTCTCGACACTGCTTTTTCATCATGTGTCGACCCTGATATTGTGTGTCGACACAACTTCTTGTTCTTCAGTACTTAGTTGAATTCTTGTAAGTGTCGACACAACTCCTTTGTGTCGACACATCTTCATGTGTTGAACTTGTTCTGTGTCGACACATCTTCTTGGTGTTGACACATGTCTTCTGTGTTGATACTTGCTGAGTGTCGACACAGCTCCTTGTGTCGACACATTCTTCTTATGTTGATACTTTTGCTGAGTGTCGACACATCTCCTTTGTGTCGACACCTGTACTTAGAATTTTGTTGAACTTTGTTGAGTGTCGACACAGCCTCCTAGTGTCGACACTTTCTTCATGTGTTGAGTCTTCTGCTGAGTGTCGACACATTCTTCATTATGTCGACACTTTCTTCATGTGTTGAGTCTTCTGCTGAGTGTCGACACATTTTACATTGTGTCGACACTTGTACTTAGACTCTGTTGAATTTGCTGAGTGTCGACACAGCCTCCAAGTGTCGACACTTTCTGATGTAGACACAGTTCCTCTGGGTGTCGACACTGCTTCTAAGTGTCGACACTTCTTCACTGGACATTTCTTCATTGAGTGTCGACACAGCCTTCATGTGTCGACACTTTCTGTTTGGTGTCGACTCTGCATCCCTGCTGTCGACACAATTACTCCAAGTGTCGACACTGCTTGTCTGGGTGTCGACACAAGTCTTCTTAAGTGTCGACACTTTCCTTCTGGGTGTCGACACATGAACTTAGAAACTTTTCAGCTTTCCCTGCAAATACTTAACCGACACAACTAAACTCAAAACACATCAAATACATTTTGATGTATATCATTGAGTAGGGTGAGGCTTCTTCAAATCAGGTACATTCATTCCAATGGACCCAACAATCTCCCCCTATTTGGAGAAGTCATAACCCTTAGTCAATGATATATACCATACATAACAAAATTACAGTATGATGTAAAACAGGATCATGCAATCAGGGAAAGTACATAAACATGTATTAAACAAAACATGTACACACATATATCTCAGAACAATTATGTAATAGATTTTTCACACATCACATTGTTCTAACAACTTTGTCATGTTCATTATACAAAAGTTTACAGAGTGTTTAAAATCAAAAGATTACAACTGTAAACTAAGGATACATTCTATTCTATTTCTGCTCAGCCTCCTTGATCACTATGCCCTTCCCAGACTTTATCTTTGCTTGTACTGAGGCTCCAGCATCTTCAGCAGCAGCAGGCTCCTTTCCTTTTAGATCCTTCTTCTTCTGCTCTTCAGTCTTAATCTTTTGTCTTTCAAAGTAATGATATGGCTTAGAAAAGTACTTGCTAGGCTTCTGGGCATTAGGAAGTAGCTTTCCCATCTTTGCCTTTCTTCTATACTGCACAATGGCTTCTTGCCTGGTCTCATGCTTCCTCCACTCCAGTTCAGAAAACCACTTGTTTCTATCTTGAATATTATCTTTGACAGCCTTCCATGCAGTTAAGATAATATTCCTTGAAGTGGGGCTCTACTGTTCAAAATCAGGCCTTTATTCAGCTTGCTCTCTGAACCTCTTCTTAGACAACTGAGTCTCTTGTTCCTTCAGCAACAAGGCTTCTTGTTCTTTCAGTATAGCCTCTGGTACTGGCTGAACCACTTTTTCTATGATGACATTTTGCTTTCCCTCAGGTGGGCTATACATGGACTGTATATGTGCTTGTACCATATCAAAGTCTGGTGGAGGGTATATTACTTGAGCCACTTCAGCTTGCTCCCCTCCAAGATAAGCATGATTAATCCCAGACTCTGCTACATTATCATCATCACACAATAGAGGATATCCAAGGGTGGCTCTGATGGAATTGGAAATCCATTTTGCATGATCAGAGCTGGCTTTGACTAACACCCTCTCCCCCTTTATAACTTCTCTTTCCATGTGATCCCTTAGATCATCTTTCTAAAACCTTATTTGGGCATCCAAATAGTTGACTCCATCCTTAAAGTAAGGTTTCAACCTTTGGAGTTTTTCAGTGATCAGCTTCTGAGAATCTTAAATTGCAGAAGTTACAGCAGTTAGGATCTCTTGCAGTGCTTTGTCAAATTCCTCTTTGTCAGTGGTCAGGGCTGCATTCTGGGCAGTTGCTATATTCTTAAGTTCAGTGACAATTGCATTGTGAGAAGCTGTCAAATTATCATTCATTCTTATTTGATTCTCCAGAACATAGCCTTGCTTTACTTCAAGTTCATCCACTTGAGCTTTGATCTTCTCTTGATGTGTAGCCAAGTACACCATTGTATTCCCTCCCTTGTGGAAGCAGTCAGTCATCTCCTTCTTATTTAGATTCATTTCAAATCTAATGGACTTAATATCTTGGGCCAGATCAAACTATAGAGATTTTTGCCCTTCATCTACATACTTTTCTATAGCTTGCCTTTGCTCATCAAGCTTTATCTATAATACAACCATTAGAGAACTAAAATCTGCAGATGGTGCTGGCTGTGGTGTAGGATGGGGTGCAATGGTTTGCAGAGCTTTCTTATAATTTTGGCTTCTCCTTTTGAAAACCTGAAATTTTCTCTTCTTGGCCCTTACAGCCTCTTCATCTTCAGAAGAAGATGTGCTATCAATAGTCACTCTCTCCTTAGGACTTGGAGGTAACTCCTTCTCAGTCCTTTGTACCTGCTCAGCAACTTGTGGCACCTTAGTCTCTTTCCTTGCAGTTTCCTCAACAAGATCTACTGGCTCCCCCTCAACATGATCCTTCTCCCCCTCAGCAGCAACACTTTCTTTCTCAAAGTTTGTTTGGAGTAGGTCAGGGAAAAGCTCTTCTAGGGTGAATTATTGTGGAGGATGGGGTGGAGATTCTCTGATCTCATCAACTACTTGATCAGATATCACTTGATCAGCAACAGATGTGTCCTCCATGACAACATCTGGGTGTTGACTATGAATCTGAGGTTGCTGATTAACATCAGGTAATTTGTCAATTATAACTTCACTCTCAATAAGGAAATCTAATTGATTGATTTCAGTGATTACCTCAAGAATGGTTTGAGTGGCTCTTTCACTTTCTAAGGGAGTTGGCTCTTCAACCAGTAGAGACTCCCCCTGGATAGAATCCTGGTGAAGAGGGCTAGCCTGTGGTAGCTCCCCCTGCCTGTCTGCAGCTTCTTGTCTATCTGGAGACTTTCCAATAGTTCCAGTTTCTTGTTCATCATCTGGTGTAAAGACATCATGCTCTTCAGAGCTACTAGATGATTCTTGAGCCACTGGAGCTATCTTCTTCTTCTTCTTGTGGGGTGTTACCTTCTCAGGAGTTGGTAATTCCTTGGTCAAGAACCTATCCCATATAGAGAAGATTCTCATGTCCATCTTCCTCATGTGATTGATTTTAGATCCAATAGCTTGGCTCATTACTTCTGGTATACTACCAGCAAGGTATAAACTTAGTATCCTACCCAAATTGGGTTTCTTCAGGCTCACCTTAATCTTCTCAAACACTACTGCGGACCAATCAGTATGTAGCTGGAAGATTAACCTTGTCATCAGTTTGAACATATAAGCTGAAATCCTGTCATGTCCTCCAGACTTGCACAGGATCACCTTACCAACAATTTCAGAGAGAAATTTGCCTTGGCTGTTCATTCCCTTTCTGTTGAATACTGATCCAATTTTCATCTTGGAATCCAGTCCACACCATGTTAAAGCTTCTCTAGTTTTAGAAGCAGAAACTTCATCTTCTTCCTTAGTCCTTGGTAGGTTTAGTACCTTTCTCAAACTCTTAGGTGAGACCTTCACCTTTTCTCCATGAACCCGTGACTTTATCTTGAGTCCAGATTCGTCTAGGGTTGCTCCATTCAGAAATTCTAGAACTTCTTTCTTCCATATCTTTGTCGGCTCTGAAACAAGAAAATCTAACCCTGAGTTTGCCACTACGGTTACCACATCCTTGATCTCTGGTTCTGCGTCATCAAACGCATGCCGCACAAGTTCATATACTTCATTCACGTTCTCCTCGAGCTTGCGCGCCATTAGGGTTTGAAGAATTTGAATTGAGAGAAGAGAGGTGTCGACACACAAGTTTGGTCTCGAAACTTTGATGAGCGTGTCGACAGACAATGGCGAAATCCTCTTTATACCTTTCTAGGATTGAAGATGAAAGGGCGCGTTAACAAACTCAAATTGTGTCGACACTGTTGAAAAGTGTGGACACAGACTTATAATGTCTCAACACCTATGTGTCGACACAAGTATAGTCGACAGAATATATGTGTCGACACTTGTTTATGTGTCGACACCGTTTCTCTCGACACTTATTCGAGACTTTACTTCACTAATTCTGCATAAAGTCTAAGTGCCGACATCACCTTGGATGTGTCGACACCAATCCTGTATGTGTCGACACTAATTCTCTGAAGTGTCGACACCAACTTCCTAGATGTGTCGATACCTTTTCCCTGAAGTGTCGACACCACTTTTCTGTGTCGACACAGACAACTCTGTGTGTCGACACTATTTTACTTAGCCATTTCTGTAAACTTATTCTAAGTTTATCATACGTAATTCAATTTTAAACCTATTGAGTTTGGTTTCTTCTAAAGTCTTAGTATACATGTCAGGTAGTTGATTATCTGTATTAACATACTCCAGTGAAATATCTTCTTTTTCTACATGTTCCCTTAGAAAATGATATTTTATTTCAATGTGTTTAGTTCTGCTATGGGAAACAGGATTGTTTGCAATAGATATAGCACTAGTAGAATCACAAAATAGTGGTGTTCTACTTACTTGAATACCATAGTCTTCTAGCTGATGTTGTATCCATAGAAGTTGAGCACAACAACTTCCTGTAGCCATATATTTTGATTCTGCTGTGGAGATAGCCACACTTGTTTGCTTCTTACTACTCCATGATATCAGTCTACCACCTAGGAATTGACAGGTACCTGTTGTACTTTTCCTATCTTCCTTGCAGCCTGCAAAATCTTCATCTGAATAACCTGTCAGTTCAAAGTCTCCATTCCTAGGGTACCAAAGGCCTAGATAAGGAGTGCCCTTAAGATATCTCAGTATTCTTTTGACTGCTGTCAAATGAGACTCTTTAGGACATGCTTGGTACCTAGCACAGACACATGTAGCATACATGATATCTGGTCTACTTGCAGTCAAATACAATAGGGAGCCAACTATCCCTCTATACAAAGTCTCATCTACAGGTTTCCCTGCATCATCTTTGCTAAGAGACATACTTGACCCCATAGGAGTTTTCATGGTACTGGATGAATCCATACCATACTTACGTATCAGTTCTAGGGTGAACTTAGACTGGCATATGGATAAACCATTCTCAGTCTGTCTAACTTGGAGACCCAAGAAGAACTTAAGTTCCCCCATACTGCTTATCTCAAATTGTCCTTGCATAAGTTTTGCAAACTTTTTGCAAAGACTACTTTTAGTATACCCAAATATTATGTCATCTACATATATTTGGACTAGTATGATCTTGCCTCTGGATTCCCTAAGGAATAGAGTCTTGTCTATTTTCCCCCTTGTGAATTAATTCTCAATGAGGAAACTAGACAGGGTTTCATACCAAGCCTTAGGGGCTTGTTTTAACCCATACAAAGCCTTCCTAAGTCTATAGACATAATTAGGTTGAGTTGAATCAACAAAACCTGATGGCTGTTCCACATAGACCTCTTCCTTTAGATTACCATGCAGAAAGGCTGACTTAACATCTATTTGGTATACTTTAAATCCTTGATAGGTTGCATAGGCCAGAAACATCCTTATGGCTTCCAGTCTGGCTACTGGAGCAAAGGTTTGATCAAAGTCAATACCTTCTTCCTGCCTATATCCCTTAGCAACCAGTCTTGCTTTGTTCTTGATAATTACTCCATGTTCATCCATCTTGTTCCTAAAGATCCACTTGGTCCCAATTATGTTGTGGTCTTTTGGTTTAGGAACATGCTCCCAGACTTTGCATCTCTTGAACTGATTTAACTCTTCTTGCATTTTCTCAATCCAATGAGGGTCTAGGATGGCTTCTTCAAACTTCTTTGGCTCTACTTGGGATAGAAAACTGGAGTAGAGTGTTGCACTTATATTTCTGCTCCTTGTTTGTACCCCTTGTCTTAGATCACCAATGATTTGATCTGCTGGATGATCTCTTAGATGCCTATTAGCTGGAGTCATCCTGGCTTCAGGTTGAACTCCTTCAGCTTCTTCAACTTGCTGCACTCCTTGGTCTTCTTCTGCATCAGGTGCATGTAGTACTCCCCCTGGACAACAACCACTATCATCTACATGCTGACTTGCAGTAGATCCTTCTTCAATAGTGAGCTTGTCCATTTTCTTAGTCACACCTGTGGAGCTGCAAAGACTTCTAGACAACTCATTGTTAATAAGTTTAGCTTCATTAAATACTACATGTACTGACTCTTCTACAACTTGTGAAGACAAGTTGTAGACCCTATAAGCCTTACTGTTGTTGCTGTACCCAACAAAGATCCCCTCTTGGGACTTGGCAGCAAACTTGGTCAAGTAAGACTTTCCATTGTTAAGTATAAAGCACTTACATCCAAAGATCCTGAAATAGGATAGATTTGGTTTTTTGTCTTTCACAATCTCATAGGGGGTCTTATTGTGGCTTTTAGTAATGGTAGCCCTATTAATTACATGGCATGCAGTATTAACTGCCTCAGCCCAGAAATATTCTGGGAGAGATGTGTCACTTAATAGAGTTCTACCAGCCTCAATCAAGGTTCTATTTTTTCTCTCAGCAATGCCATTTTGCTGAGGTGTTTTTGGTGAAGAAAATTCCTGAAATATCCCAAATTCTTCACATAGTTTTGCCATACTATCAGACTGAAATTCAGTACCATGGTCACTTCTTATTTTGACCACTGTACTGTCTAACTCATTCTGAATTTGTTTGACAAAGCTATAGAAGATACTAGGTGTTTTAGATTTCTGTCTAAGGAAGAACACCCAGGAAAATCTTGAGTAGTCATCTACAACCACAAATGTGTAGACCTTCCTATCTAGGCTGTGAACTGGCATAGGACCAAAGAGATCCATATGCAAGAGGTATAAACACCTCACAGCATCTTTGGTTTCAATGCTATTAAAGGTGGACCTAGTCTGCTTGCCCTTTTGACAAGATGAGCATATTCCATCTTTAATATACTTAACTTGAGGAACATTCCTCACTAAATCTTTGCTATAGAGTTGGCCAATTGTCTTGTAGTTAAGATGAGCTAGCCTCTTGTGCCATTTGACACAATGAGAGACTTTCTCATCAGCTACAAGACACACTGGAGAACCATTGGTCTCACACATAATGTCTAGGCAATAGACATTTCTCTTTCTATAACCTGTCAAAATGATCTCTTGATCATTTGACCTCCTGATATGACAACCATCTTTGACAAATGAGATGTCATATCCTAAATCACTCAATTGACTTATACTAATAAGGTTATGTTTCAAACCTTTAACATAAGCCACTTGAGTAATTGTTATATGGGTGCTAGAAGTGTTACCAAAACCCTTGATGATTCCTTTTTCAAAACCACCAAAGGTGACTTTATTACCATCCTTGATTGGTGTGTAGTCCTTTAGCAATCCCCTAGTTCCAGTCATGTGCCTGGAACATCCACTGTCCAAGTACCATATTGGGGCATGACCACTTGGACTCACCTGCAAAACAGATTAGTTGACCTTAGAACCCAAAGAATTCTTGGGTCCTTGGTACTGGTTAGTTTGCCTCTTTAACAAAGCTACCTGCAGATCTTCCAACAGGCAGTTTGCTACTCATCCTGGCACTAGAATTATGCTAGCAGTCAATGGCAAAGTGGCCTACCTTGCCACATCACCAGCACTCAAATCTATTGTACCTTTGCTTAGGTACAACCCTAGCTGTTCTATCTACAACAGACTTGTTGAGTACTGGGGCTTTGCCCTTAGACTTGGACTGAACAGTCCTAGCAGGTTTAGTAAACCCTAATCCAGTTTTACCCTTTTGATGTACAAATTCATCAATCAAAAGTAGAACAGACTTAGGTTTTGAAAACCTTGCAACAATGTCTCTCTCCTTCTGAAGACTAATCTCCAAATTTCTGATTTGATCATTCTTGAATGTTATAGTTCCCATCTGAATAACAGTTATGTTTTTCAGTCTGGCTATTTCATTTAACTTTTGATCAATCAGCTTTTCAAAATCAGTTGCAGCCACTTTGAGACTTGCAATCTCCTTAGCCTGACTCTTGGCCAAGGATTTGCTTCTCTTAAATGCTTGCAACAGAACTCTATATTCATCAATCAACTGATGAACATCCGCTTCAGATTCAGATCCACTAGCATCACTTGATGCTGATGTAACTGAATCTGAACTAGCACTAGAAATTGAACTTAAAGAATAATTTTGTACCTGACTAGGTCTAGGCTGATCCTGGATTTTGTCACCTTCTGACAAGGCCATCAGTCCTTTGCACTGAATGTCCTCTTGCTCATATATAGAGTTCATTATCTGGATGAACTCCTCTTTCTCTTCTTCAGCAAACAGTCCTATGTATGCTTCAGCTTCTGACTCAGTTTTTGAAGAAGATATGTCTGACAGGCTTTTATCCTTCTTGGCAACAAAGGACCTTTCCTTCTTGCCCTTGAATTGAGTCTTCTTCTTATCAGTAGACTCTCTCCTCTTCTCTGGACAGTCAACAACAACATGTCCTTGTTTGTTACAACAATAACAAACTATCCTTGAAGATGAAGTTCTATTTGACTTGGACTTTCTCATGTCTTTCTTTGATGACTTCTTGTTCTGATAATAGTCATCTTTTCCCTGTGAATTGGATGACTTTGACCTCCATTGTTTCTTCTTTAGAAACTTCTGAAAGTGTCTTGTGAAAGCTGCAAAATCCTCATCACTCTCACTGCTCTCAGAATTTCTGCTTTCTGAATCATCTGACACAGTCTCAGCCACTTTTGGAGGTGGAGATGGAGACTTACTTTTGTATTTCTTGATGGCTTCTTTCTTGAATGCCATTGTTCTTTCTTTATGCTAACTTCTTGTAGTCTTCTCCACCTCCTTCCTTACCATCAACTGCATCTCATAGGATAACAGCTTTCCAAACAATGTTGGAGGAGGAATATCTGCTAATTTAGCAATTTCCCTTATGTCATAGATCTTGGTGTCCCAAATCTTTGTTAGGGACCTCAAGAACTTATCATTCAGCTCATAATTGCTGAAATCTCTTCCATAGGACATTAGCTCATTGACAATCCTATAGAATTTCTTATAGCATTCTGTTATGTTATCAGACCTACCTTGCCTGAAACTTTCATATTCTTGGTTTAACAAAGACTTTCTGTCCTGTCTCACTTCTTCTGAACCCTCCATATACACTATAAGAGTATCCCACATCTCCTTAGATGTCTTACAGTGTATCAAGTTCTGAAAGGTAGCATAATCTATTGCACATACAATGATATTCTGAGCCCTCTTGTCCATGGTGGCCAGAATAATCTCATCTTTTGTCATTTCAGAAAAGTCCTTAAGTGTTCTCTGATTTGCATCCAGGACTGAAACCTTCATAGGCACATATGACCCTTCTTTAACTGTGATGTAAATTCTAGGGTCTGAGGCTTCCATAAATAGTCTCACCCTTTCTTTCCAGATGCCAAAAATCTCTTTTCTGCAAATAGGCAACTTCATGGATCCAAGTTCCTTATGATTCTCTGTTGAACCCATGTTTCTTGATTTTCTTGATTCTGCACTTTACTTATACTGAATCTGCCAACAGGATCTACTCAGACAGTTAAGTCCTTTTTGAGTAAACTCGCTTTGATACCACTTGAAAGAAATTTTACCTAATCACCTAGAGAGGGGGGGGGGTGAATAGGTGACTTAATTTTTTTTTAACTTTTTAGGCAGATTGCAGATAATATCACAGATTTATAAGTACTTCTTCATAGCAAACAATCACCAATCACAGAATAAACATGCACACAGTGAACACACAGATTTATAGTGGTTCCCCAAGGTTTGGGTACATCCACTTTTCCCCTACGCCTATCTAGTAGTGTACTAGATTCAGCCAAACTCCTCCACTATACCTCAGATCCTCAGATCTTACACTCAGAACCCCAAATGGTTCCTATAGCTCAGGCCCAAGGCCCTACAACTCAATCTTCTCCAAAGACCTACACTCAGCCACAAGGCCTACACTCAACCACAACAGGCCTACACT
Source organism: Platanthera guangdongensis (assembly GCA_039583875.1). Classification (NCBI taxonomy): domain Eukaryota; kingdom Viridiplantae; phylum Streptophyta; class Magnoliopsida; order Asparagales; family Orchidaceae; genus Platanthera; species Platanthera guangdongensis. Next base: position 102,705,902 of record CM077159.1, read on the forward strand.
CAGAGATGTGGATCTCCTACACTCAGGCACACAGGCCCTACCACTCAGCCTTTATAATTGCAGGCTTACAACTCAGATCCCTAAGGATCCTACAAGAAATTTAGAATACAAAGTATATACCTACAACTCAGAAAAAAAGAGATGAGTTGACAGGTTCTTGATGAGTTCTTGAATGAACTCTGCTGAGATCAACCTCACTTGGCTTTCTTCAAAGCTTCTTGAATGTAGAACACAATAAGATTGATTCTCTGCAGCTGATCTTCAATCACTACAACTTAAGATTCAGAACTAGGTCTGAACGCTTCTTCACAGCCTGGTTCCAACGGCTATCTTCTTGGAAGGAGCTCTCTCTCTCCAACTACTTAGATCTTTACTTGAAATGATTCTTCAATGAATTGCTAGATCTTCTTCTCTTTTTCAATCTCTTGATCATCTCTTTCTGTTGACAGTATAAGCCTTTATATAGGCCTTCTTCATGGTGACCGGCTGATCCGGTTCCTAACAGCTTTCTAACAAATCTGACAGTTGCAGTAGACCGGCTGGAATGGCAGCTGTCATGTCATCCAGTCACTTCTTGAAATATCTATAACTGTCTGAAAGTGTCGAGACAGTCTGTCTTGAAGTGTCGACACTTATAGATCAAGTGTCGACACAAGTAGACTAAGTGTCGACACTAGCCTCCAAGGTGTCGACACAACTCCTTATGTTGTAGAATTTATGTCTCGACACTACTTCTTCATCATGTGTCGACATTGATATTGTGTGTCGACACAACTTCTTGTTGTTCAGTACTTAGTTGAATTCTTGTAAGTGTCGACACAACTCCTTTGTGTCGACACATCTTCATGTGTTGAACTTGTTCAGTGTCGACACATCTTCTTGGTGTCGGCACATGTATTCTGTGTTGATACTTGCTGAGTGTCGACACAGCTCCTTGTGTCGACACATTCTTCTTATGTTGAGACTTTTGCTGAGTGTCGACACATCTCCTTTGTGTCGACACTTGTACTTAGAATTTTGTTGAACTTTGCTGAGTGTCGACACAGCCTCCTAGTGTCGACACTTTCTTCATATGTTGAGTCTTCTACTGAGTGTCGACACATTCTTCATTATGTCGACACTTTCTTCATGTGTTGAGTCTTCTGCTGAGAGTCCACACATTCTACATTGTGTCGACACTTGTACTTAGACTCTGTTGAATTTGCTGAGTGTCGACACAGCCTCCAAGTGTCGACACTTTCTGATGTAGACACAGTTCCTCTGGGTGTCGACACTGCTTCTAAGTGTCGACACTTCTTCACTGGACATTTCTTCATTGAGTATCGACACAGCCTTCATGTGTCAACACTTTCTGTCTAGTGTCGACTCTGCATCCCTGGTGTCGACACAATTACTCCAAGTGTCGACACTGCTTGTCTGGGTGTCGACACAAGTCTTCTTAAGTGTCGACACTTTCCTTCTGGGTGTCGACACATGGACTTAGAAACTTTTCAGCTTTCCCTGCAAATACTTAACCTGCACAACTAAACTCAAAACACATCAAATACATTTTGATGTATATCATTGAGTAGGGTGAGGCTTCTTCAAATCAGGTATATTCATTCCAATGTACCCAACAATACCCTTTTGAATACTTGATGTGCAGGGGTGGTACCTGTGAAGGGAAGTAACATGAAGTACTGGTGTGCCCAGGAAAATACCCTTAACATTTGTGATATCGGCAGGGTTGTACCTGTGAAGGGGAGTAACAGGAAGTACTGGTGCGCCCAAGAAAGACCTGCTGATCAAATGAGTGTAAGAAAGTACTAGTGCGCCCAGGAAAACACCCAGGTTGTGAACAGGATTGGTGAGACCGACCAGTGCTTTTTTGTAGCCACGAGTACGCCGTACTCGGTGATGGCAAGGCGATTTGAGCAACGGTGGGTGGAGGATCCGACCTACGTTATGTCCGTCTAACGAGAGACCTGAAAGTGCGGTCTGTTGGAGCGCATAGCGAGAGCCTTTAGCCTGCACGCCATGATACAATGGGGGGCTACGGGCCATCCCAGTGTCCGAAGACTAGAACTCCGACTGCATGCCATGGAGTGAAATGCTCAAGTGATTTGCAGTTGGGTTGCAACACTGAGATGGTGGTGGGACCCGTGTTCGCCGGTACACCAAGAATGTGCCCTGAGTGCACGGATCGTCGGGCCGCATGTCTGACGATTGTGATGAAATTGATGTGCGTGAGAGCACATTGTATGAACTATATATATGATGGTGCTATGCCTGCAGGGAATGAATACCACTGCCCCGGGAGAGGGGTAGGGTCGTTATAATTTGGTCAGCTGAATGCTGACCGTTGCTTCTATTTTCCACTGTTGGGTGGACTGTTCCTGTGTAGGTGCTGGAGAGTCAAGTGGGACGCAAAAAAGTTGACGTCCATGCTACTTTTGCTACTTCTGCTGCCACTAGCCCTATATGAAATGGAAGTGTTATGTTTTCTTTTGATGTGGCTGGCCTGCATGCCAATGTTTGAGGCCACTATTTTGAAAGCCCTATAAGGCCATAAGGCCAACTGTTTATATTTGTTGTAAGACATTCCTATGATGTATAAATGTGGAGCTTTTATATGTTGGACATTTAGGTATGGAGTTCAAGTGATAGTTTTGGCTTCCGCTAGAATGCCATGTGTTAGGGTGCGATGCGCTACTCTGGTATTACTCTGTAACTTCACCGCCTATTTTGTGGCATATGCTTTGGGGCCCCGGCCCGACCTTCTAGTATATGGTATATGAACGGATGGGGTTGTTACATTTTTGGTATCAGCTGTCTTGGTCTTTCCCTTTCGAAGTCGTGGTCGACTTCTTTTTTGGGGTGGCGGGCACATGTATGTGCGAACCACGTTAACACGATTGAACTCCTGAATGTCCACTGTAGGAATGCAAATGCCTCTGTTTGAGGAACTTGAGTGTTCCTATCTTGTTGATAGTTCATGTGCATGGTCGCTAATGTGTTTGTCTTATCCACCGATAGGTGATGCGAAGTGGAGCTGGGCAGTCAGAGCCCCAACGTTCTGATGAAAGTACGGTACCAGCTGAGGTGCCTACACCTCCACCGTCTGCTGAACATGTGCGTTTAGTTGTTGAGGCTTTATTTACCATGATGCAAGGCCAGCCGATTGGGCAGGCACAACCGGCGTTGAGGCCAGAACAGGTGGAGGTGAGGCCAGAACCTGTAGCGGCTGTAGATCCTCGAGCGGCCGAATGACAGTTGAAGCGGTTTATGAGCCATCCGCCTACGTTATCGGGAGTGGGATTGATGAGTTCACTTTATATACCTATTTTCGGACTCATCTGGGTTAGTTTTCACGCGGTTGCACTTCACTTTTAGTTCTTTATTGTTCCTATTTCATCTAATCTTTATTTTCATAGGAAGTGCACATTTATGCCCGTGGTTGTGTATTTTGTTAGTTTTGTAGTTTGTACTCCCTTTTGTGATTGTCTGGAATGTCTGCACAGATTAGTGATTTGTTTTTCCTATCGGTAAAGGGGTAGTGTGCGTGTTCCGGGATGGTTGTGAAACAGGAATACTGCCCACGATCATGGGATATAATGCGCACGACCACTGGTCGTGCGCACTACTCTACGTTTTCCAAAATAAGACTGGGGTAAGCGCACGACCACTGGACATAATGCGCATGACCACCGGTCGTGCGCCACTGATCGTGTGCATTGATTCCTCTTTTCGGGAGTCCTGTCTGGGGTAATCGCACGATCATTGGACTTAGTGCGCACGACCATTGGTCGTACGCCACTACTCGTGCGCGTTATCCCAGTTCTTCTTCTTGATCTTCCATGCCAGTGCGCACGAGCACAGGACATAGTGCGCACGACCACTGGTCGTGCGCCTGTGATCGTGCGCATTGTTCATTTCTGCTTTGTATAAATAGTGCAGGTCTCACCCTAATTCGGGAAGAGGATCCGGAGCTCAACATTTCTCCGCCGTTTTCCTCCTTCTCCGCCGTTCCCCTTCATCTTCCACCCTAGGGAGGTGCTCCGGGCATGCTTTCACCGCCAAATCCAAGCCGGAGCTTCCTCTCGGCCTTCTCCTTCATCCGTGAGCTTCAAGTAGGGTTTGACGGCATATCCATCAAGCAAAGGAAAGCTAGCAAACTTCGTCCGCTATCGTGAGACGAAGAAGACGGGCCATTGGAAGGTGGTGACAGCCCTTCTCTATCCCGGACGCAGTTGAGGACCGAGCTTGGACGCGGAATGACAACCCGACGATTCCAACCGTGAATCCTCAGCAAGACTTCGGATTCGGTCGATCTCTTGACTTGTTCTTGCTTTCTTGTTGAATATTGGTGTTTAACTTTATTTATATTGATGAAGTATGCTTAGTTTGTAAAACGATTTTATACAATCATGTCTATGTGATTTTGTATGTTTTTGTTATTTGCTTGAGTTGCGCCATATTCCATCCACCACCATCCACCCTTGCCGCACTAGCAATTGCTAGTGGCGTGTGTAGCGAAGAGGTGCTCACGACCCTCATTTCGCTGTTCTAACCACCTCATCCGCAAGCCTACTCGCCCATCCACCTAGTGATTCGGTGCATAGCGGCCCGGCTAGTCTTCCATCCCTCCTGGCGAAGCATCGCATAGCGGCGTTGCATAGCAGTAGTTGATAGTGTTTTATTTTCTTTGTTCGCAATATCAAAGACCCCATCGTTACCGCCGACCCTAAAGACTTCAATCTCAAGTCCTCCTCGAAATTAACACCACCTTACTGTGTTCTTTGTGAGATCGATACTTGGGAAAGCCCCCATTTTATATTACTTGTGCGATCGGTTCACTGCCGTGATCTTAAGCATCAACTTTTTGGCGCCGTTGCCGGGGAACACAGTCGTGTGAGTTTCTGGAGAGGGAGACGTGAGATTGCTTTCCTTTTCCTTTGTAAATCGCTTTTGTTTTGTTCTATTTCTATTTTGCCTGCCTTTTTCTTCTTTGTTTAGGCAATTGTAGTAATATATTGTTGTATTTAGTAATTTGCACAATTTATTTTGAATCTGCTGTTTCGACACCATGTGGGGATATTCGTATGCCCAATGTCGTTGGTGTGGAAAGCCTTCCCACGCTAGTCATGAATGCCCTACGAGAGATATTGAGCATAAGCCTCAGCGCACAATGCATGAGATGCTGTATTCATACATCCCTTCAAACACTGTGCCCCGAGCTTATGGTCAATCATCCTCACCACATACACCGTTCACTTATTCCTCTCCAACCCCACAAGAATAGCAGAGTAATGGGAGAAAGTTTTGTATTGTCATAGAACAGATCATGACCTGAAGGATTGTGTCGTGTACCTCCGTGTTATGGAAGAGGATGATGAGCCGGACATTCGGTTCATCCCGACTCCTACTCTCGGTGGCACACCTTCATCATCTGGTTATGTGTCCCTGTCACCTTCATTTGTTGAAGGGAATGAGGTGGACACAACCACCAGATGTGTGGCTAATCTAGGATTCGATGTGGCTGAGCCCATCTCTCCTATGCATACATCTCCAAGCATGGAGCCGATTATTTGTGAGGAACCTGCGCTTGACTTTTATTCGAGCAAAGTTCTTCCGCCTTTTGTGCATTCTACTTCAGTCGTCTCTGACGACATTTTCGACGATGCAACACAAGTTGAGGCTTGTGATACATGGGTTGTTTCTGTCACAACCCACATTTTCTCATTTAATAATAAATCAGAGCACGAGAAAACTACGAGCTGTGATGCCGCGTCAAGCAGGGGATAACTGCTGACGCTCAGGCAACACTCTAATCCTTCAAATCATAAGTTAAAATGAATAGAAAACTGATTTTTAAATTAATTGGCCGTATCCCTCGGCTCAGTGGATCAGATAGTCCACGGTTTGAAAACTATTTTTATACGTAGCGGAAAAATACTTCATTTATGCTAAACATCCTAAAAGAGCGCATAAGCGTCCTAAGAGGACAACTTACACTATGCAAGACCCTATATTTCAATTTATAATATTTATAAGGGAAACCATCTTTTTACGCATTGGAAAATAGAGTTTGAGCTTTTATAAAACATGCTGATCATGCAATACATATAGTAGTTCTTTTATAGGGTTTAAAGTAACTAGCAACCTAGCATAAAACATTCCCAGAGAGCAAGTGAAACTACCACAAAACAGGTAAACTAGCAGCTAAGCAAATACTTAATATCACAAAGGAAAACCACCAACGAGCGTCAACAACCTGACACGAACTCGCTGGTGAGCATGTATGTCTGTACTACTATAAGGCTAAAGAACTACCTCGACAAGCGAGGAAAACACTGCCAAAGCGCAGTCCACAGAGAAACTCCTGAAACTAGCCGCACAGCCGGCTACAGACCTGAACCTGAGGCATTCAAAAGAAGAACACCTCAGCAAGAAAATAATGAAACAAGTGGCAAAGAAGCATCAGATAATAATTGAATAAAGAACAGAAAGAAAAAGGGTTACCAACCCTGCAAGAGTAAATGCCGAAAACTCAGCTAAAGAATCCAAAAGAGGACAAAATGCAGGTGTAATAATCAGTAAAGTGAGAGAAAATACAACAAGTACAGAAACGTACCAAACTCCGCTCAAGCCTGCAGAGATAGAAGGAAATCAATATGCATCAAATGAACAGTAAGAAGGAACTAACAGTCCTAAACTTGTAAATCATTAGCACTGGCACAAATCCCAAACCTGTGTCGGAGACTAAGAACAGTCACGACCGAACAACCAGGTACAGGTGTCTCAAGAGTACTAAAGGGGCCGCCACGGGGTCCACACACATAGAGTTCCAACCTCTTACAGGAACCCAAAAATAATATCCAAAGGAGGGAATGGTGGTGGCCACGGCTCGATCTCCCCTGGTACCATACTCCTTCAGAAACCCAGCTACCACATGCTAAGGATCCACGATTCGGCGCCAAAGTTAGCCGACAACACCACTTAGAAGCTACCAAGTTCTACGACCAAAACCCGCCGACTTATTTCCCCCCACCCGCCGATTTATTTTCCCCTACCCGCCGAGTTATTTCCCCCTACCCGCCGAGTACAACTAAAATAAAACCGATAATTTCCTAGTTTAGGCCAACCACGAGCCCTAAGCTAGGAACATTCCAATTTCACATATTCTACGACAAGGAGAAAAGAATAATACAACAAAAAAATGCAACTCATGGAGGCACGCAAGAGGGAAGAAATCCACTTGCCTCAAATCGACCTTGAAAACTTCCTCCCAAAATACTCCAACACGTAGATCCGTCCAAAAGGGGACACGCGGAGACGAGATCTACGAAAAAACGGACAATCGGGGTTAGGGCCGAAAAAATCCAGGGCGAAACGATCACCGAAACGGGAAAAACTTACCGCGATCTCGAAGCTCTCGCCGAGAGCTTTCGAACGCCGCGATCGGATCGAAAATCCGTCCACCGGAACGGCGGTGGCGGCCGCCGGAAGTTTCGCGAACGGAACCGCACTCGTAAAAAAAACGCACAGAGGGGGGGGGGGGGCTGCTGCTGTTCGGGGAAGAAGAAGAACTTTACTTCTTAACTTATATATATATATATATATATATATTATATATATATATATATATAATTATAATAATAATAATAATAATATATTATTATTATAAAAGCATATAAAAACTAAAGGCAAAATGAGGGGGGAAGGCTCACCGAACAGATGATTCGGTGAGAATCATCTCACCGAATCATCTGCATTCGGTGAGATGATTCTCACCGAAATCTTACTTTTTTTTTATTTATTTATTTTTTATAATAATATATATATATATAATAATATATATAATTATTATAATATGATAACTTTATATGGTTACGGAGGGCCAAACGCACGCCGAATCGAACGAAATTCGCACCGTAGGCGAATGACGACGCTACGAATCCAACGGCGAAGTCGAAATCGAATTCCGACGCACCGTTTTCGAGATAATAATTTCTAAAGTTAACGGCGTACGCGAAAACATACAAACTTCAATCGCGCGCCGAGGCTCCAAAAACGCTCGGAACGCGATGAAACTTGACGAGCAAGTCTAAAATTAGCCGATCTACTTTCCTAATATAAAATTTTCCACTCCCGACGCAAATCCCAAAATTTGGCCGGTCAAACCTAACGAACGCAAAACGCGCTAACGACAAAATCGGTAACAAAATCCGACGAACAAAACTCGGGCAAAAACTCCCGAAGCCAAAACACAAGCATTCCCCAAGAGGCTCCACCGAGTCAACAAACAGACTCCGGCTCGCTAGGGAATCTTGCTGCCAGGCATCACCAAGCCACGCAGGGAACCTAAAGAGCTAAAAGCACGCTCTAACAACGCCACCTGACCAAAACGCGCTAACAAAACGCTCTGACGTCATAATACGTCAAATAAGAAAATAAATAAATCACTTGAAAATCGGGGGCGTTACAGTCACTCCCCCTAAAAGAAAGTTTCGTCCTGAAACTTTACGCATAAAACAATTCTACCAAAGAAGGAAAAGAGAAATAACCAAGGGTTATCGAATGCTTACCGAGCACAGCTAGGAGAACAAATGAGGATGCGCCTCCCTCATAGCTGACTCCAACTCCCAAGTCGCGCTCTCCACGTCTTGGTTTCTCCACAGAATCTTTACCATCGGTATTGTCTTTTTCCGCAACACTCGATCTTGCACATCCAAAACACGGATAGGAACTTCCACGTAGGAAAGGTTAGGCTCCAACTGGGGCACTGCATCCAGAACTTGTCTGTCACTTAGCACGCACCTCCGCAGTTGGCTCACGTGAAAAACATTGTGCACGCCAGGAAAATTTGCGGGCAATTTCAACTTGTAGGCTGACACACCAATCCGCTCCACAATTTCAAATGGTCCCACATACCTCGGGTCCAACTTATGGTTCTTACCGAACCTCTTCACTCCAACCATCGGGGAAACCTTAAGGAATACCATGTCCCCCACAGAAAATTCCAAAACGGACCTACGCCGATTGGCATTCTTCTCGTATCGCTCTTGGGCTATCCGAAGCTTCTCTCGAATAAGCTTTACAGAGACTTCCATTTCTTCTAAGGCATCTGGACCTAACATCGGCCTCTCACCAACCTCAGCCCAAAACAGAGGGGTTCTACATCGCCTTCCATATAGCGCTTCGAAAGGAGCCATTTGCAGACTCTCTTGATAACTGTTATTGTATGCAAACTCCATCAATCTCAAGCGTTCATCCCACGCTCCTCCGTGGTCTAATATATAACAACGGATCATATCTTCCACAATCTGATTAACACGCTCCGTTTGACCATTGGTCTGTGGATGATATGCGGTAGAATATCTCAAGTCAGTTCCCAATCCTTCTTGAAGGCTCTTCCAGAAACGAGACGTAAACCTGGAGTCTCGATCTGATACTATACTTACGGGTACTCCATGCAACCTGATAACTTCATCCAAATATAGCTCCGCTATCTTCTTCATCGAGTAACCAATCTGAAAGGGTACGAAGTGCGCACACTTTGTTAATCTATCGACAATCACCCAAACAGAGTCATGCCCTCGGGGAGATCTCGGCAAACCAGTAATGAAATCCATTGAGATACTCTCCCACTTCCAAGTTGGAATCTCTAAAGGCGCTAACTTTCCACCAGGCCTTCCATGATCAGCCTTAACTCTTTTGCACGTAAAGCATTCTGACACAAACCTTGCAATGTCACCCTTCATCCCAATCCACCAGACAATCTGTTTCAAGTCCTTATACATTTTTGTAGACCCTGGATGGTAGGCCACACTTGAACCGTGTGCCTCACTGCACAACTTATCTCGAATATCTCGAAAATTGGGGACGCAAAATCTACCGCGGTACTTTAGGGTTCCCGCGTCATCGATCGAAAAGTCAGGCAGCTCCCCCTTCTCAGTTCTATTATGAAGGTGCAGTAGATCGGGATCGTCCTTTTGATGAAGCCTCGTAAGAGAAATCCATGAAGGCTCAGACACTTCCAAACTGCTTGGCGAGTCACATCTACCAACTGAAATATCCATTAAAAGGAACTCTTCTACCAACAACTCAGTGGAGAGATTGAAAATTTTCCCTGTCTTCCTGCTTAAGGCGTCGGCTACCACGTTAGCCTTACCCGGATGGTATAAGATCTCCACTTCATAATCAGCCACATACTCTAACCATCTGCGCTGGCGCAAGTTCAACTCCTTTTGAGTGAAAACGTACTTCAAACTCTTATGATCTGTATAAATCTTGCACTGCGCGCCATACAACAAGTGTCTCCATAATTTCAATGCATAAATAACTGCTGCGAATTCTAAGTCATGCGTAGGGTAGTTCCTTTCATGAATTTTAAGTTGTCTTGACCCATACGCAATCACTTTTCCTTCTTGCATCAGCACACAACCAAGACCCACGTGGGATGCGTCCACGTAAATGGCATAGTCTAATCCTTCCGTAGGCAATATCAATATCGGAGCAGTGCACAGTCTATTCTTTAGCTCTTGGAACGCTTCTTCGCACTTATCGCTCCACACAAATGCTGCATTCTTCTGCGTCAGCTTAGTCAATGGCGCAGATAACGTAGAGAAACCTTCTACAAATCTCCTATAATAGCCAGCCAACCCTAGGAAGCTTCTAATTTCTTTGGGTGTGGCAGGCCTCGTCCATTCCATAACTGCGGCTATCTTTTCTGGGTCAACAGAGATTCCGTCCTTGTTAACCACATGACCCAGGAAAGAAACCTGAGGCAACCAGAACTCGCATTTACTTAGCTTGGCGAACAACTTATGGTCCCTCAAGGCAGACAAAACTAGACGCAAATGTTGGTCATGCTCCTCAACATTGCGTGAATACACCAACACATCGTCTATAAATACGACCACAAACTTGTCCAGAAAGTCCTTGAAGACCCTGTTCATCATGTCCATGAAAGCAGAAGGTGCGTTGGTCAAACCGAACGACATCACCAAAAATTCAAAATGTCCATGTCGGGAGCGGAAGGCAGTCTGCGGTATATCTGATTCACGGATCCTTAACTGGTGGTAGCCCGAACGAAGGTCAATCTTAGAGAACACGGCGCTGCCTCGCAGTTGATCAAACAAATCGTCTATCCTCGGCAATGGATACCTATTCTTGATCGTTACCTTATTTAGCTCTCTATAATCGATGCACAACCTCATCGATCCATCCTTTTTCTTGACGAACAAAACGGGAGCACCCCAAGGCGAAAAACTCGGCCTTATAAATCCGTTCTCAAGCAACTCGTCTAACTGGATACGCAACTCCTCCAGTTCGCGTGGGGCCATTCGGTAAGGCGCCTAGGCAATAGGACGCGTACCCGGCTCCAAATCTATAACAAACTCCACGTCTCGATCAGGCGGGAGACCAGGAAGATTAGCTGGAAAGACATCAGGATAATCACGAACCACCGGGATCTCCTCCAAACACGGCAAACTAACCTTGGTTTCTAAAACCGAAACCAAACAAGCAAAACATCCGGAATCTACAAGCTTCCGAGCACATACCGCCGATATAGTCGGAGAATCCTGGCGCGGATAACCGTAAACACTCCCGGGCTGGCCGTTGTCCATCCTGAAGTCCAAGCGTTTACCCTTGCATTGGATCACAACATCATATCTGGACAACCAGTCCATACCTAGGATCACATCGAAGTCTTCCAGATCTAACAGCTTCAAATCAGCAAACGCGAGGAAATCGCCTAACAAAATTGGACAACTCTGGATACCATGGTCCGAAACTACAGATTCGCCTGAAGGAAACTTGACACAGAACGCATCACCAACACGATCGAGATCCAACCGGTAACGCTCTACGAAGGCCCTAGCCACGAATGAGTGGGTAGCGCCGGAATCGAACAGAACACACGCGCCCAGCGGTTCTTTACCTTAAATCGTCCTATAAAATTGCACACGCGACTAAGGAAGCGAACACTCAAAACTATAACTATGAGCTAAACATTAGAACCAGGGAAGAATCTAACCTGATATCACTTGCGTGGACGTCTGAGCTTCCTCCATAGAGACCACGTTCAACTTTCCTTTCCCCTTGTCCACTCGCTGCGGCGGCGGCAAGGCCTGAAGAGGAACTTGCTGCAGAGTAAGCTGAGCTTGCGGGCACTGATACTTGAGATGACCCACTTGACCGCACAAGAAACAACTTCTAGTCTTCTTCCAGCAATGGGCATCATCGTGCCCCGGCTTCTTGCATACCGAACAAAGCAAATCTTTCTTTTGGACACCTTGGATCGCATGAATCTGCTCTTTCTTTTGAGCTCCTAACCTTTGATAACATCTTTCCAATGGATGGCCCGGTCGGCCACAGAAACTGCATACCTCTTTGTTTCTCTTCCTCGGAGCAGCGTCAGAGACCTGAGTACTCTTACCCTCATCAGATTTTCTTTTATCCTTCCTCAGTTGTTGACCTCGATTCTTGGCATTATCAATTGCCTCTACCTTTAAGGCAGCTTCCACCATATCAGCATAACTTGAGGTCGCATAGGCACTTGCTAATTGCTGGACGTCACTCCTTAGCCCAGCCAGAAATCGCTTGCTTCTATTTTCGTCGGAACTCACAAGTCTGGGGCAAATCGGCTTAGCTTACTAAACTCGATTTCGTACTCGCTAACCGTGAGCTGCCTCTGCTTTAAGTGCAGGAAATCATTCATCAGACGGTCTCTCTCGACCGATGGCAGAAACTTGCTCAGAAGTAGCTCCTTAAAGGACTCCCAGGAACACCCGTCCTTCAGACCTTCTTTCTCCCTCAGCCACCAGCCCTTTGCCAACCCTTTGAGCTGATACGCGGCTAACATCACTTTCTGATCATCAGTGATCCCGGAGTATGAGAACATCTCCTCGATTGATATCATCCAATCGTCTAAGACCATGTAATCTGCCTTGCCATCATACGTCGGAGGCCTAAGTCGCTGAAACTGAGAAATAAAGGTCATCTCTGGTGGCACCACGACCGAGGCACCAGAGGAGCGGGGGAACAGGGACAGCTTGACCCACCATAGGGTCCTGAACTCTCGGAATCTGCCCTGCCACAACTGCTATCAAGGACTGGACCTGAGACTGCAAATCCACTACTTGCTTTGACAAGGCTTCATTACTTTGTCTCAGACCTTCTATCACTGCGCTGCTCTGCGCACCTGATGATTCTCCCTCCGATTTGGGAGTCAACCTTGTCGAAGGACGCCTCGACATTCTAACCGATCAACAAAACACTAATTAGACACCTAGTCCACCCACTAGAACCAAACAACATAGTACAAACAATACATACTTAAGTACTTGCTCATGCTGCTAACTTGCTCTGGGATTTTTTGTAATGATGATATGCTTTCCTACGATGATTCACTATCATCACACTAACTCTTGTGCCTAGATCGGGAATGCATGAATTTGTATTCTTTTTGACTCAAAATCATGTGTGTACACATGTCATCCTGCAAATCTTTAGCTTGGCACGTTGTGCTTATGCAATGTTATGCTATGCATGATTGTGCTATGCATTCTAAAAAGGCCCTAATGCATGTTATGAGCGGCGTACACATGAAAATGTTATGCATCCCATACTACATAACATTTCCATGCAACGAAAAGGAAAACGTGCTAGCCACATTCATGTGGTGAGGTTATGCATCCCATACTACATAACCCTCACATGTTGCCTCCTATGGTGGATCCATATACAAACACATATTATGCATCCCATACTACATAATATGCCCCGTATACTTCTTGTCATGCTATGAGTGTAGTGTTCGTGCTTTAGCCAAGACATGCTGATGACATATCGGTGTGTGTATGGTATGAATCTAAACACCTAACACTAACAGGGACAGGTTGCCCGACAATTTGTCAAGCAACCTCCCTCTGATACCAACTGTCACAACCCACATTTTCTCATTTAATAATAAATCAGAGCACGAGAAAACTACGAGCTGTGATGCCGCGTCAAGCAGGGGATAACTGGTGACGCTCAGGCAACACTCTAATCCTTCAAATCATAAGTTAAAATGAATAGAAAACTGATTTTTAAATTAATTGGCCGTATCCCTCGGCTCAGTGGATCAGATAGTCCACGGTTTGAAAACTATTTTTATACGTAGCGGAAAAATACTTCATTTATGCTAAACATCCTAAAACAGCGCATAAGCGTCCTAAGAGGACAACTTACACTATGCAAGACCTTATATTTCAATTTATAATATTTATAAGGGAAACCATCTTTTTACGCATTGGAAAATAGAGTTTGAGCTTTTATAAAACATGCTGATCATGCAATACATATAGTAGTTCTTTTATAGGGTTTAAAGTAACTAGCAACCTAGCATAAAACATTCCCAGAGAGCAAGTGAAACTACCACAAAACAGGTAAACTAGCAGCTAAGCAAATACTTAATATCACAATGGAAAACCACCAACGAGCGTCAACAACCTGACACGAACTCGCTGGTGAGCATGTATGTCTGTACTACTACAAGGCTAAAGAACTACCTCGACAAGCAAGGAAAACACTGCCAAAGCGCAGTCCACAGAGAAACTCCTAAAACTAGCCGCACAGCCGGCTACAGACCTGAACCTGAGGCATTCAAAAGAAGAACACCTCAGCAAGAAAATAATGAAACAAGTGGCAAAGAAGCATCAGATAATAATTGAATAAAAGAACAGAAAGAAAAAGGGTTACCAACCCTGCAAGAGTAAATGCCGAAAACTCAGCTAAAGAATCCAAAAGAGGACAAAATGCAGGTGTAATAATCAGTAAAGTGAGAGAAAATACAACAAGTACAGAAACGTACCAAACTCCGCTCAAGCCTGCAGAGACAGAAGGAAATCAATATGCATCAAATGAACAGTAAGAAGGAACTAACAGTCCTAAACTTGTAAATCATTAGCACTGGCACAAATCCCAAACCTGTGTCGGAGACTAAGAACAGTCACGACCGAACAACCAGGTACAGGTGTCTCAAGAGTACTAAAGGGGCCGCCACGGGGTCCACACACATAGAGTTCCAACCTCTTACAGGAACCCAAAAATAATATCCAAAGGAGGGAATGGTGGTGGCCACGGCTCGATCTCCCCTGGTACCATACTCCTTCAGAAACCCAGCTACCACATGCTAAGGATCCACGATTCGGCGTCAAAGTTAGCCGACAACACCACTTAGAAGCTACCAAGTTCTACGACCAAAACCCGCCGACTTATTTCCCCCTACCCGCCGATTTATTTTCCCCTACCCGACGAGTTATTTCCCCCTACCCGCCGAGTACAACTAAAATAAAACCGATAATTTCCTAGTTTAGGCCAACCACGAGCCCTAAGCTAGGAACATTCCAATTTCACCTATTCTACGACAAGGAGAAAAGAATAATACAACAAAAAAATGCAACTCATGGAGGCACGCAAGAGGGAAGAAATCCACTTGCCTCAAATCGACCTTGAAAACTTCCTCCCAAAATACTCCAACACGTAGATCCGTCCAAAAGGGGACACGCGGAGACGAGATCTACGAAAAAATGGACAATCGGGGTTAGGGCCGAAAAAAATCCAGGGCGAAACGATCACCGAAACGGGAAAAACTTACCGCGATCTCGAAGCTCTCGCCGAGAGCTTTCGAACGCCGCGATCGGATCGAAAATCCATCCACCGGAACGGCGGTGGCGGCCGCCGGAAGTTTCGCGAACGGAACCGCACTCGTAAAAAAAACGCACAGAGGGGGGGGGGGGGGGGGGGCTGCTGCTGTTCGGGGAAGAAGAACTTTACTTCTTAACTTATATATATATATATATATATATTATAATTAATAATAATAATAATAATATATTATTTATTATAAAAGAATATAAAAACTAAAGCAAAATGAGGGGGGGAAGGCTCACGAACAGATGATTCGGTGAGAATCATCTCACCGAATCATCTGCATTCGGTGAGATGATTCTCACCGAAATCTTACTTTTTTTATTTATTTCTTTTTAATAAAAATATATATATATATAATAATATATATAATTATTATAATATGATAACTTTATATGGTTACGGAGGGCCAAACGCACGCCGAATCGAACGAAATTCGCACCGTAGGCGAATGACGACGCTACGAATCCAACGGCGAAGTCGAAATCGAATTCCGATGCACCATTTTCGAGATAATAATTTCTAAAGTTAACGGCGTACGCGAAAACATACAAACTTCAATCGCGCGCCGAGGCTCCAAAAACGCTCGGAACGCGATGAAACTTGACGAGCAAGTCTAAAATTAGCCGATCTACTTTCCTAATATAAAATTTTCCACTCTCCGACGCAAATCCCAAAATTTGGCCGGTCAAACCTAACGAACGCAAAACGCGCTAACGACAAAATCGGTAACAAAATCCGACGAACAAAACTCGGGCAAAAACTCCCGAAGCCAAAACACAAGCATTCCCCAAGAGGCTCCACCGAGTCAACAAACAGACTCCGGCTCGCTAGGGAATCTTGCTGCCAGGCATCACCAAGCCACGCAGGGAACCTAAAGAGCTAAAAGCACGCTCTAACAACGCCACCTGACCAAAACGCGCTAACAAAACGCTCTGACGTCATAATACGTCAAATAAGAAAATAAATAAATCACTTGAAAATCGGGGGCGTTACAGTTTCCACTCCCATGGAGGAGGACAACCTTCTTGGTGTCGAGGATTCTCCCTTGATACCAAAGGAGGAAGTCCAAGTCTTGGTGGAGGCCTCTATGGATCCGGCCGAGCCTTGTAGCATTGTCGACATTGCTGACGATATTTTTTTACCTCAGCCTTTGGGGAGTGAAACCGGGATCACTCCCCCGATTATTTCTTTATGTTCTTCGTCTCTTTTATTTCTCGATCCCCCTTCCTTATCTGAGCCTGTACAGGTTGAATCTCCACGGGTAAGTTGGGTTGACGTTGAGCCTTGCACTCAGGCTGTCGACGAGTGCATCCTCTTGTGTGAGGAGGTTCCTACCTCCTTCACAGTGGAAGCCCATGTCGTCACCTTCGCCCCCAGCGAACTTGTGGTGGACGAAACCTTGCTAGGCAAGGATTTCTTTTCTGATAAGATGAGCGAGGACCAGTGCTCCTCCTCTTCTTATTTCTTATTTCCTCTACCTGTGTTGGGCAGGTATTACTATTTAGGTAGAGGGGTAACTGCTCTATCACCGTATCGGTACCCGTTACCGAAACGGATATTAGGCCAGTTACCTGTGCACTTTTTATTTCATAGGCCTATAAGCTAGAACTGTTTAGAATTTAATAAGTCGTGCTGGGATGACAATAACCCAGTACTTATCTTTCATTTCCTGCATTTTTATTTTTCATGTCTATTTTAGTTTTAGCATTTTCTTTTGTATATTTTGTTTTGTTTTTGCGGAGCTCACCCCTGCAGATATTCTTGGAAAATTGCATTGGCGGGGTTCTGATTCTTCGTATGGGGGGCCTGCTTCAGGTTTCCACGCGCCTTTTGGTATGCTCACTAGCTGAGCATTGGGTAACCTCTTCCCTTAGCTTTTTTGAGTTTAATTTCTATATCATCTGCTGTGTAGTTTAGTTTAAGTCTGGGGGAGAGATTTGTTACCTTTTGCACGCACACATTTCTTGTGCATACTAGAAGCCTTTATTGTTTTATTTTGCTTAGTTCATTGCATCACACACCACTGCACCCACATGAGCGCGTGCTTAGCTTTTTGCGTGCTGCGAGTTAAGCTTGTTTCTTTTGTATGATTTGGGAAGATTATTGTGTTGACATAGGATTGTGAGACTGAGTAAAATGTTGACCTTGCTGTGCTCCTAGTCAATTGCTATCGTCTCGTGTAGAAATTCGAGTAGATTTAATTTTTATGTATGCTTATAGTTTTATATCTTTCTATTTGCGTAAAGACTTTTTATTCTACTCAAAAGTTGGTTAATCCGGTATGAATCAAATGGTAGCTTAGGGATGTGTGTAGACGGCCGTTAGGTTCGTATTGCTAGAGTTAGGAGGAGGGATAGTCTTTCTCATTGGCTAAGAACTTGCCCCAAGATATTCTTGAAGCATGGGTATAGGTTAGTCATGCATGAGCGTGATGTAGGCCATCATTTTGGCCCGGTTGAGCTTTGTACCATTCCTAACGTCTTATCCTCGCTATCCCTGTTATGCCTACCCCTCCTTTTGATTCAGCTCCACCATGATTTCACCAAAGCCTCATAGCCAATCCTAGTCGCACACCCGAGTTGAGCTTTAGAGTTTTACATTTTCATTTTGGGATGTGATGTGGTGATTTTAATTGTGAAAATATGGCAGTGCTCCCAAGTTTATTTCTGCTGAATTGTGAAAATAAAATGAAGAAAAAGAAAAAAGAAAAGAAAAATATTTGTAAAGAAAAAGAAAAAAAAGTGAAAAGAAAAAGTTTAAATTGAAAATCTTTTTGGGAAATGTGATTACATTTGGAGTAGGCGGTGCACACATCCATATGTTAAAAGTTAAGTCTGGAGGTGTGGTGTACCCGCATATATTTTGGTTAGCTGATGGATTCCTTTTATACTAGCTCATTTGAGCTAGGTGCATAGCCTTCCTGTTTATCTTTGTTTACCTCACCGAAACTCAAGCCCCATCTCTTCACCTAGAGTCCTACTGATTTTTGTGTGAACCAAACCAGTGCCGTGGAGAGAATGCGAAAGGGCAAGCATATGGTCACCGACATTGGTGGATTCCTTTGGAGGTTATCCCGAGCCCCGATCTTTGGCAATGCTCGCCTAGCGATTAGTCTACTTTCTCCCTACACATGACCGGATGATTCACCGTGATTCTATTTTTGAGTAATAATAAAATGTTGATACGCATTGTGAAAAGTATAAACTATTTTGTATACTTAGAAGTTTCTTCAATTATATTTTTACGCGCGCGAGCATACGACTTCGCATGGTACTTCGTATCGCAATTTCTTTGTTAACTATTATTTTTCCCTATCTGCTTAGATTTTGTTTGCTCGGGACGCGCAAATAGTTAGGTTTGGGGGTGTGATGAGTCCACTTTATATACCTATTTTCGGACTCATCTGGGTTAGTTTTCACGCGGTTGCACTTCACTTTTAGTTCTTTATCGTTCCTATTTCATCTAATCTTTATTTCCATAGGAAGTGCGCATTTATGCCCGTGGTTGTGTATTTTGTTAGTTTTATAGTTTGTACTCCCTTTTGTGATTGTCTAGAATGTCTGCACAGATTAGTGATTTGTTTTTCCTATCGGTACAGGGGTCGTGTGCGTGTTCCAGGATGGTTGTGAAACAGGAATACTGCGCACGATCATGGGATATAATGCGCACGACCACTGGTCGTGCGCCCCTGATCGTGCACACTACTCTACGTTTTCCAAAATCAGCCTGGGGTAAGCGCACGACCACTGGACATAATGCGCACGACCATCGATCGTGCACCACTGATCGTGTGCATTGATTCCTCTTTTCGGGAGTCCTGTCTGGGGTAATCGCACGATCATTGGACTTAGTGCGCACGACCATTGGTCGTGCGCCACTACTCGTGCGCGTTATCCCAGTTCTTCTTCCTGATCTTCCATGCCAGTGCGCACGAGCACAGGACATAGTGCGCACGACCACTGGTCGTGCACCTGTGATTGTGCGCATTGTTCATTTCTGCTTTGTATAAATAGTGCAGGTCTCGCCCTAATTCGGGAAGAGGATCCGGAGCTCGACATTTCTCCGTCATTTTCCGCCTTCTCCGCCGTTCCCCTTCATCTTCCACCCTAGGGAGGTGCTCCAGGCATGCTTTCACCGCCAAATCCAAGCCGGAGCTTCCTCTCGGCCTTCTCCTTCATCCGTGAGCTTCAAGTAGGGTTTGACGCCATAGCCATCAAGCAAAAAAAACCTAGCAAACTTCGTCCGCTATCGTGAGACGAAGAAGACGGGCCATTGGAAGGTGGTGACAGCCCTTCTCTATCCCGGACGCAGTTGAGGACCGAGCTTGGACGCGGAATGACAACCCGACGATTCCAACCGTGAATCCTCAGCAAGACTTCGGATTCGGTCGATCTCTTGACTTGTTCTTGCTTTCTTGTTGAATATTGGTGTTTAACTTTATTTATATTGATGAAGTATGCTTAGTTTGTAAAATGATTTTATACAATCATGTCTATGTGATTTTGTATGTTTTTGTTATTTGCTTGAGTTGCGCCATATTCCATCCACAACCATCCACCCTTGCCGCACTAGCAATTACTAGTGGTGTGCGTAGCAAAGAGGTGCTCACGACCCTCATTCCGCCATTCTAACCACCTCATCCGCAAGCCTACTCGCCCATCCACCTAGTGATTCGGTGCATAGCGGCCCGACTAGTCTTCCATCCCGCCTGGCGAAGCATCGCATATCGGCGTTGCATAGGAGTAGTTGATAGTGTTTTATTTTCTTTGTCCGCAATATCAAAGCCCCCATCGTTACCGCCGACCCTAAGGACTTCAATCTCAAGTCCTCCTCGAAATTAACTCCACCTTACTGTGTTCCTTGTGAGATCGATACTTGGGAAAGCCCCCATTTTATATTACTTGTGCGACCGGTTCACTGGGGTGATCTTAAGCATCAGAGATCTCCTGCGCAGGCTGAAGATTGGCTGTCACGCGTCAAGAGGATAATGACGGCAATTGGGTCGGAGGAGAATCATAAAGTCACCTTAGCTACCTTCCTACTTGAAGGAGAAGCTCGATTGTGGTGGGACGAGATGGAGCTACATCACTTGGCGGGTCGACCGTTAACACAAGTGTCGATGGAGGAATTCTCTAGACTCTTCCTGGCGAAGCACCTCCTGGCGGCACAGCGTATAGCCATGGAGAATGAATTCCAAAGGCTAACGCAAGGAGAGAGCAGTGTGTTAGATTACCTGCATGAGTTTACATGCTTGGGGCAGTATGCAGGTTCGATATTTGTTGATGAGCAGAGGAAGACAAATCGGTTCTATTAAGGATTGCGAGACGAGTTGAGGTTCCTGCTTTCTAGTTCTGTGAACTAAGGCTTCCAGGCATTAGTTGACACTTCTTGCATTCTGGAAAAAGACATGAAGAGGGTGCAGGGGAAGAGGGCCTTGGCTGTGACACAGCCGGAGTTCAAGGTGCCCCGACCTGGGAAGTCATTTTATAAGAAGAGATGGGGCAAGAAGTCCAAGGCGGCAGGACAAGCTCCTTCTTCGGTTACATCGGGAGCAACGTCGGGGGATACCTCAAGGCCGGATACTCGTACGTGCTTTAATTGTGGACGGGTGGGACATATAGCCCGTGAGTGTCAGGTGCCGCCAAAGAGTGAAAAGAAGTTAGGAGCGTCATATACGGAGAAAGGAAAGGCAGTGGTGGAGTCCTCTGCCTCGCAGACGTAGCCCCGGGTCTACAATCTTGGCCTGCAGGAGGCCATTAAGCAGAGTGACATCGTCAGATGTAGGAGTTAAGTTGTTCAATATTTATTGTTTGTATACTTTGTTTATTGCATATGTGTATGCGGTTTGTATGTGTGACATGATGGTCATAGGATTTGTGATGATTTGGAACACGCTGGCGCGAGCACTGTTCAATACAGGTGCTTCACATTCTTTTCTGTCTAAAGAGTTTATAGCGCAGCTTGGGATACCTAGCCGTGTAAAGACAAATAGCGTCAGAGTGGTGTTGCCGAATAGTTGTTTGATGATTGCGGATCGAGCTTGCGATGTGGCTGTGCAAATAGGAAGTCAGGACTTCCGCTTGACTGCATCTGTATTGCTGATATCAGAATTCGACGTGATATTTAGTATGGATTGGCTCGTGGAGCAGCATGCCTTAATTGATTGTAATGACAAAGAGATCACGTTGGGCCAGAATACTGAGCAGGAGACGAAGTTCATGGGTATGCGAGGAGTGGGCGGGACGTTGATGTCTGCACTCCAAGTTGTCAAAGCTGTTCCGAAGGGCGCAGAGTGCTACATTGCGCTGATTCAGGCTGTTGAGCCTATGACCAGCGTGGGCAATGTTCCGATCATGTCGGAATTTGCAGATGTATTTCCCAAAAATCTCCCTGGGCTACCAGCCCAGCGAGAGATTGACTTCACAATTGCGCTGGTGCCAGGCGCGAAACCTATGACCCATTCACCATATCGCGTTGCGCCTAAAGAAATGGCGGAGTTGAAGGTCCAACTGCAAGAATTACTAGAGCAGGGTTATATACGCCCAAGCATGTCTCCTTGGAGCGCCCCTATGCTTTTTGTGAAAAATAAAGACAGTGGTTTGCGGTTATGTATTGATTACCGCGAACTGAAGAAGCTGACCAAGAAGAATAAATATCCGATTCTGCGGATTGATGAGTTATTCGATCAGCTAGTTGGGTCAACCGTCTACTCCAAGTTGAACTTGAAATCTAGTTATTACCAGCTGAGGATTCGGTAAGAATACATTCCCAAAACCTCATTTGGAACACGTTACGGGCACTATGAGTTCACAGTAATGCCGTTTGGACTGTGCAATGCCCCATCGGTGTTTATGGACTTGATGCACCGAACGTTTAGAGAGTATCTAGACCTGTTCGTGATAATGTTCATTGATGATATTATGGTCTACTCTCGATCAAAAGTCGATCATGAAAACCACTTGCGGTTGGTGTTGAATACGTTAAGGCAGAATCAGCTCTACGCCAAGTTCTCGAAGTGTGAGTTTTGGCTGGCGTCGGTGGCTTTTCTGGGACATATGGTGACTGGAGCGGGCATAGCAGTGGATCCAACAAAGATAAAGGCCATACAGGAGTGGCCGGTGTTGTCTTCAGTGGCCGAAGTCAGGAGCTTCGTTGGACTAGCGGGATACTATCGAAGATTTGTTGAAAATTTCTCGCGGATCGCTTTGCCGCTAACTATGCTGACGAGAAAAGATTAGAAGTTCGTTTGGATGCCAGAGTGTACGCGAGCTTTTGAAGAGTTGAAGGTTCGGTTGACCACGGCGCCTGTGTTGTCATCGCCATGTGGTACTGATGTATTTGTAATCTATAGTGATGCCTCGAGGAGCGGCTTATGTAACGCCCCGAAACTCAAAGGAGCGACGGGGGACGTTTTGGGCCAGTTTTGGGTTCTGGCTGCAGGCACACGGCCTGGGACACGGGCGTGTCCCAGGGTGTGTCAAGCTTGTGTCGACACTCAGCCGGGAAGTCGACACTTTGGTCTCGACATTGTGTCGAGACTGGGCACACGGCCTGCGACACGGGAGTGTCGCAGGGCGTGTCGACCCATGTCGACACTTAACCCGCGAAGTCAACACTCTATGCTCGACGAAGTGTCGAGACATGACACACGGCCTGCGACACGGGCGTGTCGCAGGGCGTGTCAACCCGTGTCGACACTCGTCCCGGAAAGTCGACACTTTGGTCTCGACATTGTGTCGAGATAAGGCACACGACCTAGGACACGGGCGTGTCCAAGGCCGTGTCATCAGGTCGACGATCGTCGCTCGATGAAGTGTCGAGTGTCGAGACCGTGTACACGACCTGGGGTCCAGGCATGTTGAGGTGTCACGGGCAAGGACACGGGCGTATCCTAGAACCCGTGCAGTGCTCGGGTTGTTTTCGGGGAAAAATGATGGGGGTACACTGCCGGCCACACGACCGTGTCAGGTGGAACACGGGCGTGTCAGGTCGAACACGGGTGTGTTCGATACCCATGTGTTGTTCCAGGCGAGCCGATTTTGACGGAGAATGAGGCACACGGCCCTGAACACGGGCGTGTGCCAGGCCGTGTTCGGTCCAGATTGGGCATTTCAGTCCTGAATCAAAGCCGTTCATTTCTTTAATTGATGATCCAACGACTGGTGGTTGTTCCTGAAAGGATATACCCGGGATTGGACTTAGAAACCCTCACTTTTCATAAGTTATTATCTTTCTAAAACCTTAGAGAGAGAGAGGAGAGCCAAGGAAGATAGAAGGATCTAGATTCGGCCATTGGAGGAGCTTCGAAGCTCCAAATCGCGAGCCGACTCCGGATCCACGGAGGCAAAGCTAGTGTGGTGCTTTTCATCCGCTTACTTTTCCATGGCGCCAAAGAGGAACTCTAGGGCAACGATTCTCTTCTTGAGCATGAGTAGCTCTCCTTCTTTGCATAGGAAGCCCGCTCTCGCGAGTTTGCGGAGAGTTGGAGGCGTTCCTTCGGGTAGATATGTGAAGTCCCCGTTGTTTAGAGTCCGTAAGCGAGAACAGACATAGGCATGATGTGTGAAGCCTACCCAGACATGTTGGTCTGGATCGGTGATGTTGCATTGCATAAATGCCGGAGAAGACTCCGTGCTATTGATTGTTTTTCGGGTTTTCTACGCGGTAGATTACAGCAGGGAGCCTTGGGGACTAACCCAAAGGTGCACCCAGAAAACTGGGCGGATACGAGATCTTGCCAACTTGGTGGCCTAAGAGCCAACTTGAACATAACCGGGTTATGTGAATCATGATGGAAATGGGACTCGGTGGAAGTTTGACCCGCGCAAATGGCTTAAATTGTCGTTGCGATGTGAGCACGGGTTAGATGGAACCATAACCTTTCTATGTCGTTCGGGAAGGAGCATCGCCGCCCTAGTTGGGGGCGGGAATAATTTGAGACTGACCGTTGCCTTGTTTTGCCACCGTGCGGTGGTTTGTTGCTTGCAGGTGCTGCTGGAGGCACGTGGCACCGGCCCTCGAGGGCCTGGAAGTGTTTACTGTTTTATTCATGTTGGCCTGCGTGCCGTGGTTTGTATAGATTAGGGTCTTCATTCCTATTTTGGATTAGTGGACATTCATGGTCTGGGTTCTTAATTTATAAACTGGCTTGCTCTGCGTAACGTTGTGATTGTTGGATGGTTTCCATGAGTAACCACCCGGTCTGTCTGTGGCACCTCGGGCCCCGGCCGGACCTACTGGCCAGGATCGGGGGTGTTAGACAAACTGGTTTTGGTCGGGCTTATGCTCATAGGTTGAGCACATGGCCGTTATAATGGTAAAAGAACAAATATCCACTTAGTGAAAATACTCGTGTTTGAAGAAACGGTGTTACTATAATTGTGAATTTTATTTGTCCGGAATATAGTCCAGAAGTGGTGTTGGGATGGCTTTAATTGACGTGTTGCTCCTACATCGACCGGTTCGGTGTTGGCCGTGATAAATGCCGAGAAACGCAGCAGCCCGCTATGCCCTCTTCAAGAGAGCAGGAGAGTGGAGCGGGGTGGAACCGGTGTGGCCGAGGCAGCTGTAATGAGCTTTAACCCTCCGAGGGGTTGGGAACCAACGTCTGTGAAGAGAGTGAAATGGCTATACCACCATATTCCTTCTGGATAAGCGAGAATGTGGTGGGATTGCTCACTTATGAGAGGTAGGCTATGTCTCGATGAAATGAGATTGTTCTTGGCTAGATACCTCCCTTCGGAAGGCGTTGGAGAATGAATTTCATCGGGTGAGAAGAGCGTGGATGAATATCTCCATGCCCCGAGTTGGCTCCACCATCGGGATGAGGAGCGGACTAATCGCTTCTATCGTTATAATTTGGTCAGCATTGCTGAGAAGGACATGAAGAATGTGCGCAAAGAAAAGCTTGGGTGATAGGAAATCTGAATTTAAAGTACTTGTTTTCTTTCAAGCCTTCGGGTCCATCGTGCGGTGCTTTTCATCCGTTTTTTCCATGGCGCCAAAGAGGAACTTGCTTGCAGGTGCTCTCCTTCTTTGCTGGACCCGCTCTCGCGAGTTTGCGGAGCGGTAGATATGTGAAGTCAATAGCGGGCTAAAGACCTTTTTGCGAAGCCGGCCCTCGAGGGCATATTGCAGCAGGGAGCCTGGAAGTGTGGGCAGATTACTGTTGAGAGCCAACTTATTTATGTGAATCATGTATGACCGGTGGAAGTTTGACCCGCGCAAATGCGTGCCGTGGTTTGTAAATCATGTAATATTAAGTGAAACATTTTGTAAGGCGGTGGTGAGTCTTAAGGCTCGACCGGTTCACCGAGAATGTGAGAGCACGGGGTGGTATTTGTATAACATTCTAATGAAATGCAGGGAAGGAGCATATTGGGGGCGGGATTTATAATTTGGATTAGTGGACGTGCGGTGGTTTGTTGCTTGCATTCATGCTTTAGTGCTGGGTTCTTATTTGCCGGCCTGCGTGCCGTGGTTTGTAACATGTAATATTAAGTGAAACTTTATAAGGCTTCTGTTGGTATTTGTATAACTGGATTAGTGGACTTCCTTTAGCTAGAATTTATAAACTGCTCTGCGTAGGACGTTGTGATTGGTTGGATGGTTTCCATGAGTAACCACCCGGTCTGTCTGTGGCATACGGCGTCGGGCCCCGGCCGGATCTACTGCTATATGCTATGCGACGGATAGGGGGTGTTACAATTTGGTATCAGACTACTGGTTTTGGTCGGGATTAAGATGAATTCGTGGACGAATTCTTTTTAAGGGGTGGTGAGCATATTGTGTGCGCATCGTTATAATGGTAAAAGAACCCATGAATATCCACTTAGGAATGAAAATACTCGTGTTTGAAGAAACCTGAGTGTTACTATAATTGCTGTTTGCAATTTTATTTGGTCGCTTAACGTGTTTTGTACCACTATAGGTGACCAGAAGTGGTGTTGGGACGTCAGAACGCCGAGTTTCTGAGGCTAGTAGTGCACCGGATGTTGCTCCTGCAATACCTCTGTCGGCTAAGAACATACGATTGGTGGCTGAAGCGGTGTTGGCCGTGATAAATACGCAGCCTGCAAGGCAAACGCAGCAGCCCGCTCCTGTGATGGAGCAGGAACCTCTTCAAGAGGCTGAGCCGAGGAGAGTGGAGCAAGTGGTTGTGGAACCGGTGGTGCCAAGGAGGGCAGCTGAGAGGCAGCTTAAGCATGTAACGAGCTTTAACCCTCCGTTATTCTCGGGGTTGGGAACCCCATCTCAGGCTGAAGACTGGCTCTCCAGGGTGAAGAGAGTCATGACAGCAACGGAGACGGAGGAGTGGCAAATGACCACCATCGCTACGTTCCTTCTGGACGGTGAAGCGAGAATGTGGTGGGAAGGATTGGAGCTGCACTTATTGAGAGGTAGGCAACTTGGTGATGTCTCGATGGAAGAGTTCTCGAGATTGTTCTTGGCTAGATACCTCCCTTCGACGCAGAAGATAGCGTTGGAGAATGAATTTCTGAAGTTGGTTCAGGGTGAGAAGAGCGTGGATGAATATCTCCATGAGTTCACTCGTTTGAGTCGATATGCTAGCTCCACCATCGTGGATGAGGAGCGCAAGACTAATCGCTTCTATGAAGGCTTGAGAGATGAGTTGAGATTACTACTTTCGGGGCCGATGACGCAGGGTTTCTTAACCTTGGTCAATACTTCCCGGTCCTTGGAGAAGGACATGAAGAATGTGCAAGCAAAGAAAAGCTTGGGTGATAGGAAATCTGAATTTAAAGTACCAACTACTTCAAAGTCCGGCTATCGGAGGTCTTTCAAGAAGCATAGGACTTCGGGTCCAGCTCCTTCTGGTGCTTCTGGGGCGACTACGGGTCGGACCATGGGTGCGTGTTTTACTTGTGGCAAGATGGGGCATTTTGCCCGTAACTGTTGGAGCGGACGTCCTAAGTCCGAGAGAAGGCCGGGAGCTACTTATGAAGAGAAGGGAAAGGCGGTGGAGTCGACCGCATCCCATTATGCTCCGACCCAACCAAGGGTTTATAATCTTGGCCAACAGGAGGCCATCAAACAGGCTGATGTGGTGATTTCTTTAAATACTTGTTATGCACATGTTACCTTACCACTGCTTGTTTCAGATTTGTATTGATTTGTGAAAATCCGGCACGAGCACTCTTCGATACGAGAGCTTCACACTCCTTCTTGTCCGAAGGATTTATATCACGCATCGGAGTCCCTTCTTCGATGGAGAAAGATAAGTTGGATGTGTTGTTGCCCAATGGGTGTTCGATGCGAGCGGATAGAATCTGCGATGTTAAGATTCGTATTGGGGATCAGGAGTTCGACCTGCGGGCGTCTTTACTTCCGTTGGTGGAGTTTGACGTCATATTTGCATGGACTGGCTCTTAGAGCAGCAGGCCCATATATATTGCGTTAGCAAGGAAGTCAAGCTGGGAGCAAGTCGTGAAACGACTTTTACGGGCTTAAAGGGGTTGAGCAAGACGCTGATGTCTGCTCTTCAGGTGGTGAAGGCGGTCCTTGCCGGTGCAGAAATGTTCTTTACACTAGTGGAGGTTGCAAAGCCGAAGCCCGCGTTGGATTGTATTTCAGTGGTATCGGAATACCCTGATGTGTTCCCCGCAGATCTTCCTGGAGCCCCGCCTCAGCGGGAGATAGATTTCACGATCGAGCTAGTGCCAGGTGCAAAGCCTGTGTCACGATATCCTTATCGGCTAGCGCCTAAGGAAATGACGGAGCTGAAAGTTCAACTGCAAGAGTTGTTGGAGCAAGGGTATGTGCGCCCGAGTTCTTCGCCTTGGAGCGCACCGGTCCTCTTTGTTAAGAAGAAGGATGGAAGCTTGAGGCTATGTATTGATTATCGGGAGCTCAACAAGTTGACGGAGAAGAACAAGTACCCGATCCCTCGGATTGATGATCTTTTTGATCAGTTAGTCGGGTCGACGGTGTACTCGAAGTTGGATCTCAAGGCTGGGTACTATCAGCTGCGAATAAGGGAGAGTGATATCCCGAAGACAGCGTTTAGTACGAGATACAGGCATTATGAGTTTACGGTCATGCTGTTTGGGCTAACTAATGCGCCGTCAGTGTTCATGGATTTGATGAACAGGACTTTCAGGGAGTACTTGGACCATTTCGTGATCGTCTTCATCGACGATATTTTGGTGTACTCGCAAAGTGAGGAAGATTACTTCAAGCATCTTCATTTGGTGTTGGAGACGCTAAGGAGAAATCAGTTGTATGCCTAATTCTCGAAGTGCGAGTTTTGGCTATCCTCAGTGGTGTTCCTCGGTCATATAGTGAGTGGAGAGGGTATTGCTGTGGATCCGGCGAAGATCGTTGCGATACGGGAGTGGCCTGAGCTTGTTACGGTAGCGGAAATCCGGAGTTTTCTGGGGCTTGCCGGCTATTATAGGCGCTTCATAGAGAACTTCTCGCGGATAGCGTTACCTCTCACTACTTTGACGAGGAAGGAGCATAAGTTCGTTTGGACGCCGAAGTGCGCGCGAGATTTTGAGGAGTTGAAGTGTCGGTTGACCACGGCGCCTGTGCTGAGTTCGCCATGTGGGACCGAAGGCTATGAGATTTATAGCGATGCTTCGGGCAGCGGTTTGGGTTGCATACTACTGCAACATGGAAGTGTAATAGCTTATGGCTCGAGACAGCTAAAAGTGCACGAGAGGAATTATCCGGTCCATGACTTGGAGTTAGCGGCCGTGATATTTGCCTTGAAGCTGTGGAGACACTATTTGTACGGTGTGAAGATTGATATCTACACCGATAATAAGAGCCTGAAATATCTTATTGATCAGAAGGATCTGAATATGCGACAGCGTAGATGGATGGAGTTCCTGGGGGACTATACATTTAAGATCCACTACGTGCCTGGTAAAGGGAATGCGGTTGCGGACGCGTTGAGTCGCCGAGCCCCAGCTCAAGCCAATTGGCTATCGGTGCATGATGAGCGGTTGGTGCGGGAGTTGGAGGCGTTGGAGATTGTTTGTGTGGATAGACAATCAAGAACTGAAGCAGTTCTGAATTGGACAGAAGTCCAATATGACCTGGCTGATCGTATTCGGCAGGCTTTGGATATGGATGCTCATATGAAGCAGTTCATGGTAGAGGCTCTGGATGGGTCAAATTCCCAATTCGTCGTGGAGGACGGATTACTTTGGAAGGACGGTCGTCTGTGCGTCCCAAGTGTGGGAAATTTGCGGGTGGAGTTGTTGTACGAGGCACACCATACCAAGTACTCGATTCACCCGGGGAGCACGAAGATGTACCGTGATGTGAAGAAACTGTTTTGGTGGCCGGGTTTGAAGAAGGATGTGGCGCTATACGTAGCGAAGTGCCAAACTTGCGCCTTGGTGAAGGCGGAGTGCCAAAAGCCGGGAGAATTTCTTAAGTCCTTGCCTATTCCAGAGTGGAAATTCGACGACATCTCTATGGACTTTGTGCACGGTTTGCCAAGGTCGCAAAAGGGGAACGACGCCATTTGGGTGGTTGTTGATCGATTAACGAAGGTGTCGCATTTTATTGCGTATATGAAGGATGATCCGGTGGAGAAGTTGGCAAAGCTTTATGTGGATAACATAGTACGGCTTCATGGTGTGCCCCGCAGCATCATGAGTGACCGAGATGGGTGTTTCACGTCCAATGATTGGAGGCTAGTGCAACAAATGTTGGGAACAAAGTTGAAATTCTGCACAGCCTTCCATCCACAAACGGATGGGCAGACCGAGAGGGTCAATAGAACCATGGAAGACATGCTACGCATGTGTGTCTTGGATTTTGGAAAGCAATGGGAAGACCACCTTTATTTGGTGGAGTTCGCATACAACAATAGCTACCAAGCGAGTATTCTGATGGCGCCTTTCAAGGCCCTATATGGAAGAAAATGTCGCACGCCGTTGTCTTGGTTAGAAACGGGTGAGTCAAAGTTGTATAAGCGATCGGAAGTGGAGGATGCTACTTCTTTGGTGAGAACCATTCGGGAGAGGTTGCTTATCGCTCAGGACCGGCAAGCAAAGTACTATAATGCCAAGCACAGGAACGTGGAGTTCGCTGTGGGCGATTATGTATACTTAAAGATCAAGCCGTTCAAGGGTGTCTCACGGGTGCGGCGATTGAAAAAGCTAAGCCCGAGGTACCTTGGACCGTTTGAGATTCTGGAGCGAGTTGGTGAAGCGGCCTATCGGTTGAAGCTTACAGTGGAGCTTAGTGGTTTACATGATGTATTCCATATTTCGGTGCTTCGAAAGGCGGTGCAAGATCCTACGCAAGTGATCGCGGTTGATCAAGTGCCGGTGGATAGTGGGCTGATGACAAAGGTCAAGCCCGTGCGGATTGAGGACTCGGATGTCAAGCGGCTACGCAATAAAGAGATCAGGATGGTCAAGGTCCTGTGGGACAATTGCGGTCGTGAGGAGCTCTCTTGGGAGCGAGAGCAGACTATGCTTGACGAGTATCCAGAGTTGTTCCGCTCAGGTACAAATTTTGGTTTTGTACAT
This sequence comes from Platanthera guangdongensis, assembly GCA_039583875.1. NCBI lineage: Eukaryota > Viridiplantae > Streptophyta > Magnoliopsida > Asparagales > Orchidaceae > Platanthera > Platanthera guangdongensis. The sequence goes on from CM077159.1 coordinate 102,737,098, forward strand.
GTCTTTCCTTTATATAATTTCGAGGACGAAATTCTTTTAAGAGGGGGAGAGTTGTAACGCCCCGAAACTCAAAGGAGCGAGGGGGACGTTTTGGGCCAGTTTTGGGTTTTGGCTGCAGGCACACGGCCTGGGAGACGGGCGTGTCCTAGGGCGTGTCAAGCTTGTGTCGACATTCAGCCGGGAAGTCGACACTTTGGTCTCGACATTGTGTCGAGACTGGGAACACGGCCTGCGACACGGGCGTGTCGCAGGGCGTGTCGACCCGTGTCGACACTTAGCCCGCAAAGTCGACACTCTGCGCTCGACGAAGTGTCGAGACATGGCACATGGCCTGCGACACGGGCGTGTTGCAGGGCGTGTCAACCCGTGTCGACACTCGTCCCGGGAAGTCGACACTTTGGTCTCGACATTGTGTAGAGACAAGGCACACGCTTATGACAGTGATAGTCATAAGATACAAGCTTGACACGCCTGCGACACGGGCCTGCGACAAGGTCCTGCTTGCCATTCTTGGGATTTCTCATGAACTTTTTCAATTCCCGAACATAGAGGCTCTCCTGTTCATCTTCCTCAGACTCTTCTGCAGCGTTTCTCTCCCTTACGGCCTTCAACACCAGTCCCTTCTTCTTTCCATCCCCGAGATATTGGACTCATCGTCTGATTCTTCTTGATCCTTTCCAATGATACATAGATTCGCCTCGTCTTCACTTCCATAGTCAGTGGTGCTTGATTCATCAGAGCCATCCTCATCCCAGGTGAGCGCCTTCAGCACCTTCTTCTTCCCTTTGTGCCTGCTTTGCTTTTCTTTTTCTTCCTTCTAGAGTCTTGGGCATTCTCTCTTTATGTGCCCATGCTTATGACAGTGATAGTATTCCAGTTATGAATTCTCATCATCGCTTTCCATATCTTTGGATTGCTTGTTCCACCTTCTACCTTCACCAGCTCCTTTCTTCAAGAATTTCTTGAATTGTCCATGCTTCTTGGGATTTCTCATGAACTTTTTCAATTCCCGAACATAGAGGCTCTCCTGTTCATCTTCCTCAGACTCTTCTGCAGCTTTTCTCTCCCTTACGGCCTTCAACGCCAGTCCCTTCTTCTTTCCATCCCCGAGATATTCCTCTACTTGAATCTTTAGTACAAGTTCATGTGATTCAGATTATTGATGAGGCTCTCTATCTCCAGGGTGCTGATCTCATGAGACTTAGCAATAGCTGTCACCTTCGGGTTGAAGCGAGGATGCAGAGATCGCAGGATCTTCCTCCCTAGGTCATATTTGGAAATTTCTTTCTGAGATATCTTGAGGCATTGACAATCTTTATAATGAGAGTGTACATACTGTCCACATCCTCGTCAATCTCCATCCGGAACTATTCATATTAAGATTCAAGTCGAAACAGCTTTGACTCCTTCACCTGTAAGGTACCTTCATGAGTGAGTTCAAGAAGACGTCATATATCATAAGTAGTCTCGCAGTTACATATTCTATTGAATTCAATTTTGTCCAAGGTGCAAAATAACGAGTTCATAGCCATGGAATTATTTGTATATATCAGCTTGTCTACATCATCCCACTTATCACGTGGTTTTTCTAATACATTATCACCGACCATGATAGTGGGAGCATTGTACTTTGTCTCTATCATGGCCCATACGTAAATGCTTTGAGTCGTCAAAAAATTCTCATGTGTGTTCTCTAGTTACTATAGTCACTTCCAATAAGAAATGGAGGTCTAGTCACTCCTTGTCCCTCATTTAATGCGTGAACAGAGTTGGTCATTTAACTTCAACTTTTAAAGCCCTTTCTAAAGTAACCTGGCTCTGATACCACTTGTTGGATCTTGTGGACAAAATTAGAGGGGGATGAATAAGGTTTACAGCGTTTCAAAAAATTAAAATACTTCTTTCCAGGAATTCGAGTTCCGGAAGCTACCGAGGGGCGTTAGATAGCTAACGCATGGCGGTAGTCTATGAACTTGTTTCCCTATACAGATCTGAGTCCAACACCTACTAACACACAAATGCTCTACACAATCACAACACACATCCAGAAATGATCAACACAGAAATAAAAGATTTCATTGCATGATTTCAAAATAATAATAGTTCTAGATGAGTACAAAAAGGTGAACTCCGTGACGCCAGAGATCGAGGCGATGAGTAGAAACAAACTTTTGGTTTCTATACCGATCCGCTCCACGTATCGGTTGTCTCTCTCCTTTTCCCTCCAGGAAAAGTCTTCGAGTCGGCTCTTCACCTTCACATAAGGAAGGGTCTTAGAGCACCACTAGATCATCTCGATCTAGACGTCCTTATCCCCAGGATGATTTCCCACGGTGTCCTACCCGGATTTCGATGACCCTTACTGGTCTATTTTCCTCTCTACAAGATTTAGAAAAAAAACCAAAAGGATTACCAGAATAAGAGATGTAAATATTTAAAAGGATGAGGTTCTCCCTCTTGAAGACTTATTCGTAGAACGATCCTCGGCCGTTCCTTGAGATCTCTGTTTAATGGCAACCAGTCAGCTCTTCTTATTCGACGTAGATCTTGGATCGCCGGAGTCTTTCGATCACGAGTGGGAGGGAGATGACTGTCTTCTTCTCCGACAGAGACTTGTGGAACACAATGCAAGGAAAAGCGGCTAAACCCAAGAATTCACGAACTGCCGTCCTTCTAATTTCTCCAGGTATTGGGCACAGAAACCAAGGCGGCCATTTATACGTCTTCATGAAAATAGGCTACTGCCGACAGTAAGACAAGCGCCCTGTGGTAAGTTCGCGCTATTGTTGTGCCAACTGTCGTCCAAATATGGAATAATATTTAAAATAAATATTTATCGCTTCAATCATTGCTAGCGCCGCACGGTTACTTCTACCTTCACGTAGTAATATGGAGCACGATGATTCAGAACAGTAATGTTGAGTCATCGAGAGGCTATCGCGGCGTGGTAACTGCTATCGCTTGCGGTAGATTAGCATTCATCGAAAGGTCCTGCTTGCCGTTAGTCGAGCACGTAGCGCTGCACGTTAGCACTACCGCATGGTGGTACTTTGATTTCAAGAAACCATGCGTTCGTCGAGAAGGCTAGCGTTGTGCGGTAACTGGTAGCGCCTGGCGGTAGCGGCCACTCAATGCCACTGTCTTGACGCACTCAACGCTTTTCTTCTCAATTCTCTCAACGTGGTGTTGAGCAAGCTATCACAGGGCGGTAGTACTATCACATCTGATAGCTTCCCGAACTACATGTACATTTAATTCCAGCTGCCGCCCAGCGGTAACTTCTAACGCCCGGCGGTATCATCTATAGGAGGCTTCTTCTCTTCACTTGAACCTGTCAACCTGCACAGTCTATCAACAAAAGATGTGATCAAATAAAATCTGGGAGTTGATATTCTCAAATTTAGGGAATCTGAAATGTCAATTCGAACAGTATGTACCCAAGATTGGGGAACCACTATAATTCCTTGTGTCGTCTGGATTGTGTTTGATCATTATGTGTTAATCCCTCTAAATTTTTATTCCGCAATAGACACATATCTCACCTATTCACCCCCCTCTAGGTGATTTAGGTAGACAATTAGATACTTTAACTTACATTTGAAGAAAACGACAACCGCTGGCTGGTGGTGCCATTAAGGGCAATCTGCATCATTCCCACAAAGAATTTGAAATGTGTTGACTTTGTTGACTTTTGCTGACGCCACCCATTCTAGACTTATCCAAATTCACAGAATCACTCCAAGCGTTGAGTGAACTAGTTTCACTCAACAATTTTGGACATAGCTTATTATTCCGCTCTTTCTGTATCTATGGAGTTGAGAGCGTTGAGTGGTTGGCCTTCACTCAACGCCATTTGTCGTAGCTTCTTATGAACTCTGCCAACTGCTGAGGCATTGAGTGTACTGACTTCACTCAACGCTTCTGTACTTAGAATAATTTTGCTCTGCATGAAGGCATTGAGTGTGTTGACTTCTCTCAGCTCCATCTTCCTTCTGCCTTAACATTTGACTAGGTGTTGAGTGAACTGGCTTCACTCAACTCTTTTGGACTTAGTAAAATTGTGATTTCTCCTTAGAATTTGAGTGCAGCCGCTTGACTCAAAGCTTTTGAAAGCAATGGTTAGATCTGAAATACTCTAGAGGGGGGGGGGGGTGAATAGAGTATTTAGTGTTTATAAAACTTTTTGTAATTAACAAATTAGTCCTAAGATAATTCAATCTATCACTGATGCTACAGAAATTAAATTAAATACCATAAACACAACAAACCTAAGCCACACAGCCACAGTAAGAACAAAATAAAAAGTGCAACCAGACAACACAAGAATTTTTTAGTGGTTCCCCAACCTGGGTACATTCACTCTTCTACCACCCTGGTAGGAATCCACTCAAGTTTTTTATTAGGTGACTGCCACCAATGAGCTTTTGATCAGGTGCTCAAAAACCAATCCTCAAGTCTTTTGGTCAGGTGACTTGTAAACAGGAATAACTTTTGAAGGGAGTTAAGAACCCTTTATACAGTTGGGGATGAGAGAGTGATTATGTATTTTCTTTCTCAAATACAACTGAGAAAACTTTAGTGGATCTTGATTTTGACAAAGCTCCCCCTGAAATATAGATTTGTTCAAGAATGATGGAGCTTTGCTTTAGGGTGAGTAGGCCTTCAATGTTTCATCCTTGACTAGCAGGTATCCAGGTGATTCTTGACTTATATAGTAATTGTTGTCCTTTGAAAAATCCTGGGATGAAGACAGAAGAAGACTCTTGATTTAAATGGTTGTTCATCTTCTTCTTCAGCTTGTTGTTCTTTCTCTGGTCAAGGGCTAGGGCTTCTTGTTCTCTGTTATTATATGATTATTGTTACTCTATTGTGCTCTACGTGTTCTCCTGAGAAGAAGGAAGAAAACCCTTATTGCTGTCTTGTGTGTGCTGCTAGAAGGAAGAAGAAAAATCCTTTTTATATTTCCTGTGAAATCTTTCTTCTGAATTTTGAATTTCTTCCTTCATTTAATGATGACGGACTGGAGAATATTTGCATTGATTCATTTCCCCAACTGTCCCATGGAAAATTGGCAAGCAATAATCCTAATGAAATCCATAATCAATGCTGCGTCTAACGGTAATATTCAGAGAATATTTAGCATTGATTACTCAGGAATTATTGCAATAAATTAAGCATAGAGTGAGGAAAATTTCCAAGTCTGGAACTTCACAGAAATCGTTGAGCTGAAAATAGAATTCGTCAACTTGGGTCCAGAGTTCGTAGAGCTAAGAAATTATATTCGTCGACCAGATAATCTTTATTCATCGAGCTAAGATCCAAGATCGTCGACCTGAGAGTAGTTAACTGCTTTCTCTGGAACCATGATAATTCTGTGCATCAAGATCGTCGAGCAGAGAATATAACTTTCTTGACTGGAGTTCATAATTCCATGTTTCTTGGACTTAAGAATGTTGAAGTAACGTGTCTAGAAATCGTCGACCTCGGAACTGGGTTCGTCGACCTGAGAACTAGTTTCGTCGAGCTGAGATCTTCTAACTGCTACTTGATATATCTTGCCAAGACTGTGGTCTAAGTTCGTCAAGTTGAAAAGGTGAGTTCGTCGACAGGAGTGTGATTCTGGACTTAGATTACTTCGATGTTTCTGGAATAAAATATTGAAGTAGAATACACAGAGATCGTTGACTTGAGAAGTAAGCTCGTCGACTGGAGTTTAGAGAGAAATTTTGGACTTGAAATGTTGAAATATGGTGTCCATAGATCGTCGACCTGAGTACCAAGTTCGTCGAGCTCAGCTTAGAGAATTTTCTCTGAGTTCGTCGAGCTGAGCATGACTTTCGTCGACCTGAGTTCGACGAACGTCAAACTCATTTTCTGAGTCTTTGAAGTTTCTCTAAGTCTTGATTCTTTTGCAGTCTGGTGATGGCTGGTCCATGCATTGTTGACTCTAAGGACATCCCTATACTCTATGACACACACATGACCCTAGCTATACATGTTGGGTCAAACATCCTAGTTTAGTGAACCTAGCCCAAATCCAACTAGGGATCCAACAATCTCCCCCTATTTGGGTGAGGTCACTAATTACAGACATTCAAAATATACAAAACAATTAAACATATATCTGGCATGAAAAATTTAAATGTGCAGCAGATATATATATATAGTAAGATTTGTCTCAGAAACATAAACAGACAGTTTTGAAGATAACAGAAAGACTGAAGACATTTCATAATTTTTTTTTTCTTCTTTTGTTCCTTGTGCTTCTCCTCTTTAGCTTTATCACCTGGCTTAGTAATCTTAATCTCCCTGTTAGGATTTGCTGCTTGAGCGTTTGTCATTGTCATGTCAGCAGCTCCAACAATTTTCAGGGAGGTAGCTGTTGGCACTATAGCTTCAGGATGCAGCTTCATATAATCATCAACATTAAAAAATTTATTAGTTTTATCAAACCTATTGATCTCTTCCTTACTGTATTTGGATATGGTAGTGTATTCAGAAGGATCCTTTCCTTCAGCTCTTGCTTTGTTGATCGTGGATAGGCCAACCAATTTTTGGAATTTGGCCATCCTAGTAGTTGTAGCTGTCTCAGGATCTTCAAAGTGTATAGGAGGGGAAGAAGGTCTCTTTGAGCTTTCATCTTTCTGATGTTCTGTAATTTGCTGCTGTTGATGTTGAGGTTGTTGTTGTTGTTAGTGATGTTGCTGTTTCCTGCCTGATGAATACTGCCTTTGCTGGCTACTTCCTGAAGAGGAGGACCTACCCTTATGTCTTTGATAGGTTTGAAACTGGGTAGTCCTCTGAGTTGAAGAACTGGAAGCACTAGTAGCAGGTGGAGGAGGAGGACGAGGATCTTTTTTATATTTCTGAGGAGGTGGTGAATATCTCCTACTTTTCTTCCTTTCTTTTTGCTGGTTCTTGGACAGCGACATCCATGCTGGCATCCCCTTGTAAGGTGTAATCTTCTGAAGTATATAATATGGAGTGTCATTTGCTGGATTTGATTTTGGGGAAGGAGGTGGAGGAGCTTTCCTTTTCTTAGACACTTTCTTTTTCTTGGACTCATCATCAGAGTCTTCTTCCTCTTCATCATCATCATCAGAATCTTGAGGATTATCATATAGTGCATTAATTTCTTTTAGGGCCTCAACAGATATCAAAGGTTTCATTGGTTGGGAGGAAACTGGATGAGGAGCTGGAGCTGGAGCAGGAGGGCTATACATAGCAGTGCTTTCAGCAACTATTTTATTTTCTTATTCTATATCTACCATGATCAATGCATCAAGATCAGGCATTGGAGAGTCATCCATTATGAAGGTTAGAGCAGAAATATATTTTGGAGGGGATGAAATAATGGGGGAAGCAGCTTTTTGTGGAGATGGCAGGACTGGAACCTCAATAGCTAGAACCTCTGTTATAACAAAACTGGACTTTAGCTATTTGGCAACCTTGGGGCTTATTGGTGAGGTATAAGGGACTATAGCCAAAGATGGCTTAATGCTGTCTGCTGGCAGATTATTCAAATAGGCTATATCAATAATACTCAATAAATATGATAGATCTAATGTGGGATTTATAATATAATCACCAGCAGTATCTATAGTCTCTGAGACTGTCTCATCTATTTCCAAATCAGATTCAATAAAATGAATTAAATCAAATAAATCTTGATCAGTATCTGCATCTACTTTTGCTGCTACTTTTTCTGTTGTTTTTGTTGGTATTGCTGCTGCTGATGTTATTTTTGCTGCTGCAGCCATTGTTTCTACTACTGCTTCTTCATGGAGTATCTCCCCTGCCTAGTTTCAGTGGAAACTGGAGCCAGGCCCCTAACTGAAGAAGGAGTAGCAGAGAGGGCAGAGATTTTGTCAGCTAGAGAGGATATTGAGGCAACAAGAGGAGAAATAGCCTCTGTGATGAGATTTTTCAGGAGGGGAGTGAGAAGGGCAATGAGAGGTGGAATAAGGGAGGGTTCCAATGGTATAGATGCATAGGGTGTTTTAGAATGTGTTTTAATAGAAACAGAGGGAGGGATGGAAGATGCTGGTGGAGGAGGAGGTGGTGCATCTTGCATTGGTTCATCCTGAGAAGGAGTATGAAGGGGGGGAGGAAAGCAGATTAAAGGATGGGATGTTGGCCAGATGGTGGGGTAAGGGAGATGAAGGTGGTGATGTAATGGGTGTACCATGAGGGGAGGGCGTATGAGTGTGGGATGGAATTTGTACATCATGTTGGAAGGAAGGGGATGTATGAAAGTGAATATGAGTGGGAGATATATGTAATGGGGATGATGGAGGTGTGGGAAGATGAACTATGGTATGGACTGTGGAGGGGAGTTGGTTTGCCATCTAAGGATGAGTTTGGATGGCTGGAGGTGATGGAGGTGGAGGAGGGATCTCTTCAGTAGGGTGGGGAGTGGCTAAACCAGCCCCGGTACTCTCAAAAGGCCTGGTGGAGGAGGAAGAGGCATTTGAGGGCTTGGTGATGGTCCTCTCCCACCTGACAAAGAGGGCACAGCTGAGCCTCTTGGAGGCATTGTTGAATACATTCGGGGAGACCAAGGATTCAGCAGCCTTTTCCTTCAGGAAGATTCCTAGATTTCTTCCAAAATAAACCTCCTTTTTATTATTCTTTTTCTTAATAAGCTCAAACAAAATCTGAGCCCAGTTCACTTGCTTCTTGTTCACCACAGCACACATTACCAGGAATTGATGCCTGGTTATGTAATCATGAGAAACGTGCTTGCTCAGCCACACCATTCCCACAAAACCTGCAAGGATTTTAAACTCAGCAGAAAAGTGTTTTTTCAGCAGTTTGTTAGGGGTTTCTCCAAAATAACCCATCAGACTCAGCATCTCATCAAACTCTTCATTTTCAATTTCTAGTTCTTCTATACCATTGTTTAATCCAAAAATTTCGGTTAACACTGCATGTGTAAGTGAGACGGCATTACCCGATATAGTTTTGGTCATGGTATTCTCATCGATGGTGGAAGAAGTGTAGACCCACTCTCTGATCTCAGCGCCAGCTATCTTGATCCTGGTGGACAGCAGATTCTTCAACTACTGTTCTTCAAAGAGTTGCAGGATGTCCAGAAAGATAGGGTCTGAATGTTGAAATGATTCAAATTCCACATTGAAACCTGTATCGAATTTCATCGCTGCAAGACTGCATGTTGGAATCGCCATTAGTTCACCTGCAAGAGAAAGATGAAGATCAAGTGCAAGGGAACTGAAAGCGCAGGATGGAGGTCGAAGAAAACCTAGATATAAGATTTTCCAGAATATGAATCGACAAACTCCGTTCCACAAAAAATAAAATAATTCTTCGATCTGAGGTCAACGGAATAATTTGTAGTTAAATGATTCGTCGAGATCAGTCTGAAGATTTGAAAACATTTCGTCGAGCTCTGTTCGACGAAAGTTTTCAGAAGCAGATTTGTCTATCTCCGCTCGACGAAAAGAATTTCACTCATAGAGAGTTCGTCGATCTCCGTTCGATGAATATATCAAGAACTTTTCCTAGTTTGTCGATCTCCGTTCGACGAACTTTGAAAAATTCGTCGGGAGCAGACAGAAATTAAGTTAAAGCTTCTCCATTGATCATTCCAAGCTGATTTATGAAGAATAGGTGATTTCTTTCATCCAGGGGTTTGGTGAATATATCAGCTCTTTATAAATCAGTGTAGATATAGACAAGATTAACTTTATTTTTGTCTACACACTCTCTAATGAAAGGATGTCTAATATCTATATGCTTGGTCCTACTGTGATGGACTGGGTTTTGTGCTATGGATATAACACTTGTGTTATAACATAATAGAGTTGAATTAATTAATTTGAAATCATAGTCCAAGAGTTGATTCTGTATCCACAACATCTGGGAACAATAACTGCCAGCTGCTATATATTGTACTTCAACTGTTGATGTAGACATAGATGATTATTTCTTGTAGAACCAAGACACTAGTCTCATACCAAGGAACTGACAAGTTCCTGATGTACTTTTCCTGTCTACCCTGCATTCAGTAAAGTCAGCATCTGAATATCCAGTTAAATCAAATTCTGACTCAGTAGGATACCAAAGGCCTAGAATAGGACAACTCTTTATATATCTCAAAATTCTTTTTAAGAAAATTAGGTGAGATTCTTTAGAGTTCACTTGGAACCTAGCACAAAGACATGTGGCAAACATTATATCAAGCCTGCTAGCTGTAAGATATAATAGGGACCCAACAATGCCCCGATATAACTTCTACTCAACAGGATTCCCATGTGGATCAGAATCTATTACAGCATTAGTGGTCATAGGTGTTTTCTTTGCTGAGGCATCAACCATCCCAAACTTCTTAATAAGCTCTTTAGCATATTTATCCTAAGAGATGAAGATGCCATCAGGTAGCTGCTTCACTTGGAGACCAAGGAAGTAGGAGAGCTCACCCATGCTACTCGTTTCAAACTTTGAATGCATAAGGTCAGAAAACCTCTTGCATAATTTGGAATAAGTAGACCCAAATATAATGTCATCTACATATATTTGTACTAACAATGTTTGGTACTTATGGTGTTTAGTGAATAATGTTTTTTCTACTGTGCCTCTAGTGAATTTATGCTCTAACAAAAAGCTAGCTAGGGTATCATACCAAGCTCTTGGAGCTTGCTTTAGACCATAGAGGGCTTTGTGCAATCTAAATACATAATAAGGATGGGTTGGAGAGATAAAACCTGGAGGTTGTTCAACATAAATCTCTTCTTTTAGTACTCCATTCAGAAATGCACTTTTCACATCCATCTAGTAGACTTTAAACTTCTTGTAGGCAGCATAAGCAAGAAAAGTTCTGATTGCCTCTAACCTTGCAACTGGTGCAAATGTTTGGTCATAGTCTATCCCTTCTTCTTGCCTATAACCTTGAGCAACAAGCCTAGCCTTGTTCCTTACAATTGCACCATGGGCATCTAGCTTGTTTCTATATAGCCATTTAGTTCCAATGACTGGGTAGTCTTTGGGTCTTGTAACTAAATCCCAAACTCTACATCTCTCAAATTGGTTGAGTTCCTCTTGAATTGCAATGATCCAGTCGGGATCTTGATCAGCATATTTTATGGATTAAGGTTTAACTTGAGAGAGAAAACAGGCATGCATCACATCTTGGTTTAGTTGATGCCTTGTTTGTACACCTACTGACATGTCTCCAATCACTTGAGATCTGGGGTGATCCCTTATTGTGACAAAGTCAGTGGGTGGAGTTGGTTCAGCAACATCATTTGGATTTAATTCCTCTTGTGGAATTATGTTTGATGTTGTATGAGGTTCAACTTCTTCCAAAAGTTCTTCTTCACTATCTTCATCAACTTGTGGAGAAGGATGTGTTGGAACCTCTTGGGTAAGGCTTAGTACATCTAAATTCTCACAAAATTGAAGTACCTGCAGAGGGTTACTGGTAGAAATTTTTTTCTCCTTGCAAGACATATTAGCCTCATCAAAAGTAAGATGAATTGATTCTTCAATTTTAAAAGATGATTTATTAAATACCCTATAAGCTTTGCTTACTTGGGAATATCCTAGAAAAATTCTCTCTTCAGCCTTAGCTTCAAACTTTCTAATGTATTTCTTGTTATTATTATGTATATAGCATACACATACAAATACTTTAAAATAAGTGATTTTAGGTTTCTTCCATTTAAGTAATTCATAGGGAGTTCTATTCTTAATTTTATGTATCAAACTTTTGTTCAGTACATAGTTTTTTGTGCTTACAGCCTCTGCCCAAAAGGATAGTGGTATATATGCATCTGCAAGTAATGTGCCTGCAGCTTCAATCAAGGTTTTATTCTTCCTTTCAGCTACCCCATTTTTTGGGGGAGTTTTAGGAGCTGAGAAGCAGTGCCTGATACCTTCTTTCTCACAGAACTCATGCATAATAAGAGACTCAAACTCTGTACCATGATCACTTATGATCAACGCAACATGAGTAGAGTACGCAATCTGTATGGTCCTGAGAAAATCTGTAAGAACTTTAAAGGTATCTGACTCAGATCTTAGAAAGAACACCCAAGTGAATCTTGAGAAGTCATCTACAATGACTAGAGTATAGGATTTCTGATGAGTCCGATTTATATAGGGTTTTTCGGACTCATCTGGGCTAGTTTTCACGTGTTTGCACTTCACTTTTAGTTCTATATCATTCATATTACATCTTGTCTATATTTCCATAGGAAGTGCACACTTTGGCCCGTGGTTGTGTATTTTTGTACTTTTATTATTTGTACTCCTTTTTGTGATCGTCTGGAATGTCTGCACATATCAGTGCTGGGTTTCGGGGTCGTGTGCGTGTTCTGGGGATGTTTTAAAGCATGAATACTGCGCACGATCATCAGATATAGTGCGCACGACCACTGGTCGTGTGCCGATGATCGTGCGCAATGTACCCTGATTTCCAAAATCTGTCTGGGGTAATCTCACGACCACTACACATAGTGGGCACGATCACCGGTCGTGTGCCACTGATCGTGTGTATTGATTCCTCTTTTCCTGGAGTCCTGTCTTGGGTAATCGCACGACCATTGAACTTAGTGTGCACGACCACTGGCCGTGCGCCACTGCTCGTGCATGTTATCCCAGTTCTTCTTCCTATTCTGCCATGCCAGTACACAGGATCACTGGACATAGTGCGCACGACCACTGGTCGTGCACCCGTGATCGTGCGTATTGTTCAATTCTGCTTTGTATAAATATCGCAGGTCTCACCCTAATTCAGAATCGCTTGGATCGCTCGACATTTCTCCGCCATTTTCCGCCTTCTCCGTCATTTTTCATCATCTTGCACCCTAGGGAGGTGCTCCGGGGAAGCTTTTACCGCCAAATCCAACCCGGAGCTTCCTCTCGGCCTCCTCCATCATCTCTTGGGTTCATTTCAAGCTTCAACGCCATAGCCATCAAGCAAAGGGAAGCTTGAAACTTTCGTTCGCTATCGTGACATAAATAAGACGGGCCATTGGAAGGTGGTGACAGCACTTCTCTACCCCGGATGCAGTTGAGGACCGAGCTTGGATGTGGATTGACAACCCGACGATTCCAACTATGAATCCACAGCAAGACTTCAGATTCGGTCGATCTCTTGACTTGTTCTTCCTTTATTGTTGTATTTGTGTGTTAAAACTTCATTTATATTGATGTTGTTGCACTTTAGATGTAAACTTTATTAGATTCATGTTTATGTGATTCTGTATCGTTTTGCGCTTTAGTTGCTTGAGGTGCGCCTAGTTGTCCATCCACCATCCATCCGCCCTTATCGCACTAGAAATTGCTAGTGGTGTGCGTAGCGAAGAGGTGTTTCGACCCTCATTCCGCCATTCTCATCACCTCATCCACAGGCCTACTCGCCCATCCTCTTAGTGATTCGGTGCATAGCGGCCCGACTAGTCTTTCATCCCTCCTGGCGAAGCATCGCATAACGGCGTTGCATAGGAGTAGTTGTTAGATTTTTACTTTCTTTTTCCGCAAATATCAAAACCCCCCTTAGTTAACTCCGACCTAAGGACTTCAATCTCAATTCCTCCTCGAAATTAACTCCACCTTACTGTGTTCCTTGAGAGATCGATACTTGGGAAAACTCTCCCATTTTATATTACTTGTGCGACCGGTTCACTGCCGTGATCTTTAGCATCAAGTTTTTGGCGCCGTTGCCGGAGAACACAGTCGTGTGAGTTTATCGAGAGGGAGATGTGAGATTGCTTTCCTTTTCCTTTGTAAATCGCTTTTGTTTTGTTCTATTTCTATTTTGCCTGCCTTTTTTCTTGTATGTTTAGGCAATTGTAGTAATATATTGTTGGATTTAGTAATTTGCACAATTTATTTTGAATCTGCTGTTTCGCCACCATGTGGGGATATTCGTATGCCCAATGTCGTTGGTGTGGAAAGCCTTCCCACGCTAGTCATGAATGCCCTACGAGAGATATTGAGCATAAGCCTCAGCATACATTGCATGAGATGTTGTATTCGTACAACCCTTCAAACACTGTGCCCAGAGCTTATGGTCAATCATCCTCGCCGCGTACACCGTTCTCTTATTCCTCTCTGGGCCCACGAGGACCGCAGAGTAATGAGAGAAAGTGTTTGTATTGTCGTAGAACAGATCATGTCCTGAAGGATTGTGCCGAGTACCTCCGTGTTATGGAAGAGGATGATGCGTCGGACATCCAGATCATCCCGAATCCTACCCTTGGTGGCATACCTTCATCATCTAGTTATGTATCCCTGTCACCTTCATTTGTTGAAGGGAATGATGTGCACACAACTAACAGATGTGTCGCTGATCTAGGCTTCGACGTGTCTGAGACCATCTCTCCTGTAGATCTCTAAGCGTGGAGCTGATTCTTTGTGGGGAACCTGCGCTTGACTTTTATCCAATCAAAGTTCTTCAGCCTTTTGTGCATTCTACTTCAGTCGTCTCTGACGACATTTTCTACGATGCAACAAAAGTTGAGGCTTGTGATACATGGGTTGTTTACACTCCCATGGAGGAGGACAACCTTCCTGGTGTCCAGGATTCTCCCTCGATACCAAAGGAGGAAGTCCAAGTATTGGTGGAGGCCTCTATGGATCGGGCCGAGCCTTGTAGCATTGTCGACATTACTGACGATATTTTTCTACCTCGGCCTTTGGGGAGTGAAATCTGGATCACACCCCCGATTATTTCTTTATGTTCTTCATCTCTTTTATTTCTTAACCCCGCTTCCTTATCTGAGCCTGTGCAGGTTGAATCTCCACTGGTAAGTTGGGTTGACGTTGAGACTTGCGCTCAGGCTGTCGACGAGTGTATCCTCTTTTGTGAGGAGGTTCCTACCTCCTTCACAGTGGAAGCCCCTGCTGTCACATTCGCCCCCAGTGAACTTGTGGTGGGCGAAACCTTGCTAGGCAAGGATGTGTTTTGTGATGAAAAGAGTGAGGACCAACCCTCCTTCTCTTCTTACTTCCTATTTCCTCTACCTGTATTGGGCAGGTATTACTATTTAGGTAGAGGGGTAACTGTTCTATCATCGTATCGGTACCTGTTACCGAAACGGATTTTGGAACAGTTACCTGTGCATTTTTCTTTTCATAGGCCCATTAGCTAGAACCTTTTCGTAGCCGAATAAGTCGTGCTAGGTTGATAATAACCCAAGTACTTAACTTTCATTTCCTATATTTTTATTTTTCATGTCTAGCTTAGTTTTAGTATTTCTTTGTATTTTGTATATTTTTCTTTTGTTTTTGCGGAGCTCACCCATGCAGGTATTCATGGAAAATCACTTTGGCGGGGTTGTGATTCTACGTATGGTGGACCTGCTTCTGTTTTTCATGCGTCTTCTGGTATGCTCACTAGCTGAGCATTGGGTAACCTCTCCCCTTGTTTCTATCTGATTTTAATTTCTATATCATATACTATATTCCTTAGCTTAAGTCTGGGGGAGAGCCATTATTTGTTACCTATTTCATGCGCACATTTCTTGTGCATACTAGAAGCTTTTATAGATTTATTATGATTAGTTCATTGCATCACACACCACTGCACCCACAAGAGCACATGCTTAGCTTTTTGCGTCCTGCGAGTTAAACTCGTTTCTTTTGTATGAATTGGGAAAATTATGGTGCTGTCTTAGGATTGTGAGATGGGGTAAAATGTTGACACTGCTGTGCTCCTAGTCGAGTGCTCTCGTCTCGTGTAAAAATTAGAGTAGATTTAATTTTTTTTGTATGCTTTTAGTTTTATATTTTTCTAATTGCGTAAATACTTTTTATTCTACTCAAAAATTGGTGAATCCGGTGTGAATCCGACTGTAGCTTAGGGATGCGTGTAGACGGCCGTTAGGTTCGTATTGCTCGAGTTGGGAGGATGGATAGTCTTTCTCGTTGGCTAAGAACTTGCCCCAATCTATTCTTGAAACATTGGTATATGTTAGTTCACTCGCATGAGCGTGGTATAGGCCATCATTTTGGCCCGATTGAGCTTTGTACCATTCCTAACGTCTTGTCCTCGCTAGCCCCGTTGTGCCTACCCATTCTTTTGATTCAGCTCCACCTTTATTTCACCAAAGCCTCAAAGCCGATCCTAGTCGCACTACCAAGTCGAGCTTTAGAGTTTTACATTTTTCATGTTGGGGTGTTGATGTGGTGCTTTTACATGTGAATATGTGGATGTGCTCCAAAGCTTATATTTGTTGAAATTGTTAAAAAAGAGGTAATTTGAAAAAGAAAAGAAAAAGTTAAAAAATGATGTTAATTGTGAAAAAGTGAAAAGTAAAAGTAAAATTGAATATCCTATTTAAGATGTGAGTATTTTTGGAGTCGGCGGTGCACACACTCATATGTTAAAAGTTAAATCTGGGGGTGTGGTGTACCCGCATATATTTTGGTTAGCTGATGGATTCTTTCTTTGATAGCTCATTTGGGTTAGGTGCATAGCCTTCCTGTTTATCTTTATTTACCTCACCAAAACCCAAGCCCCATCTCTTCACCTAAAGTCCTACAGATTAGTGTGTGAACCAAATCAGTGTCGTGGAGAGAATGCGAAAGGGCAAGCATATGGTCACCGACATTGGTGGATTCCTATGGAGGTTATCCCGAGCCCCGTTCTTTGGCAATGCTCGCCTAGCGATTAGTCTACTTTCTCCCTACGCGTGACCGGATGATTCACCGTGATTCCATTTTTTTGGTAATAATAAAATGTTGATACGCATTGTGAAAAATATAAACTATTCTGCATACTTAGAAATTTTCTCTATTGTATTTTTACGCACGCGAGCATGCGACTTCGCATGATACTTTGTTTTTCAATTTTTTTGTTAGCTAGTAATTTTCCCTATCTGCTTAGATATTGTTTGCTCGGGACGCGCAAACAGTTAAGTCTGGTGGTGTGATGAGTCCGATTTATATAGGGTTTTTCGGACTCATCTGGACTAGTTTTCACGCGTTTGCACTTCACTTTTAGTTCTATATCATTCATATTACATCTTGTCTATATTTCCATAGGAAGTGCACATTTTGGCCTGTGGTTGTGTATTTTTGTACTTTTATTATTTGTACTACTTTTTGTGATCGTCTGGAATGTCTGCACATATCGGTGCTGGGTTTAGGGGTCATGTGCGTGTTCTGAGGATGTTTTGAAGCAGGAATACTGCGCACGATCATCGGATATAGTGCGCACGACCACTGGTCGTGCGCCGATGATCGTGCGAAATGTACCCTGATTTCCAAAATCTGCCTGCGTTAATCGCACGACCACTATACATAGTGCGCATGACCACCAGTCGTGCTCCACTGATCGTGTGCATTGATTCCTCTTTTCCTGGAGTCCTGTCTGTGGTAATCGCACGACCATTGAACTTAGTGCGCACGACCACTAGTCGTGCGCCACTGCTCGTGCGCATTATCCCAGTTCTTCTTCCTATTCTGCCATGCCAGCGTGCACGATCACTGGACATAGTGCGCACGACCACTGGTCGTGCGCCCATGATCGTGCACATTGTTCAGTTCTGCTTTGTATAAATATCGCATGTCTCGCCCTTATTCGGAATCGCTGGGATCGCTCGACATTTCTCCGCCATTTTCCGCCTTCTCCGCTGTTTTTCATCATCTTCCACCCTAGGGAGGTGCTCTGGGTAAGCTTTCACCGCCAAATCCAAGCCGGAGTTTCCTCTCGTCCTCCTCCATCATCTCTTGGGTTCATTTCAAGCTTCAACGCCATAGCCATCAAGCAAATGGAAGCTTGCAACTTTCGTCCGCTATCGTGACATGAAGAAGACGGGCCATTGGAAGGTGGTGACAGCCCTTCTCTACCCCGGACACAGTTGAGGACCGAGCTTGGACGCGGATTGACAACCCGATGATTCTAACCGTAAATCCTCAGCAAGACTTTGGATTCGGTCGATCTCATGACTTGTTCTTCCTTTATTGTTGTATATGTGTGTTAAAACTTCATTTATATTGATGTTGTTGCACTTTAGATGTAAACTTTATTAGATTCATGTCTATGTGATTCTGTATTGTTTTGCACTTTAGTTGCTTGAGGTGCGCCTATTTGTCCATCCACCATCCATCCTCCCTTGCCGCACTTGCAATTGCTAGTGGCGTGCGTAGCAAAGAGGTGTTTTCGACCCTCATTCTGCCATTCTCATCACCTCATCCGCAAGCCTACTCGCTCATCCGCCTAGTGATTCGGTGCATAGCGGCCCGACTAGTCTTCCATCCCGCCTGGAGAAGCGTCGTATAGCGACGTTGCATAGGAGTAGTTGTTAGATTTTTACTTTCTTTTTCTGCAAATATCAAAACCCCCCTTAGTTAACTCTGACCTAAGGACTTCAATCTCAATTCCTCCTCGATATTAACTACACCTTACTGTATTCCTTGAGAGAGCGATACTTGGGAAAACTCGCCCATTTTATATTACTTGTGCGACCGGTTCACTACCGTGATCTTTAGCATCAATTTCCCTCCTAGGCTTTGTACAACAATGGGTGCAAAGAGATCGATGTATAGCAAGTATAATATCCTAGGTGAATCACTTCTATTAACTGACTTAAAGCTAGATTTAGTTTGCTTGCCTAATTGACAAGCCCTGCAGAGGCCTTCCTTCTTGTAGGGACCAGAAGGTAAACCTCTCACAAGACTGTCTTTAGATAGCCTAGCAATGTTTTTCATGTTAACATGTCCTGGCCTTTTATGCCATAAATCATTTTGATTGCTAACTAAGTTAAGTAGACAAATGTCTGAAGGTGCAGAGAGAAAATCAACCTAGTATATGTTTCCTTGTCTATTTCCAATTAAAATATTTTGTTTTTCTTTATTAGAAATAATGCAGGATGTAGAGTTAAAGTGTACCCGATAACCTTCATCACATAATTGGCTTATTGAGATGAGGTTATGATTGAGTCCTCTTACATAAGTCACTTTCTTGAATGTGACAGCTCCAATCCTTACTTCTCCATAGCCTTCAGACTGGCCACACTTTGAATCGCCAAAGATTACCTTTAGTCCTAGCTTGGACTTGCAGTTGATTAAATTGTCCTTGCTGCCAGTCATGAGCTTGGAGCATCCACTGTCCAGATACCATAGTTGATTAATAACTGGACAGCTCTTCACCTGCAGATAAAATAATTAATTGTTCTTGACCCAGGTTACCTTGGGTCATTTGTTTTGCTGATAGGAAAAACTTGAAATCATAGAAAATTCAGGTTGTGTTTTATATCCTAATGGGTGATATCTTCTAGGAGGAATTATCCAATCAGCTAGTGGATTTAAGGGTTTCCTAAATTGATTTGAGTTTCTATTATAGTTATAATTTTTACCAAGTCTGACTGGGTTCGACGAAATGTTGTGAGTTCGTCGACCAGAGTTTGATGAAATGGGATGAGATCGTCCATCTCTGCTCAGAGAATGAACATAGTCATTTTCTATGCCCCAAGTTCGTCGACCTCTACTCGACGAACTATGCAGAGTTCGTCGATCGTAGTAAGACGAATGATTATTATATAGTTTTGCGTTCAACGTTCTTCGACTGGAGTTCGACGAACTGGCTACATTTCGTCGATCTGAGTTCGACGAAATCTGCTGAACTTTATTTTTATCTATGGTTCTCTGGTTTTTGTTATTGTGATTTTTGAGGTTGGGTAATTCTTCTGTGATTTGTTTGTTGTTGATAATTTCCTTACCCTTAGCAGAAACAAATTTAATGGGGGTTGAAAAAATATTCTTCTTAAGAATGGGGGGTAAACTTGATGATGCACCCAAGCCCAGTTTGCTATTCAATTTGGCATTGACTGTGCTTGTGATGTCCATTAGCTTAAGGCTTCTCCCGTTGAGAGATTCCTCAAGTTGTTTGGCCTCACATAGCTGTGTTTTCAAAGAGATAAATTGTTCATTGGCTAGATTTAGTTCATCCTTTAACCTAGTGTTTTCAGAAATCATAGTTTCTTGATTAGCCAATTTTCCCTAAGTGTTTTGATTTATTTTTCAGAGTTTATTAAATCAATGCACATGGTTTTGAATTCAAATTTGAAAGCATCAGAATTATAGTCAAAAGATAAAAGTGCCTGATCAGCTTCTGTTTTTGAGGCTTTTTCATTGTCAGATTTTTCTTCTTCTTATTGACTTCTAGAGGCATTAATGGACACAAGGCATACTTCCTTGGCCCTTGCCTCTTCTTCTTCTTCTTCACTAGAACTGGAGGATGTGGATTCATCTTCAGTTTCACTCCAGGATTCAGCTACAAAGCCTTTCTCCTTCTTCTTGTATTTGCTGGAGTAAGGTCTTGAAATTTATTGTCTTCTTGTATCCTTATATCTTCTTTTCTCTTTCTTCTGATTCTCTGGACACTCTGAGATGAAGTGTCTAGGTTTCTTGCAGCCAAAGCAAACTACCTCTTTAGTAGCAGTTTCGTCATACCTTGGCTTGTCATCCTGCCTGAATGACTTTCTTCCACTTACTCCCACTGTTCTAATAGAAATTTTTGAGTTAATTAACGATGAAGACGATTTAGAAATGGATACTGAGGAATTTGATGTGATGCTGAGTATGATGGGTTATGGAGAAACCCCAAATAAATTGCTGAAGAAACACATGTCGGCCGAGTTCAAATTTCTAGCAGACATTATGGGGAAAGTGTTGCTGGGTAAACACACTGCACATGATTACATAACCAGGCACCAATTCCTGGTAATGTATTCTGTGGTAAACAAGAAGAAGGTGAACTGGGCTCAGATTCTGTTTGAGCTGATTAAGAAGAAAAACAATAAAAAAGAGGTCTGTTTTGAAAGAATTTTGGGAATCTTCCTGAAGGAGAAGGTTGTTGAATCACTGGTCTCCTCGACCATATTCATCAATGCTTCCAAGAGGTTCACTTGTACCCTCTTTGGCAAATGGGAGAGGGGCATCACCAAGCCCTCCAAGGCTTCTTCCTCCTCCATCAGGGCTTTTGAGATCACTAGAGCTGCTCCAGCAACTTCCCAACCTGCTAATGATATCCTTCCTACACCACCCTTTTCACCAGTACATCAATCCCACACTCACTTTCCTAACTCACCTCCCTCCCAAAATGATACACCAGTTCCATCACCACCATCCTCTCCACTCCCACACCAATTGGCTGTCATTCCCCCCTCTAATATCTCCTCCCCCCCGTCAATCTGCTTACTTCCCCTCCTCATACTTCTTCAATTCCAGATGTCCACATGATAGATGCTTTACCTTCTCCTCCACCATCATCTTCCATCCCTCCCTCTGTTTCCCTTGAAACACCTTCTACTACACCCTCTGCCTCTCTGCTATTGGACCCCTCCATTATTCCATCTTTCATTTCACTTCTTACTCCCCCTCCTCAAAATAATTATAGCAGAGGCTATTACACCTCTTGCTTCTTCCATATCCTCTCTTGCTGAAAAAATATCTGCTCTCTCTGCTCCTCCATCTTCAGTCAGGGGCCTGGCTCCAGTTGCCACTGAAACC
Organism: Platanthera guangdongensis; assembly: GCA_039583875.1. Taxonomy (NCBI): domain Eukaryota; kingdom Viridiplantae; phylum Streptophyta; class Magnoliopsida; order Asparagales; family Orchidaceae; genus Platanthera; species Platanthera guangdongensis. The sequence goes on from CM077159.1 coordinate 102,758,578, forward strand.
AGGCAGGGGGAGATGCTCTATGAAGAAGTAGCATCAGAAGTAGCGGCAATAGCAAAAGCAGCAGTAACAACAGCAGACACAGCAGAAAAAGCAGCAGCAACAACAGAAGCAGCAGTAACAACAGCAGACACAGCAGAAAAAGCCGCAGCTGAAGTAGATGCCGATGCTGATCAAGATTTATTTGAGTTAATTCATTTTATTGAATCTGATATGGAAATAGATGAGCAGGTCCCAGAGGAAATAACAACTGCTGGTGATTTTATTATAAATCCCACAATTGATCTTTTAAATTTATTGAACAGCTTTGATACAGCTTATTTTAATAACCTTCTGAAGTACAACATCAAGCCATCTTTGGCTATAGTCCCATACACCTCTCCCATAAGCCCCAAAGTTGTCAAGCAACTAAAGGCTAGTTTTGTTACAACAGAGGTTCCAACTATAGAGGTTCCAGCTATTCCATCTCCTCCCAGAGCTGTTTCCCCCATTATTTCATCCCCTCCAAAGGATATTTCTGCTCCAGTTTTTGTTATGCATGATTCACTCATGCTTGATCTTGATGTATTGATCATGGCTGATATAGAAGAAGAAAATAAAATAGTGGATGAAAGCACTGTTCTGTCTAGCCCTCACATTCCAGTTTCAGCTCCTCCTCCAGCTCCTATTCAGGCTGTAAAGCACATTGACAAATCAGTACTAAAAGCTATTGATGCTTTGTATGATACTCCTCAGGATTCTGATGATGAGGATGATGATGAAGAGGACTCAGATGATGAGCCTAAGAAAAAGAAAGTATCTAAGAAGTGGAAAGCTCCTTCACCTCCCGCCCCAAAACCAAATCCAGCAAATGACACTCCATATTATATACTGCAGAAGATCACACCCTATAAGGGCATGCTAGTATGGATGTGGTTGTCCAAAAATCAACAGAAAAAAAGGAATAAAAACTAGATAACACAAGAATTTTATAGTGGTTCCCCAACCTGGGTACATCCACTCTTCTACCACCCTGGTAGGAATCCACTCAGGTTTTTGATCAGGTGACTGCCACCAATGAGCTTTTGATCATTTGCTAAAAAACCAATTCTCAAGTCTTTTGGTCAGGTGACTTGCAAGCATGAATAACTTTTGAAGGGAGTTAAGAATCCTTTATACAGTGGGGGATGAGAGAGTGATTATGTCTTCTCTTTCTCAAATACAACTAAGAAGACTTTAGTGGATCTTGATTTTGACAAAGCTCCCCCGAGATATAGATTTGTTCAGGAAGAATGGAGATTTGCTTCAGGGTGAGTAGGCCTTCAAAGTTTCAGCCTTGACCAGCAGGTATCCAGGTGATTCTTGACTAATATAGTAATTGTTGTCCTTTGAAGAATCCTGGGATGAAGACAGAAGAAGACTCTTGATTTAAATGGTTGGTCTTCTTCTTCTTCAGCTTGCTGTTCTTTCTCTGGTCAAGGGCTAGGGCTTCTTGTTCTCTGTTACTGTATGATTGTTTTTAATCTATTGTGCTCTGCGTGTTCTCCTGAGAAGAAGGAAGAAAACCATTATTGTTGTCTTGTGTGTGCTGCTAGAAGGAAGAAGAAAAATCCTTTTTATATTTCCTGCGAAATCTTTCTTCTAAATTTTGAATTTCTTCCTTCATTTAATGCTGATGGCCTGGAGAATATTTGTATTGATTGATTTCCCCAACTGTCCCATGGAACAACGACAAGCAATAATCCTGATGAAATCCATAATCAATGCTGCGTCTAACGGTAATATTCAGAGAATATTTAGCATTGATTACTGAGGAATTATTGCAATAAATTAAGCATAGAGTGAGGAAAATTTCCAAGTCTGGAACTTCACAGAAATCTTTGTGCAAAGCATAGAATTTGTCGACCTGGATCCAGAGTTCATCGAGCTGAGAAGTCAAGTTCATCGACCAAATAATAGTTGTTCGTCGAGCTGAGATCCAAGATCGTCGACCTATGAACAGATAACTGCTTTCTCTAGACCCTTGCCAATTCTGTGCATCAAGATCGTCGAGCTGAGAGTATAACTTTGTCGATTGGAGTTCAGAATTCCATGTTTCTTGAACTTAAGAATGTTGAAGTAACGTGTCTAAAAATCATCGACCTCAGAACTGGGTTCGTCGACCTGAGAACTAGTTTCGTTGAGCTGAGATCTTCTAACTGCTACTTGATAAATCTTGCCAAGACTGTGGTCTAAGTTCGTCGAGCTGAGAAAGTGAGTTCGTCGACTGGAGTGTGATTCTGTACTTAGAATACTTAGATGTTTCTGGAATAAGATATTGAAGTAGAATACCCAGAGATCGTTGACTTGAGAACTAAGTTCGTCGACTAGAGTTCAGAGAGAAATTTTGGACTTGAAATGTTGAAATATGGTGTCCATAAATCGTCGGCCTGAGTACCAAGTTCGTCGAGCTCAGCTCAGACAATTTTCTCTGAGTTCGTCGATCTGAGCATTACTTTCGTCGACCTGAGTTTGACGAACGTCGAACTCATTTTCTGAGTCTTTGAAATTTCTCTAAGTCTTGAGTCCTTTGCAGTCTGGTGATGGCTGGTCCATGCAGTGTCGACTCTAAGGACATGACCTATACTCTAGGACACACACATGACCCTGGCTATATATATTGAGTCAAACATCCTAGTTTAGTGAACCTAGCCCAAATCCAACTAGGGATCCAACAGCTTTCTTCCACTAGAGTTGAGTGCACTGGCTTTGACTGTCCATGCTTGTCTCAACGCTTTAGCTCATCTGGCGTTGAGTGAGCTGTCCTCACTCAACACTTCTGGATTTAGACAAATTTTTCTATCTATCTTCTTAGGCTTTGACAGAAACAGCATGATGCTGAGTGAGTTGTCTTCACTCAATGCTTATGGACTTCTAATCTTTTCCTTTGCCAGAAACTCTGTGGCTTTGATTGAGGCATCTTTACTCGACGAATTTGCTGTCTGGCGTTGAGTGAGCTAACATCACTCAACTCCTGTGGGCTTAGCCACTTCTTTGTCTTCCATTATAAAAGTTTTGATAGATCCTACTGTATTCAGCTCCTTTTGTGATATGGCGTTGAGTGAACTGTCTCCACTCAATGCATGTGAACTTAGTCACTTTTCTGTCTATCCAGCCCACAACTTTGTGTCCACCTGTCCAATCAATGTGAGAAGGACTAACCTGCATGCATAAACTTACACACACATAAAATATAACTATGTATATATCACTGACCTGTTAGACTTTTTCAAATCAGGGCCATTGGGATCAATGGACCCAACATCTATTTCCTGTGTCAAAACCGTAAGAAGAGAGAAGTTGTCGGAGTCAGATTTTCTGGAGAAGGAACCTTTCTTTTCCGTGAAGAACAACGCCAGCGAGGGAGATGTCGTCGAGAAGTATAACAAGATCCATGGCCGGAAATCAGGTGAGATTCCAACCGTATCCCTTGGAGCTAGATCTATAGTTATGATATATGAGAGATGTCGAGTCAAAAGAGTTGGATTGTGCGAGATGAAAATCTCCTAAGAAGAGACCATGCTCGGACCTTGTCCTAGAGATTTGATGTCTTCAACCACTCTTTTCTTTGTGTGAAGTTGATGGACTTTATTTCGTGAAGAGAAATGGTCTATAGATGGTTAATAAGGGACGAGTAAGTGATGTATATGGCTTTGCGCAGATATCTAATCGAAGAAGATGAACCGATGTCATTCATGTAAGACCCCCCTTTTTTTCTTTTAAAACACCAGGGTCTTATGCCCAGAATTTCCATTTTGCGGTGACACCGACGCTTGGGTGGGTCGTAACTACAAAACGCCGATCGTGTCGGCCTTAACGATCACCAAAGAAAGAGAAGTATATAGATAAGTTCAAGTCCACATATCTTATATAATATGAAATAGAAATCACAACAATGTCCACATGATAAAGAAGTACTGAAGCTGAAAGGCAAATAGAAATACAAACGGGCTTAAGCCCGGTACATCAAGTCCTCACTACACCACTCTCGCAACTCTCAACATCTAAGCGGAAGAAAACTGAAATCCATCCTCAACCCATCGTTGTGTAGTAGTGGTAGTGCGCAACAACTGCTCCTCATGAATTGCCTCCTTGTCCTTCTAGTACTGATGCTCCTATTGCTCGATTGTCATAACCCGCATTTTCACCGCAAATAAAGCTTATCAGAGTAAATGAAAATTCGCGTCATGATGCTACGTCAGCAGGGGATAACTGCGGACGCTCAGGCAGACACCAACTAAATATGAAGAAAGGTTCTTTTAAAGTTATTTTAAGGAAAATCAGTTACGTGCAGAAATTAGCTGTATCCCTCGACTTAGTGGCTCATTTAGTCCACGAATTAAAATATATTATACGCTGCGTAAAAATACTTGATTAGATTAACCCAAACATCCTACATGAGTATGAACGTCCCCAAAGGACAACTCATGCTATGCAGAACTCTAAATTTATTATGTAAGGAAAGATATCTTTTACGGTCGCTAAAAATGACAGGTTAGAGTTTCAAATTATACAATATATGAAGTAATAGTAGTAGATTTTATAGTTGAAAATACCTAACATGCATTCCTAGCATAAATCCTCCCAGAGGGCAAGTAAAACATCCACTTTTAAATAAATGAGAAGCTAGCAAGTATCAAACAATTAACAATTCAGTGGGCGCCAACAAACTGACACGAACCCACAAACAAAAGTTTGTCTGAACTAGTAAACTAAACAAACGGCAATCTACCTCGCTAAGACGAGGCAACAACTACGGCCAATGCTGCCGCCTAGAAAACTCCAAAACAGCACTGCTAACTGCGACTGCTCTGAACATGAGGCATTCCAAAAAAAAAACAGAACACCTCAGCAAGAAGGTACAAGTAGTGGCAGGAAAAGTGATAAACCAAAGTAATCAAAGGGTCAACCGGGGTACCAACCCAAGACCAAAAGTACTGAAGTAAAGTACAAAAGAAAACAGGACATCAACAGGAAAAGAACTCCTACGTGACTTGTCACGTTCCACAAGGGTGCACCGGACGCACAAGACTATAGGGTGACTACATAAATATTTCTCCAGAAAGAAAATACAAAACCTTCATTGAAGGAAAAATACAAAACCTTCATTAGACACCTGTGGTCGAGTCTACCCAAAAACACGACGAGGTGGTCACTCTTGGACACACCACCAAAAAATAACGAGCGAGGTGGCCACTCTTGGACAAACCACCCAAAACAAAACAGATATATAATCTATCTAACTGCGAGGGAGTCTCATACTCTCCACCATACACCGCAGGCGTCCAAAAATCAGGTAGACTTCCATAGGGCACTAATGAAGGTAACAAACACTGCGGAGGTGGAATCGTCCACTAACTCCCGCATTCAAGAAACCCAAAGAAACCACAACACAAATATCTCGGGATTTGGCTCGACAGATTCTACTTGACATTACCGAACTCAAAACGCGGTTGATCAACCTCTAGGAGATATTTACAGTACTAGATAAATTCTAACGCATTTAATAACGGAAACTAAGGCACTTAAAGCCATCATAAGACACTTCAAGAACGATCAACACATACGGACGAAATCGGGTTTATCATGACGAAACATCATGACATCACGTGATCATTGAGAAGGTAAATCATAACAATAATTTCCAAGAATAAGTGTAGAAAATTTTAGGAACATGAAAACATAGTCGTTGCCATCAAATCGGACAAGGAGAAATGAGGGGAAACCACTGCTTGCCTTGGTTTAGCCAAAAAAGTCCTCTGGATCACTCCACGTTATAGATCGGGGCAAAAGGACGTGGGAGGAATCGAAATCTGAACAAGAACGGCCGAAAAAGAGGTTAGGGCCGAAAAACCCTAACGAGAAAACTCAAGAAACGGGGAAAATAATACCACGATGGCGTAGCTCTCAGCGAGAGCTTTCTAGATCTATGCTCGGATGAAGATTTCGAGCACCGGAGCACCGTCGCCGGCCACCGGAAGTTTCACGAAATATATTCTCTCACGCTCCCGCCGCTCTGGTTCGGGAGACAAGAATCGGAGAAGAAAAACGAGTTTTCTTTTTTCTTAATATAACTATCAGAGTATAAAATATATATATATATATATATATATATATATATATATATATATATATATATATATATATATATATATATATATATATATATATATATATATATATATATATATATATATAGGACATCTATAAGGACATATAAATGTATATAAAATAAGGACATTTATAAAATCCTTTGTCTAAAACGGACTTCTATACGCGCTGCTGCACATAAGACAAAAATAAAGGTTAAGGATGGCTTCGAATCGAAAAGTTCCCAACATGAAAGTTGTAGATCTCGTCGAGATAAACAAATTTCATGTTAACCATTTTTCCAAAAGACATCGTTTTGACCATTAAAAAGGCTCCCGAACATAAACTACAACGGACTACACGAGAACAAGCTTACGGGTACTCGAGAGGTAGAACGGCTATTCGAGTAGTTCAAAATGACTACTCGAGTAGTTCAGAAAGGCTACTCGAGTAGTTCAAAATGACTACTCGAGTAACTAGAGAAACACTCGAGTAGGTCAGAAATTTTACACGAGTAAGAATGAAAAGTACTAGTGTAGATCTAGAACAGCACTCGAGTAAGAACCAAATTTACTCGAGTAGGCGAAACAGAATTACTCGAGTAGGTGAAAAAAGTTTACTCGAGTATGCACAGAAGTCACTCGTGTAGATATGAAAAGTTTCACTCGAGTAGGAAAGAATCACTCGTGTATATGAACTGACCACTTGAGTAAAAGAAAAAGAGATTTGCATACATTCGTAAATTCTTTACAAATATATCATGGAAATTAAACTATATGAATGAATAGTGTTTTTCATTTTTGAATAATACTTTAATAATAAAGTATTCATATTTATATAGTTTTGAATAAGGAAACTACGAGATCAAAACGGAGGCCCGAACGCGCGCCGAATTAAACGAAATTCGCACCGTAGGCGAACACAGACGCTACGAACACAACGGCGAAGTCAAAACCAGAATCCGACGAGTCATTCCTGAGATACTAATCTTCGAAGTATACGACGAACATAAACAAATCCAAAACTTCAATCGCGCGCCGAGACTCCAAAAATGCTCGGATTGCGACGAAACTTGACGAGCAAGTCCAAAATTACTTAACTTAAATTCCAAATGCAAAATTTTCTCATTACAACAAGAATTCGGGCTACTCGACCGCACGGGCGCGAAAATGCCTTAACGACATTGCGTCGTCAACTCGACGTTAAAAGTAACGCCACGACATCATAGATCTGACGTTTCCCAAACAAATAAAATCATCGAAATATCGTGGGCGTTAGAGTCACTCCGCCTAAAAAGAAGTTTCGTCCCGAAACTTAACACAACTCCAAAATCGATCAAAACGACTAAATCAAACATAACTGAAAACATAACGACATACCTGAAATTAAGAGAAGAGGTGCGGGTGAGATTCCCTCATCACCGATTCCAATTCCCACGTCGCGCTCTCGACGTCTTGATTTCTCCAAAGAATCTTGACCATAGAGATGGTCTTTCTCCGCAACACCCGCTCTTGAAAATCCAGAACACGAACAGGTTCTTCCACATAAGTAAGGTTGAGCTGAATCTGGGGTATCGAGTCGAGGACTTGACGATCATTACGAACACATTTCCGCAACTGGCTCACATGGAACACATCATGGACACCAGGGAAGGTCGCAGGTAATTCCAACCAATAAGCTGACACTCCGATGCGCTCAAGAATCTGGAAAGGTCGCACATACCGGGGGTCTAACTTGTGGTTCCTTCCAAACCTTTTAACACCAGACATCGGAGAAACCTTTAAAAAAACCAAGTCTCCAACCGCAAACTCCAGATCGACCCTTCGAAGATTAGCATACTTCTCATAGCGCTCTTGAGCCACACGAAGCTTTTCCCGACTATGGGTCACAGCACAATTCATCTCTTCAAGAGCTTCCGGACCTAACAACGGTCTCTCACCAACTTCAGCCCAAAACAGTGGAGTTCTACAATGCCTCCCATACAAGGCCTCAAACGGAGCCATCTGTAGTCTCTCTTGATAACTGTTATTGTAAGCAAACTCCATGAGTCTGAGACGCTCATCCCAAGCCCCACCATGATCCAAAATATAACACCTGATCATATCCTCTACGATCTGATTTACCCTTTCAGTCTGACCATTAGTCTGCAGATGATAGGCGGTGGAATACCTTAAATCGGTACCCAACCCCTCCTGTAAACTCTTCTAAAAACGAGACGTAAATCTAGAGTCCTGATCTGATACGATGCTAATAGGCACACCATGCAACCTGATGACCTCTTCAAGATATAACTCAACTATCTTATTCATCGAGTACCCAATCTTAAATGGAACAAAGTGAGCACACTTTGTCAATCTGTCGACTATCACCCAAACAGAGTCGTGCTCACGGGGAGATTTTGGCAGACCGGTGATAAAATCCATTGAAATACTCTCCCATTACCAACTTGGAATATCAAGCGGTGTCAATTTACCGTCAGGCCTTCTATGATCAGCCTTAACACGCTGACAAGTAAAACATTCCGATACAAACCTAGCGATGTCATTCTTCATCCCTGACCACCAAACAATTTGTTTTAGATCTTTATACATCTTTGTGGAACCAGGGTGGTAGACCACACTGGAACCATGAGCTTCAGCACAGATCTTAGCTCGAATATCGCCAAAGGCGGGGACGCAAAATCTACCCCGATACTTCAGGGTGTCCAACTCGTCCACAGAGAAATCGTGTAACTCTCCATTCAAAGCTCTATTCCGGAGGTGCAACAAATCAGGATGATCCTTCTGATGTGCTCGAGTAAGGGAAATCCAAGAGGGTTCTTCTATTTCTAGACTACCAGGCACAGTACTACTCCCAACCTCAATATCCATCAACAAAAATTCTTCTATCAAGGACTGCACCGACAGATTAAAAATCTTAGCGGTCTTCCTACTCAAGGCATCGGCTACTACATTAGCCTTTCCTGGATGATAAAGAATTTCCACTTCATAATCCGCCACATATTCTAACCACCGACGCTGGCGCAAATTTATTTCTTTCTGAGTGAAGACGTACTTCAAACTCTTATGTTCAGTATAGATCATGCACATCTCGCCATATAATAAGTGTCTCCAAAGCTTCAGTGCATAAATTACGGCAGCAAACTCCAAATCGTGCGTCGGATAGTTTCTCTCGTGGATCTTTAGTTGTCTTGATCCATACGCAATCACCTTACCATCTTGCATTAAAACACAACCAAGTCCGATATGTGACGCATCAACATACACAACATACTCAACTCCTTCAGTAAGTAAGGTTAAAATCGGAGCAATACATAATCTCTTCTTCAGCTCTTGGAAAGCCTCTTCACATTTATCACTCCAAATGAAAGCAATATTCTTCTGAGTAAGTCTAGTTAGAGGAGCAGACAAATCCGAAAATCATTTCACGAATCTTCTATAATAGTCGGCTAGGCCTAAGAAACTCCTAATCACCTTCGGCATAGAAGGTCTCTCTCACTCCATTATCGCAGAAATCTTGGTCGGGTCTACAGAAATACCATCCTTGCTTACAACATGACCCAGAAAGGACACCTAAGGTAGCCAAAACTCACACTTTCTAAACTTCGCATATAACTTATGCTCCCTCAGGGTCGACAAAACCAGACGCAAATACTGAGTATGCTCCTCAACATTGCGAGAATACACCAAGACATCATCTATGAACACGATAACAAATCAGTCCAAGAAATCCTTAAAAACTCGATTCATCAAATCCATGAAAGCCGAGGGTGCATTGGTTAAACCAAGGGACATCACCAAAAACTCATAATGTCCATGCCGAGAACGGAAAGCGGTTCGGGGAATATCTGCCTCTCTAATCCTCAACTGGTGGTAGCCTGAGCGAAGATCGATCTTTGAAAATACCGAGCTACCATGCAATTGGTCGAACAAATCATCAATCCTCGGCAGGGGATATCTATTCTTAATTGTTACCTTGTTCAATTCCCTATAATCGATGCAAAGTCTCATCGATCCATCTTTCTTCTTGACGAACAAAACAGGAGCACCCCATGGAGAAGTACTTGGCCTAATAAAACCATACCTCAGCAACTCATCGAGCTGAGTACGCAACTCGTCCAACTCACACAGAGCCATACAGTACGGTGCTTTAGCAATAGGATGAGTTCCTAGTTTGAGGTCTATCACAAACTCTGTCTCCCTTTCAGGAGGAAGTCCTGGAAGATTATCAGGAAAGACATCTGGAAACTCTCGCACCACCGAGACATCCTCAAGATGTGGCGTAGCAAAAGCTGTTTCCAGAGCAGAAATAGAAACCAAAAACCCCTCGCAACCAGACTCTATAGCACGATAAGCACGTACCACAGAAATGACAGGGGAAACTCTGTCCTGAAATCCATAAACGCTCATAGGTTGTCCGTCGTCCATTCTGAAATCCAATCGCTTAGCCTTGCACTGCATGACCGCATCATACTTGGACATCCAATGCATACCCAGGATCACGTCAAAATCAAACAGATCCATAATCATCAGATCCGCATACGCCAGAAAATTGCCAAGACAAATAGGACATCTCAGAACTCCTTGATTAGATTTTATAGAATCACCGGAAGGGAGCCTGACATTGAAGGAGCCTCCCAAATGGTCCACACTCAGGCGATGTTTGTCGACAAACCTCCGGGCCACAAAGGAATGGGTGGCACCCGAATCGAAAAGAATGCGCGCCCACCTATTCCGCACCTTAAAGCCCCCTAAAACCGTAACATACATAACTAAACGAACGACAACTAGGGCAACAATGATATTTAATAAGGATAATTTAAACTGAGGCTAACCTGATATCACTTGTGTAGAGGTTTGGGCTTCCTCGCTGGTCATCACGTTCAGCTTTCCCTTTCCTTTATCCAGGTTTGGTGGCGGTGGCAGAGCTCGAAGTGGGGCAGGCTGCAGTGGGGACTGAGCCTGGGGGCACGAAGACTTCTGGTATCCCTTCTGCCCACACTAGAAGCAAACCCTTTCTTACATCCAGCAACGAGTCACATCATGGCCCTTCCTTGCACATAACGAGCACACAAGCTCTCCCTTGGGTGCACCTTAGATGACATGCACCTGCTGCTGCTTCAGGGTGGCAGTCCTCTTGAAGCACCTTTGGTAGGGGTGGCCAGGTCGACCACAGAAGCTACACACATCATTACTTTTCTTCTTGGAAGAAGGGCAGATGCCCTGGAGCTACCATCCTCAACACCTTTTCTTTTCTCCTTCCTTGCCGCAGCACCGCGGTTCTTGGCGTTTTTAATAGCCTCCACTTTTAAAGCGGCTTCCACTGCTTCAGCATAACTTTCAGCTTGGTAAGTGCATGCCAACTGCTGGACATCTCTTCTTAGTCCTCCCAAGAAACGTTTCACTCTACCCTCCTCAGAAGCTACCAAATCCGGAGCGAACCTGCTCGGTTTGCTAAACTCAATTTCATACTTGCTCACGGTGAGTTGTCTCTGCTTTAGATGCAGGAAGTTATTCATCATGCGGTCTTGCTCGACCGAGGGTAGAAACTTTTTCAGCAACATCTTCTTAAAAGATTCACAAGTACAGCCTTCCTTCAGGCTCTCTCTTTCGCGAATCCACCAACTCTTCGCCAGACCTTTTAACTGATAGGCTGCAATCATCACCTTTTGGGTTTCTAGAATTCCAGAATACTAAAACATCTCCTCGATGGAGATGATCCAATCGTCTATAATCATAAAGTCAGCACTCCCGTCGAAGGTGGGAGGTCCCAACCGCTGGAAGTGCGATATGAAATTCATTTCTGGTGGTATCACCATCGGGGGCAGCAGAGGAGCAGGGGTATCAGGCACGGCTTGGCCCGAGGCGGGCTCTTGCGCTGAAGGTTGTTGCGCAGGAGCGGCAGACAACAAAGACTCAATTTGCGATTGCATCGCAACCAACTGCCTTGACAGAGCCTCATTGCTCTGACGCAGACTCTCGATAATCCCGTCACTTTGTGCACCTGATGACTCACCCTCCGACTGGGGAGTCGACCTCGTCGCAGGACGCTTGGGCAGCATTCTAAAAAGCAAACGAACAACTCATCAAAATCCTAGCTTACGACAAAGCCACACAACTAGTTCAGACCATACTTAAAAAGACACTTGCTTACGCTGCAACTTGCTCTGGGATTTTATAATGATGCTATGTCCTACTTAGGATGATATCCTCTCATCCTATTGACTCTTGTGCCTATGACATGAATGCATGTATTATATTCATTTTCTAATTTAAAACCATGTGTGTACATATATCATCCCGCAATCTTTAGCTTGTCACGTTGTGCTTATACAATGTTATGTTATGCATGATTGTGCTATGCATTCTAAAAAGGCCCTAATGCATGTTATGAGCGGTGTACGCATGGAAATGTTATGCATCCCATACTACATGACATTCTCATGCAACAAAAAAGAAGCGTGCTAGTCGCATTCATGTGGTGAGGTTATGTATCCCATACTACATAACCCTCACATGTTGCCCCTATGGTGGATCCATATACAGACACATATTATGCATCCCATACTACATAATATGCCTCGTATACTTCATGTTATGCTATGAGTGTAGTGTTTGTACTTCAGCCAAGACGTGCTGATGACAATTCAGTGTGTGTATGATAGGATGCTAAATACCTAATCCCAACAAGGAAAGGTTGCCCGACAAAATGTCAAGCAACCTCCCTCTGATACCAACTGTCACAACCTGCATTTTAACCGCAAATAAAGCTTATCAGAGTAAAGGAAAATGTGAGTCATGATGCCACGTCAGTAGGGGATAACTGCGGACGCTCAGGCAGACAACAACTAAACATGAAGAAAGGTTCTTTTAAAGTTATTTTAAGCAAAATCAGTTACATGCAGAAGTTAGCCATATCCCTCGGCTTAGTGGCTCATCTAGTCCACGAATTAAAATATATTATACGCTGCGGAAAAATACTTGATTAGATTAACCCAAACATCCTACATGAGTATGAACGTCCCCAAAGGACAACTCATGCTATGCAGAACTCTAAATTTATTATGGTAGGAAAGATAGCTTTTACGGTCGCTAAAAATAACATGTTAGAGTTTCAAATAATGCAATGTATGAAGTAATAGTAGTAGATTTTATAGTTGAAAATACCTAACATGCATTCATAGCATAAATCCTCCCAAAAAGCAAGTAAAACATCCACTTTTAAATAAATGAGAAGCTAACAAGTATAAACAATTAACAATTCAGTGGGCGCCAACAAACTAACATGAACCCACGAAAAAATGTATGTCTGAACTAGTAAACTAAACAAACAGCAATCTACCTCGCTAAGACGAGGCAACAACTACGGCCAACGCTGCCGCCCAGAAAACTCCAAAACCAGCACTACTAACTGCTACTGCTCTGAACCTGAGGCATTTCAAAAAAAACAGAACACCTCAGCAAGAAGGTACAAGTAGTGGCAGGAAAAGTGATAAACCAAAGTAATCAAAGGGTCAACCGGGGTACCAACCCAAGACCAAAAGTACTGAAGTAAAGTACAAAACAATAGGGCATCAACAGGAAAAGAACTCCTACGTGACTTATCACGTTCTACAAGGGTGCACCAGACGCACAAGGCTATAGGGTGACTACATAAATATTTCTCCAGAAAGAAAATACAAAACCTTCATTGAAGGAAAAATACAAAACCTTCATTAGGCACCTGTGGTCGAGTCTACCAAAAAACACGGTGATGTGGTCACTCTTGGACACACCACCCAAAAACAACAACGGGCGGGGTGGTCACTCTTGGACACACCACCAAAAACAAAATGGATATATAATCTGTCTAACTGCGAGGGAGTCTCATACTCTCCACCATACACCGCAGGCATCCAAAAATCAGGTAGACTTCCACAGGGCACTAATGAAGGTAACAAACACTGCGGAGGTGGAATCGTCCACTAACTCTAGCATTCAAGAAACCCAAAGAAACCACAACACAAATATCTCGGGATTTGGCTCGTCAGATTCTACTTGACATTACCGAACTCAAGACGCGGTTGATCAACCTCTAGGAGCAATTTACAGTCTTAGATAAATTCTAACGCATTTAATAACGGAACCGAAGGCACTTAAAGCCATCATAAGACACTTCAAGAACGATCAACACATCCGGACGAAATCGGGTTTACCATGACGAAACATCACAACATCATGTGATCATTGAGAAGGTAAATCATAGCAATAATTTGCAAGAATAAGTGTAGAAAATTTTAGGAACATGAAAACATAGTCGTTACTATCAAATCGGAGAAGGAGAAATGAGGGGAAACCACCACTTACCTTAGTTTAACCGGAAAAGTCCTTTGGATCACTCCACGTTGTTGATCGGGGCAAAAGGATGCAGGAGGAATCGAAATCTGAACAAGAACGACCGAAAAAGAGATTAGGGCCGAAAAACCTAATGAGAAAACTCAAGAAATGGGGAAGATAATACCACGATGGCATAGCTCTCGGCGAGAACTTTCCAGATCTATGCTCGGATGAAGATTTCGAGCACCGGAGTAGCGTCGGTGGCCACCGGAAGTTTCACAAAATATATTCTCTCACGCTCCCGCCGCTCTGGTTCGGGTGACAAGAATGGGAGAAGAAGAAGGAGTTTTCTTCTTTCTTAATATAACTATCAAAGTATAAAAATTTACATATATAAATATAAGGACATCTTTAAGGACATATAAATGTATATAAAATAAGGACATTTATAAAATCCTTTGTCTAAAACGGACTTCTATACGCGCTGCTGCACAGAAGATGAAAATAATGGTTTAGGATGGCTTCGAATCAAAAAATGCCCAACATGAAAGTTGTAAATCTCGTCGAGACGAACAAATTTCATGTTAGCCATTTTTTCAAACGACACCGTTTTGACCCTTAAAAAGGCTCCCGAACATAAACTACAACGTATTACTCGAGAACAAGCTTACGGGTACTCGAGAGGTAGAACGGCTACTCGAGTAGTTCAAAATGACTACTCGAGTAGTTCAGAAAGGCTACTCGAGTAGTTAAAAATGAGTACTCGAGTAACTAGAGAAACACTCGAGTAGGTCAGAAATTTTACACGAGTAAGAAGGAAAAGTACTCGTGTAGATCTAGAACATCACTCGAGTAATAACCAAATTTACTCGAGTAGGCGAAACAGAATTACTCGAGTAGGTGAAAAAAGTTTACTCGAGTATGCACAGAAGTCACTCGTGTAGATATGAAAAGTTTCACTCGAGTAGGAAAGAATCACTCGTGTATATGAACTAACACTCAAGTAAAAGAAAAAGAGATTTTCATACATTCGTAAATTCTTTACAAATATATCCTGAAAATTAAACTCTATGAATGAATAGTGTTTTTCATTTTTGAATACTATTTTAATAATAAAGTATTCATATTTATATATTTTTGAATAAGGAAACTACGAGATCAAAACGGAGGCCCGAACGCGTGCCGAATTAAACGAAATTCGCACCGTAGGCGAAAACTGACGCTACGAACACAACGGCGAAGTCAAAACCAGAATCCGACAAGCCATTCCAGAGATACTAATCTTCGAAGTATACGGCGAACATAAACAAATCCAAAACTTCAATCGCGCGCCGAGACTCAAAAAATGCTCGGATTGCGACGAAACTTGACGAGCAAGTCAAAAATTACTTAACTTAAATTCCAAATGCAAAATTTTCCCATTACAACAAGAATTCGGCCTACTCGACCGCACGAGCGCGAAAATGCCTTAACGGCATTGCGCCGTCAACTCAACGTTAAAAGTAACGCCACGACATCATAGATCTGACGTTGCCCAAACAAATAAAATCATCAAAAAATCGGGGCGTTACATCGGTCCCCTAAAATGATGTGGTCTATCGACTGTTAGTCAAAATACTAAGCCAATATCATCCTCGCCTCACCCCCGCGACTCCTAGGCACCGTGCGGGGAGGATGAAAGCGGAGGATAACAAAGCAGAGTGAAACAAGCAGGTGACAACTACCCTAGCAGGTGGATGTACAAAAGAACTATAACAAGAAAGCAGTAATGTAAATAAGGAAAGTAGAACAGTAAGAACATGTAAATTAAATTAAGGAATAAGTAAAAGTACAAGAAGGTAAACTAAGTAAGTAACCATGATCTATAAGAATGCCCATACAAACCTATAGACCAAGGGGTCATTTTGCAAGGCCTACTGTATAAAGAGTCCCTTAACAATTTATACAATAGGTGTCACGGGTTATATGCAATGAATATGCTATGACATGCAAGTATGCTATGGTATGAACATGCAAGTGCAACTCACACACCCGACTCTGTGCACACAGACCTTTAGTTCCCCCTTTCTGGAGCCTAACCTCCCAGTATACCTCCGTAGTGCCAAACGAAAGCGGTGGGTTGGGCCTCGCCGACCTCTAAACAGGTATCAGCACTACCAGTCAGACCTATCATACGCCTCAATGATGGTGTGTTAAGCGGAGCTCCTGCGCACTCTTGCATGTTGCCGCACCAGGATTTTCTTGGACAAGTGCTAAACCACACGCATTTGTGTTAGTGCGACAACTCTCCAATACTGAAGAACCGCCACCTTATATCTTATGCACATGCAATACTAATGTGTTTCCCACCGAGCCAAAGCTCTCTGGACAATCCCGTCCATCACAAATATCTACCGAGCCAAAGCTCCCCAGACTAACCCATCCATCACAAAACCATCCAAGCATCTTCTTGCCGGGCTAACCTGCCCATCACCAAAACCATCGAGCCTACCATCTCGCCAGGCTAACCTGCCCATCACGGGAGGGGAGGTGAAGGGGTGGATGGCCATGGTTGTTGGGCTCCTCCATTGATGGTGGCTGGCTGGAACTGATGGGTTGATGAATCATAAGCATCAGAGAATCCCAAATACTGCTAAGGGGAGGTGGAAGGAGTGACCCATGGTCTTCCTCCATTAATCCTCTCTCTCTTTCTTCTTTCTCTCTCCTCCATTAAGGGTAAAACTCATATTTTCTCTCTACTAGTCACCCCCTCCGAAATTTAGGTGGTATCCCATATAAATATCAGCCTCCTAAAGTTAATGGGCCACTCAAATTGGGCTTAGCCCAAGTGGCTTGGGCTTGAGCTAGCCATTTAGGCTATTTTGACTTATTTCAAGGATTGAGTTGACATTGGACAAATTAACCTTGTGGGTTGACCCCAATGGATTCTTGGTGACCCATTGGCCTGCCCTAATGTCTACGTGGGGTCATTTTGGCTAATGGAAGGTCCTCTGGCCCTAGATAGGGCACCTTGACCATTTTAAGGTTATGGTTGACTTTGGTCAACTTGACCTTTTTAGTTGACCCCAATGGGTCCTTGGTGACCAAATGAACCTTCTAAAGGGGTAGGGATGTTATGGTGGAGTCAAAGAGTCAAGGTGAGGCCCTAAGGTCAAACCCTAGGTTAGGTAATTTGAAAGTGTTATTTGCAGACCATGGTGATCTCACCATCATTGCTAGATTCCCTTGTTCTTCTTTGGCTTCTTATTATTTTTTCATGACGTAGTCATGAAAAAATCACTCCTAGGGGTCTAGTTATTTGAGGGATGTTACAAATCCCAATAAACAAAAATAATAATTTTGTTCCCGAAATTCAGGTTAGGCCTGCGGGGTTTCTTCTGAGATTAACTGAATGTAACATCCCTCAGAAATTGAACTTATACCTGATGCAAAGAGCTCCAGGAACTTTTGCTACATCAGATCTAGTGGCTCCCAGGTATGCTCCTCCTGTCATGATTTGATCTCATGATCTTGATAACCGGAACCTTCTCGCACCGCAAGACTCGCGCTGTTGTGTCATCTCTCCTGGTCGGCTCTAAGCGAACCGATCAATCAGAAGCTGCCGAGCCATCTATACTAGTAACCTACTGCTACGGCCGTAGTAGAGCCTTCCTAATATATGAGACATGGAAGACGTCGTGCAAACCCGCTAACTCCTGCAGTAGCTCCAGTATGTAAGTCAATGAGCTGATCCACCGCAGGATCCTGTAGGGACCTATATTCCTAGGATTGTGCTTCTTTCGCCCGCATGCCCTCGAGACTCCATGCATCAGACGTATCTTCAAGAACTCATGGTCTCCATCTTGAGACTCTGCCTGGCAATGCCGCGCATGGTAATATTTGACCGGTCTGCTCTGGGCCTCCGGCATCCTATCTCGAATCAGTCACACCTGGGTATTTGTGTCCTCCACAAATTCCGAGCCGAGTGCCTATGGATCCTCATCCAAGGTCCAATACAGTGGACTCTTGTACCTCTGTCTATATAATTCCTTATGAGGGTCATGCCTATGCTGGACTGATGACTGTTCTTATAAGAGAGCTTGATCAGCGGCAAAAGTCTCTCTCATGGATCTCCGTGCTCCAGAATGTATAAGCGTAAAAGATCTTTCGGTGATAGGGTGGTACGCTACGTCTGCCTGTCCATTTGAGGGTGCAAAGCCGTGTTGAATATCGACCGAGAGCTCAGATAAGCCTAGACTGATCTTCTTTCCTTGTACATAAACTGTCCATCCTGATCCGACGCGATCGTCTTGAGCTCTTGACCTACTCCAGCCGATAAACCTCACCGTGCGTCACAAAATCCATGACGGCTTTCTTTATTCCGGTGAAATACTGATAAGTTGTAAATATACTTTTCTATGTTTATATTATGTTATTTTAGTTTAGTTTTGTCTTTTTTAGTTAGTTTTATTTAATAAATTGCTCCTTTTTGTAAATATTATTTCTAACATAGCTTAATTTTGATTTCTGAAATTTTTCAAAAATGGTCAAAAATTGACCTGACACGCCCGTGTCAGCCAACCCGACACGCTCGTGTCATTCCCAATCGACCATCAAGGATTCCAGCTCGACGAAATGCGCTCGTCGTTCGTCGACCAACCCGACACGCACAGTGTCACGCCTGTGACCTAGGGCGTGACCGCCATGTTACTCCTCCACCTGGCCGACAAGACCCCGCCGACGACTATTGACGCAACGCGCCCCAGATCCGCCTGCTGAACACGCCCACCAACACGCCCCGTGTCGACAGAGACACTGGCGTGACTTCCACGTGGACCGCCACAAGTCAATGCTGTCGTCAAGTTTCCGGATCACATTATAAATAGTGCTGACACACACCACCGACACGCCCGTGTCGGAGGGTGTGTTCTTAGGAAATTTTCCCTATAAATAGCCCATTTTTGTGAGGTCCAAGGGTTCATATTTTTGAGCCACTTTAGTGTGTTTTGTGGGCTGCACCTGTGGATTCTCTTGCTATGTAAGGAGATTTCTCCCCCTTCCCTTCATATTTGTTTTTGCTTTAGCTCTAGCTTTGTAATAGTTTCATAATGATAATAAAAATGTTTGATTTTCTCTCTCTACATGGCATGAAAATTCATTTGTGTGGCTTATCTCTTTTTCTTTTTATCACTTTGTATTTCTTAGTATTCCTCTTTATGAAAAGTGTGTGTGTGTGTGTGTGTGTGTGTGTATGAGTGTAATTTGTTTAGTTCTTATGCTTTTTTTGGTTTGTCTCCATGTTAGGGTTTAAGTAAAGACTTTCATTCTTATGAATTTATAAAAGGGGTTTAAAGTGTTTTTGATTTTTTACTTAGTTTTTTTAGGATTGTAAAACCTTTTTGTTCTTTTAAATTTTATTTCAACTTTTTTGTTACTTTTATGAGCTCTTAAGAATAAAAAAAGTTATAATTTTAATTTTTGAAAATCTTTGGTTTTTGCTTTATTTTGAAAAACTTTTGTTCCTTTGATTTTTATTTGTTCTTTTTATGAGATTTTGGTAAAGTCTAAGTATGAAAAAGTAGTTGTTATAATTTTTAGCTAACTTTCATTTCGATTTTAATTTGTGTGTGTGAGTTTATGAGTTAGTTTTTCATTTTGATCTTTAAAATTCCATGTTATGTATGTGAGTGTATGAGAATAATTTTTAATGCTTTCTTCAATCATGTAGAGTGTGTGAGTTTAGGAGATAAATTTTCATGCTTTATTTTATCGCTTTCTTTCAATTATGTAGAGTGTGTGCGTGTAGGAGATAATTTTATTGCTTTCTTTCAATTCATGTAGACTGTGTGCGTGTGCACATTTATTTCCGCCCACTCGTTAAGAGTTAAATGACGTGTTTTTATTTCCCGCCTACTCATTTGAGTAGGACTTGTACTTGCATTTATTTCCGCCTACTCCTTAAGAGTTAAATGGCGTGCCCTTTATTTCCCGCCTACTCGTTTGAGTAGGACTTGTAATTTCATTTTTTGTAACTTAGTTTCTCTTTTATTTATAATTTGAAATGTGTGTGAGTTCTCGTATTAGCTAACTTTTCTATGTTTTATAAATGTTTGTTATTTGTTTTTATGTCTTCTTTTTATAACCCTTTAGGGCTTAGTTACGAACTCGCGCCTCATCAAATTATAAAGTCATCCCCATACCGATGAGTGGATAATCGTTAATAGCCATGGCATCAAAGAGCATTGGGACATATAAAATGATTTGAAATAATTAAAGTTCTATATTTTCACTTTAATTTTAGGACTTAAGGTTTACTACAGGTTAACGACGAGTAGGACCACATATCGATGTGTGGGCCCTATTTTCGTTATCCATATGCTAGCTAGCCGAGAGGCCGTGTGTATGGACAGATCCCCCCTGGGTAAAGAGAGTTGCGTGCATACCCTCGAGAGAGGACAAGCATAATTCTTCCGGATTGGGTTCCCCACCCAATAGCGGGATTCTTAGCGTAAAGAGAGCGTTAAGAGGAATCCTTCGTCGGACTAACGTTCGGTCGAAAAGTCTTAGCGTTCAGGTGAGCAATATTCCTAGAGATAAGTGCTCTCATATTTATGGAACCTCTACGGCCAAGTTGCGTTTTATTAATTTGAAACTAAGTTAAATAATTATTAAAAGTTATTTTAGTCTTAATCTGATTCGGTGCCGAGCATTAACCCGTCATCGAATTTTCTAAATCATTTTCGTGCTTTTATTTTATCCTCCTTACTTAATTAAAATCCAAAACGAATTTTCAATAAAATAATAGCTACTCCTGGAGTAGTATGGATAATCAACTTGACCCCGAGAATAATACGACCTCGGTATTCCCCCGAATATCGAGTACTACATGCGATAGGTGCACTTGCCTCCTTTTGTTAAAAGCTCGCTTTTTAGCAAGCCACCGGTGTTCGACTCATCGAACCAACCACCTAAATTAGAGTCTGTTTGCAGGCCATCAAGTTTTTGGCGCCGTTGCCAGGGACACTCTTGAGTTGTTATTCCGAATTCCGGAGTCTATTACTTTTACGTATTTTCTATATAAAAAAAACTAGCAACTCTATTTTAAATAAAATTAAAAAAAGAGTTTCTTTTGTTTTATTTTTTTTGGGTGTATAACCCGTGGACAACCCTCAGAGTCTGAAGATTCGAACCTGAGATCGAACGCTCCCTTGCGCGTATCCGATCTCTACTCCGAATTCCTTCTTTAGACCCCGAAGAATCTATCGGTGAACCCTCTGTTGTAGTTATGGCCGCCCCTAACCCTGCCTTGGCGGCAGAGCATACTATGTCTTATTACTCCCGGCCTAACCTGGATGATACTAGGTCTAGTATTATTCTCCCTACGGTGGCGAATAATAATTTCGAAATAAAATCTAGTGTCATTCAAATGGTCCAAAACATCGTGCAGTTCGATGGACTGCCAGATGAGGACCCGAATGTCCACTTCTCCATTTTTTGGAAATATACGACACCTTTAAGATTAATGGCGTCACTGATGACGCCATTCGCTTGCGCTTTTTTCCTTTTTACCTAAAGTCCAAAGCAAAGACGTGGTTGAATTCCCTCCCGCAAGGATGTATCACCACCTGTGCTAAGTTGACGGAGCGGTTCCTGACGAAGTACTTTCGCCCACAAAAACTACAAAGTTGTGGGCGAACATTTCTTCGTTTGTGCAAAATGATCCAGAGTCTCTTTATGAGACTTGAGAACGGTTTAAGGAGCTCCTCCGCCAGTGCCTGCACCACGCACTACCAATGTGGTTGCAGGTACAAATTTAAATAACGGCCTTAATTTTCAGACGTGTCAAATGATTGACGCGACTGCCGGGGGGACCCTTAACAATAAGACCCCCGAGGCCGCCCAGGCTTTATTCGAAGAGATGGCTATGAACGCCTACAAATGGAACGTCCCGCGGGGACACCCAAAGTCGGCGGCCAACCTTTTTGAAGTGGATGCCACTGCTCTCTTAACCATTCAAGTTGAAAGGTTAACAAAGCAGGTGGCGGAGATGTCTGCTGCCTCGTCCACTCCGCCTTGTTTTATTCCCCGTAACATCTGCGTGGCTGAAGAGTTCGTGGACTTTGTAGGAAATTTGAGTCGTCCATCCTTCAACCCCAACAACAACCCTTATAGTAATAACTATAATCCGGGTTGGAGGAATCACCCCAATTTTTCTTGGAGCAACACGAACAATGCGCAGCGCCCGTCAAATTCTTATGCGCCCAGATTTCCGCCACCTACCTCTCTTCCAAAACCCTCCCCGATGGAGGAAAACTTTTTTTAAATACGTAACGTCCAACGAATCAAATATCCGGAACATCACCGGATCGCTAAAAACACTTGAACAACAGGTTGGACAACTGCGAGAATGATGTCTGAGCGCACGCTCGGGGAACTGCCGGGAAACACGAAGCCCAATCCGTGGGAGAACGCCATCGCTATAACCCTCCGTAGCGGTAAGGAGGTGGTTGATCCAAAACGGACCGATCCTCAGGTACATATTTCACCTCCGACCACTCTTCCCCCTTCTTCAATTACGCCGCCTTTACCTATTTTAAATGAAAAAATTATTTGAAACAAGGCCCTGCCATATCTGCATAGGTTAGATGATGAGCGTAAGGATGCACAATATAAAAAATTTATTTTACTTTTAAAACAAATTCATATTAATGTTCCCTTCTGCGAGGCGATCTCGCAGATGCCTAAGTATGCGAAATTTTTGAAAGAACTTTTTCCTAATAAAAAAAATTGGAAAATATTTCACATATCTCTCTCAACGCTGTCTGCTCGGCGGCCCTTACTAATAAATTGCCCACAAAATAAAATGACCCGGGACGGTTTTCCATCCAGTGCCTTTTTGGCAATATATTAGTAAAATACGCGTTAACTGATTTAGGGGCTAGCATTAATCGGATGTCGTTCTCACTCTTTCAACGTTTAGGTTTGGGTACTTCTATTCCTACAAATATGCTCATCCAATTAGCGGATCGCTCGGTTAAGTTCCCTATCGGGGTAGTGGAGGACGTCCTTGTCCGAGTAGACAAGTTTACCTTTCCAGTAGACTTCGTCATCTTAGACATCGAGGAGGACGCCGAGGTACCAATAATACTCAGTTGCCCTTTTCTCGCCACCTCCCTTGCACTAATAGATGTGAGTAATGGTCATCTCCTCCTTCGGGTAGGAGATGATGAAGTTACTCTCTCTATTAATCCCTCGATGGAAGACTCGTCATCGAGCGACGATTTCTGCTATTCTTTAGATACCTTTTTTTGGAGATCATTCTTCTCCCAATTTCGAGTTCGTATTTTTTAAACGATAATATTTATGCGCTCGAAAATTTTAAATGCAATGATGATACCTCTATAGACTTGCCTATCGAACCAATTGGTAAGAAATATATAGGAATTAAAACCTCCCTAGAAGAACCGCTCATCCTAGATATTAAACCCTTGTCCGAATCACTCAAAAACGCTTTTTTGGGAAAAGACGATACACTTCCTATTATTATTTATTCGGATTTGAGTGATTCAGAGACTTCCGATTTATTGGTAGTTTTGCTTAAACATCGCCATGCAATTGCGTGGCAGATCTTTGACTTAAAGGGAATTAACCCCTCTTTTTGCACTCATAGGATTTTTCTCAACGATAATTGCCGCAAACCATTCAGCCGCAGCGACGTCTTAACCCAAACATGAAAGACGTTGCTAAAGCCGAGATCATTAAATTATTAGATGCGGGGATTATTTATCCCATTTCTGATCGTGCGTGGGTTAGTCCTGTTCATGTGGTGCCCAAAAAGGGTAG
Organism: Platanthera guangdongensis; assembly: GCA_039583875.1. NCBI lineage: Eukaryota > Viridiplantae > Streptophyta > Magnoliopsida > Asparagales > Orchidaceae > Platanthera > Platanthera guangdongensis. Next base: position 102,782,820 of record CM077159.1, read on the forward strand.
TCTTACCGTAGTGGAGAATGAGCACAATGAACTCGTCCCAACTCGTACTGTTACGGGTTGGCGGGTGTGTATCGATTATAGAAAACTAAATGATGTCACCTGTCAGGACCATTTTCCACTACCATTTTTAGACCAAGTTCTGGAGCGTTTATCCGGTCATCCATTTTATTGTTTTCTTGATGGTTTATTGGGGTTTTTCCAAATCCTATTTCCCCCGATGATCCAGAGAAAACAACTTTTACCTGCCCGTTTGGCACCTTAGCCTACCAAAGAATGTCATTTGGCCTCTGCATTGCGCCAGCTACATTCCAAATATATATGCTGGCAATCTTTGGCGAGCTGGTAGGAGAGATTATGGAAGTCTTTATGGATGACTTTTCTGTTTTCGGACAATCTTTCCAATCTTGTCTTCGAAATCTAGATCGTGTCCTTCAACGATGCGAGGACACGCATCTCATTTTAAATTGGGAAAAGTGTAACTTTATGGTTCGAGAATGTTTGGTTCTCGGCCACATGATTTCGTCTAAGGGGATGGAGGTAGATAAGGCCAAGGTAGAAATCATAGAAAAACTTCTGCTTCCAACAAACGTAAAATCTATTAGGAGTTTCTTAGGTCATGCGGGCTTTTACCGACGTTTCATTCAAGATTTTTCAAAAATAACAAAGCCGCTTACACGCCTCTTGGAAAAGGAATCAAATTTTGTCTTTAATAGCAAATGCGAGTCTGCATTTAATTTCATAAAACAAAAACTTATCAATTCACTAATTTTAGTGGCGCCCGATTGGTCCCTTCCGTTCGAAATTATGTGCGATGCTAGTGATATTGCCTTAGGTGTCGTTCTTGGCCAACGCGTAGAAAAACACTTTCATCCAATTTATTACGCTAGCAAGACACTCAATTCCGCACAAGTAAATTACACCACAACGGAAAAAGAACTCTTAGCCGTCGTTTTCGCTTTTGATAAGTTTCGCTCGTATATAATGCTATCAAAAGTTATAGTATTTACCGATCACGCCGCCCTTAAAAATTTATTAGCTAAAAATGATGCGAAGACCTGCCTTCTTCGATGGATCCTCCTCCTGCAGGAGTTCGATTTAGAGATCCGGGATAAGAAGGGCGCGGAAATTTAGCCGCCGATCACCTCTCCCGCTTAGAAACTCTCGGTGCAGAAGCGCTCGTTGAATCTCACATAAATGACAGATTCCCAGAGGAACGCCTCCTAGCCATTACTACTAGTTCTTCTTCCCCTCCTCGGTTCGCAGATTTTGCGAACTATTTAGTTGCGAGGGTGCTCCCAAAACACTTTTCAAGCCAGGAAAAGAAGAAATTCTTTTCTGAGTTGAAATATTTCTTTAGGGAGGACCCTTTTATCTTTCGTATCTGCACGGACCAAGTGGTCTGAAGATGCGTTGCGAGTGCTGAGTAAACGCAAATACTTAGGCACGGCCATGAGGGTTCGGCTTGTGGGCATTATCAAGCAAACCGGACCACGCGGAAGGCGCTAGAGGCGGGCTAATTTTAGCCCACTCTCTTCAAAGACGCTCATAATTTTGTGCGCGCATGCGATAGCTGTCAGCGGTCAGGTAACATCTCTCGTCGCAACGAGATGCCCCAAAAAATGTTTTTAGAATGCGAAGTCTTCGATTTTTAGGGCATAGATTTTGTTGGCACCTACCTCCATCTTTCAAAAATATATATATTTTAGTGGCGGTCGACTACGTATCGAGGTGGACGGAAGCGCAAGCTCTCCCCACCAACGATACGCGAGTCGTCGTTACATTTCTTAAAAAACTATTTTCTCGCTTCGGCACGCCTCGCGCAATTATTAGTGATAGGGGAACGCATTTTTGCAACACCCAAATGGCTAAAACGTTAGATAAATACGGCGACACGCACAAACTTGCCACCCCCTACCACCCACAAATAAGTGGCCAAGTCGTGGTTGTAAATCAAGAGATTAAGAGAATATTATAAAAAATCGTTTCACTAAATAGGAAAGATTGGTCCGTCAAACTCAATGATGTGTTGTGGGCATATCGGACGGCATACAAAACCGCAATTGTTTGTACGCCGTTTTGGTTAGTCTATGGCAAAGCGTGCCATTTACCCGTAGAACTAGAGCATCACGCTCTTTGGGCTTTAAAACTCTTAAACCTCGACTCCAACTTAGCCGCTCAGAATAGAAAACTGCAACTAAACGAGCTCGATGAATGACGTGCAAACGCTTACGCTAGAAATAAGTTCTATAAGAAGCATTCTAAGTTATATCACGATCGAAAATTAAAGTCCCCAAAAAATTTTTCTCCGGGCGATCTTGTCCTTCTTTATAATTCACATCTTAAACTTTTTCCAGGAAAACTAAAATCTAGATGGTCCGGTCCCTTCATCGTTGAAGAAGTTTTTCCATATGGGAACGTACTTGTCTCCCACCCAGAAAAAGGTTCATTTAAAGTAAACGGTCATCGGTTAAAGTTATACATCGCGGGCGAGCCAGTGATCAAGCATTACAAAACGATAACCCTCCTCAATTTATAACCACGCCAAAATAGTCAAGCTACACGACTATAAACAAAGCGCTCCTAGGAGGCACCCCTCTATTATCTTTTTCGCTCTTTATTTATTATGTTTGATACTTTTTCTAATAAATGTAGGGTTTCTGATGGGACTCCCCGAGCGTGGTCCAGGGAAGCTTCTACCCCCCCACCTCTTTATTTTCTTTATAAATGTTGTATTTTCTTTTTGTTCCACATACTTACGTTGCAACATTGGGGACAATGTTAGACTTAAATATGAGGTATTTTCGTGTTCTATTTTCTGCATTGTACTACTACTTTCTGCACTCCAAAAATTTAAAAATATGAAAAAAATATATAACAACAAGACAAATAAAAAAAAATGTAAAATGAAAAATCCAAAAAAATTTTTCTTTTTTTTCTTTTTAAAAAAACACAAAAATTCAAAAAAAATTATAAAACCCAAATTAAGAAGAAAATTAGTTTTATTTTATAAATATTTTTTGTTCTTTTCTCCCTTTTTCCTTTTCCTTTCTTTCTCTTCTTTGTAAGTATCGTTTCTCTCTTTCCTTATTTGGTAAATATTTGTTTATAAAAAAAATCCAAAAAGTTAGAAAAGAAAAAATAGTTCAAAAAAATATATATATATATTTCTTATCATTTTTTTCCCGTATGTATATAATGAAAAATTAAAAACAAAACAAAAAAAGATAATAAGTCAAAAATTCAAAATAAATTGAGTAAAATAAAACAAAAATTCAAAAAAGATAATAAATTAAAAACACAAAAAAATGATGATAAAAACTTTCAAAATCCAAAAAAAATGTTTTGAAACAAATAAATCAAATATACCATTCTTAATTTTCTTGCTATCCAAAAATTTTGTTTTGAGTTTATTTATATATGAATTTTATTAATTCTTTGTTCACTATTCGTTTGTTAATTATTGATTGAAATATTTAAATATCTGGGGTTAAGTTTTAAAGAATTCAATTATTTTTGTTAAAAATAGCGAACTCATTTTAGACACTACTTCTAATTTTTTATTAATAGGAGCACGTGTATTATGTTAGAAATAACGACTATAGAATTCAATTATGTTTACATTTAGCTTTCTGAAAAATTAGAACGTACAATTTATTAAGGTTGCTCTCAAAACTTTTTTAATTAAAAATCTATTATTCTTTTCTCCCCTTATTTATCATGACTTACTTGGCATGATAAAATTTTTATCCTTAAAAGATCATATGTCAATGGGAATAAGATTTCGTTACGTAAACATAGGCACCCAATAATTTAAAAAGACTATATGTTACGGAGTAAGAGGATAAAATTCATTACTCCTACACATATACATTGGGTTAATTTTATTATTATTAAGTTGAAAAAAATGATATTAGGAAAATAAGATTTCATTTTCCTAATAATCCAAAAAGAAAAGAAATGGTGGTTTGAGAGAAAATTACCTTACCTCAAAATTCAAACCCTCTTCATAAACCAACATCAACCCCCTTAGCCAATTTCATGATTCTAGAATTAATTCAAAAATCTTTTTGAGAGCATAATTTGTAAATTGCATTATTTCCAGTAAAGCTCCTATAAGCTAAAGTTCATATAATTCCAAACTATTTTTGTTAATCTAACCATTACAATTATTGCTTTCTATTTGATTACATCAAGAATTCTTTTGGCCAAACCTTTTGCGTTATTTAAATCATCTACATTATTTTAAGACTTAACTCTTACACCCCGTATGTTTATTTAGATCTCTCTTATAATTAATTAAGCGGTATCTAAACATAGAGTTTCTTTTATTCCTTATAAGTTCACCTCAAATTTTGCTCCGGAATATCAAAAACTTAAGTATGGGGGAATTTGATAAGTTGTAAATATACGCATTTTTCTATGTTTTTATTATGTTATTTTAGTTTAGTTTTGCCTTTTTTTAGTTAGTTTTATTTAATAAATTGCTTCTTTTTGTAAATATTATTTCTAATATAACTTAATTTTGATTTCTGAAATTTTTCAGAAAATGGTCAAAAATTGACCTGACATGCTAGTGTCAGCCAATCCGACACGCCCGTGTCATTCCCGATCGACCATCAAGGCTTCCAGCTCGATGAAACTCACTCGTCGTTCGTCGACCAACCCGACAGGCCTAGTGTCATGCCCGTGACCTAGGGCATGACCGCCACGTGACTCCTCCACCTGGCCGACAAGATGCCGTCGGCGACTTTTGACGCAACACGCCCCACATCCGCCTGCTGAACACGCCCACCGACACGCCCCGTGTCGATAGAGATGAAAGTGCAGCTAGATCTGAAATACTCTAGAGGGGGGGGGGGGGTGAATATAGTATGGTGCTTAAAAACTTTTTACAACAGTTGTTGTAATTTGAGTGAACAGGGAAGCAAATAAAAATCTAAACAATGAAACTATCTAATCACAAAGTAACCTACAAAAGAAATTAATCACAGATCCTAACTAATCACAGATCACAGCCAGAAACAAAAATAAAACCAAGCAAGCCAGAAGACACAAGGAGCTATAGTGGTTCCCCTAAACTTGGGTACATCCACTCTTCTACCACCCTAGGTTGGAATCCACTGCAGGATGAGTTGATCAGGTGTCCTGGGCACCAATGAGCTTTTGATAAGGTGCTCAAAAATCAAATCAGATTTTTTGATTAGGTGTCGTGCCACCAATGAGATTTTGATAAGATGCTCAAAAACCAAACACAAACTTTTGAAGGGAGTTTGAAAAACCCTTTACAGAGATGGGGATGAGAGAGTGATGGAAGTCTTCTCTTTCTCAAAGCAGCTGAGAAGACTAAGTGGATTTTGATGTTGTCAAGGCTCCCCCTGAGTTCTTGAGATGTTCAGAAAATGAAGCTTTGTTGTAGGGTGATAGGCCTTCAGAAGTTGATCTCCAGCAAATGATGATTTCAGCAACAGCTCAAATGTTAGGTGTCTGGAGTCTTGAATGATGTTGGCCTTGAACACTTGAATCAAAGGGGATCTGAAGATTTCAGATTTGTTGATCTCCTTTGGTGTGTGTTCTTGTATGAATTCTTTTAGACAGAGAATGTCTACAGCTCTTTCTCTTTTTCTCTTGTGAACAGTTGATGTTGAGAAAGATGTTGTTCCAGAGAATGTTTTCTTCTTGTTCTGCTTATCTGTGCTGTGTGTTAGAGAGATTCAAAAAACTTGTATTTTATTCTCTGGTTCTGAATAGAAAATGATCCTCTGTCAAGAATAGCTGTTTTCTTGTCATTAATTGACTTCCATAATTGCAAATGTCTTATGGGGGAAAGTCCAAAGAAACATTCCTTGATAATCAATTGAAACTTGGTCCAGAATAAATGAAAACGGCTAGAAACTCTTCTGAATTAATTGTTGAATAACTCCTTAACTGTTCTGAATTTGAATCTTGAAAAACATTGAATTCTTCAGAAAATCGTCGAACTGAGCTCCACTATTGTCGAACTGAGCTCAGCGATTTGGACTTATACAGTAACAGAGATCGTCGATCTGTGCTCAACTATCATCGAACTGAGCTCAGAGATAGAGAATCAAAATTGGAGTCAAGATCATCGAACTGAGCTCGAAGATCGTCGAATGGAGTTCGACAATTTGTCGAAGTTGAGCTCAGCGATCGTCGAATGGAGTTCGACGATCCGTCGAAGTTGAGCTAGACGATCGTCGATTGGAGTTCGACGATTCGTCGTACTGAGCTCGACGAAATGACTTAGTCTCCAAACTGAAAAACCTTGGTCTTGAGGGCAGCCTCCAAACCTAACTACTAACCCTTAGACTCAATTCTAATTGACCTTTAGATCTATACAGGAGGTCAAAGACAGGTTTCCTAAAGACATATTGATCCTGACCCAAATTAGTAATAGGGTGTTCCAACAATCTCCCCCTATTTGGGTTAGAATTACTATTTACAGAATTTGTAAAAATAAAAGAACAACATACAAAGCAATAATAAACAACAATAAGCAGAATCACAGATATATTATCCCAGACAGAAGTCAAAAATCAGAATAATTGTCACCTTACATAATTATTCTTTCTCCTTGCTCTTTATAAGTTTGATTTCTCTATTAGGATTAAGAGCTTCTTTCTTTGACCTTCTGTCATCTGCTGCACCTAGAGAAGTTTGCTGTTTGAGCCTTGGTACCACAGCTTCAGGATGTAGCTCCATATATCTATCAGAATCAAAGAATTTGCTTGAGGCATATCTTTCCAGTTCTTTCTTTCTTTGTTCAGACAATGTAGTAATGTTGGAGGAATCTTTGCCTTGCTCTTTGGCTTTCTTAATTTGATCCAGGGCAGCTAGCTCTTTCATCCTGGCAGTCCATGCAGTAGGGTTATTCTCTGGATCTTCAAAGGGAACTGGAGGCTCATATCTGTTAGTTGGATTATCTTGAGGAGCTCTGAATGAGACTACTTCTTTCAGCTTGAAGGGAAAATGACCTGATGTTGTATCTGATGAAGCTTGTTCTTTCCTGGAGTAAGGATGTTGCCTAGAATAGCCTTTCGAGTAGACTTGGAATTCCCTCTGGCTTCCTCTATAGTTTCCTCTTCAAGATTGAGAACCTCTGGACTGGCTTCCCCTATAATAAGATCTTACATGAGGCTGATAGGGGGTTTGGCTTTTAGCAGAAGGTTGAGCAGCTGAGCTTCCACCTGCACCTGCATCAGGAGGAGGTGGTGGAGGAGGATGAGGGTGATGAAACTGAGAAGATCCTTTCTCATACTTCCTCTTCTTCTTCATAGCTTTAAGTTAGTTCTTGGAATACTGCATCCAATGCTCAGTAATGGGGCAGTCATGAAGAATATAATAAGGAATATTATTAGTGTCCTTTACTTTGGCTGGAGGCACCCTTTTCATAGCTTTGCTCCTTGCCTTCCTTTTCCTGGCTATGGTGGCAGAAGAATCATCAGAATCAGTCTTGAATTCATCACTCTCAGAGCTTTGCTCATCATATAAAGCATCAATCTTTTTCAAATATTCTTTTTGAAGTTGAGTTGGAGCAGATGAAACAACAGTGGTTGTAGCAGCAGCAGCAGATACAGTACTAGTAACAACAGAAGTTGTAGCAGTAGTAGTAGTAACAAAAGACACAGAAGTTTCTGGAGCAATCCTTGCAGAATATATAGCAGCAGTACTATCAGCAGTAACTGGAGCAGCAACAGATTCAGATAAAACATTTTCAGATACAAAAATATCAGCAACAGTAGTTTCAGATATAATAGTTTCAGTAACATCAATATCATCAGCAATAGCAGCAGCAACTGGAACAGCAGGAATAATAGTAGGCTCAAAATCATATGCCTCTGTCTGCATATCCTCAGAAACTGGAACAGCATCAGCATCATCACTGACAGTAGCAGTAATAGGAATAGCAACAATATTCTCAGCAGGAGTAGCAGCAGCATTGCTGGAACCAGAAGGCTCAGCAGTATAAACTGTATTTATGAATGAATGAATAATGCTGGTGTCATAGCTAGAGAAGGGCACAATGACCTTAGAAAGATCCTCTGATATCTAGACTGCAACTTTCTCTGGAAGACAACTGAAATAAGCTGAATCAAAAACTGAGAGCAGGGACCTGAGGTCTACTAAAAAGACAACAACTTGAGGTGGAACTGGAGCTTGAGTTGGGGAAACAACAGCAGCAGCAGGAGCTGAATAAAAAACAGTAGCAGGCAATCTCACCACTTCATTAGGAATCTCCCCTTGCCTAGATTCAGAGAATGCTGGATCAAGGCACACTGATGAAGGGATTGCCTGAGGAAATAGATAGGATAGTCTGGCAGAAAGGGATGCCACTGACTGAAGTAATGGAGCCAAGGAGGTCTCCAATAGAAGTGATAGCCTGGGGGCTAGCAGTTCATATAACTTGTCAGCTAGGGCTGGAATATCTACTTGCTCAGCAGGCAATGGAGCAGAGGTAGAGGATGGAGCTACTGGTGATGGTGGTGGAGAGCTGGTGTATGGGGTAAGTGAAGGTTGAGGTGAGGGGATTGTGGAAATGGAAGACAATGGTATGGAGATAGATGGTGTGAAGGTGGGTTGATCAATAATGTCTTGCAGAAGTTGCTGGTAAGATGTTGATGAGGAGGGTAGCTCGGGAGGAGATGAGGGCGAATCATCCATGAAGGAATCATCAAGAAGATTGAAGGATGGAATGGTGGATGATGTGGCAATGTCTGGTTCAGGGTAGTGATATAATGGATGGAATAGTTCTTCTGAGATTGGAAGATTTGGAATTGGAGAGGGAGTTGGTGTTGGAGAAGGGCTGGAAATGATGATTGTGGATGAAATTGGAATGGTGGATGGAACTGGAGGAGATGAAATTTGAGTTGGAGGATGGGAAGCAGCAGCAGGCAAGTCATCTACAGGGGCAGGGACTTAAGGGGAAGTGACTGTTACAGTCCTGGTGCCTGAAGTTGTGCTTGTAGAAGGCCTGCTGGGCTTGATTATCTGCATGTTCCATTTGCCAAATATGGCACAGGACAATCTCTTTGATGCATTAATATGTATCCCAAAAGATACTAGCAGAGTAGGGCATCTGTTGTGAAGAAAAAGCCCTAGGATCCTCCCAAAATTCACAAAGTTCTTATTGATTTTCTTCTTAATCAGGTCAAAGAAGACCTCTCCCAAGTTCAACTGCTTCTTATCCACAATGGTTCCCATCAAGCACAGCTGATACCTGGAGATAGTATAATGTGCTGAATGCATGGCCAACAAAACTTTTCCTACTACATCAGCTAAGAACCTGTATTCCACAACTAGGTTCTTCTTCAGCAGCTTGCTAGGGTTAGCATTAGAGTGACCCATTCTTGCAAGCAAACCGGAAAATTCCTCTCCCGATAACTCAGCAGAATCTCTTCCAGAACTTAACTCAAAAACCTCTGTCAGAATGGCTGGAGTCAAAGGTACCTGGGCTCCAGAAATTGAACCAACTATTGTGTTTTGGTCCTGGTTGTGGGCAGTGTAGACCCACTCCTTAATCTCATCAGCAGCCAACTTGATTCTTGTCGACATGATGGTAGCAAGTTTCTGCTCCTTGAACAGTTCCAGAATATCTTGAAAAACTTGATCAGTGGTGCTAAAAGACTCCATGTCTATGTCAAATCCAGCATCGAATTTCATTGCGGCAAGAACTGCAACAGAGACGGCCATGGTTACCTGCAAAAATCAACAAACAAAATGACCAAGTGTAGAGATGTTTGGAGGGAAAGAGAATTTTTGCAGAGAAATCGAAAGCGCAAAAGGAGAACGATGGCGAAAAATGAATTTTATATTAGGGTTCGACGCAGAAAAGGAAAGATCGTTGAACTCAGTTCGACGATCGGGGGCTTCTAAAGGAATCTGAAGAGTCTTCAATATCGTCGATCTCCATTCGACGATATTGGAGGGCGTCGAGCTCCGTTCAACAATAGTTCAGAGAACAAAATCGTCGAGCGCCGTTCGACGATCGTTGACCGGAAGAGATAGTTCAGACTATCTTAGAAGCGCTGAACTCAGGTCGACGATTTCGAAAATTGTCGATCTCCGTTCGACGATCTGGGGGAAAATCGTCGAGCGCAGTTCAGAGACGAGAAATACACTCTAGACACTAAGGAAAATCAAGATGTTTGCCTAGTCTTGGTCATTTTTTAAACTTTTAAAATCTTGGATATTATTTTAGACTTTCTTCATCTAACATTCCTAACTGATTTAGGAAGAAGTTGTGTTTTTTTTCATACAAGAGTTTGGTGAAAATATCTCCCCTTTGCAAATCAGTTGGGATATATTGAAGTTCAATTTTATTCTTCTCAACATTATCCCTTAAAAAGTGATGCCTAATTTCTATGTGTTTTGTCCTACTATGGAGGACTAGATTTTGAGCTATAGAAATAACACTGGTGTTATCACAAAAGATTTTTGACTTCTCTAAGTTGTAGCCATAGTCTAGGAGTTGGTTTTGAATCCACAATATTTGTGAGCAACAACTGCCTGCAGCCATATATTCAACTTCAGCAGTTGAAGTTGACACAGAAGTTTGTTTCTTGCAAAACCAAGAGACAAGTCTGTCACCAAGGAACTGATAGGTTTCACTGGTGCTTTTCCTGTCAATTCTGCATCCAGCATAATCAGCGTCAGAAAATCCAGTTAATTTAAATGCTGAATCTTTTGGATACCAGAGACCTAGATTTGGACAACTTTTAACATACCTGAGAATCCTTTTAACTAATGTTAGGTGTGACTCTCTAGGGCTTACTTAGAATCTAGCACATGTGCATGTAGCAAACATTATGTCTAGTCTACTAGCTGTAAGGTACAGTAAAGAGCCAATCATTGCTCTATATGTTATCTGATCAACAGGTTTCCCATGTTCATCAGCATCCAATACAACATTAGTAGGCATAGGTGTTTTCATACAAGATGCTTCAGACATGCCAAATTTCTTAACCAATTCATTTGCATACTTGGTTTGAGAAATAAAGATGCCTTCAGCATGTTGTTTGACTTGCAATCCTAGAAAAAGGATAGCTCACCCATACTACACATTTCAAATTTAGAATGCATTAGGTTGAAAAACCTTCTGCACAAATGTGAATCAGAAAAACCAAAAATAATATCATCTACATAAATCTGTACTAGTAGGGTATGAGACTTATGGGTTCTAATCAAAAGAGTTTGGTCTACTGTACCCCTTATAAATTCATTTTCCAGAAGGAAGCATGCTAGGGTCTCATACCATGCTCTAGGAGCTTGCTTGAGACCATATAATGCTTTGTTCAACTTAAAAACATAATCAGGATAGATTGGAGAGATAAAACCTGGAGGTTGTCTAGCATAGACTTCTTCTTCGATGTCTCCATTTAGAAATACACTTTTTACATCCATCTGATATACCTTGAAGCCTTTGTGTGCTGCATAAGCTAAGAAGATTCTGATGGCTTCCATTCTTGCAACTGGTGCAAAGGTCTAGTCATAGTCTATGCCTTCTTCTTGAGAATATCCTTGAGCAACTAGCCTTGCCTTGTTCCTTACAATTACTCCTTGATCATCCAATTTGTTTCTGAACACCCACTTTGTTCCAACAATGGAGTGATCCTTAGGCTTTGGCACTAGTTCCCAAACTTTGTTCCTTTCAAATTGATGCAACTCTTCTTGCATTGCAATGATCCAGTGTGGATCTTGCTCTGCATCTTGAATGGTTTGAGGTTCAATTTGAGATAGGAAGCAGGTGTGCAACAGGTTTTGGTTGACCTGATTTCTAGTTTGCACACCAGCTGAGATATCTCCAATTACTTGGGAAATTGGATGGTCTCTTGATGTTACTAAATCAACAGGGGGTGTTGATTGTTCACCAACCTGTGTTGTTGTTTCCTCTTGTGGTACAACAACTAGCTTTTCAAGTTGTTTCTCCTCAATATGTTGAATGCTTTCTTCATCTTCACTGCTTTCCTCTTTTTGAGTAACCTGTAACTTGTTCAAATTTTCAGCAGGAGAATGTACCTGCAAAGGTTCTATGGTAGAAGTATTCTTCTCCTTGAAAGACATGTTAGATTCATCAAATGATATGTGAACAGATTCCTCAATTTTAAGAGATGATTTGTTATAAACCCTATAAGCCTTACTGATCATGGAGTATCCCAGAAACACTCCATCATCAGCTTTAGCTTGAAATTTTGCTAAATATCTCTTGTCATTATTGTGAATATAACAAATACAACCAAAAATTCTAAAATAATCAACTTTAGGTTTCTTCCTTTTGAGTAATTCATAGGGAGTCTTTCGCTTTAGTTTATGTATCAAACTTCTGTTCAGCACATAGTTGGAGGTGTTCACTGCCTCTGCCCAAAAAGATAGAGGAAGGTGAGCATCTGACAACAATGTAGTGGCAGATTCATTAGGGGTTCTATTTTTCCTTTCAGCTACCCCATTTTGTTGAGGAGTTCTAGGAGCTGAGAAAGTATGTCTGATCCCTTCACTCTGACAGAACTCTTGCATAAGAAGAGAATCAAACTCTGTCCCATGATCACTTCTGATCAGGGCAATGTGAGTATTGAACTCAATCTATATACATTTGAGAAACTCTGTCAAACACTTAAAGTTATCAGATTTCTTCCTCAGAAAGAACACCCATGTCAATCTAGAGAAGTCATCTACAACTACTAAGGTGTACGATTTCCCTCCTAGGCTTTGTACTGTAATGGGTCCAAAAAGATCCATGTGTAACAGATACAATATCCTAGGTGAATCACTCTTATTAAGTGACTTAAAGCTATTTTTAGTTTGCTTGCCTAATTGACAAGCCCTACGAGTCCTTCCTTCTTGTAGGGGCCAAAAGGTAGTCCTCTAACAAGGTTGTCCTTGGATAGCCTAGCAATAGTTCTAAGGTTTAAGTGTCCTAGTCTCTTATGCAATAACACATTAGGTCTACAGACAGAATTAAACAGGAAAATGTCTACATCTGTTGAAAGAAAATCTACTAGATAGATGTTAGATTTCCTTTTACCTGTCAACACATTTGTGTTGTCCTCTGACTTGATCTTGCATAATGCTTTGCTGAAAGTCACCTGGTAGCCTTCATCACATAGCTGACGATGCTTATCAAATTGTGCTTCAGTCCTTCCACATAAGCTACCTTCTTGAATGTTACTGTCCCAATCTGGACTGCACCATATCCTTTAGTTTGTCCAAAGTTTGAATCACCAAAAATAACTTTGGGTCCAAGCTTGGCTTTAAAGGATGTGAGGTTGTCCTTGTTTCCTGTCATGTGCTTTGAGCACCCACTATCCAAGTACCATTGTTGGTTTGATGTTGGATAGGTCTTCACCTGCACATAAAATAATTCATTTATTTTTGACCCAGTTTACCTTGGGCCTAGGTTGATAACCTTTAAACTCAGAAATGAAAGACATCCCAGGTTGACTCTTATAACCTTCAGGATGATATCTCCTTGGAGGTATTATCCATTCAGTATATGGGTTAAAGATTTGGGATGAAGGACCCCTAGGATTGGATTTTGATTTGCCCTTGAAGGAATTTCCAGAGCTCTGATCTCTGTTCGACGATCGTGGAGCTGCGTTCGACGATCTTGGGTCAGATCGTCGAGCTCCGTTCGACGGGCGACTGTGGCAGAGTTCAGGAATTAGAGATCGTCGACCTGAGTTCGACGATTTTTCCTGAGATCGTCGATCTGCGTTCGGCTATCGTCGAGCTCCGTTCGACGATTTTTGCTGGAACTTAGTTTTCTTACGCAGATCAGAATTCTTCCTAGCTACCTCTACAACTCCCTTTCCTTTATCAGAAATGAACTTGATTGGGGTTGTTAGAACTATAGGTTAGCTAGATGAAGCACCCAAGCCTAGTGTACTATTAAATCTGCAGTTCACTGTGCTTGTGATGTCCATCAGCTAGATACTTCTCCCATTAAGGTATTCTTCAAGCTTCTTGGCCTCTGATAGTTCACCTTTCAGTGAAGCTATCTACTCCCAACAGCACTCCAAATCCTTAGAGAGTTTGAGGTTTTCTTACTTTAAGTAACTATGTTCAGATAAATGATTTCTGAGAGAGATAATTTCTTTCTCAGATTTTAGTAAGTCTAAACATAATGCTTTAAACTCAGATTTAAAGTCCTCTGAATTGAAATCAAAAGAATTATTTACCTGGTCCTCTTCAAGTTGAGTCTCTGAGTCTGACTCTAACTCTTCTTCATCTGAATTATATTGTGAGGCATTGATTTCCATCATGCAAAACTCCTTCTCTTCTGTATCATCTTCATCATCACTGGAGCTGGATGAGGCTTCTGATTCCTCTTCAGTTTCACTCCAGGATTCAGCAACAAATCCCTTTCTAGTGTGTTTGTTCTTGCTTGTGGAGGGTTTGCCATTGCTACTTTTCTTGAAGTCCTTTTCTCTTCTTCTTTCTTTCTTATCCCTTCTGTCCTTGTGTTTTTTTTCTCTGGACAGTCAGGTACAATGTGCCCTGGTTTCCTGCAACCAAAGCAAACAATTTCTTTATTGTTTGACTTATCATACCTTGGCTTATCATGCTCCTTGTATGATCTCCTTCTGAAGTCCTTTCTGGCCATCTTGTAAAATCTTTTGGCCAATAGACTGAGCAGTTCATCATTGCCTGTGACTTTGTCTTCAGGCTGATCTTCAGTTGCTTTGAAGGCTATTGTCTTCTCGTTTCTTGTAGCTGGTGAGGCAGCCTTCTGCTCTTCTTCTCTGTTCTTAATGAGCAGCTCATAAGATTTGAGCTTGCCCAAAAGAGCTTCTGTGGTGATCTCATTCAAAATTCTGACTTCCTTGATTGGCAGATTCTTGAATCCCAAGTGCTTGGGAAGCACATTAGGATTTTGTCATTAAGTTCAGTCAGTGAGATCTCCTTATCCAAAGTCCTGAGTTCATTAACTATCAGACTGAGCCTGTTATACATTTCAGCTACTGGCTCAGCTTCTTCTTTCTTGAAATTCTCATATTGGGATATGAGGTGGGATCTCCTGTCCTTTCTTTCATCAGCTGAGTCTGAGACTATTTCAGAGAGTTTATCACAGATTTCCTTTGCTGAATTACATTCAGCCACCTTTTGAAAGATGTCATCAGACATGGTCTGGGCTAAGATATTCATAGCCTTTGCATCAGCTACCTTCCACTTCTTTATATCAGCATCTATTCCTGATGGAGGTGGAACAGCATTTGTGCTTGTGTTCTCTGGAGGTCTTGGACAAACTGTCAAAACAGAATTAAAAATATCCTCGTCAATAGAATTCATGTATAATCTAATACTTGCTTTCCAAAGTGCAAACTTGGATAGATTGCACAATGGAGGTCTGGTGCTAGCATAATCTTTATTTTGGGCCATGATTTGTGAACAAATAATCTAATAATAAAATCTACAGCAAGCAGATCTAACTAAGAATCTTTGAGTTCAGGTGTTAGCCTGTGCAACCACCAAGGTGTGGTATGTTTAACCAACCTGCCTCTGATACCAATTGAAAGTGCAGCTAGATCTGAAATACTCTAGAGGGGGGGAGGGGTGAATAGAGTATGGTGCTTAAAAAACGTTTTACAACAGTTGTTGTAATCCGAGTGAACAGGGAAGCAAATAAAAATCTAAACAATGAAACTATCTAATCACAAAGTAACCTACAAAAGAAATTAATCACAGATCCTAACTAATCACAGATGACAGCCAGAAACAAAAATAAAAACAAGCAAGACAGAAGACACAAGTAGCTATAGTGGTTCCCCTAAACTTGGGTACATCCACTCTTCTACCACCCTAGGTAGGAATCCACTGCAGGATGAGTTGATCAGATGTCCTGGGCACCAATGAGCTTTTGATAAGGTGATCAAAAACCAAATCAGATTTTTTGATCAGGTGTCTTACCACCAATGAGTTTTTGATAAGGTGCTCAAAAACCAAGCACAAACTTTTGAAGGGAGTTTTAAAAACCCTTTACAGAGATGGGGATGAGAGAGTGATGAAAGTCTTCTCTTTCTCAAAGCAGCTGAGAAGACTAAGTGGATTTTGATGTTGTCAAGGCTCCCCCTGAGTTCTTGAGATGTTCAGGAAATGAAGCTTTGCTGTAGGGTGATAGGCCTTCAGAAGTTGATCTCCAGCAAATGATGATTTCAGCAACAGCTGAAATGTTAGGTGTCTGGAGTCTTGAATGATGTTGGCCTTGAACACTTGAATCAAAGGGGATCTGAAGATTTCAGATTTGTTGATCTCCTTTGGTGTGTGTTCTTGTATGAATTATTTTAGACAGAGAATGTATACAGCTCTTTCTCTTTTTCTCTTGTGAATAATTGATGTTGAGAAAGATGTTGTTCCAGAGAATGTTTTCTTCTTATTCTGCTTATCTGTGCTGTGTGTTAGAGAGATTCAAAAAACTTGTATTTTATTCTCTGGTTCTGAATAGAAAATGATCCTCTGTCAAGAATAGTCGTTGGCCTGTCATTAATTGACTTCCTTAATTGCAAATGTCTTCTGGGGGAAAGTCCAAAGAAACATTCCTTGATAATCCCTTGAAACTTGGTCCAGAATAAATGAAAACGGCTAGAAAATCTTCTGAATTAAATGCTGAATAACTCCTTAACTGTTCTGAATTTGAATCTTGAAAAACATTGAATTCTTCAGAAAATCGTCGAACTGAGCTCCACTATCGTCGAACTGAGCTCAGCGATTTGGACTTATACAGCAATAGAGATCGTCGATCTGAGCTCAACTATCGTCGAACTGAGCTCAGAGATAGAGAATCAAAACTGGAGTCAAGATCGTCGAACTGAGCTCGAAGATCGTCGAATGGAGTTCGACGATTTGTCGAAGTTGAGCTCAGCGATCGTCGAATGGAGTTCGACGATCCGTCGAAGTTGAGCTAGACGATCGTTGATTGGAGTTCGACGATTCGTCGTACTGAGCTCGACGATATGACTTAGTCTCCAAACTAAAAAACCTTGGTCTTGAGGGCAGTTTCCAAACCTACTACTAACCCTTAGACTCAATTCTAATTGACCTTTAGATCTATACAGGAGGTCAAAGACAGGTTTCCTAAAGACATAGTGATCCTGACCCAAATTAGTAATAGGGTGTTCCAACAAGAGATACGGGCGTGACTTCCACGTGGACCGCCGTAAGTCAATGTTGTCGTCAAGTCGCCATATCACATCGCAAATAATGCTGACACCCCCCCCCCCCGAAATGACCATGTCGGAGGGCGTGTTCTTAGGAAATTTTCCCTATAAATAGCCCATTTCTGTAAGGTCCAAGGTTTCACATTTTTGAGCCACTTTAGTGTGTTTTGTGGGCTGCACCTGTGGATTCTCTTGCTATGTAAGGAGATTTCTCCCCCCTTCCCTTCATGTTTGTTTTTGTTTTAGCTTTAGCTTTGTAATAGTTTCATTATGATAATAAAAATGTTTAATTTTCTCTCTCTACATGGCATGAAAATTCATTTGTGTGGCTTATCTCTTTCTCTTTTTATCCCTTTGTATTTCTTAGTATTCCTCTTTATGAAAAGAGTGTGTGTGTGTAAGTGTAATTTGTTTAGTTCTTATGCTTTTTTTGGTTTGTCTCCATGTTAGGGTTTTAGTAAAGATTTTCATTCTTATGAATTTATAAAAGGGGTTTTAAAGTGTTTTTGATTTTTTTTACTTAGTTTTTTTAGGATTTTAAAACCTTATTGTTCTTTTAAATTTTATTTCAACTTTTTTTATCACTTTTATGACCTCTTAAGAATGAAAAAGTTGTAATTTTAATTTTTGAAAGGCTTTGGTTTTTGCTTTGTTTTGAAAAACTTTTGTTCCTTTAATTTTGATTTGTTCTTTTTCTGAGATTTTGGTAAAGTCTAAGTATGAAAAAGTAGTTGTTATAATTTTTAGCTAACTTTCATTTCGATTTTAATTTGTGTGTGTGAGTTTATGAGTTAGTTTTTCATTTTGATCTTTAAAATTCCATGTTGTGTGTGTGAGTGTACGAGAATAATTTTTAATGCTTTCTTCAATCATGTAGAGTGTGTCAGTTTAGGAGATAAATTTTCATGCTATATTTTATCACTTTCTTTCAATTATGTAGAGTGTGTGCGTGTAGGAGATAATTTTATTGCTTTCTTTCAATTCATGTAGAGTGTGTGCGTGTGCGCATTTATTTCCGCCCACTCGTTAAGAGATAAATGACGTGTTTTTATTTCCCGCCTACTCATTTGAGTAAGTCTTATACTTGAATTTATTTCCGCCTACTCATTAAGAGTTAAATGAGGTGCCCTTTATTTCCCGCGTACTCGTTTTAGTAGGACTTGTAATTTCATTTTTTGTAACTTAGTTTCTGTTTTATTTATAATTTGAAGTGTGTGTGAGTTCTCGTATTAGCTAACTTTTTTATGTTTTCTAAATGTTTGTTATTTGTTTTTATGTCTTCTTTTTATAACCATTTAGCGCTTAGTTACGAACTCATGCCTCATCAAATTATAAAGTCGTCCCTATACCGATGAGTGGCTAATCGTTATTAGCCTCGACACTGAAGAGCATTGAGACATATAAAATGATTTGAAATAATTAAAGTTCTTTATTTTCACTTTAATTTTAGGACTAAATGTTTACCCCGGGTTAACGACGCATAGGACCACATATCGATGTATGGACCCTATTTCCGTTATCCATACGCTAGCTAGCCGAGAGGTCATGCGTATGGACAGATCCCCCCTAGGTAAAGAGAGTTGCATGCATTCACTCAAGAGAGAACAAGTGTAATTCTTCTAGATTGGGTTCCCCACCAAATAGCAGGGTTCTTAGCATAAAGCGGGCGTTAAGAGGAATCCTTCGTCAGACTAACGTTCAGTCAAATAGTCTTAGAGTTCAGGTGAGCAATATTCCTAGAGATAAGTGCGCTCATATTTATGGAACCTCCACGGCCAAGTTTCCTTTTATTAATTTGAAAATAAAGTTCAATAATTATTAAAAGTTATTTTAGTCTTAATCTAATTCGGTGCCGAGCGTTTACCCTTCATTGAATTTTCTAAATCGTTTTCGCGCTTTTATTTTATCCTCCTTAGTTAATTAAAATCCCCAAAGAATTTTCAGTAAAATAATAGTTACTCCTAGAGCAGTAGGGATAATCAACCCTACCCTGAGAATAATACGACCTCGGTATTCCCCCGAATATCGAGTACTACATGCGATAGGTGCACTTCCCTCGTTTCGTTAAAAACTCGCTTTTTAGCAAGCCCGCGGCGTTCGACTCATCAAACAAACCACCTAAATTAGAGTCTGTTCGAGGGGCATCAAGTTTTTGGAGTCGTTGCCGGGGACACTCTTGAGTTGTTGTTCCGAATTCTGGAGTCCATTACTTTTACGTATTTTCTATATAAAAGAAACTAACAACTCTATTTTAAATAAAATAAAAAAAAATGAGTTTCTTTTGTTTTATTTTTTTTTGGGTGTATGACCCGTGGGCAACCCTCGGAGTCTGAAGATTCAACCCTGAGATCGAACGCTCCCTTGCGCGTATCCGGTCTCAACGTCGAATTCCTTCTTTATACCCCAAAGAATCTATCGGAGAACCCTCTGTCGTAGTTATGGCCGCCCCTAACCCTGCCCCGGCGGCCGAGCAAACTATGTCTTATTACACCCAACCTAACCCGGATGATACTGGGTCTAGTATTGTTCGCCCTATGGTGGCGAATAATAATTTCGAAATAAAATCAAGTGTCTTTCAAATGGTCCAAAACGTCGTGCAGTTCGATGGTCTGCCGGATGAGGACCCGAATGTCCACTTGTCCAATTTTTTGGAAATATGCAACACTTTCAAGATTAATGACGTCACTGATGATGCCATTCACTTGCGCCTATTTATTTTTTCCATAAAGTCCAAAGAAAAGGCGTGGTTGAATTCCCTCCTGCGAGGATGTATCACCACCAGGGCTGAGTTGACGGAGCGGTTCCTGACGAAGTACTTTCCACGCGCAAAAACTACAAAGCTGTGGGCGGACATTTCTTCGTTTGTGCAAAACGATCCTGAGTTTCTTTATGAGACTTGGGAACGGTTTAAGGAGTTCCTCCGCCGATGCCCGCACCACGCTCTGCCATCATGGTTGCTGGTACAAATTTTTTATAACGGCCTTAATTTTCAGACGCATCAAGTGATTGACGCGGCTGCCGGGAGCACCCTTAACAATAAGACCCCCGAGGCCGCCCAGGCTTTATTCGAAGAGATAGCTATGAAGGCTTACCAATGGAACGTCCCGCAGGGATGCCCAAAGTCGACGTCCGGCCTTTTTGAAGTGGATGCCACTACTCTCTTAACCCTTCAAGTTGAAAGGTTAACAGAGCAGGTGGCGGAGATGTCTGCTGCCTCCTCCACTCCGCCTTGTTTTATTCCCCCTAACATCTACGTGGCTGAAGAGTTCGTGAACTTCTTAGGAAATTCGGGTCGTCCTTCCTTCAACCCCAACAACAACCCTTATAGTAATAACTATAATCCGGGTTTGAGGAATCACCCCAATTTTTCTTGGAGCAACCCGAACAATGCGCAGCGCCTGCCAAATTCTTATGCGCCTGGATTTCTGCCACCTCCCCCTCTTCCAAAACCCTCCCTGATGGAGGAAAACGTTTTTTAAATACGTAACGTCCAACGAATCAAATATCCAGAACATCACCGGATCGCTAAAAACACTTGAACAACAGGTTGGACAACTGGGGAGAATGATGTCCGAGCGCGCGCTCGGGGCACGCCGGGAAACACAGAGCCCAATCCGCGGGAGAACGCCAACACTATAACTCTCTGTAGAGGTAAGGAGGTGGTCGATCCAAAACGGACCGATCCTCAAGTACATATTTCACCTCCGACCACTCGCCCCCCTTCTTCAATCACGTCTCCTTTACCTATTTTAAACGAAATAATTATTTTAAACAAGGCCCTGCCATATCCGCATAGGTTAGATGATGAGCGTAAGGACGCACAATATAAAAAATTTATTTTGATTTTAAAACAAATTCATATTAATGTTTCCTTCTGCGAGCCGATCTCGCAGATGCCGAAGTATGCGAAATATTTGAAAGAACTTCTTTCTAATAAACAAAAATTGGAAAATATTTCACATATCTATCTCAACACTGTCTGTACAGCGGCCCTAACTAATAAATTGCCAATAAAACAAAACGACCCGGGATGGTTTTCCATCCCGTGCCTTTTTGGCAATATATTAGTAAAATACGCCTTGGCTGATTTAGGGGCTAGCATTAATCAGATGTCGTTCTCGCTCTTTCAACGTTTAGGTTTGGGTACTCCTAGTCCTACGAATGTGCGCATCCAGTTAGCTGATCGCTCAGTTAAGTTTGCTATCGGGGTAGTGGAGGACGTCCTTGTCCGAGTAGACAAGTTTACCTTTCAGGTAGACTTCGTCATCTTAGACATCGAGGAGGACGTCGAGGTACCAATAATACTCAGTCGTCCTTTTCTCGCCACTTCTCGCGCACTAATAGATGTGAGTAATTGTTGTCTCCTCCTTCGGGTAGGAGATGATGAAGTTACTCTCTCTATTAATCCCTCGATGGAAGACTCGTCATCGAGCGACGATTTCTGCTATACTTTAGATACCTTTTTTGGAGATCGTTCTTCTCCCATTTTCGAGTCCATATTTTAAAACGACGATATTTATGCGCTCGAAAATTTTAAATACGATGAGCATACCTCTATAGACTTGCCTTTCGAACTAATTGGTAAGAAAGACATAGTAATTAAAACCTCCCTAGAAGAACCGCCCATCCTAGATCTTAAACCCTTGCCCGAATCACTCAAATACGCTTTTTTGGGTAAAGGCGATACCCTTCCCATTATTATTTCTTCGGACTTGAGTGATTCAGAGACTTCCGATTTATTGGAAGTTTTGCTTAAACATTGCCATGCAATTGCATTGCAAATCTTTGACTTAAAGGAAATTAACCCCTCTTTTTGCACTCATAGGATTTTTCTCAACGATAATTGCCGCAAAAACATTCAGGCGCAGCGAACTCTTAACCCAAACATGAAAGACGTCATTAAAGCTGAGATCATTAAATTATTAGATGCAGGGATTATTTATCCCATTTCTGATAGTGCGTGGGTTAGTCCCGTTCACGTGGTGCCCAAAAAGGGCAGTCTTACCGTCGTGGAGAATGAGCACAATGAACTCGTCCCAACTCGTACTATTATGGGTTGGCGGGTGTGTATCGATTATAGAAAACTAAATGATGCAACCTATAAGGACCATTTTATGGTACCATTTTTAGACCAAGTTCTGGAGCGTTTATCCGGTCATCCATTTTATTGTTTTCTTGATGGTTTATCGGGGTTTTTCCAAATCCCCATTTCGCCCGATGATCAAGAGAAAACAACATTTACCTGCCCGTTTGGCACCTTAGCCTACCGAAGAATGCCATTTGGCCTCTGCAATGCGCCGACAACATTCCAAAGATGTATGCTAGCAATCTTTGGCGAGCTGGTAGGAGAGATTATGAAGTCTTTATGGATGCCTTTTTTGTTTTCGGACGATCTTTCCCATCTTGTCTTCAAAATCTAGATCGTGTCCTCCAGCGATGCGAGGACACACTTCTCGTTTTAAATTGGGAAAAATGTAACTTTATGGTTCGAGAAGGTTTGTTTCTCGGCCATATGATTTCGTCTATGGGGATGGAGGTAGATAAGGCCAAGTTAGAAATCATAGAAAAACTTCCGCATCCAACAAACGTATAATCTATTAGGAGTTGCTTAGGCCATGCGGGCTTTTACCGACGTTTCATTCAAATTTTTTCAAAAATAACAAAGCCGCTTACTCACCTCTTGGAAAAAGGAATCAAATTTTGTCTTTAGTAACGAATGCGAGTCTGCATTTAATTTCATAAAACAAAAACTTATCAATTCACCAATTTTAGTGGCGCCCGATTGGACACTTCCGTTCGAAATTATGTGTGACGCTAGTGATATTGCCTTAGGTGACATTCTTGGACAACGCGTAGGCAAACACTTTCATCCAATTTATTACGCTAGCAAGACGCTCACTTCCGCACAAGTAAATTACAGCACAACGGAAAAGGAACTCTTAGCCATCATTTTCGCTTTTTATAAGTTTCGCTCGTATAAAATGCTATCTAAAGTTATAGTATTTACTGATCACTCTGCCCTTAAATATTTATTATATAAAAATGATGCGAAGCCCCGCCATCTTCGATGGATCCTCCTCCTGTAGGAGTTTGATTTAGAAATTCGGGATAAGAAGGGCACGAAAAATTTAACTGCCGATCACCTCTCGCGCTTAGAAAATCGCAGTGCGGAAGCGCTCATCGAATCTGACATAAATGACAGATTCCTAGAGGAACGCCGCCTAACCATTACTACTAGTTCTTCTTCCCCACCTTGGTTCGCAGATTTTGCGAACTATTTAGTTGCGAGGGCGCTCCCAAAAGACTTTTCAAGCCAGCAAAAGAAGAAATTATTTTTTGACTTGATATATTTCTTTTGGGAGGACCCTTTTCTTTTTCGTGTCTGCGCGGACCAAGCAGTCTGAAGATGCGTTGAGGGTGTGGAGTGCACGAAAATACTTAGGCACTGCCACGAGGGTTCGGCTGGTGGGAATTATCAAGCTAACCAGACCGCACGGAAGGCGCTAGAGGCGGGCCACTTTTGGCCCACTCTCTTCAAAGACGATCATAATTTTGTGCACGCATGCGATAACTGTCAGAGGTCGGGTAAGGCTCTCGTCGTGACGAGATACCCCAAAACATGTTTTTAGAATGCAAAGTCTTCGATTTATGCGGCATAGAATTTGTTGGCCTTATGCCTCAGTCTTTCAAAAATATATATATTTTAGTGGCGGTCGACTACATATCGAGGTGGGCGGAAGCGTAAGCTCTACCCACCAACGACGTGCGAGTCATCGTTACACTTCTTAAAAAAACTATTTTCTCGCTTCGGCACGCCTTGCGTAATTGTTAGTGATAGGGGAACGCATTTCTGCAACACCCAAATGGCTAATACATTAGCTAAATACATCGTCACGCACAAACTTGTCACCCCCTAGCACCCGCAAATAAGTGCCCAAGTTGAGGTAGTAAATCGAAAGATTAAGCGAATATTAGAAAAAACCGTTTCACTAAATAGAAAAGATTGGTCCGTCAAACTCGATGATGTGTTGTGGGCATATCAGACGGCATACAAAACCGTAATTGGTTGTACGTCGTTTCGGTTAGTATATGTCAAAGAGTGCCATTTACCCGTAGAACTAGAGCTTCGCGCTCTTTGGGCTTTAAAACTCTTAAACCTCGACGCCAACTTAGCCGTTCAGAATAGAAAATTGCAACTACACGAGCTCGATGAATGGCGTACGAACGCTTACGAGAGCAATAAGTTCTATAAGCAGCGTTCTAAGTTATATCACGATCGAAAATTAAACTCCCCAAAAATTTTTTATCCGACCGATCTTGTCCTTCTTTATAATTCACGTCTTAAACGTTTTCTAGGAAAACTAAAATCTAGATGGTCCGGTCCCTTCATCGTTGAAGAAGTTTTTCCATATGGGACCGTACTCGTCTTCCACCCGAAAAAAGGTTCGTTTAAAGTAAACGGTCATCGGTTAAAGTTATACATCGCGGGCGAGCCAGTGATCGAGCATTACAAAACCATAACCCTCCTCAATTTATAACCCCGCCAAAATAGTCAGGCTACACGACTATAAACAAAGCGCTCCTGGGAGGCACCCCTCGCTTATCTTTTTCGATCTTTATTTATTATGTTTCCTACTTTTTCTAATAAATGTAGGGTTTCTGATGGGCCTCTCCGAGCGCTGTCCAGGGAAGCTTCTACCCCCCCTCTTTATTTTCTTTGTAAATATTGCATTTTGTTTTTTGTTCTGCATACTTACGTTGCAACATTGGGGACAATGTTGGACTTTAGTATGAGGGTATTTTCATGTTCTATTTTCTGCACTATTGTAACACCCTAACATTAATTTGGGCCAATTTGGGTTCAGGCATGGGTGACACGGCTTGGGACACGGGCATGTCCCAGGGCGTGTCATGCCTGGGTTGTGTCGAGTCGTGCGGTCGACGAATATTGCTCGACGATCGTCGAGTGTCGAGTGTCGAGTGAGGACACGGCCTGTGACACGGGTGTGTCACAGTGCGTGTCCATTGGTCGACAAACTCAGCTCGACGTTTTGAGCCAGGGCGTGTTTGAGGGATATGGGTGTGTCCAGGTGCACACGGCCTGGAACACGGGCGTGTCCCAGGTCCATGTGAGTCTCGGGTGGTTTTGAGGCTGTGCAGCCTGATGCACACGGCCACATACACGGGCGTGTCTGAAGGCATGTCCGGGGACACGGCCCGTGACATGGGCGTGTCCCATGGTCGTGTTCTGGTTGGCTGTAAGTCGGTTTCCTGCCGCTTAAGGTGACACGGCCTGTGACACAGGCGTGTCACAGGGCGTGTCAGGCCGTGTTCATGCTTTTCTGGATGATTCTGAGCTGTTTGATTCCCTCTTTCTGGATCCAATGGATAGGCTCTGGCCAGGTGTTGCTAAGGCCGGGGAAAAGGGGATTTAAACCCTTCCTCTTCATTATATTCTTCTTCTTCTCATTTCAAGAGAGAGCAAGAAGAGGGGAGTGCAAGGGAAGGAAGGAGGAAGAGAAAACCAGCTGCTGGAGGAGCTACGGAGTGCGGAGCGAAGATCTGGGAGCGGATTCGTGAAGGCTGAGCTGAGGCGGTGATTTCCATCCGGCTACTTCATGGCACCGAAGCGATCTTCGAGGGTAACGATCTCCTCCTTGGACATCGAAGTCCTTTCGTTTATGCATATGCGTGGAATCCTCCACCAAAAGGTGGATTAGCGAAGTGATTCCGTCGTTGAGTATGCATCTAGAGCCGGAATTGTGGAGTACGACATAGGCATGCTGTGTGAAGCCCATCTGGACCGTTAGTCTGGATTGGTGATTATCATGGGTAAACCGGAGAAGACTCCATGGATTTGCAAAGATGCTATGTGCTATGATGATTGAATGCTATGTGCGGATGGTATGCTCATGTGTGGGCTAGCTATGGATATGATCTTGGATGCTTTGCGAAGCTCCTTGTGGTTTGCTCTGCGAGAGCGGGAAGCTGCGGCTACCCAGGAAGGGAAGGCCGATCCGCGTCACGGTGCGCCAGTGGCGATGTGAGCACGGGAAAGGCTAACCTGTACCTGGGCATGTTGGAGAGATCGATTGGTGGCAGTGTTCGGGAGCGTGCGATAGCCCGACTTGCTACACCGAAATAAAAGCGGGTCGATCTGTTGGATGAATGCTCATGTTTTCCATGTGGTACGTACCTCTGCTTGGTTTGGACGGAATGCAACCAGCATGCGTGTTGGGGTGACTAGGACCGACCAACCAACAAGTTAATTACCGTGCGATTGGTGGTGTTACCACGGGTTTTCGGTACGCCGTAAGGTGCCCTAAGAGCACGAAGCGTCGGGCTGCGGACGACGTTTGTGATTTGATATGTATGGTTGTGATTGTTAGCTATTGTACTTGCCAATGCATACAGGGAAGGAACCGCTGCCCCGAGCATGGGGTAGGGTCGTTATAATTGGTCAGCTATATCTGACTGTTACTTTTTTTTGCCGCTCTTTGGTGGTGTCTCATAGCAGGTTCTGCGGCTTGAAATGAAATTCATGGATTGAAAGCTTGTTGTTAAGGCCCTTGAAGGCCAAGTGCGTCGTGGTTGGATTTCATGTGTGGCCGGCCTGTGTGCCGTTGTACGAACTTGTATATGTGTAAAAAGAGCAACATGTAAGGCCTTCAGGCCATGTGTGTGTGGGTTGTATACATTCCTGGTTTGGGATATATAAATGTGACATTTATGTATTAGTGGACATTCCTGGAGTTGAGTTCATGTAACTTAAATGTGTTGCGCTAGAATTGATTGGGTTAACGACACGAATCGAATTTGATCACCACAAGTAATTCCGTCACTTGTCTGTGACATATGGTATGGGGCCCCGGCCGGACCCACCGTTATATGCCATATGACGAGCGGGGGCGTTATAAAGTGGTATCAGAGCCAGGTTGAGATTGTTTGGGAAGAGAGAACAGAATTGAACTCGCGAATGTCCACTAGGAATGTATTTCATACACATGACGTGCGTGAGTGTGTAGTCAATGTATCAGTACCGTTATGATTTGCATTATTAATGGTGTTCTATACATTGATAGGTGGCGAGGAGTGGAGCTGGGCCGTCTGAGCCCCAGCGGTCTGATGAGAGTGTCGCACCGGTTGAAGCGCCTACGCCTCCTTTGGCGGAGACCATTCGAATGGTGACGGAAACAATGCTCGCAGTATTGCAAACACAACCTACAAGGCCTGTAGTTGTACCTGTTTGACAAGAGCTTGTTGATGAGCAGTTGAAAAGCTTTATGGAATTTCATCCACCTACGTTTGGCGGGGCGATTTCCCCAACGCATGCCGAAGATTGGTTAGCTCGAGTGAAGAGGATCATGACTGCCATCAGGCGGAGGAGCAGAAAGTGACTTTAGCCACTTTTCTGTTGGAAGGAGACGCAAGATTATGGTGGGATGAGATGGAGGTGCATTCCTTGGCAGGTCGCGGGTTAGCGGAGGTTTCTATGGAAGAATTCTGCCGCTTGTTTTTAGCCAAGTATGTGCCAGTGTCACAGCGCATTGCTATGGAGAATGAGTTTTTACGTCTGGTGCGGGGTGAGAGAGATATTGATACGTACCTGCATGAATTTACTAAACTGGGGCGGTATGCGGGATCTACTTTCGCCGAGGAATCCCGAAAGACAAATCGCTTTTATGAGGGACTTCGGGATGAGTTGAGATTATTACTTCCGAGTTCGGTGAGCCAAGACTTCCAAGCGTTGTAGATACATCCCGTGCATTGGAGAAGGATATGAAGTGAGTGCAAGAAACGAGGATACTGGCGATGGAGAAGCCAGAATTCAAAGTTCCACAGTCGGAACAATTGGATTTCTAGAAATGAGAGAAGAAGAGATTCAAGCCTGTGGAACAAAACTCGTCGAATGTTGCATCAGAAGCAACGTATGGACAAATATGTGTGGAGACACGTACCTGTTTTAATTGCGGAAACCAGGGGCATATAGCCTCTAACTGTCGAAGCGGCCCTCCTAGAAATTAGAAAACTACGGGTGCATCTTATGAAGATAGGGGTAAAGCAGTGGCTGAATCATCTGCATCTCGGACGCAGCCTCGATTGCATACTATGGAAGTACAAGAGCCGCAAAGTGCACTTGGTGAAATTCAACCTCGGGTTTTTAATTCGGCATTTACTGAGGAGTTTAAACGTGAAAGAACTAGTGCCTAAACACCTAGGGGGGTGAATAGCTGTAATTTTTCTTTTGCTTTAAAGGCAGACAATCTGTTCTGAAATTTAAACAACAATTGCAAATTCTACAGCTATCAGCACAGCAATCACATAAACAATCATTCACATAGTGCACATAGTATTTATAGTAGTTCCCCAAGGTTTGGGTACATCCACTTTTCCCCTTCACCTATCTAGCAGTGTACTAGATTCGGCCTAACTTCTGCACTTCACCTCAGATCCTCAAATCTTAAAGCAGCTCAGAACGCAAACCAGGTTCCTATAACTCAGAGTGTTCCCACTCCTACAACTCAGGCAAACAGCCCTACCTCAGCCTTCACCAAGGCCTACACTCAGAGAACACAGTCTCCTACAACTCAGGCACAAATCCCTACCTCAGTCCTCAACAAGACCTACACTAAGAGATCTAAATCTCCCACACTCAGCCTTTATAAAATAGGCTTACAGCTCAGATCTATACAAGATCCTACAGAAAATAATGTTTACAAAGTAATTAACCACAACCCAGATAGAGAGAGAAGGGTTGGCTGGCTTCTTGATGAGTTCTTGGATGAACTTGGCAGAGATCAATCTCTCTTAGCTTTCTTCAAAGCTTCTTGAATCTGAACTCAGTAGGGTTGAATCTTCTGTGAAGTTGAACTTCAATCAGCTTCTGACTTAAGATTCAGATCTTAATCTGAATCTTTCTTGGCAGCCTGGTTCAGCAACTGCACTTCTTAGATGGAGCTCTCTCTCTCCAACTTCTTCTAGATCTTTTGTCGAAAATCTTCTGTATAATTACTTCTATCTGTATTGATTAGAATTTGTATTCTGCAATGATTGATCATCATCTTCTGTTGAAGGAGAAATCCTTTTTATAGTCTTCCTCCATGGTAACCGGCTGATCCAGTATCTAACAACCTTCTAACAGCTCTGACAGTAGTAGTTGACCGGTTAGAAATGGCAGCTGCCATGTCATCCAATCACTTCTTGAAATCACTGTCTCTGTCTGAGAGTGTCGAGACTGATCTTCATTATGTGTCGACACAATTAGACTAAGTGTCGACACAAGTGAACTAAGTACCGACACTAGCCTTGGTGGTGTCGACACAACACCTTGTATTGTTGTAACAGCTTCTCGACACTGCTTCTTTAGAATGTGTCGACACTGATTGAGTGTGTCGACACAAACACTTCTTCACTTTAACTTTGCTGAAACTTGCTGTGTGTCGACACATCTCCATTGTGTTGACACAAGTACTTCTTTACTTTAACTTTGTTGAAACTTGATGTGTGTCGACACAAATCCTGTGTGTCGACACAGTTGATTTTGATAAGTACTTTTGTGTATCGACACATCTTCCTGGTGTCGACACATTTGATGTCGACTAAGCTTCTCTGGGTGTCGACACTACCTCTGAGTGTCGACACAACTTATGTCGACTATTCTTCACAGTGTGTCGACACTGTCTGTATGTGTCGACACCTTTCTTCTGTTGTCGACTCTGCCTTTCCTGGTGTCGACACAATTTACTCCAATTGTCGACACAGCTTTTCTCCAGTGTCGACACAAGTCTTCATAAGTGTCGACACTGCCTTTTCAGGTGTCGACACATGAACTTAGAAATTTTTTTGCATTTCCTGCAATACTTAACCTGCACATATAAACTCAAAACACATCAAAATACACCTTGATGTATATCATTGAGTAGGGTGAGGCTTCTTCAAATCTAGTGCACATTTTACAATGTACCCAACAATCTCCCCCTATTTGGAGAAGTCATAACCCTTAGTCAATGATATACACCATTCATAACAAATACACATTTTGATGTATAACAACAATATATGACAGGGTAAATACTAAACAAAACATGTATAAACAATCTTCACAGAATAATAATGTAACAGATTGAACATTAAACATTATTTTGTTACAACTTCCAATAGTTCATGAACAAAAGTTTACATAGATGTTTAACACTAAAGATTACAAAATGTAAACTCAAGTAATTCTATTCTAAGGTTGCTCTGGCTCCTTGATGACAATGCCCTTGCCTGATTGAATCTTGGCTTGAACTACAGCATCAGTGTCATCAGCATGATTCTTTCCCTTAAGATCTTTCTTCTTTAGCTCTTCAGCTCTTATCTTTTGTCTTTCAAAATAATGATAAGGCTTTGGGAAATATTTGCTAGGCTCCTGTGCATTAGGAGGTAGCTTCCCAAGTTTGGCCTTCCTTTTATACTGTACAATAGCATCTTGCCTGGCTTCATGCTTTCTCCACTCTTGTTCAGAATACCATTTACCCCTTTCTAGAATATTGTCCTTTACAGCTTTCCAAGCAGTCAGTATAATATTTCTAGAAGTTGGGCTCCACTGTTCAAAATCAGGGCTTAACTCTGCCTGTTCTCTGAATCTCTTCTTTGACAATAGAGCTTCTTGCCCTTTCAAAACTGCCTCTGACATAGGCTTGTCTACTTTCTCAATGATCACATTTTGATTACCTTTAGGAGGGCTATACATAGATTGGACTTCTTGATGTATCATTTCAAAATCTGCTAGGGGATAGATTACTTGAGCAACTTCAGCTTGTTCACCTCGAAAATCAGCAGGATGCACTCTAGATTCAGCTATATTGTCATCATGACACAGGGGTGGATATCCAAGTGTGGCTCTGATACTATTGAAAATCCATTTAGCATGGTCTGATCCAGCTTTGACTAAAACCCTCTCCCCCTTTATGACTTCTCTAGACACATGATCTCTAAGATCATACTTTTGGAATCTGACTTGTTCATCCATAAAATTGACTCCATCTTTGTAGAATGCTTTTAATTTCTGTAGCTGTCCAGAAATTGTCTTTTGGGAATCTGTAATAGCAGTTTTTACAGCAGCTATTCCTTCTTGTAATTGCTTGTCAGACTCAGCCTTGGCAGCAGTCCTTGCTTCAGTCTGAGCAGCTGCAATAGTCTTCATTTCAGTTACTATCACATTATGTGATTCAGTTAGATTTTCATTCATTCTAATCTGATTCTCAAGAACATATCCTTGTTTTACAGCCATATCATCCACTTGAGTCTTTATCTTTTCCTGATGAGTAGCTAGGTAAACAACAGCATTTCCACCCTCGTGGAAGCAATCAGTCATTTCTTTCTTATGTTGATTCACTTCAAATCTTATTGACTTTATATCTGTTGCCAAAGAGAATTGAAGATCTTTGTGAGTTTCATCTATATACTTCTCCATTGCTACCCTTTGTTCATCCAACTTCACTTGCATGGATACTAACAAAGAACTA
This sequence comes from Platanthera guangdongensis, assembly GCA_039583875.1. Taxonomy (NCBI): domain Eukaryota; kingdom Viridiplantae; phylum Streptophyta; class Magnoliopsida; order Asparagales; family Orchidaceae; genus Platanthera; species Platanthera guangdongensis. The sequence continues at coordinate 102,814,495 of CM077159.1, forward strand.
TAATCAACTATTGAGGCAGGCTGTGGAGCCACAGTTTGTAATGCTTTCTTGTAGCTCTGGTTTCTTCTTTTGAAGACCATGAGCTTCCTCTTCTTAGCCTGAACCTCAGCTGCATCCTCAGAATCAGAGGTACTGGCAATATCAACTCTATTCTTTGGACGAGATGGCAAGTCTTGTGCAGTGTTTCTTAGCTTCCCTTGAGTCCTTTGCTCCTTAGTTTCATTTCTAATTTGCTCCTCCTCATTTCTTGAAGTCTCCCCTTGAGACTTTACATGCTCCCCCTCAAGAGTAACTTGGTCCTCCTCAAGAGCAACTTGCTCTCCATCAAAAATAGTTTTCTCCCCCTCAAGACCAGCATGCTCCCCCTCAATATCAGGAAACAGCTCTTCTAAGGTAAACTCTTGTTGGGAAGGAACTAGAGAGTTTCTTATCTCTGGAGCATCATCAGCAACTGATGTATCTTCCATGAAAACATCTTGTGGTTGACTATTTAACTGAGTTTGCTGATCAACATCAATTAAAGACTCAGTTAATACTTCATCCTCAATATGAAAAATTGATTGATTAACTTCATGTATTACCTCAAGAATTGTTTGAGTTACCATTTCACTGTCTAAGTGAGTTGGCTCATCCACATGTTGAGGCTCCCCCTGGAGTAGATCCAGGTGAATAGTGCTAGCATATGGTTGCTCCCCCTGCCTCTGTGCATCTTCAGTTCTCAATGGTAACTGTCAAGCATTCCAAGCCTCTTCCTCATCAGAACTAAAAACTACTTGCTCCTTTGAACTACTGGAAGGTTCAGGAGCCCTTTTGGGTTTCTTCTGCTTCTTCTATGGAGGTGTTTCCTTATCTGGAGTAGGCATGTCCTTATTTAACACCCTATCCCACCTTGAGATAATTCTGACATCCATTCTCGTCATGTGATTAATTTTAGAACCAGCAGCTTGGTTCATGACTTCTGGAATTGTGTCAGCTAAGTACAGGCTCATAATTCTACCCAGATTGAGCTTCTTCAGACTTTCCTTAATCTTTTCAAACATCACTGCTGACCAATCAGTTTTTAGCTTAAAGATGATTCTTGTCATTAAGCTGAACATGTGAGCTGATATCCTATCATGCCCACCTGGCTTGCACAAAATCACCTTTTCGACTACTTCAAACATGAATTTTCCTTGCATATTCATTCCTCTTCTGTTAAATACTGAACCAATTTCATGGTTGAATCTAGTCCACACCATTGCAGTGTTTCCCTAAGCTTAGAAGCTGATACATCTTCTTCCTCTTGAGTTCTTGGTAGATGTAGAACTTTTCTCAAACTCTGCTGAGTGAATTTTACTTTTACTCCATGAACTGCAGACTTGATCTTGAGTCCAGTTGAATCCAACATAGCTGCACCAAAGAATTCGAGTACTTCCTTCTTCCAAATCTTGGTTGACTGAGAAACTAGATACTCCAACCCATTCTCAGTAATTAGGGTTACAACATCCTTGATTTTTGGTTCCGCATGGTCAAATGCATTACGAACTAGCTCATATCCCTCATTGATGTTCTCCTCGAGCTTAGGCGCCATTAGGGTTTAGAGAAATCTTGAATTTAGATGAGAGAGATGTCGACACAAAGTTTTGGTCTCGAAACTATTGAGAGCGTGTCGAGAAACAATGGTGAAGATCTATTTATACCTTTCTAAAAACGAAGGTGAAAAGGCGCGTCATAATCCTCTAAATGTGTCGACACTGTTGAAAAGTGTCGACACAGACTACTTACGTCTCGACAACAGTGTTGACTTATATGTGTCGACACCAATTATGATGTGTCGACACTTATACATCTGCGTTCGACGATTAGTCGATACTTCACTCAACGAAATTAGTGTTAAACCTAAGTATCGACACCCTCCTGGATGTGTCGACACCTACTCTGGATGTGTCGACACTATTTCTCTGAAGTGTCGACACAGACTTTCTAGATGTGTCGACACCATTTCTCTGAAATATTGACACCACTTCTATGTGTCGACACAGACAACTCCTTGTGTCGACACTATTTTACTTAGCCAATTTTTTATCAAACTATTCTAAGTTCAACATTCCTAATTCGATTTTTAACTTATTGAATTTAGTTTCATCAAGAGGCTTAGTAAATATATCAGCAATCTGATTATCTGTTTTAACATATTCTAGGGAAATGTCCTCTTTTTCTACATGTTATCTAAGAAAATGGTATCTAATTTCTATATGCTTAGTCCTACTATGTGAGACAGGATTATTAGCTATAGAAATTGCACTTGTAGAATCACAAAGTAAAGGTATTCTACTTACTTGAATACCATAGTCTTCTAGCAGGTGTTGAATCCATAAAAGTTGTGCACAGCAGCTTCCTGCAGCAACATATTCTAACTCAGCTGTGGAGATTGCCACACTGGTCTGCTTCTTACTGATCCAAGACACCAGTCTTCCACCTAGAAATTGACAGGTTCCTGTAGTACTCTTCCTATCTTCTTTGCAACCTACAAAATATGCATCTGAATAACCAGTCAGTACAAAATCTCCATTCCTAGGGTAGCAAAGGCCTAGATAAGGTGTGCCCTTAAGATATCTCAAAATCCTTTTGACTGCAGTCAGATGAGATTCTTTAGGGCATGCTTGGTACCTAGCACAGACACATGTAGAATATATGATATCTGATCTACTAGCAGTCAAATATAGAAGAGAGTCAACTATCCCTCTATACAAAGTTTCATCTACAGGTTTCCCTGCATTATCTTCGCTAAGAGACACACTTGACCCCATAGGAGTTCTCATGGTAGTGGATGATTCCATACCATACTTCTTTATTAACTCTAGGGTGAACTTAGACTGACATATGAACAAGCCATCTTTAGTCTGTCTTACTTGGAGACCCAAGAAGAACTTAAGTTCCCCCATACTGCTCGTTTCAAATTTTCCTTGCATAAGTTTTGCGAACTTTCTGCAAAGATTACTTTCATTAGACCCAAATATTATGTCATCTACATATATTTGGACTAAGATAATCTTGCCTTTAGATTCCCTAAGGAATAAAGTCTTATCTATTTTCCCCCTTAAGAATTTGTTCTCAATGAGGAAACTAGACAGGGTTTCATACCAAGCCCTTGGGGCTTGTTTCAACCCATACAATGCTTTCCTGAGTCTATAAACATAATCAGGTTTGAGAGGATCAACAAAACCTGAGGGCTGCTCTACATAGACTTATTCCTTTAAATTTCCATTCAGGAATGCCGATTTCACATCCATTTGAAATACCTTGAACCCTTGATATGTTGCATAAGCAAGGAACATCCTGATAGCTTCTAGTCTTGCTACTGGAGTAAAGGTTTGATTAAAGTCAATACCTTCTTCCTGCCTATATCCTTTTGCAACAAGTCTTGCTTTATTCTTCACAATGATTCCATTCTCATCCAATTTGTTCCTAAAGATCCACTTTGTTCCAATGATATTGTGGTCTTTTGGTTTACGAACAAGCTTCCAGACCTTGCATCCTTTGAACTGATTCAGCTCCTCTTGCATGGCATCAATCCAATATGGGTATAGAACTGCTTCTTCAAATTTCTTTGGTTCCACTTGTGATAGGAAACTGGAGTAAAGAACTGTACTCAGATTCCTGCTTCTTGTTTGCACTCCTTGTCTTGGATCACCAATTATCTAATTTGCTGGATGATCCTTTAAGTGTCTATTAGCTGGAGGTAGTCCATCTTCAGGTTGTACACCTCCAGCCTCTTCATTTAGCAACACCACTTGGTTTTCTTCAGCATCTTGAGAGTCCTGTACTCCCCCTGGACAGTGGCCATCATTTTCCACTTCCTAATTTGCAGTAGAATCCTCTGAAATGGTAAGATTGTCCATTCTCTCATTTAAACCTGTAGAACTGCAAGCACTACTAGGCAATTCATAGTTAATCAGTCTTGTTTCATCAAAGACTATATGTACAGATTCTTCTACAACTTGAGTAATCAAGTTGTAGACTCTATAAGCCTTACTATTATTGTTGTACCCAATAAAGATCCCCTCTTGGGATTTGGCAGCAAACTTAGTTAAATAAGACTTTCCATTGTTATGTATATAGCACTTGCAACCAAAGATCCTAAAATATGATAAATTTGATTTTCTGCCCTTCACAATCTCATAGGGAGTCTTTTTGTGGCACCTGGTGATAGTAGCCCTATTGATCACATGACATGCAGTGTTTACTGCCTCAGCCGAGAAATATTCTGGGAGAGAAGTGTGACTCAATAGAGTTCTACTAGGCTCTATCAATGTTCTATTCTTCCTTTCAGCAATACAATTTTGTTGTGGTGTTCTTGGTGAGGAAAATTCCTGAAAAATCCCAAATTCTTCACATAATCTTGTCATACTTTCAGACTGAAATTCAGTACCATGGTCACTTCTGATTTTGAAAACTGTACTATCCAACTCATTCTGAATTTGTTTAACAAAACTATATAAGATACTTGGGGTTTCAGATTTTTATCTTAGGAAGAACACCCAGGAATATCTAGAATAGTCACCTACTACCACAAATGTGTAGACCTTCCTACCTAGACTGTGAACTGGCATAGGACCAAATAGATCCATATGCAAGATGTATAGACACCTCACTGAATACTTGTTTTCAGGGATATGAAAGGTGGATTTGGTCTGCTTGCCTTTTTGACAAGCTGAGTATATCCCATCCTTTATACACTTACCTTGAGGACCATTCCTCACTAACTCTTTGCTAAAGAGTTGGCCAATAGTCTTGTAGTTAAGATGGGCCAGCCTCTTGTGCCATTTAACATAATTTGAGACTCTCTCATCAGCTATAAGACAAATAGGAAAAACATTGTTCTCACAATCAAAATTAAGACAATAAACATTTCTCTTCCTATATCTAGTCAAAATGATCTTTTGATCACTTGATCTTTTGATATGACATCCATTCTTAATAAATTAAATGTCATATCCTAAATCGCTCAGCTGACTTATGCTTATAAGGTTGTGTTTCAAACCTTTCACATAGGCCACTTGAGTGATAGTAATCTGATTACTAGAAATATTACCAAAGCCTTTGATGATTCCTTTTTCTGAACCACCAAAGGTTACTTTAGGGCCATCCTTGATAGGTGTCTAGTCCTTCAGCAACCCCCTTGTTCCAGTCATGTGCCTGAAACATCCACTGTCCAAGTACCATATTGGGGCATGGCAGCTTGGACTCATCTGCAACACATATTACTTAACCTTAGAACCCAAATAACTTTTTGGTCCTTGGTGCAAATTAGTCTGTACTTTAACAAATATACCTGTAGCTCTTCTATCAGGCAGATTGCTACTCTCCTTGACACTAGAATTGTGCCAACAATCTAAGGCAACGTGGCCTACCTTGCCACAACACCAGCACTCAAACCTATTGTACCTTTGTTTAGGTACATCCCTAGCTGAATTATTTACAGCAGGCTTCTTATTTTGTGCTGGGGATTTGCCTTTAGATTTGGACCTAGCATTCCAGGCAGGTTTTTTAAACCCTAATCCAGCCTTACCCTTTTGAGGTACAAACTCATCTATCGAGGGTAAAACAGATTTAGGTTTAGAAAAGCTAGCCACAATCTCTTTCTCTTTCTGAAGTCTAACCTCCAGATTTCTAATCTGATCATTCTTGAATGTGATTGTGCCCATTTGAATAACAGTTATGTTTTTTAATCTGGCAATCTCATTCAGTTTTTGATCTAACAACATCTTTGAATCTACTGCAGCCAACTTAAGACTAGCAATCTCCTTTGCCTGAGTTTTGGCCAAGGTTTTGCTTTTCTTCAAGTCCTGCAATAAGTCCCTATATTCATCAATTAGCTGATGAATATCTCCTTCAGATTCAAACCCACCCACATCACTTGATGCAGATGTATCTGACTCTGACTCAGTACTATAAATTGAACTAGAAGAACAACTTTGTACCTTACTTGGTCCAGGCTGATCCTGGCTCTTGTCTCCTTCAGATATAGCCATCATTCCCTTGCACTGATGGTCTTCATGCTCATAAATTGAGTTCATTAGCTGCATGAACTCATCTTCTTCCTCTTCAGTAAATAATCTAATGTAGGCTTCATCTTCTGATTCTGTTTCTGAAGATGACTGGTCTGTCAGACTCTTGTCTTTCTTAGCAACAAAAGACTTTTCCTTTTTGCTCTTAACCTGAGTCTTCTTTTTGTCAGCTGACTCCTTTCTCTTTTCAGGATAGTCAGCCACTATATGTCCCTGTCTATTGCAGTAATATCACACAATCTTTGAAGATGTAGCTTTACTTGGCTTGGACCTGCTTCTGTCATACCTGGATGACTTTCTCTTCTTATAGTAGTCATCTTTTGGCTGAGAAGTTGAAGGATTAAACCTCCATTGCCTCTTCTTTAGAAATATTTGAAAGTGTCTAGTAAAAGCAGCAAAGTCTTCATCACTTTCACTGCTATCAGAACTCTTGCTATCTGAATTATCTGTGACAGCCTCAGTAATTATTTTAGGTGGAGATGGAGACTTGCTTCTATACTTCTTAGTGGCTTCAGTCTTGAATGCCACAGACTTTTCCTTGTGCTCCACTCTAGTATTCTTCTCTTCCTCCTTTCTAGCCATTAACTACATCTCATAAGATAGCAGTTTTCCAAACAAAGTTGGAGGAGGTATATCAGCAAGTTTGACCACTTCCCTAATGGCACAAATTTTGGTGTCCCAGTCCTTAGTCAGGGATTTTAAGAACTTGTCATTCAGCTCATAGTTACTGAAGTCTCTTTCATAGGACATCAACTCATTAACTATCCTATAGAACTTCTTATAACATTCTGTAATGCTACCAGACTTTCTTTGTATGAAGCTTTCATATTCCTGATTTAACATTGACTTCCTATCTTATCTTACTTCCTCTGATCCCTTCATATAGACTATTAATGTGTCCCACATTTCTTTAGAGGTTTTACAATGAATTAAGTTCTGAAATGTTGAATCATCAATGACACTAACAATTATATTATGGGCTCTCTTGTCCATAGTGGCCAGGATGATTTCATCTTTATTCATTTCAGAGAAGTCCTTGGGAGTTTTCTGATTTGCTTCGAGAATGGATATCTTCATGGGCACATATGGGCCTTCATTGACTGTAATATATATCATTGGGTCAGAAGCTTCCATAAAGAGCCTGACCCTCTCTTTCCTTATGCCAAATATCTATTTTCTACATATTGGCAATTTCATTGACCCCAGCCATTTGTGATTCTCACTAGAACCCATTTTCTTGATTCTTTCTTGATTCTTAAATCTGCCTTAAGGATCTCACTCTGACTGTTAAGTCCTTCTTTGAGTAACCTGGCTCTGATACCACTTGAAAAAATTAGTGCCTAAACACCTAAAGGGGGGCGAATAGGTGTAATTTTTCTTTTTTCTTTAAAGTCAGACAATCTGTTCTGAAATTTAAACAGCAATTGCAAATTCTACAGCTATCAGCACAGCAATCACAGAAACAATCATTCACAGTGTGCACACAGTATTTATAGTGGTTCCCCAAGATCTGGGTACATCCACTTTCCCCCTTCGCCTATCTAGCAGTGTATTAGATTCGGCCTAACTTCTGCACTTCACCTCAGATCCTCAGATCTTACAGCAGCTCAGAACCCAAACCAGGTTCCTACAACTCAGAGTGTCCCCACTCCTACAACTCCGGAAAACAGCCCTAGCTCAGCCTTCACCAAGGCCTACACTCAGAGAACACAGTCTCCTACAACTCAGGAACAAATCCCTACCTCAGTCCTCAACAAGACCTACACTCAGAGATCTAAATCTCCTACACTCAGCCTTTATAAAATAGGCTTACACCTCAGATCTATACAAGATCCTATAGAAAATAATGTTTACAAAGTAATTAACCACAACCCAGATAGAGAGAGAAGTGTTGGCTGGCTTCTTGATGAGTTCTTGGAAGAACTTGGAAGAGATCAACCTCTCTTAGCTTTCTTCAAAGCTTCTTGAATCTGAACTAAGTAGGGTTGAATCTTCTATGAAGTTGATCTTCAATCAACTTCTGACTTAAGATTCAGATCTTAGGCTTCATTTGGTTCGGCGGTGGCGGGTCGATCCGGCGGGTTGAAACGGAGTGTTCGAAACGGAGGGGGGAGGTGGCTGCTCCAAACGGAGCTTTTTGGGGCGTTTCTCAAGGCGGGTGGGTGGAAACGGAGCAAACGCCGCCGGTGGTTCATTTGTTTACCCTCCTTCCGGCAGCGTTTGCCCAAAACGGAGCAACGAAATGCCCAAACAAATAGAGCCTTAATCTAAATCTTTCTTGGCAGCCTGATTTAGCAAATGCACTTCTTAGATGGAGCTCTCTCTCCAACCTTTTCTAGATCTTCTGTCGAAAATCTTCTATATAATTACTTCTATTTGTATTGATCAGAATCTGTATTCTGCAATGATTGATCATCACCTTCTGTTGAAGGAGAAAGCCTTTATATAGTCTTCCTCCATGGTAACCGGCTGATCTGGTATCTAACAACCTTCTGACAGCTCTGACAGTAGTAGTTGACCGGTTAGAAATGGCAGCTGTCAAGTCATCCAGTCACTTCTTGAAATCACTGTCTTTGTCTGAGAGTGTCGAGACTGATCTTCATTATGTGTCGACACAATTAGACTAAGTGTCGACAAAAGTGAACTAAGTGTCGACACTAGCCTTGGTGGTGTCGACACAACACCTTGTGTTGTTGTAATAGCTTCTCGACACTGCTTCTTTAGAATGTGTCGACACTGATTGAGTGTGTCGACACAAACACTTCTTCACTTTAACTTTGCTGAAACTTGCTGTGTGTCGACACATCTCCATTGTGTCGACACAAGTACTTCTTTACTTTAACTTTGTTGAAACTTGATGTGTTTCGACACAAGTCCTGTGTGCCGACACAGTTGATGTTGATAAGTACTTCTGTGTGTCGACACATCTTCCTGGTGTCGACACATTTGATGTCGGCTAAGCTTCTCTGGGTGTCGACACTGTCTCTGAGTGTCGACATAACTTATGTCGACTATTCTTCACAGTATGTCGACACTGTCTGTATGTGTCGACACATTTCTTCTGGTGTCGACTCTGCCTTTCCTGGTGTCGACACAATTTACTCCAAGTGTCGACACAACTTTTCTCCAGTGTCGACACAAGTCTTCATAAGTGTCGACACTGCTTTTCTAGGTGTCGACACATGGACTTAGAAATTTTTATGCATTTCTTGCAATTACTTAACCTGCACATTTAAACTCAAAACACATCAAATACATCTTGATCATATCATTGAGTACGGTGAGGCTTATTCAAATATGGTACACATTTTCCAATGTACCCAACAAAACGCTATCTGCAAAATAATACGGATGAGCGGAAATAAGCATGACCCGTATGAGCTTGTGTGTATGGATGTGATATAAGATATGTATATGTGAATGTTATGACTTTGTATCTGTGACATATGACATGTACATAGCGGGTTAGATGGATCTATGCATGTGTTGAGATTGGTTTGTTTGTGCGATGGCTTGGGATGAGACATGTTGCGACCTCTGAGCTCAAACCCGGCTCTCCTTTTTGCGCGCGGATGCGGTGGGTGTAAGATTTTGTGATGTTGTGACTGATTGGCTTGAGCAAAATTTCGAGGATGAAATTCTTTGAAGGAGGGGAGGATTGTAACACCCTAACATTAATTTGGGCCAATTTGGGTTCAGGCATGGGTGACACGGCCTGGGACACGGGCGTGTCCCAGGGCGTGTCATGCCTGGGTTGTGTCGAGTCGTACGGTCGGCGCATTTTGCTCGACGATCGTCTAGTGTCGAGTGTCGAGTGAGGACACGGCCTGTGACACAGGCGTGTCACAGGGCGTGTCCATTGGTCGACGAATTCAGCTCGACGTTTTGAGCCAGGGCGTGTTTGAGGGATACGGGTGTGTCCAGGTGCACACGGCCTGGAACACGGGCGTGTTCCAGGGCCGTGTGAGTCTCGGGTGGTTTTGAGGCTTTGTTGCCTGATGCACACGGCCAAAGACACGGGCGTGTCTGAAGGCGTATCCGGGGATACGGCCCGTGACACGGGCATGTCCCATGGTCGTGTTTTGGTTGGCTGTAAGTCGGTTGCCTGCCGCTTAAGTGACACGGACTGTGACACGGGCGTGTCACAGGGCGTGTCAGGCCGTGTTCATGCTTTTCTGGACGATTCGGAGCCGTTTGATTCCCTCTTTCTAGATCCAATGGATAGGCTCTGGCCAGGTGTTGCTAAGGCCGGGGAAAATGGGATTTAAACCCTTACTCTTCATTATCTTCTTCTACTTCTCATTTCAAGAGAGAGCAAGAAGAGGGGAGTGCAAGGGAAGGAAGGAGGAAGAGAAAACCAGCTGCTGGAGGAGCTGCGGAGTGCGGAGCGAAGATCTGAGAGCGGATTCGTGAAGGCGGAGCCGAGGCGGTGATTTCCATCCAGCTAATTCATGGCACCGAAGAGATCTTTGAGGGTAACGATCTCCTCCTTGGACATCGAAGTCCTTTCGTTTATGCATATGCTTGGAATCCTCCACCAAAAGGTGGATTAGCGAAGTGATTCCGTCGTTGAGTCTGCATCTAGAGCCGGAACTGTAGAGTACGGCATATGCATGCTGTGTGAAGCCCATCTGGACCGTTAGTCTGGATTGGTGATAATTATGGGTAAACCGGAGAAGACTCTGTGGATTTGCAAAGATGTTATGTGCTGTGATGATTGAATGCTATGTGTGGATGGTATGCTCATGCGTGGGCTAGCCATGGATACGATCTTGGATGCTTTGCGAAGCTCCTTGTGGTTTGCTCTGCCAGAGCGGGAAGCTGCGGCTACCCAGGAAGGGAAGGCCGACCCGCGTCACGGTGTGCCAGTGACGATGTGAGCACGGGCAAGGCTAACCTGTACCTGGGCATGTTGGATAGATCAATTGGTGGCAATGTTCGGGAGCGTGCGATAGCCCGACTTGCTACACCGAAATAAAAGCGGGTCGATCTGTTAGATGAATGCTCATGTTTGCCATGCGGTACATACCTCTGCTTGGTTTGGGCGGAATGTAACCAGCATGCGTGTTGGGGTGACTAGGACCGGCCAACCAACAAGTTAATTACCGTGCGATTGGTGGTGTTACCACGGGTTTCCGGTATGTCGTAAGGTGCCCTGAGAGCACGAAGCGTCGGTCTGCAGTCGGCGTTTATGATTTGATATGTATGCTTGTGATTGTTAGCTATTGTACTTGCCAATGCATACAGGGAAGGAACTACTGCCCCGGGCATGGGGTAGGGTCGTTATAATTGGTTAGCTATAGCTCAGTTGGTGATGAGGGAGTAGAGGAAAGCTCTCTTATCAAGGTCCTGGGTTCGAGCCCCAGTGGCAACAACCTACCGCTGCTGATAAACAGGCACGGAGAGGGGTTGGGGTGCATGGCCTGCAGGCTTGATCTCAATTGGTGATGAGAAGTGAAGGAACTCCATAGTTAAGCGTGCTTGGGCGAGAGTAGTACTGAGATGGGTGACCTCCTGGGAAGTCCTCGTACAGCCCAGCTTAACTGTCGAGTTCGCTCATCAAAGGGAGGTTGTGGCCACCAACAACCCGCCAGTGGCTGGAGAGGGGTTGGGGTGCTTGGGCTGTAGCCCGGTAGGGTCGCTTAGAGCGGAGCCGTGATGCTGTCACGTTAGATCGGCTAGGGACCTTACAATAAAAAGTGCACTTTTTATTGTAACGACCCTAGGCGATACAACGTGACAGCGTCACGGCTCCGCTCTAGGCGACGCTACCAGGCTGCAGCCTAAGCACCCCAACTCCTCTCCCTCCACGGGCGGGTTGTTGGTGGCCACAACCTCCCTTTGATGAGCGAACTCGACAGTCAAGCTAGGCCGTACGGGGACTTCCCAGGAGGTCACCCATCCCAGTACTACTCTTGCCCAAGCACGCTTAACTATGGAGTTCCTTCACCTCTTATCACCAGTTGAGCTGCAACGACCCACATTTTCTCTGTATTTAAAGATATGTCAGAGTAGAGAAACTACGCGCCGTGATGCCACGCCATGCAGGGGACAACTGCAGACGCTCAGGAAACTCGTCCTCACATTTACTTCAAGTAAAAGATTTATAACTTTTGGTTAAAAACAATACAGAGAAAAATTAATAGAGTTAATGACTGTGTCCCTCGGTCGGGTGGACTACTGTCCATAAGTGAGAAAATATACATCTTTTACGTGGCGGAAAATACTGAGTTTGCTCATTTGTTATCCTACGTGGGAGTGAGGGTCCAGCGTCATAAAATGTTTGTGTGACTTCTACATTTACTATATATATATATATATATATATAGAAATCTTTTGTACCCTTAAAAGTAGTAGATTTAGTAGTTGAAGTCATGCCATGCCAATATTCCGGAATGCAGTTTTGTATACTTTAAAATTACTAAATGCATCCTAACATAAATCCTTCCCAGAGAGCAAGAACCATCAGGCAAAAAGGTAACAGTAGCAATAGCAGCAAGTAGTCCATCACAGAACAACCAAAGTCTATGGGCGTCAACAATTGACACGAACCCATAGCAAAATCAGACAAGTCTAAGCAAGACAACTACCTCAAACTCAGAGGTGGAAACAAATAGCCGTAGAGACTAGCACCACCAGAAGCCCAAGACTGTAGCTAAACCTGCTACAGCTCCGATCCTGAGGCATTCAAAAGAAGAACACCTCAGAAGCAAGTCACAAGTAGTACAAAAGTAAAACAGACTACACAAACCTCAAAGTAAAGGAGAACGAAAAAGTGACTGCAACAAAACGGTCAGCAGAGTAAAGGTGAGCAACAGTAAAACTAGCCTAGCAATAAATGCTAAACACTGTATCAAGATAAAACAAGCACCAGCAATAGAAATTTAATCTTTCATTAATAACTACTATGCCGAGGGAGAAACCCCAACGCTCACAGTTCCTCTGCGTATAAAAACACTATGCCGAGGGAGGACCCCAACACGTACACTTCATCTGAATTTAAAACACTATGCCGAGGGAGGACCCCAACGCAGCTCAACTGGTGATGAGAGGTGAAGGAACTCCATAGTTAAGCGTGCTTGGGCGAGAGTAGTACTTGGATGGGTGACCTTCTGGGAAGTCCCCGTACGGCCCAGCTTGACTGTCGAGTTCGCTCATCAAAGGGAGGCTGTGGCCACCAACAACCCGCCCGTGGAGGGAGAGGGGTTGGGGTGCTTGGGCTGCAGCCCGGTAGCGTCACTTAGAGCGGAGCCGTGACGCTGTCACGTTGTATCGCCTAGGGTCGTTACAACTGTACTTCTACTTTCTGCACTCCAAAAATTAAAAAATATGAAAAAAAATATAACAACAAAACAAAACAAAACAAAAAAAATGTAAAATGAAAAATCCAAAAAAAAATTTCTTTTCCTTTCTTTTTTAAAAAAAACACAAAAAATAAAAAAAAATTTATAAAACCCAAATTCCAAAAAATATTTTGAGTTTAATTTTGTAAATATCTTTTGTATATATTTTTTGTTCTTTTCTTTCTTTTTTCTCTTCCTTTCTTTCTCTTCTTTGTAATTATTGTTTCTCTCTTTCCTTATTTTGTAAATATTTGCTTATAAAAAAAAATTCAAAAGGTTAGAAAAGAAAAAATAGTTCAAAAAAAAATATATATTTTTTATCATTTTTTCCCGTATGTATATAATAACAAATTTAAAAACAAAACAAAAAAGAAAATAAGTCAAAAATTCAAAATAAATTGAGTAAAATAAAACAAAAATTCAAAAAAAGATAATAAATTAAAAACACAAAACAATGATGATAAAAACTATCAAAATCCAAAAAAATGTTTTGAAACAAATAAATCAAATATACCATTCTTAATTTTCTTGCTATCCAAAAAATTTGTTTTGAGTTTATTTATATATGAATTTTATTAATTCTATATTCACTATTCGTTTGTTAATCATTGATTGAAATATTTGAATATCCGGGGTTAAGTTTTAAAGAATTTATTATGCTTTGTTAAAAATAGCGAACTCGTTTTAGGCACTACTAATTTTTCATTGATAGGAGCACGTGTATTATGTTAGAAATAACGACTATAGAATTCAATTGTGTTTATTTTTAGCTTTCTGAAAAATTGGAACGTACAATTTATTAAGTTTGCTCTCAAAAACTTTTTAATTAAAAATCTAGTTTTCTTTTCTCCTCTTATTTATCATGACTTACTTGGTATGATAAAATTTTTATACTTAAAGATCCTATGTTAATGAGGATAAGATTTCGTTCCGTAAACATAGGTACCCAATAATTTAAAAAGATTATATGTTACGGAGTAAGATGATAAAATTCATTACTGCTACACATATACATTGGGTTAATTTTACTATTATGAAGTTGAAAAAAATGATATTAGGAAAATAAAATTTTATTTTCCTGATAATCCAGAAAGAAAAAAAATGGATGTTCGAGAGAAAATTACCTCACCTCAAAATCCAAACCCTCTTCATAAACCAACATCAACCCCCTTAGCCAATTTCATGATTCTAGAATTAATTCATAACTCTTTTTGAGAGCATAATTTATAAATTGTATTATTTCTAGTAAAACTTCTATAAGCTAAAGTTCATATAATTTCAAACTATTTTTGTTAATCTAACCATTACAATTATTGCTTTCTATTTGATTACATCAAGAAGTCTTTTGGTTAAACATTTTGCGCTATTTAAATCATCTACATAATTTTAAGACTTAATTCTTACACCCCGTATGTTAATTTAGATCTCTCTTATAATTAATTAAGCGGTAGCTAAACTTAGAGTTTCTTTTATTCCTTATAAGTTCACCTCAAACTTTTGCTCTGAAATAGCAAAAGCTTAAGTATGGGGGAATTTGATATGTTGTAAATATACTCATTTTTCTATGTTTTTATTATGTTATTTTAGTTTAGTTTTGCCTTTTTAGTTAGTTTTATTTAATAAATTGCTCCTTTTGTAAATATTATTTCTAACATAGGTTTATTTTGATTTCTGAAATTTTTCAGAAAATGGTCAAAAATTGACGTGAAACGCCCGTGTCATCCAACCCGACACGCCCGTGTCATTCCCGATAGACCATCAAGGCTTCCAGCTAGACGAAATGCGCTCGTTGTTCGTCGACCAACCCGACATGCCCAATGTCATGCCCATGACCTAGGGCGTGACCGCCACATGACTCCTCCACCTGGCCGACAAGACGTCGCAAGTGACTTTTGACGCAACTCGCCCCATATCGGCCTGCTGAACACAACCACCGACACGCCCCGTGTTGATAGAGAATTGGCGTGACTTCCACAAGGACAGCCGCAAGTCAATGCTGCTGTCAAGTCGTCGGATCACATCACAAATAGTGCTGACACGCCCCCCCCCCCCCCCCCCCGACACGCCCGTGTCGGAGGCGTGTTCTTAGGAAAATTCCCCTATAAATAGCCCATTTATGTAAGGTCCAATGGTTCACATTTTTGAGCCACTTTAGTGTGTTTTGTGGGCTGCACCTGTGGATTCTCTTGTTATGTAAGGAGATTTCTCCCCCCTTCCCTTCATGTTTGTTTTTTACTTTACCTTTAGGTTTGTAATAGTTTCATTATGATAATAAAAATGTTTGATTCTCTCTCTACATGGCATGAAAATTCATTTGTGTGGATTATCTCTCTCTTTTTATCCCTTTGTATTTCTTAGTATTCCTCTTTATGAAAAGTGTGTGTGTGTGTGTGTGAGTGTAATTTGTTTAGTTCTTATGCTTTTTTTTTGGTTTGTCTCCATGTTAAGGTTTTAGTAAATATTTTCATTCTTATGAATTTATAAAAGGGGTTTTAAAGTGTTTTTAATTTTTTTTACTTAGTTTTTTTAGGATTGTAAAACCTTTTTGTTCTTTTAAATTTTATTTCAACTTCTTTATCACTTTTATGAACTCTTAAGAATGAAAAAGTTGTAATTTTAATTTTTGAAAGGCTTTGTTTTTTTGCTTTGTTTTGAAAAACTTTTGTTCCTTTAATTTTGATTTGTTCTTTTTATGAGATTTTTTTAACGTCTAAGTATGAAAAAGTAGTTGTTATAATTTTTAGTTATCTTTCATTTCGATTTTAATTTGTGTGTGTGAGTTTGTGAGTTAGTTTTTCTTTTTGATCTTTAAAATTCCATGTTGTGTGTCTGAGTGTACGAAAATAAGTTTTAATGTTTTTTTCAATCATGTAGAGTGTGTGAGTTTAGGAGATAAATTTTCATGCTTTATTTTATCCCTTGCTTTCAATTATGTAGAGTGTGTGCGTGTAGGAGATAATTTTATTGCTTTCTTTCGATTTATGTAGAGTGTGTGCGTGTGCACATTTATTTCCGCCCACTCGTTAAGAGTTAAATGACGTGTTTTTATTTCCCGCCTACTCGTTTGAGTATGACTTGTACTTGCATTTATTTCCGCCTACTCGTTAAGAGTTAAATGGCGTGCCCTTTATTTCCCGCCTACTCGTTTGAGTTGAACTTGTAATTTCATTTTTTGTAACTTAGTTTCTGTTTTATTTATAATTTGAAGTGTCTGTGAGTTCTCGTATTAGCTAACTTTTCTATGTTTTCTAAATGTTTATTATTTGTTTTTATGTCTTCTTTTTATAACCCTTTAGCGCTTAGTTATGAACTCGCGCCTCATCAAATTATAAAGCCGTCCCCATACCGATTTGTGGCTAATCGTTATTAGCCTCTACATCGAATAACATTGGGACATATAAAATAATTTGATATAATTAAAGTTCTTTATTTTCACTTTAATTTTAGGACTTAAGGTTTACCCCGAGTTAACGACGCGTAGGACCACATATCGATGTGTGGGCCTATTTCCGTTATCCATACGCTAGCTAGCCGAGAGGCCGTGCATATGGACAGATCCCCCTGGGTAAAGAGAGTTGCGTGCATACTCTCGAGAGAGGACAAGCGTAATTCTTCCAGATTGGGTTCCCCACCCAATAGCGGGGTTCTTAGCGTAAAGCGGGCATTAAGAGGAATACTTCGTCGGACTAATGTTCGGTCGAATAGTCTTAGAGTTCAGGTGAGCAATATTCCTAGAGATAAGTGTGCTCATATTTATGGAACCTCCATGGCCAAGTTGCCTTTTATTAATTTGAAAACTAAGTTCAATAATTATTAAAAATTATTTTAGTCTTAATCAAATTCGGTGTCGAGCGTTAACCCTTAATCGAATTTTCTAAATCGTTTTCGCGCTTTTATTTTATCCGCCTTAGTTAATTAAAATCCACAATGAATTTTCAGTAGAATAATAGTTACTTGTGGAGCAGTAGGGATGTAATATCCCTTAAACAACTAGACCCCTAGGATTTTGTTTTGTCATTACTAGGTCATGACAAAACGACCAGGAGCTCAAAGGACCAAGTGAACAAGGCTAAGGTGAAAATCACCTTGGTTTGCCTATAACTCAGCCTCAACATTTAGACCTAATGTCTGACTTTAGGGCTACACCTTGATCCCAGGACCCTACCATAACACCCCAAACACCTTCAGAAGTCCATACAGCCACTAAGGACCCACTGTAGGCAGTCAAAGAGGTAAAGTTGACCTAAGTCAACCCTAACCCTAATTGGGTCAAACTAGCCTACATAGGCTCAATTGACCTTCCCCTAGCTAAGAGGACCCCACCCATGTCGTCCTAACCCTAAAGTGAGGTCAATGGGTCACCAAGGACCCATTGGGGTCAACCCAAGAATTTATGTTGACCAAAGTCAACTTTAGCCCCTAATTTGATCAAAGTACCCTCCCTAAGGTAGGTGACCTCCACGGTGCCAATTCAACCTTACCCATCCCTACCTAGACACTAGGGGAGGCCAAGGGCCACCTTTGGTGGCTGGATTCAACTGCTCTAGAGAAGAGGAGAAGTTTCCTGCCGTTTCCTGGCCACCCCAAGGCAGATTCACCTCCCCACCACCATGGCCGAGCCAAGCTATTCATGGCCATTAATGGCATTGATGCCATGACCCCCCCTTCCCCATCTTATTATTTTAGAAGCTTCACTGGGCTCCAAGGAGTCGCTTCCACTCTCACCCCGATGATTTAAAGTTACTCCATTGTGTAGTTGCAGAAACCCGAGCGGCTCCACCACCACCATGCCATTTCGGCGGTCGATGCGTCTCTAGGATGCAAAAAAGGTCCTCCCCTTCCTCTCTCACTGTGGATAGATCGTAGGGATCTTTTAGAATAAAAATGGGCTCAATTGAGCCTGATTGAAGCTTTCATTTTCATGGTTTTTCCGTGAAAAAATGAACTCTCGAGTTTGCCGGAGTAGGCCTCTCCGGCGGCTGTGCCTCCCCCTAACGATAGGCACCACCTCAACGGAGGTGGTGGTGGAGGTGGCCGGCCAGGGAGGTGGCCGAATGGCCGGCGGCAGTGGTTGGAAGTTCCTCCCGGATGGGTGGATCCTAACCGTTGGCTAAAGGTTGAAGATAACCAGCAGCCGCCCGATCTACGCCAAGATTTGTGCTGAAATCGAATTAAAACTATAGGGTATAAATTTCTGATTATTTCATTTCTGTCACACCTTTTGTATTTAATGGTTTTATTTATTAAAAATACACAGAGCTAATCCAGAGGACATTGTCAACATAAAATTTGTAGCCCAAGGGGTCTAATTTAAGACAGTTGGTTTGAATTAATTTGGGTGTCTGGTTTGACCAGGGCACTCATTTTGGTGGGGTCTATACCTAGGGCTAGGCAGAAATTAAAATGGGTAACCACACTTCATCGCTGGACCAAATGACCTGAAATTTCGATAGGGAGTCACCCTAGACCATATCTAGGTCCTGCCTAAAAATGAGAATTTTTGGAGACAATATTTCTATAATTTTGGAAATTATTTAATTTCTCTATGGTAATTTAATTTAGGGACCAAATGACATCCAAACACACCCAAATTTTGGAGAGTGGTGACTGGGGTAATTATAAAGATCTGGTTAAACTTTCATCTCATTTGGAGGTGGTTTCAATTGAAATCATGCAAACACTAGCCTTGCCTTAGAAAGGGCATTTTGGTCAAATGTGCACTTTGGGTTTTGGGTGGCCAAGTCACCTCAACAAAGGTTGATATTGGGGTCACTGACTTGGCATGGCTATTAGCACCTTCAGATACAAGATAGTGTAGATTGGAATAGTTTTGCCCTAAGATCTAAGACCAAACCCTAAGGAAGGACTTTTGTGCCTTGTGAAGGACATGAGGTCAAATGACCCTGAATGAACTTGACATTTGGTAGGGAGGGTGCTAGGGTATCTAACGCCCTCTAGTAAAAATATTAGGGGATTTGGGAAACGGTAGGCCCCTCTAAACCATAACCCTAGTTTAGGGCACAAAATGTGTAGAGATAGAATATGTAACTAAAACTCATTGAATAGTGACGAAACATAGGTAGAATAGCATGAACCTCTGGAAATTATTGTAGGGTGTTTGGAAGATATTGACTTATACTTGTAGTTAAAATCTTTAAGTTGGCCCTAAGGATAATTATGATAAAATCATAGTTAAACTAGCTTAAAATATTATGAAACTTAGTCAGTGTGGATTTATGATCATACTAAAGCAATGGTAAATTTTGTGTAATTTTTGGATAATAGTTTAAGGTACATCTCTATTTAATTCTATTTATTATATTTATATTGAATTACTTAATTAGGGGCTTAAATCTTCCTGAAAGGTTGAGAAACTTGGGATTTTATGTTCAATAGTCATATTATGTTTATCATAAATTTTGTGGAGCATTTACTTATCTGATGTTGGTACTTCATGTTCAAACTTGGGGTTTTTGGATATCTAGAGTAATTAAATAAATTACCAGATTAATTAGGAAAATTATGAGATTCTTGACTTAGGCTAAAACGGTCATGAAAGCCCTCCATTAATTATTATAGGGTTACTGGATGAATATTTTAAGTACCTCTCATTTTACACGTCATATATCTTAGGTTGGTCTGCATTTAGTAAAACTGCAGAAATTATTTTGGAATATGAATTTGGGCACATGAGTTGGGGTTAGATGTTTTCTGTTTTGGATAATTAAAAATGATTTCACCATTGAAAGATAGTATGAGTAGAGGGTTGGTTGGCTAGTGTTAGGTGGTGCTCGGGGTCGACGAAAGATCGTCTTTCCCATGGGGAGGAGGTGTCTAATACTCTAGAGTTAGATGCAATACAACAAGGGTTTGGGAAAACTGATAGTAACCAATAATTGTAAGTGCCTTGCGAAACGGAGCTTTGGGCGTAATCTCATTGTAGTTCCTAGTGCCTTCGAGAGCCCTTCATGGGGAATACCTTGGGCAGTCCTGGGCTAACCTAAACAGTAAGAATAATATATTTCAAGAGTAACTAGTATAACTATGGTTGCACACTCACACACCCCAGTACCCCTGGAGGCTTATTAGGATGTTTTGATTGCCATCCGAATGGTTCGTTCGGAAGGTAGATACACAGACGGATAGTCCGGGGAGCCAGTGGCTCAAAAGGTTTTGGATACAAAATAAGGTGTTGGGTCTTCGGTATCGGACGGTCGTTCACACCGACGTCGATACATTGACTTGGCGGTGTGGGACACTGAGCCAAAGAAAGTCTGGTGGATATGGCCAGCACTAGTACGCGGATACTCTAAGTTGTGTTCTTCTAAGTGCGTACGGGAGGGCTAGGCCTGGTAGTGTGGATACGCGCCTAAGAGTGGGGGGCCCGCTCCACTATCTCCGTTTGCCACTACGGAGGTTCCTAGGAGTGAAGCTAGCTGCCCAAATATGGGGAAATAAAGGTCTGTGCACATAGAGTCGTGTGCGTTGGTTGAACTTGCATGAATCATGACATAGCATACTTGCATACAACCGACACCCTAATGTATAAATTAGTATGAGACTTTTTATACGGTGGGAGCCTTGCAAAAGACCCCTTAACTTATATGTTTGTATGTGCATTCATATAAGTTATGGTTACTTACATCTTACCTTGTCTTTCTTACATATGTTGCTTACTCTACTTGCTTACTCTACTTGCTCACCTTACTGCATACTATTATAGAACTGCTAGACTAGTTCCACAGTCACATGCCACTTTGTACTCTCCACCTTGTAGCTTCCCTTTCCTCCTACCCGCCCGGTGCCTAGGAGCCATGGGGGGAGGGGTAGGGGATGATAGGGCTTAGTCTTTATGACTAATGGTTTTCAGACCACAACATTACAGGTGCTTCGGATGGGAGACAGGGACCTACAGCTCAGGGACTAGCACCAGCAGAGTACGGTGCGCATGGAGGTGGGCCAGTCTAGTACCGGAACACCATCGACCAGCTCCGTAAGTGATAGTCTTTTTACAGCTTCCGCGAGAGATTGTAGCTTGGATCTAATGTACCGGGCTTAAGCCCGTTTATATTTCTGATTTGTTACTCCGCAGTAATCTCTTTTATACTTATGGACATGTTGTGATTTATCTTATTATATATGACCCTTGTAGACTCAGCTATTTCATTCCTGAATACTGCTCTCTCTATGATGGTCGAAAAGGCCGGCAGAATCAGCATTTTGTAGTGGCGTCTTTCCCGAGTGTCGGGACCACCGCAAAATGGCGGTTCTGGGCATAAGACCCCAGGTTTGAAAAAGAAAAAAGGGGGGGGGGGGGGTCTTACAAGTGGTATCAAAGCAAACCTCGATCGAACGATAAGTAGTTCACAACAACCTTAGGCCACCCCCGTGCATGCTTAGTTTGCGAACAAACTAGTAGCGAAGCAATGGTGGGCCCATAAGGGAAATCACATGTAGAAGTCCATTTTTTCACCTCCTTTTATTCCATTGGTACTCTATCTAACAGTTGGAATTTTAATTATAACCTGCGACAAATCCTACTCCACAGCAGTGGACACCTCAGGCTCCGAATATAGTTCCACATTGGCCGGATCCAGTTCCATTTCAGCAGACGGAGATGGGTCAAACATTGACGGCCATCCTGGAGGCCTTCAGAGCTCAACAGGCCCCGGCTCCATAGCCAAATCCCGGGGCCAACTAGATGAGTGCCGTCTGGGAACGTTCCCCTCCATCCTACCAAGGGACGGATTCGGAAGTCCGCACGGAAGAATGGTTGGATACCATCTATGAGATGATTGCAGGGATACGATTACCCAATGAGGAGGCAGTTGCTTTGGCAGTCTCCTGCTTGGAGTTGCACGGGAAAAGGTGGTGGAAGTCACAGCTGGACACCACCTTCGCGGATATGGATTGCGCAGATATCTCTTGGGAAGAGTTCAAAGCGGCACTTCTAGGACATTTTGTGCCTCAGTCGGCGAGGTACAAGCTGGAGGATAGGTTCCTGCAGTTGAAGCAGGGCATCGAGATAGTGCTGGAGTATTACTAAGAGATTACACACCTAGCCCGTTATGCGGACTCTTACTAGTTGGATGACGCTACCTATGCCAAGAGGTTCTAGAAGGGGCTACACAACGACATGAGATAGGCCCTCCTCTTCATCTCCGAGGGAAGCTTGGCCAGGATTCTGAAAATGGATAAGAAAAGGGAGGCAGATCAGCTTACGGCAAGAGTCGGAAGAGGCCGGATGACGATGCAGTGATTGGAGGATGTAGAGACCGTCCTCAAGTCCAGGTCTTCGGGGAAAGAAGGAATGGGGATCAACCCCGGTAGGAGATTGGACCGGAGCAGAGGAATCAGGGGGTATTGGCCCCCCAGCCCTTACAGATGCTGGAGATACTGAGGATAGCAAAGCTGGCATCGGAGTGCTTCCATTGCAATCACCCGGGGCATTTCAAAAGAAATTGTCCCATGAGGCGAGCACCCCCACCAGCACTTCAGGGTGCCCCACCTCCTCGGCGGTTTGGTGGCCGAGGACACGACCGGGGACAGGGATATCAGGGCAGAGGCCACATGCCAGAGAGGGAGCAGGTGTACGCACTAGATCTGGCACAACCCCGAAACCCGGATCAGGTTATAGCAGGTATGTCAGTATATTCAATTTCCTTCTTTCCTAAGAACTAGTTGTCATAGACACAAACTAGTTAGAAATTAAGAAAAGAAAAACTACAACTAGAACACTAAGACACTTAATTACCTCAGGCGTGGTTTTCATCAGCGGCAAGCCCGCTCACACACTCTTCGACACTGGGGCTTCAGACTCATTTGTGTCAGAGGACTTCGTGAAAGGACTGGCAGGCATGGAGAAATTCACAGGAAGGGTGATGAGGGTGCATTTACCCGATGGAGCAGAGCTCATGACCTCTTCTCATTACAAAATGGAGGCAGAGATCGACGGGAAGGCATTTGAGGCACCAGCGATAATCCTGAGGATGCCTGACTATGATCTCATACTGGGCATGACGTGGTTACACTAGAACCATGCCCAGATTGATTACTTGGCGAAGAGGATCATCGTGAGGCACGTGGACTCCTCTATTGTTATTGAAGGTATTACACCAGCCCACCTAGTGTTATTATCGTCTGTACAGGCCGTCAACGCCCACCTATAGGGAGACGAAGTTTATCAGGTTCTGTTCGAGATGGTCGTGGCCAAGGATTTTATATCAGATATCCCAGTGGTGCGGGACTTTGCTAATGTATTTTCGGAGAAGCTACCAGGGCTACCCCCGCACCGGGAGAAGGACTTTCAGATTCAGCTCCTACCGGGGGATAAGCCGGTATCCAGGGCTCCATACCGAATGGCCCCAAAGGAGTTGGTGGAATTTCGAAGGCAGCTTCAAGAGTTAGTGGAAGCCGAGTTCGACCGTCCTAGCTCTTCACCGTGGGGAGCTCCAGTGCTATTCGTCAAAAAGAAGGACGAGACACTTCGGCTGTGTATCGATTACCGGGCCCTGAACAGGCTCACGGTCCGGAATACGTATCCCTTTCCCAGGATAGACAAGTTATTTGACCAGCTGGAGGGAGCTCATTAGTTCTCAAAGCTGGACCTAAGATCGGGGTATTACCAACTACGCATACAGGAGGAGGACATCCCGAAGATGGCCTTCAGTAGCACATATGGATTGTACGAGTTTACAGTGATGCCCTTCGGGGTCACGAATGCACCCTCCGCATTCATGGCCTTGATGAACCGGGTGTTCGAAGAGTATCTAGATGTCTTTGTCATTGTATTTGTTGACAACATCCTCATTTATTCGAGGATTGAAGAGGATCACTCGAGGCATCTGTCTTTGATGTAGGGGAAGCTCCGAGAACATAAGATGTATGCTAAGTTCAGCAAGTGAAAATTCTGGCTAAAGGAGGTGGGCCTTTTGTTCCATGTAATCAGTGGAGCAGGTTTGGCAGTAGATCCGGCAAAGGTCTAGGCAGTGCGGGTCTTGCGACGCAAGAAGGTCCCGCTAGTCAAGGTTCTGTGGAGAAACCATGGGCAGGAGGAGCATACGTGGGAGTCACAGACTTGATGCAGCAAAAGTACCTGGAGATCTTCGAGTTAGGTATACCTTAAACCTTAGGGATGTTACAAGTTTTACTTATTCTGTAGAAACCCACGTAGGCTCAACCTTATTTTCGGAGACGAAATTTTTTAATATATATAATGGGATTTGTAACATCCCTTAAACAACAAGACCCCTAGGATTTTGTTTTGTCATGACTAGGTCATGACAAAACCACCAGAAGCTCAAAGGACAAAGTGAACAAGGCCAAGGTGAAAATCACCTTAGTCTGCCTATAGCTCAGCCTCAACATTTAGACCTAAGGTCTTACTTTAGGGATACACCTTGATCCCAGGACCCTACCATAACACCCCAAATACCTTGGGAAGTCCATAGGGCCACTAAGGACCCACTGTAGGCAGTCAAAGAGTTAAAGTTGACCTAAGTCAACCCTAATCCTAAATGGGTCAAACTAGCCTACATAGGGTCAATTGACCATCCCCTAGCCAAGAGGACCCCACCCATGCCCTCCTAACCCTAAAGTGAGGTCAATGGGTCACCAAGGACCCATTGGGGTCAACCCAAGAATTTATGTTGACCAAAGTCAACTCAAGCCCCTAATTTGGTCAAAGTACCCTACCTAAGGGTAGGTGACCTCCAAGGTGCCAATTCAACCTTACTCATCCCTACCTAGACCCTAGGGGAGGCCAAGGGCCACCTTTGGTGGCTGGATTCAACTCCTCTGGAGAAGAGGAGAAGTTTCCAGCCATTTCCTGGCCACCCCAAGGCAGATTCACCTCCCCACCACCATGGCCGAGCCAAGCTATTCATGGCCATTAATGGAATTGATGCCATGACCCCCCCTTCCCCATCTTATTATTTTAAAAGCTTCACTGGGCTCCAAGGAGTCGCTTCCACTCTCACCCCGATGATTTAGAGTTAATCCACTGTGTAGAGCAGAAACCCGAGTGGCGCCACCACCACCATGGCATTCCGGCGGCCGACGCGTCTCCGGGACACAAACAAGGTCCTCCCCCTCCTCTCTCACTGTGGATAGATAGTAGGGATCTTTTAGAATAAAAATAGGGCTCAATTGAGACCGATTGAACCTTACATTTTCATGGTTTTTCCGTGAAAAAATGAACTCTCGGGTTCGCCAGAGTAGGCCTCAATTCTCCTTAAGGAAGTCCTACCGATTTGAGTAATTTTGGACAGGGACCGTAGGGACACCTGAGTTTATGTCTTAGGTAGTCATTCTCATGTTAAACTCCTCCTTTATTCTCTTTGGGTATCTCCTTACCTTAACTAAGTTCATACTGAAGGTCTATTTCTGACTAGGGCATACTATAAGTTGTCATGGTTAGTCATGTTTCCTAGTGGGTTGAGTCTAACTCGTTAACTAGAGAATTATAATATGAGATCTTCGCAGTAGGAGGTGCTCCCTGCTGGGGGCAGGGTTTGCCGTAGGCTACAAAGAAGAATTCCAATTGTTAGCTAATGTACAAGTGAAACTAATGAAAGGTAGACCTTTGCATATGATTCCCCTTATGGGCACACAATTGCTTTCGCTGCTAGTGTGTCCTCGAACTAAGCTCGTGCGGGGTGGCCTCGGGTTTTTGTGGACTTCTTCTCTTTGGATCGATGTTTCCCTCTAATACCAGTTGTAAGACCCTCTTTTTTTCTTTTAAACCACTAGGGTTTTATGCCTAGATCGTCATTTTGTGATGACACCGATGCTCGGGTGGGTCGCCACTACAAAATGCCGATCCTGCCGGCCTTAACGATCACCAAAGAAAGAGAAGTATACAGATAAGTTCAAGTCCACATATCTTATATAATATGAAATAGAAATCACATCATTGTCCACATGATAAAGAAGTACTAAAGCTGAAAGGAAAATAGATATATAAACATGCTTAAGCCCGGTACATCAAGTCCTCACTACACCACTCTCGCAACTCTCAACATCTAAGCGGAAGAAAAATAAAATCCATCCTCGACCCGTCACTGTGTAGTAGTGGTAGAGCGCAACAACTACTCCTCATGTCCTGCCTCCTTGTCCTTCTAGTACTGATGCTCCTACTACTCGGTCCCCTAAAATGATGTGGTCTATCGACAGTTAGTCAAAAGACTAAGCCACTATCATCCTCGCCTCACCCCCGCAACTCCTAGGCACCGTACGGGGAGGATGAAAGCGGAGGACAACAAAGTAGAGCGGAACAAGCAGGTGACAACTACCCTATTATGTGGATGTACAAAAGAACTATAACAAGAAAGTAGTAATGTAAATAAGGAAAGTAGAACAGTAAGAACATGTAAATTAAACTAAGGAATAAGTAAAAGTATAAGAAGGTAAACTAAGTAACCATGACCTATAGGAATGCCCATATAAACCTATAGACCAAGGGGTCGTTTTGCAAGGCCTACTGTATAAAGAGTCCCATAATAATTTATACAATAGGTGTCAAGGGTTATATGCAATGAATATGCTATGACATGCAAGTATGCTATGGTATGAACATGCAAGTGCAACTCACAAACCCGACTCTGTGCACACATACCTTTATTTCCCCCTTTTTGGAGCCTAACGTCCCAGGATACCTACATAGTGCCAAACGGAAGTGGTGGGTTGGGCCTCGCCCACCTTTAAATCGGTATCAGCACTACCAGTCAGACCTATCATACGCGTCAATGCTGGTGCGCTAACCGGAGCTCCTGCGCACTCTTCTGGGATGCCGCACCGGGCATTTTTTGGACAAATGTTAAACCACACTTGTCGAGTCAATGTATTGGTGTCAGTGCGACAACTCTCCAATAACGAAGACCCACCACCTTATATCTTATGCACATGCAACACTAATGTATTTCCCACCGAGCCAAAGCTCTCCGGACAATCCTGTCTGTCACAAATATCTACCGAGCTAAAGCTCCCCAGACTAAACCATCCGTCACAAAACCATCCAAGCCATCGTCTCGCCGGGCTAACCTGCCCATCACCAAAACCACCGAGCCTACCGGCTCGCCGGGCTAACCTGCCCATCACGGGAGGGGAGGTGAAGGGGTGGATGTCCATGGTTGTTGGGCTCCTCCATTGATGGTGGCTGGCTGGAACTGATGGGTAGATGAATCATAAGCATCAGAGAATCCCAAATAATGCTTAGTGGAGTTGGAAGGAGTGACCCATGGTCTTCCTCCATTAATCCTCTCTCTCTTTCTTATTTCTCTCTCCTCCATTAAGGGTAAAACTCACATTTTCTCTCTCCTAGTCACCCCCTCCGAAATTTATGTGGCATCCCACATAAATATCAGCCTCCTAAAGTTAATGGCCCACTCAAATTGGGCTTAGCCCAAGTGGGTTGGGCTTGAGCTAGCCATTTAGGCTATTTTGACTTATTTCAAGGATTGAGTTGACATTTGTCAAATTAACCTTCCCAATGGATTTTTGGTGACCCATTGGCCTGCCCTAAGGTATACGTGGGGTCATTTTGGCTAATGGAAGGTCCTCTGACCCTAGATAGGGCACTTTGACTAATTTAAGGTTATGGTTGACTTTGGTCAACTTGACCTTTTTAGTTGACCCCAATGGGTCCTTGGTGACCAAATGAACCTTCTAAAGGGGTAGTGATGTTATGGTGGAGTCAAAGAGTCAAGGTGAGGCCCTAAGGTCAAACCCTAGGTTAGGTAATTTGAACGTGTTATTTGCAGACCATGGTGATCTCACCTTCATTGCTAGATTCCCTTGTTCTTCTTTGGCTTCTTATTATTTTATCATGACCTAGTCATGAAAAAACAACTCCTAGGGTTCTAGTTGTTTGAGGGATGTTACAAATCCCAATAAACAAAAATAATAATTTTATTCCCGAAATTCAGGTTAGGCCTACGGGGTTTTTCTGAGAGTAACTGAATGTAACATCCCTCAAAAATTGAACTTATACCTGATGTAGAGAGCCCCAGGAACTTCTGCTACATCAGATCTAGTGGCTCCCAGGTATGCTCCTCCTGTCATGATTTGACCTCATGATCTTGACCACCGGAACCTTCTCGCACCACAAGACTCGTGCTGTTGTATCATCTTTCCTGGCCGGCTCTAAGCAAACCGATCTATCAGAAGCTGCCGAGCCATCTATACTAGTAACCTACTTCTACGACCGTAGTAGAGCCTTCCTAATATATGAGACATGGAAGACGTCGTGCAAACCCGCTAACTCCTGCGGTAGCTCCAGTATGTAAGTCAATGAGCCGATCCACCGCAGGATCCTGTAGGGACCTATATTCCTAGGATTGTGCTTCTTTCGCCCGCATACCCTCGAGACTCCATGCATCAGACGTATCTTCAAGAACTCATGGTCTCCATCTTGAGACTCTACTTGGCAATGTCACGCGTCATAATATTTTGCCGGTCTGCTCTGGGCCTTTGGCATCCTATCTCGAATCAGTCACACCTGGGTATTTGCGTCCTCCACAAATTCCGAGCCGAGTGCCTTTGGATCCTCATCCAAGGTACAATACTGTGGATTCTTGTACCTCTGTCTATATAATGCCTATGAGGGACATGCCTATGCTGGACTGATGATTGTTCTTATAAGAGAGCTTGATCAGCGGTAAAATTCTCTCTCATGGATCTCCGTGCTCCAGAATGTATAAGCATAAAAGATCTTTCGGTGATATGGTGGTACGCTACGTCTGCCTGTCCGTCTGAGGGTGGAGAGCTGTGTTTAATATCGACCAATAGCCCAGATAAGCCTAGACTGATCTTCTTTCCTTGTACATAAACAGTCCATCCTGATCCGACGCGATCGTCTTGAGCTCTTGACCTCCTCCAGCCGATAAACCTCGCTGTGCGTAACAAAATCCGTGACGTCTATCTTTATTCCGGTGAAATAATGATAAGTTGTAAATATACGCATTTTTTATGTTTTTATTATGTTATTTTAGTTTAGTTTTATCTTTTTTTAGTTAGTTTTATTTAATAAATTGCTCCTTTTTATAAATATTATTTCTAACATAGCTTAATTTTGATTTCTGAAATTTTTCAGAAAATGGAAAAAAATTAACCTGACACGCCCGTGTCAGCCAACTCGACACACCCGTGTCATTCCCAATCGACCATCAAGGCTTCCAGATCGACGAAACGCGCTCGTCGTTCGTCGACCAACCCGACACGCCAAGTGTCACGCCCGTGACATAGGGCGTGACCGCCACGTTACTCCTCCACCTGGACGACAAGATGCCGCCGGCGAATTTTGACGCAACACGCCCCAGATCCGCCTGCTGAACACGCCCCCCCGACATGCCCGTATCGACAGAGATACTGGCGTGACTTCCACGAGGACCGCCACAAGTCAATACTATCGTCAAGTCGCCGGATCACATCGCAAATAGTACTGACACGCCCCACCGACACGCCCGTGTCGGAGGGCGTGTTCTTAAGAAATTTTCACTATTAATAGCCCATTTCTGTAAGGTCCAAGGGTTCATATTTTTGAGCCACTTTAGTGTGTTTTGTGGGCTGCACCTGTGGATTCTCTTGCTATGTAAGGAGATTTCTCCCCCTTTCCTTTATGTTTGTTTTTGTTTTAGCTTTAGCTTTGTAATAGTTTCATTATGATAATGAAAATGTTTGATTTTCTCTCTCTACATGGCATGAAAATCATTTGTGTGGCTTATCTCTTTCTCTTTTTATCCCTTTGTATTTCTTAGTATTCCTCTTTATGAAAAGTGTGTGTGTGTGTGTGTGTGTCTGAGTGTAATTTGTTTAGTTCTTATGCTTTTTTTGGTTTTTCTCCATGTTAGGGTTTTAGTAAAGATTTTCATTCTTATGAATTTATAAAAGGTGTTTTAAAGTGTTTTTGATTTTTTTTACTTAGTTTTTTTAGGATTGTAAAACCTTTTTGTTCTTTTAAAATTTATTTCAACTTTTTTATCACTTTTATGAACTCTTAAGAATAAAAAAGTTATAATTTTAATTTTTGAAAGGCTTTGGTTTTTGCTTTGTTTTGAAAAACTTTTGTTCCTTGGATTTTGATTTGTTCTTTTTATGAGATTTTGGTAAAGTCTAAGTATGAAAAAGTAGTTGTTATAATTTTTAGCTAACTTTCATTTCGATTTAAGTTTGTGTGTGTGAGTTTATGAGTTAGTTTTTCATTTTGATCTTTAAAATTCCATGTTGTGTGTGTGAGTGTATGAGAATAATTTGTAATGCTTTCTTCAATCATGTAGAGTGTGTGAGTTTAGGAGATAAATTTTCATGCTTTATTTTATCGCTTTCTTTCAATTATGTAGAGTGTGTGCGTGTAGGAGATAATTTTATTGCTTTCTTTCAATTCATGTAGAGTGTGTGCGTGTGCGCATTTATTTCTGCCCACTCGTTAAGAGTTAAATGGCGTGTTTTTATTTCCCGCCTACTCGTTTGAGTAGGACTTATACTTGCTTTTATTTCCGCCTACTCGTTAAGAGTTAAATGGAGTGCCCTTTATTTTCCGGCTACTTGTTTGAGTAGGACTTGTAATTTCATTTTTTGTAACTTAGTTTCTGTTTTATTTATAATTTGAAGTGTGTGTGAGTTCTCGTATTAGCTAACTTTTCTATGTTTTCTAAATGTTTGCTATTTGTTTTTATGTCTTCTTTTTATAACCCTTTAGCGCTTAGTTACGAACTGACGCCTCATCAAATTATAAAGTCGTCCCCATACCGATGAGTGGATAATCGTTATTAGCCTCGGCATCGAAGAGCATTGGGACATATAAAACGATTTGAAATAATTAAAGTTCTTTATTTTCACTTTAATTTTAGGACTTAAGGTTTACCCCAGGTTAACGACGCGTAGGACCACATATCGATGTGTGGGCCCTATTTTCATTATCCATATGCTAGCTAGCCGAGAGTCCGTCGGTATGGACAGATCCCCTCTGGGTAAAGAGAGTTGCGTGCATACCCTCAAGAGAGGACAATCGTAATTCTTCCGGATTGGGTTCCCCACCAAATAGCGGGGTTCTTAGCATAAAGCGGGCGCTAAGAGGAATCTTTCGTCGGACTAACGTTCGGTCGAATAGTCTTAGCATTCAGGTGAGCAATATACCTAGAGATTAGTGCGCTCATAATTATGGAACCTCCACGGCCAAGTTGCCTTTAATTAATTTGAAAACTAAGTTCAATAATTCGGTGCCGAGCGATAACCCTTCATCGAATTTTCTAAATCATTTTCGAGCTTTTATTTTATATGCCTTAGTTAATTAAAATCCCCAACGAATTTTCAGTAAAATAATAGCTACTGCTGGAGTAGTAGGGATAATCAACCCGACCCTGAGAATAATACGATCTCGGTATTCCCCCGAATATCGAGTACTCCATGTGACAGGTGCACTTGCCTCCTTTCGTTAAAAGCCCGCTTTTTAGCAAGCCCGCGACGTTCAACTCATCGAACCAACCACCTAAATTAGAGTCTGTTCGCGGACCATCAAGTTTTTGGCGCCGTTGCCGGGGACACTCTTGAGTTGTTATTCCGAATTCTGGAGTCTATTACTTTTACGTATTTTCTATATAAAAAAACTAACAACTCTATTTTAAATAAAATAAAAAAAAGAGTTTCTTTTATTATTATTTTGTTTTGGGGTGTATGACACGTGGACAACCATCGGAGTCTGAAGATTCGGTCATGAGAACGAACGCTCCCTTGCGCGTATCCGATCTTAACGCCGAATTCCTTCTTTAGACCCGGCAGCAGAGCATACTATGTCTTATTACTCCCGGCCTAACCTGGATGATACTAGGTCTTGTATTACTCGCCCTATGGTGGCGTATAATAATTTCAAAATAAAATCAAGTGTCATTCAAATATTCCAAAACGTCATGCAATTCGATGGACTGCCGGATGAGGACCCGAATGTCCACTTGTCCATTTTTTTGGAAATATGTGACACCTTCAAGATTAATGGCGTCACTGATGATGCCATTCTCTTGCGCCTATTTCCTTTTTCCCTAAAGTCCAAAGAAAAGGAGTGGTTGAATTCCCTCCTACAAGGATGTATCACCACCTGGGCTAAGTTGACGGAGCGGTTCCTGACGAAGTACTTTCGCCCGCCAAAACTGCAATGTTGCGGGCAGACATTTCTTAGTTTATGCAAAATGATCCTGCGTCTCTTTATGAGACTTGGGAATGGTTTAAGGAGTTCCTTTGCCGGTGCCGGCACCACGCACTGCCAATGTGGTTGTAGGTACAAATTTTATATAACGGTCTTAATTTTCAGATGCGTCAAATTATTGACGCGGCTGCCGGGGTGACCCTTAATAATAAGACCCCTGAGGCCGCCCAAGCTTTATTCAAAGAGATGGCTATGAACTCCTACAAATGGAACGTCCCGCGGGGACGCCAAAAGTCAGCGGCCGGCCTTTTTGAAGTGGATGCCACTACTCTCTTAACCCTTCAAGTTGAAGGGTTAACAAAGCAGGTGGCGGAGATGTCTGCTGCCTCCTCCACTCCGCCTTGTTTTATTCCCCCTAACATCTGCGTGGCTGAAGGGTTCATGTACTTCGTAGGAAATTCGTGTCATCCCTCCTTCAACCCCAACAACAACCCTTATAGTAATAACTATAATCCGGGTTGGAGGAATCACCACAATTTTTCTTGGAGCAACCCGAACAACGCGCAGCGCCCGCCAAATTCTTATGCGCCCAGATTTCCGCCGCCTCCCCCTCTTCCAAAACCCTCCCTGATGGAGGAAAGATTTTTTTAAATACGTAACGTCCAACGAATCAAATATCTGGAACATCACCGGATCGCTAAAAACACTTGAACAACAGGTTGGACAACTGCGAGAATGATGTCCGAGCGCGCGCTCGCTGCACTGCCGAGAAACACGAAGCCCAATATGCGGGAGAACACCAATGCTATAACCCTCCGTAGTGGTAAGGAGGTGGTCGATCCAAAACAGACCGATCCTCAGGTACATATTTCACCTTCGACCACTCTTCCCCCTTCTTCAATTACGCCGCCTTTACCTATTTTAAACGAAAAATTATTTTAAACAAGGCACTGCCATATCTGCATAGGTTAGATGATGAGCGTAAGGACGCACAATATAAAAAATTTATTTTACTTTTAAAACAAAGTCATATTAATGTTCCCTTCTCCGAGGCGATCTCGCAGATGCCTAAGTATGCGCAATATTTGAAAGAACTTCTTTCTAATAAACAAAAATTGGAAAACATTTCACATATCTCTCTCAACGCTGTCTGCTCGGCGGCCCTTACTAATAAATTGCCCGCAAAACAAAATGACCCGGGACGGTTTTCCATCCAGTGCCTTTTTGGCAATATATTAGTAAAATACGCCTTAGCTGATTTAGGGGCTAGCATTAATCTGATGTCGTTCTCGCTCTTTCAACGTTTAGGTTTGGGTACTCCTAGTCCTACAAATATGCGCATCCAGTTAGCGGATTGCTCGGTTAAGTTCCCTATCGGGGTAATGGAGGACGTCCTTGTCCGAGTAGACAAGTTTACCTTTCCGGCAGACTTCGTCATCTTAGACATCGAGGAGGACGCCGAGGTACCAATAATACTTAGTCGCACTTTTATCGCCACCTCCCACGCACTAATAGATGTGAGTAACAGTCGTCTCCTCCTTCGAGTAGGAGATGATGAATTTACTCTCTCTATTAATCCCTCGAGGGAAGACTCATCATCGAGCGACGATTTCTGCTATTCTTTAGATACCTTTTTTGGAGATCGTTCTTCTCCCATTTTCGAGTCCGTATTTTTAAACGATAATATTTATGTGCTCAAAAATTTTAAATGCGATGGGGATACCTCTATTGACTTGCCTTTTGAACCAATTGGTAAGAAAGACATAGGAATTAAGACCTCACTAGAAGAACCGCTCATCCTAGATCTTAAACCCTTACCCGAATCACTCAAATACGCTTTTTTGGGAAAAGGCGATACGCTTCCTGTTATTATTTCTTCGGACTTGAGTGATTCAGAGACTTCCGATTTATTGGAAGTTTTGCTTAAACATCGTCATGCAATTGCGTGGCAGATCTTTGACTTAAAGGGAATTAACCCCTCTTTTTGCACTCATAGGAGTTTTCTCAACGATAATTGCCACTAACCATTCAGCCGTAGCGACATCTTAACCCAAACATGTAAGATGTCGTTAAAGCCGAGATCATTAAATTATTAGACAAGGGGATTATTTATCCCATTTCTGATAGTGCGTGGGTTAGTCCCGTTCACGTGGTGCCCAAAAAGGGCGGTCTTACCATAGTGGAGAATGAGCACAATGAACTCGTCCCAAATCATACTGTTACGGGTTGGAGGGTGTGTATCGATTATAGAAAACTAAATGAAGTCACTAGTAAGGACCATTTTCCGCTACCATTTTTAGACCAAGTTCTGGAGCGTTTATCTGGTCATTCATTTTATTATTTTCTTGATGGTTTATCGGGGTTTTTCCAAATCCCCATTTCCCCCGATGATCAAGAGAAAACAACTTTTACCTGCTCATTTGGCACCTTAGCCTACCGAAGAATGTCATTTGGCCTCTGCAATGCGCCAGCTACATTCCAAAGATGTATGCTGGAAATCTTTGGCGAGCTGGTAGGAGAGATTATGGAAGTCTTTATGGATGACTTTTCTTTTTTCGGACGAACTTTCCCATCTTGTCTTCGAAATCTAGATCGTGTCCTCCAGCGATGCGAGGACACGCATCCCGTTTTAAATTGGGAAAAGTGTAACTTTATGGTTCGAGAAGGTTTGGTTCTCGGCCATATGATTTCGTCTAAGGGGATGGAGGTAGATAAGGGCAAGGTTGAAATCATAGAAAAACTTTCGCATCCAACAAACGTAAAATCTATTAGGAGTTTCTTAGGTCATGCGAGCTTTTACCGACGTTTCATTCAAGATTTTTCAAAAATAACAAAACCGCTTACTCGCCTCTTGGAAAAGGAATCAAATTTTGTCTTTAGCAGCGAATGCGAGTCTACATTTAATTTCATAAAACAAAAACTTATCAATTCACCAATTTTAGTGGCGCCCGATTGGACCCTTCCATTCGAAATTATGTGCGGTGGTAGTGATATTGCCTTAGGTGTCGTTCTTGGCCAATGCATAGACAAACAATTTCATCCAATTTATTACGCTAGCAAGATGCTAACTTCCACACAAGTAAATTACACCACAACGGAAAAGGAACTCTTAGCCGTCGTTTTCGCTTTTGATAAATATCGCTCGTATATAACGCTATCTAAAGTTATAGTATTTACTGATCACTCCACCCTTAAATATTTATTATCTAAAAATGATGCGAAGAGCCACCTTCTTTGATGGATCCTCCTCCTACAGGAGTTCGATATATAGATCCGGGATAAGAAGGGCGCGGAAATTTAGCAGTTGATCACCTCTCCCACTTAGAAAATCTCGGTGCGGAAGCGCTCGTCCTGACAAAAATGACAGATTCATCCTAGCCATTACTACTAGTTCTTCTTCCCCGCCTCGGTTCGCAGATTTTGCGAACTATTTAGTTGCGAGGGTGCTCCCAAAAGTCTTTTCAAGCCAGCAAAAGAAGAAATTCTTTTCTGACTTGAAATATTTCTTTTGGGAGGACCCTTTTCTTTTTCATATCTGCGTGGACCAAGCGGTCTGGAGATGCGTTGCGGGTGCTGAGTGAATGCAAATACTTAGGCACTGCCACGAGGGTCCGACTGGTGGGCATTATCAAGCTAACCGGACCGCGTGGAAGGTGCTAGAGGCGGGCTACTTTTGGCCCACTCTCTTCAAAAACGCTCATAATTTTGTGCGCGCTTGCGATAGCTGTCAGCAGTCGGGTAAGATCTCTCGTCACGACGAGATGGCCCAAAACATGTTTTTAGAATGCAAAGTCTTCGATTTATGAGGCATAGATTTTGTTGGCCCCCTACCTCCATCTTTCAAAAATATATATATTTTAGTGGCGGTCGACTACGTATCGAGGTGGACGGAAGAGCAAGCTCTCCCCACCAACGATGCGCGAGTCATCGTTACATTTCTTAAAAAACTATTTTCTCGCTTCGGCACGTCTAGTGAAATTGTTAGTGATAGGGGAACGCATTTTGCAACCCCTAAATGGCTGAGACGTTAGCTAAATATGATATCACGCACAAACTTGCGACCCCCTACCACCCGCAAACACGTGGCCAAGTCGAGGTAGTAAATCGAGAGATCAAGCGAATATTAGAAAAAACCGTTTCACTAAATAGAAAAGATTGGTCCGTCAAACTCGACGATGCATTGTGGGCATATCGGTCGGCATACAAAACGGCAATTGGTTGTACGCCGTTTTGGTTAGTCTATGCCAAAGCGTGCCATTTAACCGTAGAACTAGAGCATCACGCTCTTTGGGCTTTAAAACTCTTAAACCTCGACGCGAACTTAGCCGCTCAGAATAGAAAACTGCAACTAAACGAGCTCGATGAATGGCGTGTGAATGCTTACGAGAGCAATAAGTTCTATAAGCAACATTGTAAGTTATATCACGATCGAAAATTAAAGTCCCCCAAATTTTTTTTCCGGGCGATCTTGCCCTTCTTTTTAATTCACGTCTTAAACTTTTTCCAGGAAAACTAAAATCTAGATGGTCCGGTCCCTTCATCATTGAAGAAGTTTTTCCATATCGGACCGTACTCGTGTCCCACCAGGAAAAAGGTTCATTTAAAGTAAACGGTCATCGGTTAAAGTTTTATATCGTGGGCGAGCCAGTGGTCGAGCATTACAAAACCATAACCCTCCTTGATTTATAACCACGCCAAAATAGTCAAGCTACACGACTATAAACAAAGCGCTCCTGGGAGGCACCCCTCTCTTATCTTTTTCACTCTTTATTTATTATGTTTGCTACTTTTTCTAATAAACACAGGGTTTCTGATGGGACTCCCCGAGCGCGGTCCAGGGAAGCTTCTACCCCCCCTCTTTGATTTCTTTATCAATATTGTATTTTCTTTTTGTTCTGCATACTTACGTTGCAACATTGGGGACAATGTTGGACTAAAGTATGAGGTATTTTCGTGTTCTATTTTCTGCACTGTACTTCTACTTTCTGCACTCCAAAAATTAAAAAAATATGAAAAAATATATAACAACAAAACAAAACAAAAAAATGTAAAATGAAAAATCCAAAAAAATTATTCTTTTACTTTATTTTTAAAAAAACACAAATATTCAAATAAAATTATAAAACCCAAATTCCAAAAAAAAAAAATTATTTTTATTTTGTAAATATTTTTTGTTCTTTTCTCTCTTTTTCCCTTTCCTTTATTTCTCTTCTTTGTAATTATCGTTTCTCTCTTTCCTTATTTTGTAAATATTTGCTTATAAAAAAATCCAAAAAGTTAGAAAAGAAAAAAATAGTTCAATATATATATATATATATTTCTTATCGTTTTTTCCCGTATTTATATAATAACAAATTTAAAAACAAAACAAAAAAAGATAATAAGTCAAAAATTCAAAATAAATTGAGTAAAATAAAACAAAAATTCAAAAAAAGATAATAAATTTAAAACACAAAAAATGATGATAAAAATTTTCAAAATCCAAAAAAAATGTTTTGAAACAAATAAGTCAAATATACCATTCTTAATTTTCTTGCTATCCAAAAATTTTGTTTTGAGTTTATTTATATATGAATTTTATTAATTCTTTGTTCACTATTCGTTTGTTAATTATTGATTGAAATATTTAAATATCCGGGGTTAAGTTTTAAAGAATTCATTATGTTTTGTTAAAAATAGCGAACTCATTTTAGGCACTACTTCTAATTTTTCATTGATAGGAGCACGTGTATTATGTTAGAAATAACGACTATAGAGTTCAATTATGTTTACTTTTAGATTTCTAAAAAATTGGAACGTACAATTTATTAAGGTTGCTCTCAAAAATTTTTTAATTAAAAATCTAGTTTCTTTTCTCCCCTTATTTGTCATGACTTACTTGGCATGATAAAATTTTTATCCTTAAAAGATCCTATGTCAATGTGAATAAGATTTCGTTCTGTAAACATAGGCACCCAATAATTTAAAAAGATTATATATTACGGAGTAAGAGGATAAAATTCATTACTCCTTCACATATACATTGGGTTAATTTTATTATTAGGAAGTTGAAAAAAATGATATTAGGAAAATAAGATTTCATTTTCCTAATAGTCCAAAAAAAGGGAGGTTCGAGAGAAAATTACCTTCTCTCAAAATTCAAACCCTCTTCATAAACCAACATCAACCCCCTTAGCCAATTTCATGATTCTAGAATTAATTCAAAAATCTTTTTAAGAGCATAATTTGTAAATTGCATTATTTCAAGTAAACCTCCTATAAGCTAAAGTTCATATAATTCCAAACTATTTATTTTAATCAAACCATTACAATTATTGTTTTCTATTTGATTACATCAAGAAGTCTTTTGGCCAAACCTTTTGCGCTATTTAAATCATCTACATTATTTTAAGACTTAACTCTTACACACTGTATATTTATTTAGATCTCTCTTATAATTAATTAAGCGGTAGCTAAACTTAGAGTTTCTTTTATTCCCTATAAGTTCACCTCAAACTTTTGATCTGGAATAGCAAAAGCTTAAGTATGGGGGAATTTGATAAGTTGTAAATATACGCATTTTTCTATGTTTTTATTATGTTATTTTAGTTTAGTTTTGCCTTTTTTTAGTTTGTATTATTTAATAAATTGCTCCATTTTGTAAATATTATTTCTAATATAGTTTAATTTTGATTTCTGAAATTTTTCAGAAAATGGTCAAAAATTGACCTGACATGCCAGTGTCAGCCAACCCGACACGCCCGTGTCATTCCCGATCGACCATCAAGGCTTCTAGCTCGATGAAACTCACTCGTCGTTCGTCGACCAACCAGACACGCCTAGTGTCATACCCGTGACCTAGGGCGCGACCGCCACGTGACTCCTCCACCTGGCCGACAAGACGCCGTTGGCGACCTTTGACGCAACCCGCCCCAGATCCGCCTGCTGAACACGCCCACCTACATGCCCCGTGTCGACAGCGATACGGGTGTGACTTCCACGTGGACCGCCGCAAGTAAATGTTGTCGTCAAGTTGCCAGATCACATCGCAAATAGTGCTGACACGCCCCCCCCCCCAACACGCCCGTGTCGGAGGGCGTGTTCTTAGGAAAGTTTCCCTATAAATAGCTCATTTCTGTAAGTTCCAAGGGTTTACATTTTTGAGCCACTTTAGTGTGTTTTGTGGGCTACACGTGTGGATTCTCTTGCTATGTAACGAGATTTATCCCCCCTTCCCTTCATGTTTGTTTCTGCTTTTGCTTTAAATTTGTAATAGTTTCATTATGATAATAAAAATGTTTGATTTTATCTCTCTACATGGCATGAAAATTCATGTGTGTGGCTTATCTCTTTCTCTTTTTATCCCTTTGTATTTCTTAGTATTCCTCTTTATGAAAAGTGTGTGTGTGTGTGAGAGTGTAATTTGTTTAGTTCTTATGCTTTTTTTGGCTTGTCTCCATGTTAGGGTTTTAGTAATGATTTTCATTCTTATGAATTTATAAAAGGGGTTTTAAAGTGTTTTTGATTTTTTTTACTTAGTTTTTTTAGGATTGTAAAACCTTTTTTGTTCTATTAAATTTTATTTCAACTTTTTTATCACCTTTATGAACTCTTAAGGATGAAAAAGTTGTAATTTTAATTTTTGAAAGGCTTTGGTTTTTGCTTTGTTTTGAAAAACTTTTGTTCCTTTAATTTTGATTTGTTCTTTTTATGAGATTTTGGTAAAGTCTAAGTATGAAAAAGTAGTTATAATTTTTAGCGAACTTTCATTTCGATTTTAATTTGTGTGTGTGAGTTTATGAGTTAGTTTTTCATTTTGATCTTTAAAATTCCATGTTGTGTGTGTAAGTGTACGAGAATAATTTTTAATGCTTTCTTCAATCATGTAGAGTGTGTGAGTTTAGGAGATAAATTTTCTTGCTTTATTTTATCGTTTTTTTTCAATTATGTAGAGTGTGTGCGTGTAGGAGATAATTTTATTGCTTTCTTTCAATTTATGCAGAGTGTGTGCGTGTGCGCATTTATTTCCGCACACTCGTTAAGAGTTAAATGCCTTGTTTTTATTTCCCGCCTACTCGTTTGAGTAGAACTTATAATTAAATTTATTTCCTCCTATTTGTTAAGCATTAAATGGCGTGCCCTTTATTCCCACCTACTCGTTTTAGTAGGACTTGTAATTTCATTTTTTGTAACTTAGTTTCTGTTTTATTTATAATTTGAAGTGTGTGTGAGTTCTCGTATTAGCTAACTTTTTTATGTTTTCTAAATGTTTGTTATTTGTTTTTATGTCTCCTTTTTATAACCCTTTAGCGCTTAGTTACGAACTAGCGCCTCATCAAATTATAAAGCCATCCCTATACCGATGAGTGGCTATATGTT
Organism: Platanthera guangdongensis; assembly: GCA_039583875.1. Classification (NCBI taxonomy): domain Eukaryota; kingdom Viridiplantae; phylum Streptophyta; class Magnoliopsida; order Asparagales; family Orchidaceae; genus Platanthera; species Platanthera guangdongensis. The sequence continues at coordinate 102,855,381 of CM077159.1, forward strand.
ATTAGCCTCGACACTGAAGAGCATTGGGACATATAAAATGATTTGAAATAATTAAAGTTCTTTATTTTCACTTTAATTTTAGGACTTAAGGTTTACCCCGGGTTAACGATGCGTAGGACCATATATAGATGTGTGGGCCCTATATCCTTTATCCATACGCTAGCTAGCCGAGAGGCTGTGCGTATGGACAGATCCCCCCGGGGTAAAGAGAGTTGCATGCATACACTCAAGAGAGGACAAGCGTAATTCTTCCGGATTGGGTTCCCCACCCAATAGCGGGGTTCTTAGCATAAAGCGGACGTTAAGAGGAATCCTTCGTCAGAATAATGTTCGGACGAATAGTCTTAGGGTTCAGGTGAGCAATATTCCTAGAGATAAGTGCGCTCATATTTATGGAACCTCCATGGACAAGTTGCCTTTTATTAATTTGAAAACAAAGTTCAATAATTATTAAAAGTTATTTTAGTCTTAATCTGATTCGGTGCCGAGCGTTAACCCTTCATCGAAGTTTCTAAATCGTTTTTTGCGCTTTTATTTTATCCGCCTTAGTTAATTAAAATTCCGAACGAATTTTCAGTAAAATAATAGTTACTCATGTAGCAGTACAGATAATCAACCCGACCCCGAGAATAATACGACCTCGGTATTCCCCCGAATATCGAGTACTATATGTGATAGGTGTATTTGCCTCCTTTCGTTAAAAACTCGCTTTTTAGCAAGCCCGCGACGTTCGAATCATCGAACCAGCCACCTAAATTAGAGTCTGTTCGCGGGGCATCAAGTTTTGGCGTCGTTGCCGGGGACACTATTGAGTTGTTATTCCGAATTCCGGAGTCTATTACTTTTACGTACTTTCTATATAAAAAAAACTAACAACTCTATTTTAAATAAAATAAAAAAAAACGAGTTTCTTTTGTTTTATTTTTTTTTGGGTGTATGACGCGTGGACAACCCTCGGAGTCTGAAGATTCAACCCTGAGATCGAACGCTCCCTTGCGCGTATCCGATCTCAACGCCTAATTCCTTCTTTAGACCCCTAAGAATCTATCGGAGAACCCTCTGTCGTAGTTATGGCCGCCCCTAACCCTGCCCCAGCGGCCGAGCATACTATGTCTTATTATGCCCGGCCTAACCTGGATGATACTGGGTCTAGTATTGTTCGCCCTACGGTGGCGAATAATAATTTCAAAATAAAATCAGGTGTCATTCAAATGGTCCAAAACATCATGCAGTTCGATGTACTGCTGAATGAGGACCCGAATGTCCACTTTTCCAATTTTTTGGAAATATGCAACACCTTCAAGATTAATGGCGTCACTGATGACGCCATTCGCTTGCACCTATTTATTTTTTCCCTAAAGTCCAAAGCAAAGGCATGGTTGAATTCCCTCCCGCGAGGATGTATCACCACCTGGGCTGAGTTGACGGAGCGGTTCCTGACGAAGTACTTTCCAGCTGCAAAAACTGCAAAGTTGCGGGCGGACATTTCTTCATTTGTGCAAAATGATCCTGAGTATCTTTATGAGACTTGGGAATGGTTTAAGGAGTTCCTCCACCGGTGCCCGCACCACGCTCTGCCAACGTGGTTTCTAGTACAAATGTTTTATAACGACCTTAATTTTCAGACGCGTCAAGTGATTGACGCGGCTGCCGGGGGCACCCTTAACAATAAGACCCCCGAGGCCGCCCAGGCTTTATTCGAAGAGATGTCTATGAACGGCTACCAATGGAACGTCTAGCGGGGACACCCAAAGTCGGCGGCCGGCCTTTTTGAAGTGGATGCCACTGCTCTCTTAACCCTTCAAGTTGAAAGGTTAACAAAGCATGTGGCGGAGATGTCTGCTGCCTCCTCCACTCCTTTTTTTTTTATTCCCCCTAACATCTGCGTGGCTGAAGAGTTCATGAACTTCGTAGGAAATTCGAGTCGTCCTTCCTTCAACCCCAACAACAACCCTTATAGTAATAACTATAATCCGGGCTGGAGGAATCACCCCAATTTTTCTTGGAGCAAACCGAACAATGCACAGCGCCCGCCAAATTATTATGCGCCCGGATTTCTGCCGCCTCCCCCTCTTCCAAAACCCTCCCCGATGGAGGAAAACTTTTTTTTAAATACGTAACGTCCAACGAATCAAATATCCGGAACATCACCGGATTGCTAAAAACACTTGAACAACAGGTTGGACAACTGGCAAGAATGATGTTCGAGCGCGCGCTCGGGGCACTACCGGGAAACACGGAGCCCAATCCGCAGGAGAACGCCAACGCTATAACTCTCTGTAGCGGTAAGGAGGTGGTTGATCCAAAACGGACCGATCCTCAGGTACATATTTCACCTCTGACCACTCTTCCCCCTTCTTCAATTACGCCGCCTTTACCTATTTTAAACGAAAAAATTATTTTAAATAAGGCCCTGCGATATCCGCATAGGTTAGATGATGAGCGTAAGGACGCACAATATAAAAAATTTATTTTACTTTAAAAAAAATTCATATTAATGTTTCCTTCTGCGAGGCGATCTTGCAGATGCCTAAGTATGTGAAATATTTGAAAGAACTTCTTTCTATTAAACAAAAATTGGAAAATATTTCACATATCTCTCTCAACGTTGTCTGTACGGCGACCCTTACAAATAAATTGCCAACAAAACAAAACGATCCGGGATGGTTTTCCATCCCGTGCCTTTTTGGCAATATATTAGTAAAATACGCCTTAGCTTATTTAGGGGCTAACATTAATCTGATGTCGTTCTCGCTCTTTCAACGTTTAGGTTTGGGTACTCGTAGACCTACGAATATGCGCGTCCAGTTAGCGGATCGCTCGGTTAAGTTCCTTATCGGGGTAGTGGAGGACGTCCTTCTCTGAGAAGACAAGTTTACCTTTCAGGTAGACTTCGTCATCTTAGACATCGAGGAGAACGCCGAGATACCAATAATACTCAGTCGCCCTTTTCTCGCCACTTCCAGCGCACTAATAGATGTGAGTAATGGTCTTCTCCTCCTTCGAGTAGGAGATGATGAAGTTACTCTCTCTAGTAATCCCTCGATGGAAGACTCGTCATCGAGCGACGATTTCTACTATTCTTTAGATACCTTTTTTGGAGATCGTTCTTCTCCCATTTTCGAGTCCGTATTTTTAAACGACGATATTTATGCGCTCGAAAATTTTAAATGCGATGAGGATACCTCTATAAACTTGCCTTTCGAATCAATTGGTAAGAAAGACATAGGAATTAAAACCTCCATAGAAGAACCGCCCATCCTAGATCTTAAACCCTTGCCCGAATCACTCAAATACATTTTTTTGGGAAAAGACGATACACTTCCCGTTATTATTTCTTCGGACTTGAGTGATTCGGAGACTTCCGATTTATTGGAAGTTTTGCTTAAACATCGCCATGCAATTTCGTGGCAAATCTTTGACTTAAAGCGAATAAACCCCTCTTTTTGCACTCATAGGATTTTTCTCAACGATAATTGCCGCAAAACCATTCAGGCGCAGCGACCTCTTAACCCAAACATGAAAGACATCGTTAAAGCCGAGATCATTAAATTATTAGATACGGAGATTATTTATCCCAATTTTGATAGTGCGTGGGTTAGTCTCATTCACGTGGTGCCCAAAAAGGGCGGTCTTACCGTAGTGGAGAATAAGCACAATGAACTCGTCCCAACTCGTACTGTTACGGGTTGGCGGGTGTGTATCGATGATAGAAAACTAAATGATTCCACCTGTAAGGACCATTTTATGCTACCATTTTTAGACCAAGTTCTGGAACGTTTATCCGGTCATCCATTTTATTGTTTTCTTGATGGTTTATCGGGGTTTTTCCAAATCCCCATTTCCCCCGATGATCAAGAGAAAACAACTTTTACCTGCCTGTTTGACAACTTAGCCTACCGAAGAATGCCATTTGGCCTCTTCAATGTGCCAGCTACATTCCAAAGATGTATGATGGCAATCTTTGGCGAGCTGGTAGGAGAGATTATGGAAGTCTTTATGGATGGCTTTTTTGTTTTCGGACGATCTTTCCCATCTTGTCTTCGAAATCTAGATCGTGTCCTCCAGCGATGCGAGGACACGCATCTCGTTTTAAATTGGGAAAAGTGTAACTTTATGGTTCGAGAAGGTTTGTTTCTCGGCCATATGATTTCGTCTATGGGGATGGAGGTTGATAAGGCCAAGGTAGAAATCATAGAAAAACTTCCGCATCCAACAAACGTAAAATCTATTAGGAGTTGCTTAGGCCATGCGGGCTTTTACCAACATTTCATTCAAGATTTTTCAAAAATAACAAAGCCGCTTACTCACCTCTTGGAAAAAGGAATCAAATTTTGTCTTTACTAACGAATGCGAGTCTGCATTTAATTTCATAAAACAAAAACTTATCAATTCACCAATTTTAGTGGCGCCCGATTGGACCCTTCCGTTCGAAATTATATGCGACGCTAGTGATATTGCCTTAGGTGACATTCTTGGACAACGCATAGACAAACACTTTCATCCAACTTATTACTCTAGCAAGACGCTCACTTTCACACAAGTAAATTACACCACAACTGAAAAGGAACTCTTAGCCGTCATTTTCGCTTTTGATAAGTTTCGCTCATATAAAACGCTATCTAAAGGTATTGTATTTACTGATTGTTGGAACTAGCTTTCTAGTCCCTCCTAAAGTTCGAAACTGAGGATGCAGCTCACACGTACTCTTCTTGAACTACCCTCCTGACGTGAGTAGGAGAACTGGAAACAGACCGAGGAGTCTCAGCTCGGAGGTCCCACCTCTTTACCGGAAGAACTGAAGATCTTCCCCTCCCTAGCCAATGCTGAGCTAGGTACCTGTGAGGAAGACAGTAGAAAGGTTCAATAACCATCTCAGGCACCTTATCGGTCTATTAATATGCCTCTGAATCTGATCTGCAAATATCACTTCTGAGTTAACATGAAATGACCAAAACACCCTGGCCTGGGTCTGGCAACAGCCAAACTCCGCTGTTCTGGAGGGCTATACGCAGACCTCTAGGGGTAGAAGTGTAAAATTACCTGGGGCACAAAGGTAAAATCCCCCTTGGAGGTAAAAAGGTAAAAAACACCTTTTCTCCCATGTGGCGAGTGGGGGAAAATACTGACGGGCGAGACGACCCTCTCTCTCCGTCTCGCCGGCCTCTCTCCCTATAGGCCATCTCACCTCCTAGAGCCATCTCGCACTACCTCGGTGTCTCGCATACCTCAGAGAATCCCCCATCCTGCCTCCTGCAGGTGGGCCACCTGGTCTTACTCACCTGTCTAATTCATCTCGCCAGTCCCCCATTCCCGCTCATTGAACCACCTCTCGCAAGCCCAAGGTTGTACACAATCCCGGCTCTTTTCGAGGTTGCCCTAACCTCGGAAAGATAAGTCCAACCGAGGCTCGCGGCACTGGGATTCATTTATGAGAATCTTTGGTTCCCCCCTGGGGCCTATAAGTATGAGATCACACCTCTCCTTAGGGTGCCCCTTTTCATCTTCCTTCATTTCCTCGACCTTCAGCATGTCTCACAGCTACAGCTTTCGTGAGCGTCTCGCGATGGTGTGAAAATGAAATAAAGCCAACATGGCCGCCCTGTTCCCGGATTTGGGGTGTACTCCTTTCTCAAGTCCTCCATCCTCTCTCCTAAAGAAGATGAAGGCCGCCTGCCATCCCCTCTCGGCTGGCGTGACCTCCTCTGCAACATTGACAACAGATAATCTTCCTCCCGCATCTCCCGGGGAGAGGCAGGTAATTCCTCATTCTTCCCTCTCTTCTTCTTTCGTCCCGCTTGTTGATTATGCTTTTTCATTGAAACTTCGCAGATTCCCCTATGCCCGCAAATCCTCCCGACACTACCAACAAAACTTATCAGCACGCTGACTCGCCCGAGGCATCCTCCCCACCCCTCACGCGGAAAGAAAACCTCTCGCGGGTTGTGGGAAACCCTTGCATCCCAAGTAAGAAAACTCACCCTCCTCGGTTTTGCTCCAATTCGCATTCCTTTACAAATCCAACGCGAGATAACTGGGTTAACTTCTGTAATCCTGGCGCACGACCGCGAGATCATCCTTCCTTACGATTTCTCGCACTCTGTGCAGGCATCCAATTTGAATCCGATACTGAGGACGCTCCCGCATCTCCTCCCCTCTCGCCTCTTCCACGCCCTAACGAGATTGAGGACTACTTGGCTGATTCCATGGGTACCCTGGAGCTGAAGCGGAGGACGACTAGGATGTTCCGCAAATACACGCATATAATCCGCGAGATGGAGCTGGAGAAGCAGGCCTCTGACCGGCGCATGGACTGGCTAGAAACTGAGTGTCACTGCCATTCTGTCGAGATGGAAGCCAACGATGTAATGGATGGGATAGACCACCAAGCCATCCTAAACGAGACGGATGAACAACTTCATATCGCACGCCGCGGCGTGGTCGCCGCCCGCGCTTTTCATCTACCTGGCCACCCTCCATTCGCGGGAGGTCAGGATGGCCGCTAGAAATGGATCAGGAACTAAACGGTCGCGGCCCCGTCTTGCCTTCTCAAGGCCCTCCTGTATTGTTATTGCCAACTTAATTATGTTTAATTATTAATGTGTTGTATAAACCCTTTTGACGGGATGCTTCCCCCGCGTGGGAATAAATATTTTATCATTATTGTACTATCTACCTATCTTGTCATGCTACGTTTTTCATCATTACTGTGATTAGCTCATTTTTCAATTAATTAGTCTGTCATGATTGCTTTGACCCTTCGAAAAAGTCGTTGCGGCGCTTCCGCCCCTTATGTTCTAGAGAGAGAGATAGAGAGAGAGAGAGACGGAGCGTCGGGCTGCCTCTTCATTTCCTGCCTCTTGATTTTCTCGCTCAATCCCCTCTCTCTTCTTCGTCCGTTATAAATACCTCTTAGATTCGGATATTTCCATACTTCCATTACTGTTCTTGGCTATCTTTGCGGTCGGAGCTTTCGCTTGCCCCTCTTCTTCCCAACACTTCTCGCGTCTCGCTCTCCCTCTAATCTTTTCTTTTCTCCTATTTCTGCCTCCTCGCCTGCTATGGGAAAGAAGAGGGTGGAAGAATGTGAGGGCCGCAGCCGCTGCAGAAAGTGATTTGTGGATCATGATAATCCTCTCGGCAGACTACCAGAGGAAGAGTATACTTGCGTCGCCAATGAGTTCCTTGCTAACGGCTATCTGTCTCGCCTACCCAAAGTTGGCGAGTGCATCAATACTTTTTATTCCAACGAACTGGCCTTCCCCGTCTCGCACTTCGAGGTGGGGCTACAACTTCCCCTTTGGCCAGAGGTCAAATTAGTCTTTAAGTATTTCAGGGTTGTTCCCGCCCAATTCAACCCCAACGCTATCTCTATGCTGGTTGCTTTCGCCTGCTACTTGCGGCGAGAGCGCATCAAATTCAGCTTGATCGTCTTTCACAAGCTGTTCATTTATCACGCGAAAGACGATGGTGTTTCCTACTTCACCGGCCAAGGCCTAAAGGTGTGCGAGACGCCGAACAAGAATCATCACTGGTTGACCCACTTCGTCTTCATTCGCGGGTACTTGGGAGGCATCCCTCTCGCCCCGGTGTCCCCTGCTGAGTACTACTACGAAACTCCCAAGTTTGGGGGTGACGAGAAGGCTCTCTGTGACTTCTTCGTAGGGAAAAACTTCGAGGTCAATTTCCTCAGGCGAGACCTCGACTCGCTTCCTACTGTCTTCCCTGGTGAAATTATACTTCTGCCTCCCTTTAGCATTGTAAATTTTTTGTTTTACGCTGACTATCAACCTATCCAGGGGAGAGAACTGTCCCTGTCCATCCTCCTTATCAAAGTAACAGGGGTCTCGCCCTAGAGAGTATGGCGGCGCAGGCCGTGAAGGAGACGCTGACCCCCACCCCAAAGAAAATGCCCGGGGATGAGGGCACTTCTCGGCACAGCCCAAAGAAGAGGGTGAAGAAATTAGTGTCCTTTAAAAAGGAGAAGAAAAAGTCCGCCCCAAAGAAAGGAAGGAGTTATCGGGATCCCTGTCCCCGATTACTTTAGGGACTTCCTCACCTCGCCAACCAGCCGTCTAGCCTACCCGTGAGATGGTCTTGTCAGAACCAACCGCCACCACCACTGTCCAGCCCGCTGAGTTCCCTTCTGGCGACGCTGGCTCCTCCAGCCGCCCGGCTCCCGCCTCGCACCCCAATTATAACATGGGGTCTGTGACGGATGATACTGTCAGCGAGCCGGTACTCTTATGGGACAAGGACGCTAACCGCATGTCGGTGTCCACCATCCTTCCTTCCTGAAAAGAGCAGGACCCGCCCACCAGTCAAGCCTTCTCCCTAGGGTTCGGGATATATGTGGCCTTGGCACTGAGCCCGCGGATAATGAGATGTCTCGAGACCTCATTCTGAAGAGCGACCATGCTCAATTTCGCTCCTTGGAGCTCGCGCACCGGGTCTCGCGCCGCCTGGACTTCAATAATAAGAAATGGAAGGAAGTGGAGGCCGGTCTCGCAGCAGAATGTGAGGAGTCCAACGACCTTGAGAAGCGGCTGGTCATCACTGACAACCTTCTTGCGCAGAGTCAGGGTGGTGTGGTAAGTTTTCTTACCGCTGCTTTGATAGCCTCACTCGCTGCTCAGTATGGTCCTTTATTCATTAAATCTTCTTGCAGGATGCCGACACTGCCGACCGGATGCGCTCGTGCATTGAGGCACTGGAGGGAGAGTACAAGAGATTAAAAGCTGAAAATATCCGTCTTTGGGACAGCGCGACACCCCCTTCAGATCAATTTCCAGTTCCTTCTCGGAACTCCGTAGACGAGGTAGATGCCCTCTGCCGAGATTCCAATATCAAGACAGCGGAGCTCGTTCTCAAAATGATGAAGGAGCTGGGGGTGGCACGCGATGATGCCAAGACGGTTACTGTCTGCGACTTGGTCCCACGTTTATTCGGCGAGACGAATGACAGTTCATCTTTCGGCAGCGAGGAGTAAGGAGACACCAGTGCCAGGGACTTCTCCCCCCCCCCTTCTTTTTTATCGTCTTGTACTTGTAATCATTCATGATATAGACATTTTCTTAGGGATAGCAATGTGTTCTTTTTTGTGTGATGATCCAATGGAATATTGTTATGAACTTTTTACATGTTACTTTATTGTGCTTTTACCTTCCACTGTTTCGCTTACTAGTTAGCCCCAAAACACGAGACCTTGGGCCTCTCTTCGCCTTTACCACCCGCGAGATGTTCTGATCCTTTGTGCTCGTCTCGCCGTAGGATAAACCTACGCTGAAGACCTTGGAGACCACCCCCCCGACATGATAGGCCCCACCTTTTTACGCCAGGCCTATGCCTTGGACAAGGAAGACCCACTCGCTATGGGCGAGACCACCCATGCTGAGTGTCAGCCAGAGATCCTCCTCCCTGGCCTAATCCCCAATCCTTCCTTTTTCTAGGGATTTTTCACCAATCTCCTGATAAATCTGAACATTTCTCCCCGTGAACTCTCACCGCTTGACTTACCCTCGAGTGAGCCTACAGGCCTGCCAGCTAGATGAGAGCCTGGTCAGCGGGTCTGCTCGGGGTCTCTTCTCCAAACCCTCCAACCACCGAGTGAGCCTATAGCCCTGCCAGCTAAATGGAAGCCTGGTCAGCGGGTCTTCTCGGGGTCTCCTCTCCAAATCCTCCAACCACCGAGTTAGCCTACAACCCTGCCAGCTAGATGAGAGCCTGTTCAGCAGGTCTGCTCGGGGTCTCCTCTCCAAAACCTCCAACCACCGAGTGAGCCTACAACCCTGCCAGCTAGAGGGGAGCCTGGTCAGTGGGTCTTCTCGGGGTCTCCTCTCCAAAACCTCCAACCACCGAGTGAGCCTACAACCCTGCCAGCTAGTAGGGAACCTGGTCAGCGGGTCTGCTCAGGGTCTCCTCTCCAAAACCTCAAACCACCAAGTGACCCTATAGCCCTGCCAGCTAGATGGGAGCCTGGTCAGCTGGTTTGCTCGGGGTCTCCTCTCCAAAACCTCCAACCACTGAGTGAGCCTATAACACTGCCAGCTAGATGGGAGTCTGGTCAGCGGGTCTTCTCGGGGTCTCCTCTCCAAAACCTCCAACCACCGAGTGAGCCTACAACACTGCCAGCAAGTTGGGAGCCTGGTCAGTGGATCTGCTAGGGGTATCCTCTCCAAAACCTTCAACCACCGAGTGAGCCAACAGCCCTGCTATATAGATGGGAGACTGGTCAGCGTGTCTGCTCGGGGTCTCTTCTCCAAAACCTCCAACCACCGAGTGAGCCTACAGCCCTGCCAACTAGATGGGAGCCTGGTCAGCGGGTCTGCTCGGGGTCTCCTCTCCAAAACCTCGAGCCACCGAGTGAGCCTACCGCCCTGCCAGCTAGATTGGAGCCTGGTCAGTGGGTCTACTCGGGGTCTCCTCTCCAAAACCTCTAAACACTGAGTGAGCCTACAACCCTTCCAGCTAGATGGGAGCCTGGTCAGCGGGTCTGCTCGGGGTCTCCTCTCCAAACCACCTCCAACCACCGAGTGATCCTACAGCCCTGCCAGCTAGATGGGAGCCTAGTTAGCGGGTCTGCTCGGGCTCTTCTCTCCAAAACCTCCAACCACCGAGTGAGCCTACAACCCTGCAAGCTAGATGGGATCCTGGTCAGCGGGTCTGCTCGGGGTCTCCTCTCCAAAACCTCCAACCACCGAGTGAGCCTATAGCCCTGCCAGGTAGATGGGAGCCTGGTCAGCGGGTCTGCTCAGGGTCTCCTCTCCAAAACCTCCAACCACCGAGTGAGCCTACAACCCTGCCAGCTAGATGAGAGCCTGGTCAGCGAGTCTGCTCGGGGTCTCCTCTCCAAAACCTCCAACCACCGAGTGATCCTACAGCCCTGTCAGCTAGATGGGAGCCTGGTCAGCAGGTTTGCTCGGGGTCTCCTCTCCAAACCACCTCAAACCACCGAGTGAGCCTACAGCCCTGCCATCCAGATGGGAGCCTGGTCAGCGGGTCTGCTCGGGGTCTCCTCTCCAAAACATCCAACCACCGAGTGATCCTACAGTCTTGCCAGCTAGATGGGAGTCTGGTCAGCGGTTCTACTTGGGGTCTCCTCTACAAAACCCCCAACCACCGAGTGAGCCTACAACCATGCCAGCTAGATGGGAGCCTGGCCAGTGGGTCTGCTCATGGTATCCTCTCCAAAACCTCCAACCATCGAGTGAGCCTACAGCCCTGCCAGCTAGATGAGAGCCTGGTCATTGGGTCTGCTCGGGGTCTCCTCTCCAAAACCTCCAACCACCGAGTGAGCCTACATCCCTGCCAGCTAGATGGGAGCCTGGTCAGCGGGTCTGCTCGGGGTCTCCATGCTCCACTTCCTCCCTGGATGCCATGAAAGAAGACACCTGCACTCTCATCATATCAGAAGGGCACATCAAAATCACAAGCATTGTACAACAATAAAAAAATGTAATGAACATAAAGTGTTATGGGTAAAATCTCTTTAAATGATCACCACTTCGGGAACGATCGAGGGGTACCCTGTCCACATCCTGGAGGTGGTACCCTCCCGACTTCAAGACCTCTTTTACTACAAAAGGACCCTCCCAATTGGGATGGAGCTTCCCTACGGAGGACCCTCTACCTGCTGCATCTACCTTTTTTAGGACCAAATCCCCCTTCTCGAACTACCTGATCCTTATTTGCTTGTCGAAGTACATTACCATCCGGCGCTTGACCTCCTCTTGCCGGACCATCGCCGAATCCCTGAGCTCTTCCACGAGATCCAGAGAGAGTCTCTACTCTTCCTCATTCTCCGCTCTCCATCCTTCATCCCCTTCCATTGTAACAGCTACTCTTGGTGATGTGACTTCAAACTCGATAGGTATGATAGCCTCCGAGCCATGAGAGAGCTTAAATAGGGTCTCTCCCGTGGTGATGTTTGGTGTGGTTCTCAAGGCCCAAAGGACTGAAGGTAGCTGCTCAACCCAGCTTCCCCTCAAATTCTCCACTTTCTTCTTCAAAAGATTGACAATGATCTTGTTGGATGCTTCCACCTGCCCATTACTTCCTGGATGATGAATAGAGGCAAAACGGGGATCTATTCCCAAATGGATGCAGCAGTCAACAAACTCACTACTTGCAAATTGTGGTCCATTATCCATTACAATGGCCAGCGGTAACGCATGGCGGCAGTTGATCTCTCCCCATCTGAAATTCTTGACCACCTGCGATGTCACCTTAGCCAGCGCCTTCACCTCCAACCATTTTGAAAAGTAGTCCACCATGACTAGTAGGAATTTCCTTTGGCCACTCGCTTTGTGAAAAGGACCCACCAGATCTAGTCCCCATATAGCGAAAGGCCAGGGAGTTGTGATTGTCCGCAACCTCTGGGCTGGATGGAGCTGGAGGGGGGGCGAACTCGTGGCATTTTGACACCTTTTCGCGAACTCCTCCGCGTCTTTCCTGACGGTAGGCCAGAAGTACCCCTGTCTCAGCACCCTCCCCTCTGACGTCCGGCTCCCCGAGTGACTCCCGCATTCTCCTGAGTGGATCTCTTGCAGAACCTTTGGAACCTCTTCCTCTAACACACATCGGGCCAGCAAACCCAACAGTGTCTTGCGGTATAAAACTCCATCTTTCAGCAGGTAGTACACCGATTTATATTTGATATGCTTCTAGTCGAGTTCTTTCGCGGGTAACTGCCCTGACGCCGAAAAGGTGATGAAGGGGTCCATCCAAGACCTCTGCTGGCATATCTCCATGAGCTCCCCTTCTTCTATAGAAGGCCTGAAGAGCTCCATCATTGTTCCTCCAGCTCGAGGGCCATACTTGGCGAGTTGGTTAGCCTGAGTGCTCTCCCCTCTCGGGACGTGCCGAATTGAAAAGCTTCGGAACTGCCCGATGATGTCCTTGACCTTCCCTAGGTACAACTAGAGGGTGGGCTCCCTTGCCTCGAACTCCCCTTTGATCTGGCCTGCCACTACCATGGAGTCTGTCGAGGCCTCGATGTCTCGTATGCCAAACTCCCGGGCTAACCTGAGTCTTGCGATGATCGCCTCATATTCCGCTTGGTTGCTGGTGATCGTGAAATGGATCTTCAAGGCCTGTTCAATCCTGGTCCCCTCCGGACATAACAAGATCATTCCCCCTCCGAAAGAATTTCTTCCCGATGCTCCATCTACCAACATCTTCCATGTTGCTCGAGGGGACGCTTCAGTCTCTTGGACCTAAACTACATAGTCCACCAGGAAATCGGCCACCGCTTGTGCCTTAATGGCAAGCCGAGGAATGAAAGCAAGGTCGAATTCACTGAGCTCTATTGACCACTTGGCCAGCCTCCCAGAGTGTTCTACCCCTTCCAAGATGAGACAGAGGGGGTGATCCGTTACCACCTGAATAGAATGAGCCTAAAAATACGGTCTGAGCTTTCGGGCCGAGACGATGAGGGCAAATGCTAACTTTTCAAGAATGGGATACCCGAGCTCCGCTTTCTTTAGGACCCTGCTCACGTAGTAGATCGGAAATTTCTTCTTCCCTTCTTCTTGCACAAGAACCGAGATCACATCCCCAGTCCCTACCCCTAAGTATAAAAACAAAACCTTTCCTTCCCTTGGCCCTTGGAGTAAAGGCATCTGGGTGAGCTATTGCTTTAGAGCCTGTAAATCCTTCTCACATTCCGGGGTCCATTCAAACTTCCTGCCTCCTCGCAGTGTCCGAAAGAAAGGAGAGCATCTCTCTCTGGCTCGAGAGAGAAACCTGCTTAGCCCGGCCAACTTGCCGGTGAGATGCTGAACCTCATTGACATTTCTAGGGGACTCCAACTCTAGGATTGCTTTTACTTTCTCGGGGTTGGGCTCCACTCCATATGGAGTGAGAAGATGTCCTAGGAACTTTCCCCTATTGGCTCCAAATACACATTTCAGGGGGTTGAGTCTCATTTTATATTTTCTTAGGGTCTCAAAGGTTTCCTCAAGATCTAGGATGTGAGCTTCGAGGTCCTTGCTTTTGATCATCAAGTCATCCACATAAACCTCGAGGTTCCTCCCTTTCTGTTTTCGGAAGATCTAATCCATCATTCTTTGATAGGTCGCCCCCGCATTTTTCGACCCGAAGGGCATCATATTAAAATAGAAGCACCCATCCTCCGTGACGAAGGTGACGTCTTTAACGTCCGGAGAATGCATGCGTATTTGGTGATACCCGGAAAACGCATCCAAGAAACTCATAAAAGAAAAACTGACGGCTGAGTCAACCAGCACGTCGATTCGGCGCAGCGGGTAACAATCCTTAGGGCACGATTTATTTAAAAGAGAGAAATCTACACACATTCTCCATCTACCCTACCCCTTGTTAACCATTACAACATTACTTACCCACCCCAGATAATTACAGGCGGACACAAACCCCGCCTTAAGTAACTTCTCTACATCCTCTCTAATAGGCCCGACCATCTTGGAGGCGATGACCCTATTCTTCTGCTGTATGGGGCGAGTGTTGGGATCGAGATTGAGGCGGTGAAAATCAACGTCGGCATCGACCTCGGGCATGTCTGCTGCGCTCCACGCGAAGACGTCAATATTTTTTGCACGCAGGCCTTGATCTTCTCTCGATCATCTGGGCTGAGTTTACCGCTGATCTTTACCTTCTCCTTTCTCCCTTCCTTGGTGCGGATCTCTACCTCGAGTACCTCCACGGCCGCCTTCAGCCTTGATGGCTCTTCCTCTCCTTCCTGCTCTTCCAGCGCGTCCTGTTCCCTGACTTCGTCTTCCGCGACAACCATCTCCATTGCTTTCCCAAGCTTTTCCATCTCCCACTTGCTTGCACCCTCTCCTTCATGTAGTGAGGCTCTTCTTTTTTCCAGCCGGGCCCCCCTCCTGGTTGACCCTCCCGCTTCCTCCATCTTCCTCTTCTCTTTCCTCCTTTTATCTTCTTTTGGCTCCCCTTCCTCTTCGGCCTCCATCTCTCCCTTCTCCTTTCCAGCCATTTCAAGCTCCCCTGCAATGCCGCCAACCATCACTACTTCTCCCTCTCCACCAACATCTTCTTCCTCCCTCTCTTCTACTATCCCCATTTCTCCGTGCTTCTGTCCCGCCATTTCTGGCTCCCCCGCAATGCCGCCATCCATCACCACTTCTCCCTCTCCACCAACAACTTCTTCCTCCCTCTCTTTTACTATCCCCATCTCTCCATGCTTCTCTCCTGCCATTTCTGGCTCCCCCGCAATGCCACCATCAATCACCACTTCTTCCTCTCCACCAACATCTTTTGGATCCCCCCGCACCCTGATTTGGGTACCTCCTGAGTTCAACTTCAAGTGCTGGTGAAACGATGAGGGAACGCATCTGAAAGCACTGATTAAGGGGCGCCCAAAATGGCGTTGTATCTACTGGGGGCATCCACTATGACAAAGCGGCAATTTCGGGATAGCCCGCGCAGGGTTACCTGAAGTCCCACTCCCCCCTCAACTTCTTTCCTCTCTCCTGATAACCCAAATAATGGTCCATCTGCCGCCAATACCACCCGAGCCTCCACCCTCATCTCATTGAATGCTTTCTTGAAAATAACGTTCACAAAGCTCCCATTGTCTACTAGGATCCGTGACACCATAAAGTTCTCGATGGCGGTTTGTATCACCAGCGCGTCGCAGAAGGGGTCTTCATGGTCTGGCATGTCCTTCATTGAAAAGGTGATTTTCTCATCTGGGGGAGGGGATTCCGACGTCGAGGCTACGCTTTGGCGATATTTAGTGTGAAGGCTCGCCTTTCGGGCTGCCTCTATCCCCACCCCCATGGATTACTCTAATTCCCCCTCGATCTCCTACATCCGTTAGATCTATACATCGATCCTCCTCTCCTGTACATGTCACTTCCTCTATCCACACCGGTCTCTGTTGCTCTCCTGCTCCTCTAGTTCTCCTCATTTCCAATAAATCCGGGCATGTAGCCGTTACATGACCTTCCTCCTCGTGCAAGTCACAATATGGCAATGCCACCTCCCCCCTTTGCCTTCCTTCCTGAGGGTTTCTTCGTCTCCTAGCTCCTGCTCCTCTTCCTCTCTCCCGGACTCTACCTCTACCTAGGCCGATCACCATAGCCTGCTGCGGAGGGGGCAGGGGTGGTCTATGACCATACCCCCACCCTTGCTGGTGAAATCTTCCCGATCCTCCCTGTTGGTTCCTCCCCCCTTGGGGAAATCCTCTCCCTTGTCCTGGGGCAGGGCCTCCTTGTTGCCTCCATCCCAGCTCTTGATATGTCGGCGCCGTCAGCTCTTCTCTTCTCCTCGCTTCCTGCTGTCTCCCCCCTGACTCCCTCGACTCCACCTCCGTAAGCCTTGCCAACTTTTTTGCAAAAGCGGGATTTGCCGCCTCCATCGCTATTTCCTTCGCCGCCTTCTCTATCAAGCCCACAAAAGACAGCGGCGCCTTCCGGGTGAGGCTCATTTTGAAGAAACCTTCCCGTAGTCCCACGGTAAAGTCCATCTGGAGGGCAAACCCCGAAACCTCCTGTATATCCAAGATCTCCTCTTGGAAACTATGCACGTACTGAGCTATGGATTCATCTGCCCTCTGCTTAATCAAAAAGATTGACTACGGAATCTTCTTTCTCTTCTTCGAAGTTGAGAACAGTAACTGGAAGCTCCTGCTTAGGTCCTCGAATCAGTATATCGAGCCTGTCGGGAGCTTGTGAAACCTGTCTCTAGCTTTGTCCTTTAGAGTGATGGCAAAAAGACGGCATTTAAACGCGTCTGTCATGGGCCTGATTGAAACAGCGTCTTCGAACCATTGCAAGTGATGGAGGGGATCATCCTTCCGCACATAATAGTTAATCTCTGGTTCTCAGAACCCTTCTAGGACGGGAGCTGACAGGATCAGCTCACAAAAGCGCGACCCTCTCACCGCGGGTCTCGCCGCCCCTACTCGCGCGACGACCTCCCCTGGCGAGATGGTACTCCCCGGGC
The DNA here is from genome assembly GCA_039583875.1 of Platanthera guangdongensis. Lineage (NCBI taxonomy): Eukaryota > Viridiplantae > Streptophyta > Magnoliopsida > Asparagales > Orchidaceae > Platanthera > Platanthera guangdongensis. Next base: position 102,872,325 of record CM077159.1, read on the forward strand.
TTGGGAACAGCTCCCTTCCTGCCATGTCTCTCCCGCTTCATTCCACTATCACCTCCTTCCCTGGCCTCCTTCCTAGGGCATATTCTCCGACTCGCGCCGAGACGAGCTCTTCTTGGGGTACGAGAGCAAGCACCTGAGGTATTGGGGTTGAACAATCTCCCTGTCGCGAGATCCCCTGCAGAAAGTCCATGATGCCCTTAATTGAAGTCATAAACTCTTCCCTTCCAACAAATCCACCCGGGTTATCCAACCCCTCTCCTTCTCCTTCTCCGTGACCTCCCGCCATGTGGTTGCTCAAGGTTCTTCTCTGAGGGCTGTGCTCCACGCTCACCGCACCAAAAATGTTGGAACCAACTTTCTAGTCCCTCCTAAAGTTCGAAACTAAGGATGCAGCCCACACGTACTGTACTTGAACTACCCTCCTGACATGAGTAGGAGACCTGGAAACAGACCGAGGTGTCTCAGCTCGGAGGTCCCACCTCTTTCCCGGAAGAACTGAAGATCTTCCCCTCCCTAGCCAATGATGAGCTAGGTGTCTGTGAGGAAGACAGTAGAAAGGTTCAACAACCATCTCAGGCACCTTATCGGTCTATTTATATGCCTATGAATCTGATCTGCTAATATAACTTCTGAGTTAACCTGAAATGACCAAAACACCCTGGGCTGGGTCTGCCAATAGCCAAAATCTGCTGTTCTAGAGGGCTATACGCAGACCTCCAAGGGTAGAAGTGTAAAATTACTTGGCGCACAAAGGTAAAATCCCCCTTGGAGGTAAAAATATAAAAAACACCTTTTCTCCCATGTGGCGAGTGGGGGAAAAGACTGACAGGCGAGACGACCCTCTCTGTCCGTCTCGCCGGCCTCTCGCCCTATAGGCCATCTCGCCTCCTAGAGCCATCTCGCACTACCTGGGCGTCTCGCCTACCTCAGAGAATCCCTCATCCAGCCTCCTGCAGGTGGGCCTCATGGTCTTACTTGCCTGTCTAATTCATCTCTCCAGTCCCCCCTTCACGCTCATTGAACCACCTCTCGCAAGCCCAAGGTTGTACACCGATCACTCCGCCCTTAAATATTTATTATCTAAAAATGATGTGAAGCCCCGCCTTCTTCGATTGATCCTCCTCCTGCAGGAGTTTGATTTAGAGATCTGGGATAAGAAGGGCACGAAAAATTTAGTCGCTGATCAACTCTCCCGCTTAGAAAATCGTGGTGCGGAAGCGCTCGTCGAATCTGACATAAATGACAGATTCACAGAGGAACACCTCCTTGCCATTACTACTAGTTCTTCTTCCCCGCCTTGGTTCGCAGATTTTGCGAACTATTTAGTTGCGAGGGTGCTCCCAAAAGACTTTTCAAGACAACAAAAGAAGAAATTATTTTCTGACTTGAAATATTTCTTTTGGGAGCACCATTTTCTTTTTTGTATCTGCGCGGACCCACCGGTCTGAAGATGCGTTGAGAGTGTGGAGTGGACGCAAATACTTAGGCACTGCCACGAGAGTTCGGCTGGTGGGCATTATCAAGCTAACCGGACCACGCGGAAGGAGCTAGAGGCGGGCTACTTTTGGCCCACTCTCTTCAAAGACGCTAATAATTTTGTGCATGCATGCGATAGCTGTCAGCGGTCGGGTAACATCTCTCGTCGCGACAAGATGCCCCAAAACATGTTTTTAGAATGCGAAGTTTCGATTTATGGGGCATAGAATTTGTTGGCCCCATGCCTCCGTCTTTCAAAAATATATATATTTTAGTGGCGGTCGACTACGTATCGAGATGGGCGGAAGCGCAAGCTCTGCCCACCAACGATGCGCGAGTCGTCGTTACATTTCTTAAAAAACTATTTTCTCGCTTCGGCACGCCTCGCGCAATTGTTAGTGATAGGGGAAAGCATTTCTGCAACACCCAAATGGCTAATACGTTAGCTAAATACATCGTCACACACAAACTTGCCACCCCCTAGCACCCGCAAATAAGTGGCGAAGTCGAGGTAGTAAATTGAGAGATTAAGCAAATATTAGAAAAAACCGTTTCACTAAATAGAAAAGATTGGTCCGTCAAACTCGAAGATGCATTGTGGGCATATCGGACGGCATACAAAACTGCAATTGGTTGTACGCCATTTCAGTTTGTCTATGTTAAAGCATGCCATTTACCCGTAGAACTAGAGCATCGTGCTCTTTGGGCTTTAAAACTATTAAACCTCGACGCCAACTTAGCCGCTCAGAATAGAAAACTGCAACTAAACGAGCTCGATGAATGACGTGCAAATGCTTACGATCGTAATAAGTTCTATAAGCAGCATTCTAAGTTATATCACGATCGAAAATTAAACTCCCCAAAATTTTTTTCTCCGGGCGATCTTGTCCTTCTTTATAGTTCACGTCTTAAACTTTTTCCAGGAAAACTAAAATCTAGATGGTCCGGTCCCTTCATCGTTGAAGAAGGTTTTCCATATGGGACCGTACTCGTCTTCCACCAGGAAAAAAGTTCGTTTAAAGTAAACGGTTATCGGTTAAGGTTATACATCGCGGACGAGCCAGTGATCGAGCATTACAAAACTATAACCCTCCTCGATTTATAACCCTGCAAAAATAGTCAGGCTACACGACTATAAACAAAGCGCTCCTAGGAGGCACCCCTCGCTTATCTTTTTCGCTCTTTATTTATTATGTTTCCTACTTTTTCTAATAAATGCAGGGTTTCTGACGGGCCTCCCCGAGCGCGGTCCATGGAAGCTTCTACCCCCCCCCCCTCTTTATTTTCTTTGTAAAAATTGCATTTTCTTTTTGTTCCGCATACTTACGTTGCAACATTGGGGACAATGTTGGATTTTAGTATGGGGGTATTTTCATCTTCTATTTTTTGAACTGTACTTATACTTTCTGCACTCCAAAAATTAAAAAATATGAAAAAAATATATAACAAAACAAAACAAAAAAATGTAAAATGAAAAATCCAAAATTTTTTTTCTTTTCCTTTCTTTTTTTAAAAAAACACAAAAAATAAAAAAAAATTATAAAACCCAAATTCCAAAAAATATTTTGAGTTTAATTTTGTAAATATCTTTTGTAAATATTTTTTGTTCTTTTCTCTCTTTTTCCTCTTCATTTCTTTCTCTTCTTTGTAATTATCGTTTCTCTCTTTCCTTATTTTGTAAATATTTGCTTATAAAAAAAAATCCCAAAAGTTAGAAAAGAAAAAACAGTTCAAAAATATATATATATTTCTTATCATTTTTTCCCGTATGTATATAATAGCAAATTTAAAAACAAAACAAAAAAAAGATAATAAGTCAAAAATTCAAAAGAAATTAAGTAAAATAAAACAAAAATTCAAAAAAAGATAATAAATGAAAAACATAAAAAATGATGATAAAAACTATCAATATCCAAAAAAAAATGTTTTGAAACAAATAAATCAAATATACCATTCTTAATTTTCTTGTTATCCAAAAATTTTATTTTGAGTTTATTTATATATGAATTTTATTAATTCTTTGTTCATTATTTGTTTGTTAATTATTGATTGAAATATTTAAATATCAGGGGTTAAGTTTTAAAGAATTCATTATGCTTTGTTAAAAATAGCGAACTCGTTTTAGACACTACTTCTAATTTTTCATTGATAGGAGCACGTGTATTATGTTAGAAATAACGACTATAGAATATAATTATGTTTACTTTTAGCTTTCTGAAAAATTGAACGTACAATTTATTAAGTTTGCTCTCAAAAATTTTTTAATTAAAAACCTAGTTTTCTTATCTCCCCTTATTTATCATGACTTACTTGGCATGATAAAATTTTTATCTTTAAAAGATCATATGTCAATGAGAATAAGATTTCGTTCCGTAAACATAAGCACCCAATAATTTAAAAAGATTATATGTTACGGAGTAAGAGGATAAAATTAATTACACCTACACATATACATTGGGTTAATTTTATTATTATGAAGTTGAAAAAAAATGATATTAGGAAAATAAGATTTTATTTTCCTGATAATCCAAAAAGGAAAAAAATGGAGGTTCGAGAGAAAATTACCTCACCTCAAAATCCAAACCCTCTTCATAAATCAATATCAACCCATCTTAGCCAATTTCATGATTCTAGAATTAATTCAAAAATCTTTTTGAGGGCATAATTTGTAAATTGCATTATTTCCAGTAAAACTCCTATAAGCTAAAGTTCATATAATTTCAAACTATTTTTGTTAATCTAACCATTACAATTATTGCTTTCTATTTGATTACCTCGAGAAGTCTTTTGGCCAAACCTTTTGTGCTATTTAAATCATATACATAATTTTAAGACTTAACTCTTACACCCGGTATGTTTATTTAGATCTCTCTTATAATTAATTAAGCGGTAGCTAAACTTAGAGTTTCTTTTATTCCTTATAAGTTCACCTTAAACTTTTGCTCTGGAATAGCAAAAGCTTAAGTATTGGGGAATTTGATAAGTTGTAAATATAAGCATTTTTCTATGTTTTTATTATGTTATTTTAGTTTAGTTTTGCCTTTTTTTAGTTAGTTTTATTTAATAAATTGCTCCTTTTGTAAATATTATTTGTAACACAGGTTAATTTTGATTTCTGAAATTTTTCAGAAAATGGTCAAAAATTGACATGACACGCCCGTGTCAGCCAACCCAACACGCCCATGTCATTCCCAATTGACCATCAAGGCTTTCAGTTCGACGAAATGCGCTTGTCATTTGTCGACCAACCCGACACACACAGTGTCACGCCCGTGACCTAGGACGTGACCACCACGTGACTCCTCCACCTGGCCGACAAGACGTCGCCAGCAACTTTTGACACAACCCGCCCCAGATCCTCCTGCTGAACACGCCCACCGACACACCCCGTGTCGATAGAGACATGGGCGTGACTTCCACATGGACCGCCGCAAGTTAATGCTGCCGTCAAGACGCCATATCACATCACAAATAGTGTTGACACGCTCCCCCCCCACCCCCCACCCCCCCTGACATGCCCGTGTCGGAGGGCATGTTCTTAGGAAATTTTCCCTATAAATAGCTTATTTCTGTAAGGTCCAAGGGTTCACATTTTTGAGCCACTTTAGTGTGTTTTGTGGGCTGCACCTGTGAATTCTCTTGCTATGGAAGGAGATTTCTCCCCCCTTCCATTCATGTTTGTTTTTTGCTTTAGCTTTAGCTTTGTAATAGTTTCATTATGATAATAAAAATGTTTGATTATCTCTCTCTACATGGCATGAAAATTCATTTGTGTGGCTTATATCTTTCTCTTTTTATCCCTTTGTATTTCTTGGTATTCCTCTTTATGAAATGTGTGTGTGTGTGAGTGTAATTTGTTTAGTTATTATGCTTTTTTTTGGTTTGTCTCCATGTTAGGGTTTTATTAAAGATTATCATTATTATGCATTTATAAAAGGGGTTTTAAAGTGTTTTGATTTTTTTTACTTAGTTTTTTTAGGATTGTAAAACCTTTTTGTTTTTTTAAATTTTATTTCGACTTTTTTATCACTTTTATGAACTCTTAAGAATGAAAAAGTTGTAATTTTAATTTTTGAAAGGCTTTGGTTTTTTGCTTTGTTTTGAAAAACTTTTGTTCCTTTAATTTTGATTTGTTCTTTTTATGAGATTTTTTTAAAGTCTAAGTATGAAAAAGTAGTTGTTATAATTTTTAGCTAACTTTCATTTTGATTTTAATTTGTGTGTGTGAGCTTATGAGTTAGTTTTTCATTTTGATCTTTAAAATTTCATGTTGTGTGTGTGAGTGTACGAGAATAATTTTTAATGCTTTCTTTATCATGTAGAGTGTGTGAGTTTAGGAGATAAATTTTCATGCTTTATTTTATCGCTTTCTTTCAATTATGTAGAGTGTGTGCATGTAGGATATAATTTTATTGCTTTCTTTTAATTCATGTAGAGTGTGTGCGTGTGCGCATTTATTTCCGCCCACTCATTAAGAGTTAAATGGCGTGTTTTTATTTCCCGCCTACTCGTTTGAGTAGGACTTGTACTTGCATTTATTTCCAACTACTCATTAAGAGTTAAATGGCGTGCCCTTTATTTCCTGCCTACTCGTTTGAGTAGAACTTGTAATTTCATTTCTTGTAACTTAGTTTCTGTTTTATTTATAATTTGAAGTGTGTGTGAGTTCTCGTATTAGCTAACTTTTCTATGTCTTCTAAATGTTTGTTATTTGTTTTTATGTCTTCTTTTTATAACCCTTTAGCGCTTGGTTACAAACTCACGCCTCATCAAATTATAAAGCCATCCCCATACCGATGAGTGGCTAATCATTATTATCCTCGGCATCGAAGAGCATTGGGACATATAAAATGATTTGATATAATTAAAGTTCTTTATTTTAACTTTAATTTTAGGACATAAGGTTTACCCCAGGTTAACAATGCGTAGGACCACATATCGATTTGTGGGCCTATTTCCATCATCCATATGCTAGCTATCCAAGAGGCCGTGCGTATAGATAGATCCCCTGGGTAAAGAGAGTTGTATGCATACCCTCGAGAGAGGACAAACGTAATTCTTCCGGATTTGGTTCCCCCACCCAATAACGGGGTTCTTAGCGTAAAGCGGGCGTTAAGAGGAATCCTTCGTCGGACCAACATTCGGTCGAATAGTCTTAGCGTTCAGGTGAGCAATATTCCTAGAGATTAGTGCACTAATATTTATGGAATCTCCACGGCCAAGTTGCCTTTTATTAATTTGAAAACTAAGTTCAATAATTATTAAAAGTTATTTTATTCTTAATCCGATTTGGTGCCGAGCGTTAACCCTTCATCGAATTTTCTAAATCATTTTCACGCTTTTATTTTATCCGCCTTAGTTAATTAAAATCCCCAATGAATTTTCAGTAAAATAATAGTTACTCGTGTAGCAGTAGGGATGTAACATCTCTTAAACAACTAGACCCATAGGATTTTGTTTTGTCATTAATAGGTCATGACAAAACCACCAGAAGCTCAAAGGACCAAGTGAACAAGGGCAGGGTGAAATCACCTTGGTTAGCCTATAGCTCAGCCTCAACATTTAGACCTAATGTCTGACTTTAGGGCTACACCATGATCCTAGGACCCTACCATAATACCCCAAACACCTTGGGAAGTCCATAGGGCCGCTAAGGACCCACTGTAGGCAGTCAAAGAGGTAAAGTTGACCTAAGTCAACCCTAACACTAAATGGGTCAAACTAGCCTACATAGGGTCGATTGACCTTCCCCTTGCCAAGAGGACCCCACCCATGCCCTCATAACCCTAAAGTGAGGTCAATGGGTCACCAAGGACCCATTGGGGTCAACCCAAGAATTTATATTGACCAAAGTCAACTTTAGCCCCTAATTTGATCAAAGTACCCTCCCTAAGGGTAGGTGACCTCCAAGGTGCTAATTCAACCTTACCCATCCCTACCTAGACCCTAGAGGAGGACAAGGGCCACCTTTGCTGGCTGGATTCAACTCCTCTAGAGAAGAAGAGAAATTTCCAGCCGTTTCCTGGCCACCCCAAGGCAGATTCACCTCCCCACCACCATGGCCGAGCCAAGCTATTCATGGCCATTAATGACATTGATGCCATGACCCCCCTTCCCCATCTTATTATTTTAAAAGCTTCACTGCTCTCCAAGGAGTCGCTTCCACTCTCACCCCGACGATTTAGAGTTACTCCACTGTGTAGTTGCACAAACTCGAGCGGCGCCACCACCACCATGGCATTCCGGCGGTCGACGCGTCCCCAGGCCGCAAACAAGGTCCTCCCCTTCCTCTCTCATTGTGGATAGATCGTATGGATCTTTTAGAATAAAAAATGCGCTCAATTGAGCATGACTGAAGCTTTCATTTTCATGGTTTTTCCGTGAAAAAATGAACTCTCTAGTTCGCCGGAGTAGGCCTCTCCGGCAGCTGTGCCGCCGCCTGGCGATAGCCACCACCTCAACGGAGGTGGTGGTGGAGGTGGCCGGCCAGGGAGGTGGCTGGATGGCCGGCGGCAGTGGCTGGAAGTTGCTCTAGGACGGGTGGATCCTAACCGTTGGCTGAAGGTTGAAGATAACAGGCAGCCGCCCGATCTGCGCCAAGATTTGTGCTGAAATCGAATTAAAACTATAGGTTATAAATTTCTGATTATTTAATTTCTGTCACACCTTTTATATTTAATGTTTTTTATTTATTAAAAATACCTAGAATCTAATACTGAGGACGTTGTCACCATAAAATTTGTTGCCCATGGGGTCTACTTTAAGCCAAAATTGGTTTGAACCAATTTGGTTTTTTGGTTTGATAGGGGCACACATTTTGGTGGGGTCTATACCTAGGGCTAGACAGAAATTAAAATGGGTGCCCACACTTCATCTCTGGATCAAATGACCTGAAATTTGGACAGGGAGTCACCCTAGACCATATCTAGTCCTGCCCAAAAATGAAAATTTTTGGAGACAATATTTCTATAGTTTTGGAAATTATTTAATTTCTCTAGGGTAATTTAATTTAGGGAGCAAATGACATCCAAACCCACCCAAATTTTGGAGAGTGGTGCTCGGGGTCATTATAAAGCTCTAATTAAACTTTCATCTCATTTGGAGGTGGTTTGAATTGAAATCATGCAAACCTTAGCCTTGCCTTAGAAAGGGTATTTTGGTCAAAAGTGCACTTTGGGTTTTGGGTGGCCAAGTCACCTCAACAAAGGTTGATATTGGAGCCACTGACTTGGAACGGCTATTAGCACCTTCCCATGCAAGATATGGTAGATTGGAATAGTTTTGCCTAAGATCTAAGACCAAACACTATGGAAGGACTTTTGTGTCTTGTGAAGGACATGTGGTCAAATGACCGTGAATGAACTTGAAATTTGGTAGGGAGGGTGCTAGGGTATCTAAAGCCCTCTGGTAAAAATATTAGGGGATTTGGGAAAGGGTAGGCCCCTCTAAACCCTAACCCTAGTTTAGGGCACAAAATGTGTAGAGATAGAATAGGTTACTAAAACTCATTGAACAGTGATGAAACTTAGGTAGAGAAGTCTTAAGGTTAGTATGAACCTCTGGAAATTATTGAATGGTGTTTGGAAGATATTGGCACATGAGTTGGGGTTAGATATTTGCTGGTTTGGATAATTAAAAATGAGTTCACCATTGAAAGATAGTATGAGTAGAGGGGTGGTTGGCTAGTGTTATGTGGTGCTCGTGGTCGACGAAAAATCGTCTTTCCCGTGGGGAGGAGGTGTCTAATTCTCTAGGGTTAGATCCAGTACAACAAGTAAGGGTTTGGGAAATCTGATAGCAACCAATAATAGTAAGTGCCTTGCGAAACGAAGCTTTGGGCGTAATCCCATTGTAGTTCCTAGTTCCTTCGAGTACCCTTCACCGGGAATACATTGGGCAGTCCTGGGTTAACATAAATAGTAAGAATAAAACATTTCAAGAGCAACTAGTATAACTACGGTTGCACGTTCACACACCCCGGTACCCCGGGAGGCTTATTAGGATGTTTTGATTGCCATCCAGACGGTTCGTTCGGAAGGTAGCTGCACGAACGAATAGTCCGGGGAGCCAGTGGCTCAAAAGGTTTTGGAAACAAAATAAGGTGGTGGGTCTTCGGTATCAGACGGTCGTTCACACCGACGTCGATACGTTGACTCAGCAGTGTGGGACAATTAGCCAAAGAAAGTCTGGTGGATATGGACAACAGTAGTACGCGGATACTCTACGTTGTGTTCTTCTAAGGGCGTACGGGAGGGCTAGGCCTGGTAGTGTGGATACCCGCCTAAGAGTTGGTGGCCCGACCCACTGTCTCCGTTTGCCACTACAGATTTTCCTGGGAGTGAAGCTAGCTGCCCAAATAGGGGGAACTAAAGGTCTGTGCGCATAGAGTCGTGTGTGTGGGTTGCACTTACATGAATCATGACATAGCATACTTGCATACAACCGACACCCCAACGTATAAATTGATATGAGACTTTTTATATGGTGGGAGCCTTGCAGAAGACCCCTTAACTTATATGTTTGTATGGGCATTCATATAAGTTAAGGTTACTTCTTACCTTGTCCTTCTTACAAATGTTGCTTAGTCTACTTGCTTACTCTACTTGCTCACCTTACTGCATACTATTATAGAACTGCTAGACTAGCTCCATTGTCACCTACCACTTTGTAATCTCCACCTTGTAGCTTCCCTTTCCTCCTCCCCTCCCGGTGCCTAGGAGCCAGGGGGAGGGGTAGGGGATGATAGGGCTTAATCTTTATGACTAATGGTTTTCGGACCATAACATTACAGGGGCTTCAGATGGGAGACAGGGACCTATAGCTCAGGGACTAGCACTAGCGAAGTACGGTGCGCATGGAGGTGGGCCAGTCTAGTACCGGAGCACAAGCGACCAGCTCCGTGAGTGATAGTCTTTTTACTGCTTCCGCGAGAGATTGTAGCGACGAGCTGATGTACTTGGCTTAAGCCCGTTTATATTTCCATTTTGTTACTTCGAGTACTCTCTTTTCTACTTATGGATATGTTGTGATTTCTCTTATTATATATGACCTTTATGGACTCAACTATTTCATTCCTGAATACTGCTCTCTCTATGATGATCGAAAAGGCCGGCAGAATCGGCGTTTTGTAGTGGCGGCTTTCCCGAGTGTCGGGGCCACCGCAAAACGGCGGTTCTGGGCATAAGACCCCGGGTTTGAAAAAGAAAAAAAGCGGCGTGGTGGTCTTACAAATGGTGTTGGGTATTGTATCCACAATCACCTGGATTTGAGGAAGCCACCTGTCAAGCTAAGATGAATTCACAATGTATTTGATGAAACTTCTTAAGTTGTGCTTGTAGTTCTTCCACGCTAAGTGCACACCAATATCAGGGTGCAGTAGGTCAATATACACGAGTCTGCACAACGTAATCCCTCGTTGAGCAGATCAGTGTGTTGGCCTACGTGTACTCTCTCTATTGGAGTGCACTTACTTTCAAGTACAGGGCCATGTTTATGCAAGAGAAGACAAGGAGCAAGGATGGGTCAAGGAGCAGCACTTGGGTGGAAAGACGAAAATTCGTCCTAGTAAAAGTCGACGAGAATCACCAAGTGATTCTCGCCGATTCGGCGAGAATCACTAGTGATTCTCGCCGAATCGTCGAGAATCATTAGTGATTCTCGCCGACTCCTTCCGGCTACCTTAAAATGGTGCCAAGTAAGATTCGGCGAGAATCACTAATGATTCTCGCCGAACCCGTCGCTAAGCAGGTCGTGAATACCAACTGAAAATCGTTGAGAATCAACAAGGGAATCGTCGAGAATCATTAGTGATTCTCGACGAATCGTCGAGAATCGTTAACTGATTCTCGCCGATTCGTCGAGAATCACCAATGATTCTCGACGAATTTTACTTGTCGTTTTCTCTGGATGCTGCTGGACCGGTTTCTGTCGCTGGACTAGTTTGAACCGGATTTCGGGGGTCTACGTGTGGGACCCACAACGGTCATATTGTATGGGTCTACAGTGTATAAATACATGGGTATTTTTGAACAGTAAACAAAAGAAAGGAGGAAAGAAAATAAGAAATACGCGAGCACGGGAAAACCCAAAATCGTCGCTTCCGCTCCGCCGTCGCCACCGCCGCTCGTGATAAGTTGGTCGCCGCTGTTGATCGCTTCTCTTCCCGATCTCCGGCGACAGAAGCTTTGCAAAGCTTGAGTCACACGTGTCTATCCAGAGATCCCTTGTCTCTCGATTTGTTGACCGGGAAAAACTCCCCTGTCCGAATCGATCGAGACGACCGATCCTAGAGTGACCGTTGGTAGACCTAGTTTGCTTCGCTACGAAGTTTGGATCTCAAAGTACTGCAGCCGCGCACCCTCGTTGCCGCCGATCCCGAACCAAGCCGCCGCTCGGATTGCCGCCGCCGGTTCCGGGGAGATCCTCTCCAAGAGAGACCAAGGTTGTAGACTCTTCGTTGACTTCACGAACACGTCGTCGAACGAAGAGGAACACCGAAGTATCCAAATGAAGTTTGTATCTCGTGTACATTCTATTTTACTTTTGTTGTAAAGGAACGATTGTTCCGTGTTGTAAGGGTTGGGTGCAACCCGGTTTGTGGGAGTGTTGACTCCTACGTGTGGAAGGGCTCCTTCCAATAGTGCAAGGATTGGATTTCAATCCTATTGGAGAAGTGACCGAGTCATCCCTTGTTGGGAGATAGGTCGAAGGGGGAAAGTGGATGTACCCAAGTCGGGGAACCAATATAAATTGCCTGTGTTTTCTGTGTGCTGTGTTGTTTATCTTTATTGTGCAGGTACTATTATAAATTCCGCAAAAGCGCTACACGTCACCTATTCCCCCCCCATAGGTGCACATAGTTGACACTAGGTGGACTTTCAAGTGGTATCAGAGCGAGGTTGCTCATCAAAAAGGTTAACACGTTGAGTAGAATCCTGCCACCAGTGTCAAAAGCATGGATCTGGATTATGAGATATCGCCACTCAAACTCTCCGCTTGCACAAAGGATTATTATCCCATCTGGAGAATGAGAGTGTCATTTCACCTTGATGCTATCGATCCTCGAGCATCTTTCATCCTGGAAGAGGGTCCATTTATTCCCATGAAGACCTCCGACTTTGGGATCCAAGTGCCCATGTGCATTGCTGAGATGTCAGAGACGGAACTGTCACTATTTAACTTGGACGAGAGGATTCGTCAAATTATCTTGGATATCTGGTCTGGAGCCTCTCGCTCTAGATTGGAAAAATGCCGGACTGCTAAATCTATGTAGGTGATGATCTCAGAGTTGATGGGGGGGTCAGAGAAAGCTGAAATCTGCAGTCAACCAGAGGATGAAGCCTATGTGGGGGTCCTCACCTCTGAAGATAAAGGTATGGATCACGCGGACAACATCAGAGCTCCAATGTCCGTGTCAGAGACTGACGAGGCCAGTGAGGAAAGCTGCTCTGATGAGGATGAACCATTGGTCACTGGCTCTAATGACAATAACACCGAAGAGCAGGTAACTTCTTCATCCTGCCCCAAATCTTTTGAACTTTCTGAAGACAGGAACTGCTCTCCTCCAGAAAATTCTGATTCCCTGAAGAGAGCCCTTCAGGAAAGCAACCTACTTGCTGAGGAGCAAGCTCAAGAGATTGCTCGACTAAAGATCTTGTTGGTTCTCCAATTGGCGTCCAACAAGGTCAAGGACTCTAAGATCTCAGCTCTAGAGAGTAGTCTAGAGAATGAGAAAAGAATAGTATCAAACTTTTCCAAGGTTGATGTTATAAAGAGAAAACAAGAAAACGGGTGGATCTCCCGGATTATCAGTTCGTGGAGAAATGGGGAAACGGTATTCCGACCCCCCACTCCAAGCAGGAAGGCAACTCATCATGCCTTCAGGTATAAACACAGGAATAGTCGTGGTCACTGCAAGGGTGATCTGTCCCCATGTGGAGACACCCGTAGTGCAAGGGCCGTCGTGGCCACCCATGAGAGAAAACCTAAGGCTCATTCTGAGCCCTTTGTATTCACTACCACTGCCCCAACGCGGTGCGAATCTGCATGTCCCCGCTCACAAACGACTTCTCACCACCTGAGGACACAGGATAGGCAGGTTAGAAGTTATGGTGTAAGTTTTCATGAGGCCTCAGGAAGGAGGATGCCTGAAAGAATGGCACCACCTTCCCGGCCTCATGACACTCACAACATGCATTCCTTCCACCCTTCCACGTGTCACGATGGAAGAGAAAATTTTGTGAGGCGATCATGCTCTATCCCGGTTAGACCTAGGACCGTGACTACCTCAGTCACTAGATCAGGTCGGAAACGACGATACAACATTCACCCATGTTGGTGCTGTGGCAAAGTGGGGCACTTTGCCATCGACTGTTGGCACAACCCCTCTATGCCAACGGCAAGGGCTTATCCACATTCACGGGATAGAGTTCGTCTTCCTGACAGGTTTTCTGAAGGGAAGCAGTTGAGTGCCTATGCTAACAGGAACCTAGGACCCAACATGATTTGGGTTCCTAAGGTAAGGTAATTTCTTTTTGCAGGGTAGTCTAGGTTCCCGTAAATATGATGGGAACTAGACAGTAGGTGTTACGCGACTGAATTGGAACATTCATCGGGAATAACAGAAGTGACATATATATTTATATAAGCATACTCTCATCGAGCACCTGGTATGGTATAGTCAGAGAGACTCAATGTTAACTCTCATAATCCCAGGTACTTTTGATCAGTTCAAGGACTTGCGTCATATTGCATCCTCATTTACATATATATCTCTATCTATGTGTATATTTATCCTTATACATGTATGTGTGCATATCTAAGGATAGGTTAACTCGATACATGCAAACCTTTATACATCAATAAAGAGTTAACGAAGATATGTCATTGTGAATCTCGACAACTCACAATTGACATCAAGAAGTGTTTGGAGAAGCCTCGCTCAAACCCAAATAGATTAACTTTACAATATATATGTATTTATCGTTCTTATATTGACTTGACATCAGAAGAATTCGAAAATGGTGCAATGCTTCTTAACGTGAAAATTCCTAGTAGAGAAACCTTTCAATTTCGAATTAGACAAATCCCGCCGACCCATTATATACCCGGAATCTCGCCGACCCTTCACCTTCCTCAAGTATCCCGCCGAAGGAGCAAGCTACTCGAGTCCTGCCGACTCTCGCAGAAACCACGCCAAATCGCAAGGTTTCTTCCGTCGGATCCCGCAAGGAAGCTCGTCGAATCTCTCAAAGTTCCCGCAAGGTTTCTCCTTTAGGAATCGCGCAAGGTTCTCGTCGGATCCCGCACCGCCTTCGCAAAATCCCGCAAGTTCCCCATCGTCTTCCCCTAAGTTCCCGCATCGTCTTCCCGCAAGTTCCCGCAAGGTTCTCGCAAGGTTCTCGTCGACTCGCACAGGCTCCCGACGAATCCCGCCGAACCCCGCAGGAAACTCTCCTACTCACCGAAGGTCTCCATCGCTGTTTCCCGCTAGGTCTCCACCGAAGGTCTTCCCAAAGGACGCTCAAGGAAGATTTCTTGCAGGAAGCTCTCCAACTCTCTTCCGTCTACGCCTTTAGGTAACCTCTTCCTCACCCGTACTTGGACGTTATCACTAGTGACACATTCCTTTTGAATGTTCATTAAAGCTTAGAGTAGGGCTTCTCTCTCTAGATCTGCAATGGCTCCAAGGACAACTGCTGGGTTGGTCACCGGTTGCGAGCTTGTTCGAACTGGGTTCTCTCACGCCTCGGATGAATTCCGCAACATCATTCTGATGCTGGAAGAGGCTGGGCTAACATTCGTCCTGGAGCACCCTTGCAAAATCTTGGACAAAGAGGTGCTGGAGTTCTTCGCCACCGCAAGACTCCGCAATGGCGACTCACTAATCAAAAGCAAGGTGGCTGGGGCAAAGGTCAAGCTGTCTGCCAGCAAGCTGACTCGCTTCCTGCAGCTTTTTAGCTCGGAGCATGAAGACTATCTGGAGGACGATGATAAAACCAGAACTCTCTTATTCTGCGGTCTCCCACGAGAAACTCGGTCAATAAAGAGAAAGGATATGAATGAAGAAGGGAAGCTCCTGTCTGACATCATTGGAAAGGTGCTCATCTGCAAGCCAGGCTCTCATGACCATATCTCAGCGGATATGTTCAAGATCCTGATAGCTGTTGTTTGCCGTAAAAGGTTCAACTGGGGGGAGTTGCTGTTCGAGAAGATAAAGGACACCTTGGGCTCTCCGAGTTTTGGCCGCATCATAAGTCTATATCTAAATCAGCTAAATGGAGACAAGTTTGATATGAGTAAAGGTGTCCCTCTCCACTACTTGAAGAAGATGGACTCAAGTGTGTTTGACCAATGGGAGAGGCATATTGGGCAGACTGCCATGGAAGAACAACAGAGAGTATCTCCAGCAGTCACCCCCAATGAAATTCCTGATACTTTGACTGCAGGAATCGAGGGGGAGCCTCTACCCCCTCATACTGATGTAGTATCTGACATCTCCCAGCTAGCCAGAGATGATGTGGCAGATCTACACGAAGAAAGTGAACCTGAGCTGGAGCATGAGGAGACCCCGAACCGAAACGATCAAGGAGCCGAAGCTACTGTGCTGGAGACTGCTGACAAAGAGTCGGAAGAGGCTGCTGATGAAGATGACTTCATGGATGATGACGGAGAGGAAGACGAGACTGAGGGACATGAAGCATTGGAGGCTCCGGATCTCAGTGAACCACCATCTGACAAGCACGCGCCTGAAATCATTCCTGGAAACATTGGTGCATCAGTGGTGGGGGAGTCAGAAAAATCTACAGAGGCCGCCAGCATTCCCCCATTAGAGGCTGTGCTTGTATCCAGCTCTACAGATGTGTCTGCTGAAGGGCAAGGCCCACAAGTGCCTCCGGCTCTTCCATTACGAGATGAGCTAGCCACTCACACTGTTAATGTCATTCAGGGCATTGTGAATGAACTCAAAGCCTCCTTTGATAAAGCTCAGAATAAACTGCTGCACAGAATTAAGAAGTCTGAAAATCTCATGCTCAAGAATATGGTGGAGATCAACCATAAACTTGACGTGATGGACAAGAAATTTGAAGAGAAGTATACCGCGGCCGGTGAAGCTGTCAAACTTCTTATGGCCGGATTAAAGAAGACCACCGACACTCTTGCTGTAGTAAATCAGAACGCTCATGTTGTAGCAAACAACATTCAAACGTTTGACGGTAATATGGTCACTCTCAACGCAAATCAGCAGACCTTGGTCACTGAATTCTCCCGGACCTCAAAGCATATTGATGACTCGTTGCACTCATATGCCAATTCCATCGCGGTCGAAGCCAAAAAGGGGGAGAAAGAGTATCTAGCTAAGATGGCCGAGCTTCAAGAAATCATGATCACAAACTTCGAACAGTCAAACAAATATGTCCATAAGAGCTGCTGGTGGATGCTCCAACAGGCGTTAGGCGCGTTAGGCGTCGTTTTGCCTGACAACCCTGCAGGTATTCATGCTCCTGAGACTTCTATGGCTGCTGCGGAAGTAAGTGCTGCTGAGGGAATAAGTGCAAGTGCTGCTGATGTTCCCATGCGTGAAGCTGATGCTAGGGCTATTTCTAAAGCAAAATTGATGAGCATGTTTGACCAAGAGGCCCTAGGAAAAGCTAGGGGAAAGAGAAAAGCTCAGGAAGGGACCTCCAAGGATACACTAGCTGAGAAGAGAATCAGAATGAGTGAGGAGGAAGTTCGAAACGAAAGGTGGAGTCCAGTTTCAAAGAACATCATCTTGGACACCTTTTGGCTACAAGAAAAAGGAGAACTCAATCGCAACGAAGTATACAGCCAGTATGAATGGGAGAGGCATAAGACGTATGAAGCCAAAAGGAACATATTCTTCAGAAACAACACAGATGTAGATAAAGTTCCTCCTCCCAGATATTACCCGAAGCCTAAGGAGTACATGGAGAGACAAAGGAAGAAGTTTTTGGCGCAAAAACTCAAGGATGACTTAGCTAAGGAAAGATAGTCAACAACTTGTAGCTTGTCATTCTCTCCTAAGAACATTTAATGCTTATTGTTATGATATGAACAATTCTGAGATTATATATATATATATATATATATATATATATATATATATATATATATATATATATATATATATATATATATATATATATATATATATATATATACATTTGTATTTGAATATGTGAATGACTCAAGTCCTGATCTGGTTGTTTATATTCTCTTGTGCTGCATGTTTAACTTCTGAATGCTGTTTTTATTATTTGATTAGTGTTATTCATCTTAGCTAGTAGGGTTTTGGCTTCGTCAAATAGGGGGAGATTGTTGGGTATTGTATCCACAATCACCTGGATTTGAGGAAGCCACCTGTCAAGCTAAGATGAATTCACAATGTATTTGATGAAACTTCTTAAGTTGTGCTTGCAGTTCTTCCACGCTAAGTGCACACCAATGTCAGGGTGCAGTAGGTCAATATACACGGGTCTGCACAACGTAATCCCTCGTTGAGCAGATCAGTGTGTTGGCCTACGTGTACTCTCTCTATTGGAGTGCACTTACTTTCAAGTACAGGGCCATGTTTATGCAAGAGAAGACAAGGAGCAAGGATGGGTCAAGGAGCAGCACTTGGGTGGAAAGACGAAAATTCGTCCAAGTAAAAGTCGATGAGAATCACCAAGTGATTCTCGCCGATTCAGCGAGAATCACTGTCAAGAATCATTAGTGATTCTCGCCGACTCCTTCCGGCTACCTTAAAATGGTGCCAAGTAAGATTCGGCGAGAATCACTAATGATTCTGGCCGAACCCGTCGCTAAGCAGGTCGTGAATACCAAGTGAAAATCGTTGAGAATCAACAAGGGAATCGTCGAGAATCATTAGTGATTCTCGACGAATCGTCGAGAATCGTTAACTGATTCTCGCCGATTCGTCGAGAATCACCAATGATTCTCGACGAATTTTACTTGTCGTTTTCTCTGGATGCTGCTGGACCGGTTTCTGCCGCTGGACTAGTTTGAACCGGATTTCGGGGGTCTACGTATGGGACCCACAACGGTCATATTGTATGGGTCTACAGTGTATAAATACATGGGTATTTTTGAACAGTAAAAAAAAGAATGGAGGAAAGAAAATAAGAAATACGCGAGCACGAGAAAACCCAAAATCGTCGCTTCCGCTCCGTCGTCGCCATCGCCGCTCGTGATAAGTTGGTCGCCGCTGTTGATCGCTTCTCTTCCCGATCTCCGGCGACAGAAGCTTAGCAAAGCTTGAGTCACACGTGTCTATCCAGAGATCCCTTGTCTCTTGATTTGTTGACCGGGAAAAACTCCCCCGTCCGAATCGATCGAGACGACCGATCCTAGAGTGACCGTTGGTAGACGTAGTTTGCTTCGCTATGAAGTTTGGATCTCAAAGTACTGCAGCCGCGCACCCTCGTTGCCGCCGATCTTGAACCAAGCCGCCGCTCGGATTGCTGCCGCCGGTTCCGTGGAGATCCTCTCCAAGAGAGACCAAGGTTGTAGACTCTTCGTTGACTTCACGAACACGTCGTCGAACGAAGAGTAACACCGAAGTCTCCAAACGAAGTTTGTATCTCGTGTACATTCTATTTTACTTTTGTTGTAAAGGAACGATTGTTCCGTGTTGTAAGGGTTGGGTGCAACCCGGTTTGTGGGAGTGTTGACTCCTACGTGTGGAAGGGCTCCTTCCAATAGTGCAAGGATTGGATTTCAATCCTGTTGGAGAAGTGACCGAGTCATCCCTTGTTGGGAGATAGGTCGAAGGGGGAAAGTGGATGTACACAAGTCGGGGAACCACTATAAATTGCATGTGTTTTCTGTGTGCTGTGCTGTTTATCTTTATTGTGCAGGTACTATTATAAATTCCGCAAAAGCGCTACACATCACCTATTCCCCCCCCATAGGTGCACATAGTTGACACTAGGTGGACTTTCAAATGGTATCAAAGCAAACCTCGATCGAAAGAGAAGTAGTCCACAACATCCTTAGGCCACCCCCGTGCGTGCTTAGTTTGCGGACAAACTAGTAGCATAAGCAGTGGTGGGCCCATAAGGGAAATCACATGTAGAAATCCATTTTTTCTCCTCCTTTTATTCTATTGCTACTCTATCTAACTGTTGGAATTTTAATTATAGCCTGCGATGAATCCTACTCCACAGTAGGGGACACCTCAGGCTCCGAATATAGTTCCACCTATGCCAGCTCAAGTTCCGTTTCAACAGACGGAGATGGGGCAAACATTGACGGCCATCTTAGAGGCCTTCAGAGATCAGCAGGCCCCGACTCCACAGCCAAATCCCGGAGCCAACTGGATGAGTGCCTTTCGGGCACTTTCCCCTCCATCCTACTAGGGGACGGATTTGGCAGTCTGTACAGAAGAATGGTTTGATACCATCTATGAGATGATTACAGGGATATGATGCCCCAATGAGGAGGTAGTTGCTGTGGCAGTCCCCTGCTTGGAATCGCACAGGAAGAGGTAGTGGAAGTCACAGCTGGACACCGCCTTTGCGGATATGAATTGTGCATATATCTCTTGGGAAGAGTTCAGAGCGCACTTCTGGGACATTTTGTGCCTCAGTCGGTGAGGGACGGCTGGAGGATAGGTTCCCGTAGTTGAAGCAGGGCAACATGATAGTGTTGGAGTATTACCAGGAGTTTACACACCTAGCCCGTTATGCGGACTCTTACTAGTTGGACGACACTGGCTACGCCAAGAGATTCTACAAGGGGCAGCACAATGACATGAGATTGGCCCTTCTCTTCATCTCTGAGGGAATCTTGGTCAGGATTCTGGAAATGGCTAAGAAAAGGGAGGCAGATCAGCTTACTGTAAAGAGCCGGAAGTGGCCGGCTGACGATACAGTGATTGGAGGACGTAGAGATCGTCCTCGAGGCCAGGTCATCAGGGAAAGAAGGAATGGGGATCAACCCAGTCAGGAGATTGGACCGAAGCAGAGGAATCAGGGGGTATTGGCCCCCCAGCCCTTACACATGCTGGAGATATCGAGGATAGCAAAACAGGCATTGTTGTGCTTCCACTACAATCAGCCGGGGCATTTCGAAAGAAATTGCCCCATGAGGCGAGCACCTCCACCAGCACTTCAGGGTGCCCCACTTGCTTGGCAGTTTTGTGGCCGAGCACACGACCGGGGATGGGGATATCAGGGCAGAGGCCACATGCCATAGAGGGAGCAGTTGTATGCACTAGATCTGGCATAACCCCGGAACCCGGAGCAGGTTATAGCAGGTATGTCAGTACATTCAATTTCCTTCTTTCCTAAAAACTAGTTCTCATAGACACAAACTAGTTAGAAATTAAGAAAAGAAAAACTACAACTAGACCACTAAGACACTTAATTACCTCAGGCATGGTCTTCATCAGCGGTAAGCCCGCTCATACACTCTTCGACGGTGGGGCTTCACACTCGTTTGTGTTAGAGGACTTCATGAAAGGACTGACAGGCGTGGAGCAATTCACAGGAAGGGTGATGAGGGTGCGTTTACCCGATGGATCAGAGCTTATGACCTCCTCTCATTGCAAAATGGAGGCAGAGATAGGCGGGAAGGCATTTGAGGTACCAGCGATAATCCTGAGGATGCCGGACTATGATCTCATACTGGGCATGATGTGGTTACACTGGAATAATGCCTAGATTGATCGCTTGGAGAAGAGGATCACCGCGAGGCACAGGGACTCCTCTATTATTATTGAAGGTATTACACCAGCCCACCTAGTGTTATTATCGTCTGTACAGGCCGTCAAGGCCCACCTACAGGGAGAAGAAGTTAATCAGGTTCTCTTCGAGATGGTCATGGCCAAGGATTCTATATCAGATATTCCAGTGGTGTGGGACTTTGTCGATGTATTTTCGGAGAAGCTACCAGGGCTACCCCCGCACCGGGAGAAGGACTTTCAGATTCAGCTCGTGCCCGGGGCTAAGCCGTTATCCAGGGCTCCATACCAAATGGTCCCAAAGGAGTTGGTGGAATTTTGAAGCCAGCTTCAAGAGTTAGTGGAGGCCGGGTTCTCCCGGCCTAGCTCTTCACCGTGGGGAGCTCCGGTGTAATTCGTCAAAAATAAGGATGGGACACTTCGGCAGTGTATCGATTACCGGGCCCTGAACAGGCTCACGGTCCAGAATACGTATCCCTTGCTCGAGATAGACGAGTTATTTGACCAGCTGCAGGGAGCTTATTTGTTCTCAAAGCTGGACTTGAGATCGGGGTATTACCAACTACGCATACAGGAGGAGGATATCCCAAAGATGGCCTTCAGTAGCAGATATAGACTGTACGAGTTTACAGTGATGCCCTTCGGGCTCACAAATGTACCCTCTGCATTCATGGCCTTGATGAACCGGGTGTTCAAAGAGTATCTGGATGTCTTCATCATTGTATTCGTTGACGACATCCTCATTTATTCGAGGACTGAAGAGGAGCACTCGAGGCATCTGTCTTTGACGTTGGGGAAGCTCCGAGAGCATACGATGTATGCTAAGTTCAGCAAGTACCAATTCTAGCTAAAGGAGGTGGCATTTTTTGGCCATGTAATCAGTGGAGCAGGTTTGGTAGTAGATCCGGCGAAGGTACATGCAGTGCGGGTCTTGCAACGCAAGAAGGTCCCACTATTCAAGGTTCTGTGGAGAAACCATGGGCAGGAGGAGCATACGTGGGAGTCATAGGACTTGATGCAGCAAAAGTACACGGAGATCTTCGAGTCAGGTATACCTTAAACCTTAGGGATGTTACAAGTTTTACTTATTCTGTATAAACCCACGTAGGCTCAACATTAATTTCGGGGAAACAAATTTTAATATATATAATGGGATTTGTAACATCCCTTAAACAACTAGACCCTAGGATTTTGTTTCGTCATGACTAGGTCATGAAAAAACCACCAAAAGCTCAAAGGACCAAGTGAACAAGGCCAAGGTGAAAATCACCTTGGTCTGCTTATAGCTCAGCCTCAATATTTAGACCTAAGGTCTGACTTTAGGGCTACACCTTGATCCCAGGACCCTACCATAACACCCCAAACACCTTGGGAAGACCATAGGGCCACTAAGGACCCACTCTAGGCAGTCAAAGAGTTAAAGTTGACCTAAGTCAACCCTAACCCTAAATGGGTCAAACTAGCCTACATAGGGTCAATTGACCTTCTCCTAGCCAAGAGGACCCAACCCATGCCCTCCTAACCCTAAAGTGAGGTTAATGGGTCACTAAGGACCCATTGGGGTCAACCTAAGAATTTATGTTGACCAAAGTCAACTCAAGCCCCTAATTTGGTCAAAGTACCCTCCCTAAGGGTAGGTGACCTCCAAGATGCCAATTCAACCTTACCCATCCATACCTAGACCCTATGGGAGGCCAAGGGCCACCTTTGGTATCTGGTTTCAACTCATCTGGAGAAGAGGAGAAGTTTCCAGCCGTTTCCTGGCCACCCCAAGGCAGATTCACCTCCCCACCACCATGGTTGAGCCAAGCTATTCTTGGCCATTAATGGCATTGATGTCATGACCCTCCCCTCTTCCCCATCTTATTATTTTAAAAGCTTCACTAGGCTCCAAGGAGTCGCTTCCACTCTCACCCTGATGATTTAGAGTTAATCCACAGTGTAGTTACAGAAACCCGAGCGACGCCACCACCATCATGGCATTACGGTGGTCGACGCGTCTCTAGGCCGCAAACAAGGTCCTCCCCTTCCTCTATCACTGTGGATAGATCATAGGGATCTTTTAGAATAAAAATAGGGCTCAATTGAGCTCGATTGAAGCTTGCATTTTCATGGGTTTTCCGTGGAAAAATGAACTCTTGGGTTCGCCGGAGTAGGCCTCTCTGGCGGTTGTGCCGCCTCCTGACGATAGCCACCACATCAACGGAGGTGGTGGTGGCGATGGCCGGCCAGGGAGGTGGCCGGATGGCGGGCGGCAGTGGCTGGAAGTTGCTCCAGGATAGGTGGATCCTAACCGTTGGCTGAAGGTTGAAGATAACCGGCAGCCGCACGATCTGCGCCAAGATTTATGCTGAAATCGAATTAAAACTATAGGGTATAAATTTTTGATTATTTCATTTCTGTCACACCTTTTGTATTTAATGTTTTTATTTATTAAAAATACCTATATGCTAATCCAAAAGAAGTGGTCAACATAACCTTTTTAGCCCAAGGGGTCTACTTTAAGTCAAAAATGGTTTGAAACAATTTGGGCGTCTGGTTTGGCCAGGGCACTCATTTTGGTGGGGTCTAAACCTAGGGCTAGGCAGAAATTTAAATGGGCGCCCACACTTCATCTCTAGACCAAATGACCTGACATTTGGAAAGGGAGTCACCCTAGACCATATCTAGGTCCTGCCCAAAAATGAGAATTTGTGGGGTCAATTTTTCTATAGTTTTGGAAATTATTTAATTTATCTAGGGTAATTTAATTTAGGGAGCAAATAACATCCAAACCCACCGAAATTTTGGAGAGTGGTGCTTGGGGTCATTATAAAGCTCTGGTTAAAATTTCATCTCATTTGGAGGTGGTTTGAATTGAAATTATGCAAACCCTAGCCTTTTCTTAGAAAGGGTATTTTGGTCAAAAGTGCACTTTGTGTTCTGGGTGGCCAAGTCACCTCAACAGATGTTGATATTGGGGCCACTGACTTGGCATGGCTATTAGCACCTTCCCATGCAAGATAGGGTAGATTGGAATAGTTTTGCCCTAAGATCTAAGACCAAACCCTAAGGAAGGACTTTTATGACTTGTGAAGGACATGAGGTCAAATGACCATGAATAAACTTGAAATTTTGTAGGGAGGGTGCTAGTGTATCTAAAGCCCTCTGGTAAAAATATTAGGGGATTTGGGAATGGGTAAGCCACTCTAAACCCTAACCCTAGTTTAGGGCACAAAATGTGTAGAGATAGAATATATTAATAAAACTCATTGAATAGTGATGAAACTTGGGTAGAGAAGTCTTAGGGTTAGTTTGAACCTCTGGAAAGTTTTGTAGGGTGTTTGGAAGATATTGGCTTATACTTGTAGTTAAAATCTTTAAGTTGCCCCTAAAGATGATTGTGATAAAATCATGGTTAAACTAGCTTGCAATATTATGAAACTTCGTCATTGTGGATTTATGATCATACTATAGCCATGGTAAAGTTTTTGTAATTTTTGGAAAATATTTTAAGGTACGTCTCTATTTAATTCCATTTATTGTATTTATATTGAATTAATTAATTAGGGGCATAAATCTTGCTGAAAAATTGATAAACTTGGGATTTTATGTTCAATAGTCATATTATGTTTATCATAAATTTTGTGGAGCATTTATTTGTTTGATGTTGGTACTTCATGTTCAAACTTGAGGTTTTTGGATTTCTAGAATAATTAAATAAATAACCAGATAAATTAGGAAAATTATGAAATTCTGGATTTAGGCTAAAACGAGCATGAAAGCCCTCCATTAATTATTATATGGTTACTGGATGAATATTTTAAGTACCTCTCATTTTACACGTCATATAACTTAGGTTGGTCTGCATTTAGTAAAACTGCAGAAATTATTTTGGAATATGAATTTGGGTATATGAGTTGGGGTTAGATGTTTGCTGGTTTGGATAATTAAAAATGAGTTCACCATTGAAAGATAGTATGAGTAGAGTGTTGGTTGGCTAGTGTTAGGTGGTGCTCGTGGTCGACGAAAGATCGTCTTTCCCGGAGGGAGGAGGTGTCTAATACTCTAGGGTTAGATCCAGTACAACAAGTAAGGGTTTGTGAAATCTGATAGCACCTAATAATAGTAAGTGCCTTGCGAAAGGGAGCTTTGGGCGTAATCCCATTATAGTTCCTAGTGCCTTCGAGAGCCCTTCACGGGGAATACCTTGGGCAGTCCTGTGCTAACCTAAACAGTAAGAATAAAACATTTCAAGAGCAACTAGTATAACTAGGGTTGCACGTTCACACACCCCGGTACCCCGGGAGGCTTATTAGGATGTTTTGATTGCAATTCGGACGGTTCGTTTGGAAGGTAGATGCACGGACGGATAGTCCGGGGAGCCAGTGGCTCAAAAGGTTTTGGATACAAAATAAGGTGGTGGGTCTTTGGTATCGGACGGTCATTCACACTGACGTCGATACGTTGACTCAGCGGTATGGGACACTTAGCCAAAGAAATTCTGGTGGATATGTCCAGCACTAGTACGCGGATACTCTAGGTTGTGTTCTTCTAGGGGCGTACGGGAGGGCTAGGCCTGGTAGTGTGGATACCCGCCTAGGAGTGGGGGGCCCGACACACTGTCTCTGTTTGCCACTACGGAGGTTCTTGGTAGTGAAGCTAGGTGCCCAAATAGGGGGAAATAAAGGTCTGTGCGCATAAAGTCATGTGCGTGGGTTACACTTGCATGAATCATGGCATAGCATACTTGTATACAACCGACACCCCAACGTATAAATTGGTATGTGACTTTTTATATGGTGGGAGCCTTGCAGAAGTCCCCTTAACTTATATGTTTGTATGGACATTCATATAAGTTAAGGTTACTTACTTCTTACCTTGTCTTTCTTACACATGCTACTTACTCTACTTGCTTACCCTACTTGCTCACCTTACTTCATACTATTATAGAACTGCTAGACTAGTTCCACTGTCACCTGCCACTTTGTACTCTCCACCTTGTAGCTTCCCTTTCCTCTTCCCGGCCCGGTGCCTATGAGCCATGGGGGGAGCGGTCGGGGATGATAGGACTTAGTCTTTATGACTAATGGTTTTCGGACCACAACATTACAGGGGCTTCGGATGGGAGACAGGGACCAGCAGCTCAGGGACCAGCACCAACGGGGTGCGGTGCGCATGCTGGTCGGCCAGTCTAGTACCAGAGCACCAACGACCAGCTCCATGAGTGATAGTCTTTTTACAGCTTCCGCGAGAGGTTGTAGCGAGGATCTAATGTACCGGGCTTATGCCCGTTAATATTTCCGTTTTGTTACTTCGCAGTACTCTCTTTTCTACTTATGGACATGTTGTGATTTCTCTTATTATATATGACCTTTGTGGACTCAGCTATTTCATTCCTGAATACTGCTCTCTCTATGATGATCGAAAAGGCCAGCAGAATCGACGTTTTGTAGTGGCGTCTTTACCAAGTGTCGCGGCCACCGCAAAACGGCGGTTCGGGGCATAAGACCCCGGGTTTGAAAAAAAAAAAAAACGGGTCGGGGGGGGGGGGGGGGGGGTCTTACAAGAGATAATCAACCCGACCCCGAGAATAATACGACCTCGGTTTTCGCCCGAATATCGAGTACTACATGTGATAGGTGCACTTGCCTCCTTTCGTTAAAAAACTCAATTTTTAGCAAGCTCGCGGCGTTCGACTCATCAAACCAACCACCTAAATTAGAGTCTGTTCACGGGCCATCAAATACACGTTATGATAAACACAATTTTCTTCCTGTAATTTGAGTTCTCGTTTGTAAGTGTAGACAACGACTCTATAAACTTCCTCTAGATGATCATGTTCTTATTCCTTCGAGTACGCCTGAGTAATCAGTCAATTCAACTTTACGAGTCATATCTAAGGTCTACATCCTTCAATATATTATCTGCTAACTTCTTGCTGTTTCCTAGAGTCATCATACTTCCGATGTTATAACATAGCGATTTAAATTATCTTCCCAGATATCCTGAATCTTGTTACCCGTCATCTAATTTCACATGACATCTTGTAATAGTTAAATCTCGTAATTACTCCTCCTAACTTTCATGTCATTGTCCTGGTAATGCTACAAATCATCATTCCAAACACGTTTTTACAAAACCTTATCTTCGCCCAAATAACGTTGAATAAGATCAACTTCAATCTTACTATATTTGGGACAACACATCTTCTAAATTAGGTCTAAGGAAACCCAAGTCAATAACTAATTTGTACAATAAACCAAAGACAAGCGCCCAATAAACAAAAGATAAGCCCCTACCTGTCTTGGGCTAAGTATCTTTGATATTACATATTATATCTGTCCTAGCTGGGTGCACAACTCCTAGGGCATCACCATAGATTTGGGGTTTCATCCTAAAACTTGTCGATATACTCCATACTTTAAACCCTCTGAGTCGCATTTAAAATAACCTTATCAGGGTCAAAATGTTCCCAATCTCAAATGAGTCTCTTCCAAACTTGAATTCCTATCTGACCCTCGGTGTTTGTCTTGGTGGTTGTCTCCGGGTAATCTTTTTACTGGTAAGAGGGTTGAGAAAAAGTGTCTTCTGTCATTCTGCTAATAGATTATTTGCCTCAATTCTCCTTAAGGCAGTCCTACCGGTTTGAGTAATCTTGGACAGGGACCGTAGGGACACCTGAGTTTATGTCTTAGGTAGTCATTCTCATGTTAAACTCCTCCTTTATTCTCTTTGGGTATCTCCTTACCTTAACCAAGTTCATACTGAAGGTCTATTTCCGACTAGGGCATACTATAAGTTGCCATGGTTAGTCATGTTTCCTAGTGGGTTGAGTCTAACTTGTTAACTAGAGAATTATAATTTGAGATCTTCGCAGTAGGAGGTGCTCCCTGCTGGGGGCAGGGTTTAACGTAGGCTACAAAGAATAAATCCAATTGTTAGCTAATGTACAAGTGAAACTAAAGAAAGGTAGACCTTTGCATGTGATTCCCCTTATGGGCACACCATTGCTTTTGTTGCTAGTTTGTCCTCAAACTAAGATCGCGCGGGGTGGCCTCGGGTTTTTGTGGACTTCTTCTCTTTGGATCGATGTTTCCCTCTAATACCAATTGTAAGACCCTCTTTTTTTCTTTTAAACCACTAGGGTTTTATGTCTAGATCGTCATTTTGCGGTGACACCGATGATCGGGTGGGTCGCCACTACAAAATGCAAATCCTGCCAGCCTTAACGATCACCAAAGAAAGAGAAGTATACAGATAAGTTCAAGTCCACATATCATATATAATATGAAATAGAAATCACATCAATGTCCACATGATAAAGAAGTACTGAAGCTGAAAGGCAAATAGAAATATAAACAGGCTTAAGCCCGGTACATCAAGTCCTCACAACACCACTCTCGCAACTCTCAACATCTAAGCGAAAGAAAACTGAAATCCATCCTCGACACGTCACCGTGTAGTAGTGGTAGAGCGCAACAACTACTCCTCATGTCCTGCCTCCTTGTCCTTCTGATACTGATGCTCCTACTTCTTGGTCCCCTAAAATGATGTGGTCCACTGACCATTAGTCAAAAGACTAAGCCACTATCATCCTCGCCTCAGCCCCGTGACTCCTAGGCACCGTGCGGGGAGGATGAAAGCGGAAGATAACAAAGCAGAGTGGAACAAGCAGGTGACAACTATCCTAGCAGGTTTATGTACAAAAGAACTATAACAAGAAAGCAGTAATGTAAACAAGTAGAACAGTAGAACATGTAAAGTAAACTAAGGAATAAGTAAAAGTATAAGAAGGTAAACTAAGTATGTAACCATAACCTATAGGAATGACCATACAAACCTATAGAACAAGGGGTTGTTTTGCAAGGCCTATTGTATAAAGAGTCTCATACCAATTTATACTTTAGTTATCAAGGGTTATATGCAATTAATATGTTATGACATGCAAGTATGTTATGGTATGAACATGCAAGTGCAACTCACACACCCGACTCTGTGCACACAGACCTTTAGTGCCCCCTTTCTAGAGCTTAACCACCCAGGATACCTCCATAGTGGCAAACAGAAGCGGTGGGTTGAGCCTTTCCCACATCTAAACCGATATCAACACTACCAGTTAGACCTATCGTATGCCTCAACACTGGTGCACTAAGCGGAGCTCCTGCGTAGTCTTGCTGGTTGCCGTACCGGGTTTTATTTGGCCAAGTGCTAAACCACACTTGCCGAGTCAATGTATTGGTGTCGGTGCGACGACTCTCCAATATCGAAGACCCACCACCTTATATCTTATTCACATGCAACATTAATGTATTTCCCACCAAGTCAAAGCTCTCCGGACAATCCCGTCCGTAACAAATATCTTCCGAGCAATGCTCCCCGGACTAACCCATATGTCACAAAACCATCTGAGCCATCGGCTCGCCGGGCTAACCTGCCCATCAACAAAACCACCGAGCCTACCGGCTCGCCGAGCTAACCTGCCCATCACTAAAACCACCGATCCTACCGCTCGTGAGACCTAACCTGACTCCCACAACACCGGGGAGTGTGAGTGTAAGTGTAACCCTAGAGTATTTATAATTAATCTTCCATTCAATTTATTCCTACGGCTTACATTAACCTTGTACTGCCCAAGGCATTCCCTGTGAAGGGCACTCGAGGGCAATAAGAACTACGATGGGCTGAAGTCCAAAGCTCACTTTCGCAAGGCACTTACTATTATTGGTTATTATCCAATTCCCGAACCCTTTTAACATTATTCTGGATATAATCCTAGTGTATTTTGACTCTCTCTCTCTCTCTCACACTGTCTCTCTCTCTCTCTCCACAGGAAAGACGATCTTTCGTTGATCCCGAACTGATGTAGGGATGGTCCGGAATCGGAGATCTCCACAAAGCTAACGCTCTATCTACGCACTACACGTCATAGATCTACCGCACCTACACAACACCTATCGCCCACAATAATTTCTCGTCGCAAGAACGCAGCACAAATAACAAAGGGAGAATTGTCGACTCGAAAACAACGATCGAAAATTTGAGTCCGAATATTCCCCAAGAAAACACAAAGGTTGCCACTCCATTTTGAGACCAAGACCAAGGCTATAGGCCAAGATCCGCTCGGGCAAATAGGATCCACCCGATCCGGAATTAAAAGGCCTAGCAAAGGCGATTTCGATCCAAAACCTGCAGCGATTGAATTAAATTTCCGGAAAAAACGAATGCGAAACCACCACAACTAAAGAAGAGAATCACATAAGGGAGAGGGAAGAGATTACCCAACCAGAAAGCTTTTCACACAAGATAACTTTGGGAGAATCACTCTCTCCACGGATCCACCGGCGTCACACCGAAGGGTTTGCAACCTTCTTCCAAGGAGTCACACCGAAGGAAGCCGCACCGGAGTCGCACCGAACGAATGGAGGGAGCAAGGGGCGGCGACTTCACACCACAAGCTAGGGGGGCGGCGGCTTGGAGAAGGCTCCTCTTGGCCGAAATTTCTCAAGGAGAGATTTGGTTTCAATCTTTTCTAATTATCTCATAAGGAAGCCTCCTTATATAGGACTTACAAACAAGCCTTAACCATTAATGATGGAGATGTAATCTCATCCATCTGAATGACTAAATGCACACCAACATTAAAATTGTTCAAAATTAAAAATAACAAAACATGCAATGAATATAAAATTATCACTTAAATATAGGATAATTTTATATTCCAAATATAAAATAGAGTTCAAGAAAATGAAATAAATAAGGCTAATTCTTTGCAGTGGTTGTAGCACGCCGCAGGCGAAAGTTGTAGCGTTGCCTTCCGTTAGCATCATCGTGCTGCCTCACATCCTTGAGTTATATTGCCTTATCAACCGGATCATCATCAGCATCGTCAGCATCGTCTACAAATGGTGGAGAAGGGTGCATGCAATCAATCCTCCCCCGCTCAAATGCACGCATCTCTGTTGTGTTGTCCAAGCAATAGCGGTGAAGGAGAGCAGCATCCAAACTTTGCAGCTCCATCTAGAGTACCCAAGAGTCATCCGAAGGGGGCCGATCACGCCAACGGATGAGAAAGCGGTGGGTGTCGCCATCAGCAGTGGTAACAGGCTCAGCACCAAGTATCATCTCTGGAGTGTAAAATGTCCGTGGAAACCTGGGGAACATATTAGCAGTAGGCAGGAAAGAAGACAACTTACCATCCGATGATATACCTGTGGGGACCGAAAGAGAGTGATCATACGTACTACCACTCCCCAACCCATGAGAATTTAGAGTGGGAGAAGAAGACGACAAAGTGATCAACTCTTGTGGTGGTGACACAAACATTGTTAAATCCGAAACGTTAAAAATGGGGGAGATACCCCAATCAACAGGCAAGTCCAAAACGAAAGCGTTCTGACCTAACTTTTTAACAATCCGAAAAGGGCCGGCACACTTTGGTGCTAACTTTTTAACGGTGCCAGTTGTCAAGCGTTCGGGAACCAAACGGACTAAAACTAGATTGCCAATTTTGAAGTCTGATACTCTCCTATGTAAATTAGCGTGCGCTTGATAAGAGTCGTATTGCATAGTCAAGGTGGCACGTATACGTGCGTGTAAATCATGGATGTGCTGGGCGAAGGATTGTGCAAACTGACTTGCCTTGTACGTTGGGGGCAACGACACCAAGTCAAGCGGCACAGGAGCCTTATACCCGTGGACAATCTCATTTGGAGACAGACCTGTAGACCTATTCTTGGAATTATTGTAGGCTAATTGGGCATGGGGAAGGAGAAGATATCAAGTGCTCTTGTGATCACTCACAAGGCATCGTAACAAATTTCCTAAGCTCCGATTAACCACTTCCGTCTGCCCATCAGTTTGGGGATGATAGGCAGAGGAAAACAATAATTTTGTTCCCATTAATATCCAAAGAGTTTTCCAAAAATAACTAGTGAATTTTACGTCCCTATCCGATACTATAGTCTTTGGCACTCCACGGTCACTAACGACTTCTTTAAAATATAGTTTAGCGACGTGAGACGCATCATTTGTCCTACTGCATAAGATGAAATAAGCCATCTTTGAAAACCTATCCACAATGACAAAAACTGAGTCGTGACGGCGTAGGATAATGGGGAGGCCTAATACAAAATCCATACTAACGTCTACCCAAGGCATGGAGGGAATAGGTAAGGGTGTATATAATCCTACGTTGGTTTTACTACCCTTAGACACCTGACACGTGCAGCAGCTACTCACTACCTGTCCCACCATAACCTTAAGCTTTGGCCAATAGAATTTGTCCTCGATTAACGTAATGGTCTTATCTCTACCGAAGTGGCCACTCAACCCTCCGCTATGCAACTCCTATATGATATGTAGTCGTAACGATGACTGCGGAATACATAGCTTCCCGTTCCTAAACAGGTAACCGTCCTTGATGGCGTATGCAGATATCGTCGTGGGGGAGCTATCCTGGGCAGATAAATAGAAATCCTGGAAGTCAGGACACATGGCGTACTCATCCTTAACCCGCTCAAATCCTACAACATGTACTTCCATAGAGGTGAGTGAAAGAGTAAGATGACTAAGGGCATCCGCGACTCGGTTATCAGCTCCTTTAAGGTGCTTGAGATTAAACGTGTAACCTTATAAGAGAGTTACCCACTTAGCGTGTCGTGGGCTGATCTTATGCTGGCCGTTGATGAAACGTAAAGCCTCCTGATCGAAGAGGATCACAAACTCCTTGGAGAGGAGATAGTGCCTCCAATGGTGTAGACATCGGACTACAGCATAAAATTCCCTATCGTAATTTGAATAGTTCAGCTTAGGGCCGGACAACTTCTCGCTAAAATAACTAACGGGATGGCCCTCCTGGCTCAAGACACCTCCAATCCCTACCCCAGACGCATCACACGTGATCTCAAAGACTTTAGCAAAGTCAGGTAGACGTAAGACAGGTGCCTCAGTCATAATCTCCTTTATTCGTTCAAAAGCATAGGTGGCGGACTTCGTCCACGTAAACTCTCCCATCTTCATACAGTCTGTGATAGGTGCCATAATACTACTGAAGTCTCGTATGAAATGACGATAAAACGTGGCTAACCCATGGAAACTACGCACCTCACGTAGGGTGGTTGGCACGGGCCAGTCCTTAATGACCTGAACCTTGCCCGGATCAACTCGAATACCCTTATAGCCGACTATATAGCCTAAGAACTCTACCTCCGAGACATAGAAAGTGCATTACTTAAGATTGAGAAATAAAGTCTCCTTCCGCAGGGTGGAAAGGATCACGCTAATGTGGGAGATGTGCTCGGTAGTGGAGGTGCTATAAATCAAAATATCATCAAAGTAGACGACAACGAACTTCCCCATGAATGGCTGAAAGACATGTGTCATCATCCGGGAGAAGGTACTAGGGGCATTGGACAACCCAAAGGGCATCACAAGCCATTCGTATAGGCCATCCTTCGACTTAAACGTCGTCTTCCACTCGTCGCCCTCTCGTATTCTAATCTGGTGATAGCCACTCCGAAGATCTAATTTGGAGAATACGGTGGCTCCAGACAAGACATCCAACAAATCATGTAGGCGGGGAATGGGGAACCTATACTTGATGGTGATTTTGTTGATAGCCCGGCTATCAACGCACATCCTCCATGTACCATCCTTCTTTGGGGCAGGTAGGGCTGGTACAGCACATGGACTCATACTAGTCCTAAAAAACCTTTCTCTAGCAAGCCCTCTATCTAGGACTGCAAATCCAGGTGAGCTGCGGGGTGGAGTCGATAATGGGGCTGATTTGGCAAGGAAGACCCTGGGATGAGATATATTGCATGCTGGATATTCCTAAGCGGGGGTAACGTGGGCAGCAACTCATCTGGGTACACGTCCCTATACTCCTCCAACAGTACCCGTAACTCACTAGGTAACTCATCCAAAATGCTAGAATCGGGCTTCGCACTTAGGAGGACTAGCGCATACATAATTCCATCAAAGAACGGATCTCTCTCAAACTCTTTCCTACCAACTAGATTCAATGTTTTCCGTTCTACCAGAATAGTGGTGTCCTTAGCCAAGACTACGGGCTCCTTTGGGATGGTCGGCCTCAAAGTGATGGTTTTGCCATTGAATTTGAATTCATAAGTGTTGGCTCTACCAAAATGTGTAACATCATGATCGTATAGCCAAGGGCAGCCTAACAACACATTACAAGCGTCCATCGGAAGGACATCACACCACACCTCATTAATGTTGGATTTGATTGAGAGTGGGACCAGACAGCGCTTGGTAATGGGTACAGAGATCTTGTTGATCCAAGCGACCTGATATGGGGTCGGGTGTGGTTCCGTGATCAAGGACATACGTGCAACGGCGTTCTCAGATACGACATTCACGCAACTACCACTATCAACAATCAGCTTGCAAAGCTTCTCGCCACTCTTAAAAATCAGAGAAAATATGATCGTCCTCTTCCAATCATCTAATGGACGAGGAGTGGTCAAGATACAACGCATCACCATAAGGGGGTGATCGTCCTCTAAGTCACTAGGGACTCCTTCGGGGTCACTCTCCTCTGCGGCCTCGTATACATAATCATCAGGGTCAGTAGTTTGCTCTAATAAGGCTAGGGTTTTTGTCTTTGTTGGGCATTCGTAGGCATAGTGGCCTTGAATGCCGCAAGAGTAACAAGTGGTGTTAGCCTTGCTAACCTTCTTGAAAGTGCAAGCTAGATCTGATATACTCTAGAGGGGGGATGAATAGAGTATGGTGCTTAAAAACTTTTTACAACAATTGTTGCAATCTGAGTGAACAGGGAAGCAAATAATAAATCTAAACACAGCAGTTATCTAATTACAATCTACAAAAGAAACTAATCACAGATCACAAATCAATCACAGATCCTAACTAATCACAGATCACAGCCAGAAACAAAAATAAAGATAAGTAAGCCAGAAGACACAAGGAGCTATAGTGGTTCCCCTAAACTTGGTTACATCCACTCTTCTACCATCCTAGGTAGGAATCCACTACAGGATGAGTTGATCAGGTGTTCTGGGCACCAATGAGCTTTTGATAAGGTGCTCAAAAACCAAATCAGATTTTTTGATCACGTGTCTTGCCACCAATGAACTTTTGATAAGGTGCTCAAAAATCAAGTACAAACTTTTGAAGGGAGTTTGAAAAAACCTTTACAGAGATGGGGATGAGAGAGTGATGGAAGTCTTCTCTTTCTCAAATCAGCTGAGAAGACTATGTGAATTTGATGTTGTCAAAGCTCCCCCTGAGTTCTTGAGATGTTCAGGAAATGAAGCTTTGCTGTAGGGTGATAGGCCTTCAGAGAGTTGATCTCCAGCAATTGATAATTTCAGCAACAAATGAAATGTTAGGTGTTTGGATTCTTGAATGATGTTGGCCTTGAACACTTGAATCAAAAGAGATCTGAAGATTTCAGTTGGTTGATCTCCTTGGTTGTGTGTTCTTGTATGAATTCTTTTAGGCACAGAATGTCTACAGGTATTTTTCTTTCTCTTGTGAACAGTTGGTGTTGAGAAAGATGTTGTTCCAGAGAAAAATTGTAGTAGAGAATCTTTTTTTTCTTCTTCTTGTTCACTCTCTACAGATGGCTTCTTGTTCTCTTGTGAGTGATTCAAAAATCTTCTATTTTATTCCCTTTGTTCTGAATAGAAAATGATCCTCTGTGAAGAATAGCCATTAGCCTGTCATTAATTGACTTCCTTAATTGCAATTGTCTTCTGGGGAAAGTCCAAAGAAACATTCCTTGATAATCCCTTTAAACTTGGTCCAGAATAAATGAAAACGGCTACAAAATCTTCTGAATTAATTGCTGACAATAACTCCTTAGCTGTTCTGAAATTTGAATCTTGAAAATCATTTAACTCTTTAGAAAATCGTCGAACTGAGCTCTACTATCGTCGAACTGAGCTCAGCGATTTGGACTTATACAGCAATAGATATCGTCGATCTGAGCTCAACTATCATCGAACTGAGCTTAGAGATAGAGAATCAATACTGGAGTCAAGATCGTCAAACTGAGCTCGAAGATCGTCGAATGGAGTTCGACGATTTGTTGAAGTTGAGCTCAGCGATCGTCGAATGGAGTTCGACGATCCGTCGAAGTTGAGCTAGACGATCGTCGATTGGAGTTCGACGATTCATCGTACTGAGCTCGACGAAATGACTTAGTCTCCAAACTGAAAAACCTTGGTCTTGAGGTCAGCTTCCAAACCTAAATACTAACCCTTACACTCAATTCTAATTGACCTTTAGATCTATACAATGAGGTCAAAAACAGATTTCCTAAAGACATAGTGATCCTGACCCAAATTAGTAATAGAGTGTTCCAACAATCTCCCTCTATTTGGGTTAGGATTACTATTTACAGAACTGGGAAAAATTAAAGAACAACATACAAAGCAACAATCATAGCAGAATCACAGATATATTATCCCAGACAAAAATCAGAAATCAAAATAATTGTCACCTTACAGAATTATTCTTTCTCCTTGCTATTTATAAGCTTAATTTCTCTATTAGGATTAAGAGCTTCTTTCTTTGACCTTCTGTCATCAGCTGCACCTAGAGAAGTTTGTTATTTAGGCCTTGGTACCACAGCTTCAGGGTGCAGCTCCATGTATCTATCAGAATCAAAAAATTTGCTGGAGGCATATCTTTCAAGTTCCTTCTTTCTTTGTTGAGATAGGGTAGTAATGCTGGAGGTGTCTCTGCCTTGCTCTCTGGCTTTCTTGATCTGATCCAGGGTAGCTAATTCTTTTATCCTAGCAATCCATGCAGTAGGATTATTTTCTGGATATTCAAATGGCACTGGAGGCTCATATCTGTTGGAAGGGTTATCTGGAGGAGCTCTGGATGAGGCTACTTCTTTCAACTTGTAGGGAAAAGGACCTGAAGTTGTATCTGATGAAGCTTGTCCTTCCCTAGAGTAAGGGTGTTGCCTTGAATAGCCTTTGGAGTAGACTTGGAATTCCTTTGGCTTCCTCTGTAATTTCCTCTTCTTGATTGAGAACCTCTGTACTATCTTCCCCTATATTGAGATCTTTCATGAGGCTGATAGGGGGTTTGGCTTTTAGCAGAAGGTTGAGCAGCTGAGCTTCCACCTGCACCTGTATCAGGAGGAGGTGGTGGAGGAGGATGAGGATGATGAAACTAAGAAGATCCTTTCTCATACTTCCTCTTCTTCTTCATGACGTTTAGTTGGTTCTTAGAATATTGCATCCAATGTTCAGTAATGGGGCAGTCATGAAGAATGTAGTAAGGTATGTCATTAGTATCTTTGACTTTAGCTGGAGGCACTCTTTTCATTGCCTTGCTCCTTGCCTTTCTTTTCCTGGCTATAGTGGCAGAAGAATCATCAGAATCAGTCCTAAATTCATCACTTTCAGAGCTTTGCTCATCATATAAGGCATCAATCTTTTTCATATATTCTTTTTGAAGTTGGGTTGAAGCAGATGAGACAGCAGTTGTAGCAGCAGCAGTAGTAACAACAGACACAGAACTT
The DNA here is from genome assembly GCA_039583875.1 of Platanthera guangdongensis. NCBI lineage: Eukaryota > Viridiplantae > Streptophyta > Magnoliopsida > Asparagales > Orchidaceae > Platanthera > Platanthera guangdongensis. Next base: position 102,910,010 of record CM077159.1, read on the forward strand.
TCTGGAGCAATACTTGTAGAAGATATAGCAACAGTAATATCAGCAGTAACTGGAGCAGCAACAGATTCAGAGAAAATACTTTCAGATATAAGAACCTCAGCATCAGTAATAACAGCAGGAATAACATCAGCAATAACAATAGGCTCAAAATCATATGCCTCTGTCTACATATCCTCAGAAACTAAAACATCAGCAGCAGCAGAAATAACAGCAACATTTGCAGGAGTAGCAGCAGCATCACTGGAAACAGGAGGCTCAGCAGTAGAGAGGGAATTTATGTATGAGCTAATTAAGCTGGAATCACAGCTTGAGAAGGGCACAACGGCCTTGGAGAGATCCTCTGAGGGCTGGACTACAGTGCTTACTGAAAGACAACTGAAATACACTGAATCAAAATTTGATAATAAGGACCTGAGGTCCAGTGAGAAGACTGCAACTGCTGGAGGTGAAACTGGAGCTTGAGTAACAACAGCAGCAGCAAGGACTGAAGAAATGGCAGCAGCAGAAATGGCAGCAGCAGCAGCAGACAATCTAACTTCATAAGGCATCTCCCCCTGCCTAGATTCAGAGAGAGCTGGATTAAGGTACCCAGAGGAAGGGATTGCCTGAGGAGGAAAGATGGAAGATAGCCTGGCAGAAAGGGCTGCAACTGACTGAAGCAGTGGAGCCAAGGAGGCCTCTAATAGAAGTGATAGTCTGGGAGCTAGCAGTTCATATAATTTGTCAGCTAGGGCTGGAAGATCTACATGCTCAACAGGGATGTGAGCAGAGGTAGAGACTGGAGGTGGAGCTACTGGTGATGGTGGTGGAGAGCTGGTGGATGGTAGAAGTGAAGGTTGAGGTGTGGGGATTGTTGAAATAGAAGAAAGTGGTATGGAGATAGAAGGTGTGAAGGAGGGTTGAGCAATGATATCTTGGAGAAGTTATTGATATGAGGTGGATAAGGAGGGTAGATCAGGAGGGGATGAAGGTGAATCATCCATGAAGGAATCATCAAGAAGATTGAATGAGGGAATGTTGGATGATGTATCAATGTCTGGTTGAGGGTAGTGGTGTAATGGATGGAAGATTTCTTCTGTTATGGGAAGAGTTGGAATTGGAGATGGAATAGATGTTGGAGATGGGCTAGAAATGATGATGGTGGATGAGATTTGAATGGTGGAGGGTACTGGTGGAGATGGAATAAGAGTTGGAGGAGGAGAAGAAGCAGCAGGCAAGTCATCTGCAAGGGCAGAGACTTGAGGGGAAGAGACTATTACATTCCTTGTGCCTGAAGTTGTGCTTGCAGAAGGCCTACTGGGCTTGGTTATCTGCCTGTCCCATTTGCCAAAGAGGGCACAGGACAGCCTCTTTGAAGCATTGATATGCATCCCAAAGGAGACTAGCAGGGCAGGGAATCTGTTATGGAGAAACAACCCTAGAATCCTCCCATAATTAACAAAGTTCTTGTTTATTTTCTTCTTGATCAGATCAAAGAAGACTTCTCCCCAGTTCAACTGTTTCTTATCCACAATGGCACCCATCAAGCACAGCTGATACCTAGAGATAGTATCATGTGCTGAATGCTTGGCCAGCAGAACCTTTCCCACTACATCAGCTAAAAATCTATATTCCACAGCTAAGTTCTTCTTCAGCAGCTTGCTAGGGTTTGCCTCAGAATGACCCATTCTTGCAAGTAAATTAGAAAATTCTTCTCCAGACAATTTTAGCAGTATCTCTTCCAGAACTTCATTCAAAAACCTCTGTCAGAATAGCAGTAGTCAAAGGTACCTAGGTTCCAGAAATTGAACCAATCACTGTGTTTTGGTCCTGGTTGTGGGCAGTATAGACCCACTCCTTAATCTCATCAGTAGCCAACTTGATTATTGTAGACATTATGGTAACAAGCTTCCGCTCCTTGAACAGTTCCAGAATATCTTGAAAAATTTGATCAGTGGTGCTGAAAGACTCCATGTCTATATCAAATCCAGCATCGAATTTCATTGCGGCTAGAACAGCAACAGAGACGGCTATGGTTACCTGCAAAAATCAACAAACAAAGCGACCAAGTGTAGAGATGTTTGGAGGGAAAGAGAATTTTTGCAGAGAGATTGAATGCGCAAAAGGAGAACGACGGCCGAAAAATGAATTTTATATTAGGGTTCGACGTAGAAAAGGAAAGATCGTTGAACTCAGTTCGACGATCGGGGCTTCTAAAGGAATCTGAAGGGTCTTCAATATCGTCGATCTCCGTTCGACGATATTGGAGAGCGTCGAGCTCCGTTCGAAGATAGTTCAGAGAACAACATCGTCGACCGCCGTTCGACGATCGTTGACCTGGAGAGATAGTTGAACACTATCTAAGAAGCGCTGAACTCAGGTCTAAGAAGCTCCGTTCGACGATTTGGGAGAAAATCGTCGAGCGCAGTTCAGAGACCAGAAATACAATCTAGACACTTAGAAAAATCAAGATGTTTGCCTAGTCTTGATCAATTTTTAAAGTTTTTAAAATCTTGGATATTATTTTAGACTTCCTCCATCTAACATTCCTAACTGATTTAGGAAGAAGGTGTGTTTCTTTTCATCCAAGGGTTTGGTGAAAATATCTCCCCTTTGCAAATCAGTTGGGATATATTGAAGTTCAATTTTATTCTTCTCAACATTATCCCTTAAAAAGTGATGCCTAATTTCTATGTGTTTTGTCCTACTATGGAGGACTGGATTTTGAGCTATAGAAATAGCACTGGTGTTATCACAAAAGATTTTTGACTTCTCTAAGTTGTAGCCATAGTCTAGGAGTTGGTTTTGAATCCACAATATTTGTGAACAACAACTGCCTGCAGCCATATATTCAGCTTCAGCAGTTGAAGTTGACACAGAAGTTTGTTTCTTGCAAAACCAAGAGACAAGTCTGTCACCAAGGAACTGACAAGTTCCACTGGTGCTTTTCCTGTCAATTCTGCATCCAGCATAATCAGCATCAGAAAATCCAGTTAATTCAAATGCTGAATCTTTTGGATACCAGAGACCTATATTTAGACAACTTTTAACATACCTGAGAATCCTTTTTACTAATGTTAGGTGTGACTCTCTAGGGCTTACTTGGAATCTAGCACATATGCATGTAGAAAACATTATATCAGGTCTATTAGCTGTAAGGTACAGTAAAGAGCCAATCATTGCTCTATATATTGTCTGATTAATAGGTTTCCCATGTTCATCAGCATCCAATACAGCATTAGTAGGCATAGGTGTTTTCATACAAGATGCTTCAGACATACCAAATTTCTTAACCAATTCATTTGCATACTTGGTTTGAAAAATAAAAATGCCTTCAGCATGATGTTTGACTTGCAATCCTAGAAAGAAGGATAGCTCACCCATGCTACTCATTTCAAATTTAGAATGCATTAGGTTGGAGAACCTTCTGCACAAATTTGAATCAGTAGAGCCAAAAATAATATCATCTACATAAATCTGTACTAGTAGGGTATGGGACTTATGGGTTCTAATGAAAAGAGTTTGGTCTACTCTAACCCTTATAAATCCATTTTCCAGAAGGAAGCATGCTAGGGTCTCATACCATGCTCTAGGAGCTTGCTTGAGACCATATAATGCTTTGTTCAATTTAAAAACATAATCAGGATGGGTTGGAGAGATAAAACCTGGAGGTTGTCTGACATAGACTTCTTCTTTGATGTCTCCATTTAGAAATGCACTTTTTACATCCATATGATATACCTTGAAGCCTTTGTGTGCTGCATAAGCTAAGAAGATTCTGATGGCTTTCAATCTTGCAACTGGTGCAAAAGTCTGGTCATAGTCTATGCCTTCTTCTTAAGAATATCCTTGAGAAACTAGCCTTGCCATGTTCCTTACAATTACTCCCTGATCATCTAATTTTTTTCTGAACACCCATTTTGTTCCAACAATGGAGTGATCCTTAGGCTTTGGCACTAGTTTCCAAACTTTGTTTCTTTCAAATTGATGCAACTCTTCTTGCATTATAATGATCCAGTGTGGATCTTGCTCTGCATCTTGAATGGACTGAGGTTTAATTTGAGATAGGAAGCAAGTGTGCAACAGGTTTTGGTTGACCAAATTTCTAGTTTGCACGCCGGCTGAGATGTCTCCAATTACTTGGGAAATTGGATGGTCTCTTGATGTTACTAAATCAACAGGTGGTGTTGATTGTTCACCAACCTGTGTTGTTGTTTCCTCTTGTGGTACAACAACTGCCTCTTCAAGTTGTTTCTCTTCAATATGTTGAATGATTTATTCATCTTCACGGCTTTCATCTTTTTAAGTGACCTGTAACCTGTTCAAATCTTCAGCAAGAGAATGTACCTGCAAAGGTTCTATGGTAGAAGTATTCTTCTCCTTGAAAAACATGTTAGATTTATCAAATGATATGTGAACAGATTCTTCAATTTTAAGAGATGATTTATTATAAACCCTATAAGCCTTACTGATCATGGAGTATCCCAGAAACACTCCTTCATCAGCTTTAGCTTGAAATTTTGCTAAATATCTCTTGTCATTATTATGAATATAGCAAATACAGCCAAAAATTCTAAAATAATCAACTTTAGGTTTCTTCCCTTTGAGTAATTCATAGGGAGTCTTGCTCTTTAGTTTATGTATCAAACTTCTGTTCAGCACATAGTTGGAGGTGTTCACTGCCTTTGCCCAAAAAGATAGAGGAAGGTGAGCATCTGACAACAATGTAGTGGCAGATTCAATAAGGGTTCTATTTTTACTTTCAGTTACCCCATTTTGTTGAGAAGTTCTAGGAGCTGAGAAAGTATGCCTGATCCCTTCACTCTGACAGAACTCTTGCATAAGAAGAGAATCAAATGCTGTCCCATAATCACTTCTGATCAGGGCAATGTGAGTATTGAACTCAATCTGTATACATTTGAGAAACTCTGTCAAACACTTAAAGTTATCAGACTTCTTCCTCAGAAAGAACACTCATGGGAATCTAGAGAAGTCATCTACAACTACTAAAGTGTAAGATTTCCCTCCTAGGCTTTGTACTATAATGGGTCCAAAAAGATCCATGTGTAACAGATACAAGATCCTAGGTGAATCACTTTATTAAGTGATTTGAAACTATTTTTAGTTTGCTTGCCTAATTGACAAGCCCTGCAGAGTCCTTCTTTCTTGTAGTGGCCAGAAGGTAGTCCTCTAACAAGGTTGTCCTTGGATAGCCTAGCAATGGTTCTAAGGTTTAAATGTCCTAGTCTCTAATGTCATAAAACATTTGGTCTACAGATAGAATTAAACAGGCAAATGTCTACATCTGTTGAAAGAAAATCTACTAAGTAGATGTTACCTTTCATTTTACCTGTCAACACAGTTGTGTTGTCCTCTGACTTGATCTTGCATAAGGCTTTGCTGAAAGTCACCTGGTAGCCTTCATCACATAGCTGACTGATACTTATCAAATTATGCTTCAGTCCTTCCACATAGGCTACCTTCTTGAATGTCACTGTCCCAATCTAGACTGCACCATATCCTTTAGTTTGTCCAAAGTTTGAATCACCAAAAATACCTTTGGGTCCAAGCTTGGCTTTAAAGAATGTGAGGTTGTCTCTGTTTCCTGTCATGTGCTTAGAGCACCCACTATCCAAGTACCATTGCTGGTTTGATGTTGGATAGGTTTTCACCTGCACATAAAACAATTCACTTATTTTTGACCCAGTTTACCTTGGGCCTAGGTTGATAACCTTTAAACTCAGAAATGAAAGACATCCCAGGTTGACTCTTATAATCTTCAGGATGATATCTCCTTGGAGGTATTATCCATTCAGTATAAGGGTTAAAGATTTGTGATGAAGGATCCTTAGGATTGGATTTTGATTTGCCCTTGAGAGAATTTCCAAAGCTCTGTTCTCTGTTCGACGATCGTGGAGCTGCGTTCGACGATCTTGGGTCAGATCGTCGAGCTCCGTTCGACGGTCGACTGTGGTGGAGTTCAGGAATTAGAGATCGTCGACCTGAGTTCGACGATTTTGCCTGAGATCGTCGATTTGCGTTTGGCGATCGTCGAGCTCCGTTTGACGATTTCTGCTGGAACTTGGTTTTCTTAGGCAGATCAGAATTTTTCCTAGCTACCTCTACAACTCCCTTCCCTTTATCAGAAATAAACCTTATTGGGGTTGTTAGAACTACAGGTTGGCTGGATGAAGCACACAAGCCCAGTGTACTATTGAATCTGGAGTTCACTGTGCTTGTGATGTCCATCAGCTTGATACTTCTCCCATTAAGGGATTCTTCAAGCTTCTTGGCCTCTGATAGCTCACCTTTCAGTGAAGCTATCTGCTCCCTACAACACTCCAACTCCTCAGAGAGTTTGAGGTTTTCTGACTTTAAGAAACTATGTTCAGATAATTGATTTCTGAGAGAGATAATTTCCTTCTCAGATTTTAGTAAGTCTAAACATAATGCTTTAAACTCAGATTTAAAGTCCTCTGAATTGAAATCAAAAGAACTAATTACCTGGTCCTCTTCAAGTTGAGTCTCTGAGTCTGACTCTGACTCTTCTGCATCTGAATTATGTTGAGAGGCATTGATTGCCATCATGCAGAACTCCTTCTCTTTTGCATCATCTTCATCATCACTTGAGCATGATGAAGCTTTTGATTCCTCTTCAGTTTCACTCCAGGATTCAGCAAAAAACCCCTTCCTTGTGTGTTTGTTCTTGCTTGAGGAGGGTTTGTCATTGCCATTTTTCTTGAAGTCTTTGTCCTTTCTTCTTTCTTTCTTGTCCCTTCTGTGTAACGCCCCCGGTTTTTCTATGTTTTGTTTGATCTTTGGCTGGTGTTACGATGGCGTATTTCCGGCTTTTTGCCGTTGTAGAGCGTGGTCTTAGCTCTTAGGGTTCCCTGTGTGGCCTGTTTGTAGCCTGTTAGCAAGATTCCGCAGCTAGCCGGAGTCCGTTTGATGACTCGGTTGGGCCTCTTAGGGAATGCTTGTTTTTTGGCTTCGAGTGGTGATATCCCGGGTTTTGTTCGTCGAATGCTAATTTCGACTTCGCAGTTGCGTTCGTAGGGTGGGTTTTTAGCTGTGACGTGAATTTCGTCATTTTGCGAGATGTTTCGGGTGGATTCATATACAAACACATATTATGCATCCCATATTACATAATATGCCCTCACATGTTGCCTCCTATGGTGGATCCATATACAAACACATATTATGCATCCCATATTACATAATATGCCCCGTATACTTCTTTATGCTCATGAGTGTAGTGTTCGTGCTTTAGCCAAGACGTGCTGATGATATATCGGTGTGTGTATGGTATGACGCTAACCACTAATGTAGACAAGGGAAAGGTTGCCCAAACATTTGTCAAGCAACCTGGCTCTGATACCAACTGTCACAACCCGCATTTTCTCAACGAAGAAATCGTATCAGAGCAGGAGAAAACACGTGACGTGATGCCACGTCGTGCAGGGGATAACTGCACACGCTCAGGCAAAACTCTAGACCTTAGATTTTTAAGGAAAATTGGTGATTAAGTGTGAAAGAAAGTCAGTTATGTTGAATGGCCGTATCCCTCGGCACGGTGGATCAGCTAGCCCACAGTTTAAATTATATCTATACGCAGCAGAAAATACTTTGGTTCAATTAAGATGACACCCTAAATGAGCATAAGTGTCCCCGGGGGACGACTCATGGTATGCACGTCACTAAGGTGAGTATAGTATGTATGAAAGATAGTGTTGTACGCTGAGGAAAAATAGTGTCTTTATTTTAGAGACATGTTATGCATGAGGTACATATAATAATGCTTTTAGGTTTTAAAATATCTAACATGCAACCTAGCATAAATCCTTCCCAGAAGCAAGTAACCAACCACAAAAAGGCAAAAACAACAGTTTAAATTCATACCCAGCATCGCAAGAAGCCACCAGTGGGCGTCAACAACCTGACACGAACCCACTGGCGAGTGTGCATGTCTATACAGAAAAGTAAAGAACTACCTCACAAAAAAAATCGGGAATCAGCTATCTCAGCTACCCAAGAGGCCACCAACAAGCCCCTCCAAAAGAACTAGCTGCTGAACTGGCTACAACCTGGACCTGAGGCATCCAAGAAAAGAACACCTCAGCAAGGAAACAATCAAAAGGTAAATAGAGCAATAGATTAATGAGCAAAAAGAAGAAGGGTTTACCAACCCGGCAACAACTGCTATAAGCAAAAGAAAAGGGGTGACAGTAAGAAGAGAGTATTGTCTAGAGCACAGCAGAGCACACCAAGTGCGAGCATTAAAACCATTATGCCCTACCAAAAGAGTCTGCAACAGCAACAAGACATATACATATATGCCAAAAGAAAAGAAAGCATAAACAGGAAAGAGACTAACAGTCCTAACATGAGGGTAAGTGGCAGTGGTCAAAACATGGATCTGAATACATAACCAAAAATCAGATCCAAAAAGGGATAAGGGGTCAAACAGTGGCAGCTTTAGGGTCCCACACACACCAACCCAAACCGGGGCAAAAGGCAGTGGCCACAGCTCTCCACATAAAACCACCCCTCCAGAGGCCACCAAAACTCCACCACCTTCCACAACCCAAGAGTCGGCATGCAGAAACTAGCCGAACACCCAATGCCCTCTTCTAAGGAAGAGTCACACTAACAACCCTAAGATAACACACGAACCCAAGGCAAAAATGTCGGGTCCAACCGACGCGGCCTTCCACGCCTAACCCGAACCAACCCCGAGTCTTTCTGACCCCAAAACAAGCGCAGCACCCAGTGTCGACACGATATGTCGACACCACGACAAGCCGGTATTGACACCAAGTGTCGACACCACAGCTGCTGGTGTCGACACCAAGTGTCGACACCTCTGCTACTGGTGTCGACACCAAGTGTCGACACCTCTGCTGCTGGTGTTGACATCAAGTGTCGACACCACCTGCTGCTGGTGTCGACACCAAGTGTCGACACCACCTGTTGCTGGTGTCGACACCAAGTGCCGACACCACCTACTGCTGGTGTCGACACCAAGTATCGACACCTCTGCTGCTGGTGTCGACACCAAGTGTCGACACCTCTGCTGCTGGTGTCGACACCAAGTGTCGACATCTCGACAAGCCGGTGTCGACACCAAGTGTCGACACCACAGCTGCCGGTGTCGACACCAAGTGTCGACACCACTGCTGGCCGGTGTCGACACAAAGGTGTCGACACCCCGACTAGCCACCGGCGCTAAACCCAGCAAACAACCAAAACGAGAACGAGGCCTCTCTCTAGAGTTCCATCATCCATCGGCAATAGCAACTACTCGACCTGAACCGAACCAAAACTGTCCCTAATAAACACAACCCCTCAGGAAGTCTGAGATTTAACGGGAACGTTTCTACACTAACCACGGTGTGATCGGGAACGAACCCTAACATACACCTAAGATCTAAGCAGATAGGAGATAAAATTTAAAAAAAAGAAGACAAAGATCAACTATGGCAAGGATGAGGGAATCAAATGAATGCGGCTAGCACGTTTTCTTTTTCGTTGTATGGGAATATTATGTAGTATGGGATGCATAACATTTTCATGTGTACGCCGCCCATGGCATGCACTAAGGCCTTTTCAGAATGCATAGAACATCATGCATAGCATAACATTTCATAAGCACAACGTGCCAAGCTAAAGATTTGCAAGATGACATATGTACACGCATGGTTTTGAGTCAAAAAAAAAGAATACAAATACATGCATTCATGGTTTAGGCACATGAGTTAGTATTGTTGGGTATTGTATCCACAATCACCTGGATTTGAGGAAGCCACCTGTCAAGCTAAGATGAATTCACAATGTATTTGATGAAACTTCTTAAGTTGTGCTTGCAGTTCTTCCACGCTAAGTGCACACCAATGTCAGGGTGCAGTAGGTCAATATACACGGGTCTGCACGACGTAATCCCTCGTTGAGCAGATCAGTGTGTTGGCCTACGTGTACTCTCTCTATTGGAGTGCACTTACTTTCAAGTACATGGTCGTGTTTATGCAAGAGAAGACAAGGAGCAAGGATGGGTTAAGGAGCAGCTCTTGGGTGGAAAGACGAAAATTCGTCTAAGTATAATTCGGCGAGAATCACCAAGTGATTCTCGCCGATTCGGCGAGAATCACTAGTGATTCTCGCCGAATCTCTCACTTGATTCTCGCCGACTCTTTCCGGCCACCTCAAAACGGTGCCAAGTAAGATTCGGCGAGAATAACTAACGATTCTCGCCGAACCCATCGTTGAGCAGATCATGAAAACCAAGTTATATTCGTTGAGAATCAACAAGTGAATCGTCGAGAATCACTAGTGATTCTCGACGAATCATCGAGAATCATTAACTGATTCTCGCCGATTCGTCGAGAATCACCAATGATTCTCGACGAATTTTACTTGGCGATTTCTCGGGATGCTGCTGGACCGGATTCTGCCGCTGGACTAGTTTGAACCGGTTTTCGGGTTTCTACGTGTGGGACCCACAACGGTCATATTATAAGTGTCTACAGTATATATACAGGCGTATGTTTGAACAGTAAAAAGGAGACGGAAAAAGGTATACAAAGCTGAGCCGCGACTTGACCTAGTTCGCGATTTTCCGCCGCCGCCTCCGTCGCCGCACGAGAGTGTAGATCGCCGATCTTGATCGTGGTTTCATCCAGATCTCCGGTCGATAGAAGCTTAGCTAAGCTCAGCGTCTCAAGTGTCTAACCGGAGATCTCTTGTCTCTCGATTTGTAGATCAGGAGAATCTTCCCCATCTGAATCGATCGAGACGATTGATCCTAGTGTGACCGTTGGTAGACCTAGCTTGCTTCTCTACGAAGTTTGGATCTCAAAGTACAGCAGCCGCGCACCGTCGTTGCCGCCGATCCCGAACCAAGCCGCCGCTCGTATTGCCGCCGCCGGTTCCGGGGAGATCCTCTCCAAGAGAGATCTAGGGTTGTAGACTCTTCGTTGACTTCACGAACACGTCGTCGAACGAAGAGGAACACCGTAGTCTCCAAACGAAGTTTGTATCTCGTGTACATTCTAGATTTACTTTTGTTGTAAAGGAACGTTTGTTCCGTGTTGTAAGGGTTGGGTGCAACCCGGGTTGTGGGAGTGTTGACTCCTACGTGTGGAAGGGTTTCTTCCGATAGTGCAAGGATTGGATTTCAATCATGTTGGAGAAGTGACCGAGTCATCCCTGGTTGGGAGATAGGTCGAAGGGGGAAAGTGGATGTACCCAAGTCGGGGAACCACTATAAATAGCTTGTGTACTCTGTTGTGCTGTGTTGTTTTATTTTCGTGTGCAGGTACAATTTAAATTCCGCAAAAGCGCTGCACGTCACCTATTCCCCCCCCCCCATAGGTGAACATAGTTGACACTAGGTGGACTTTCAAGTATGATGGTGGTGAACCATCTTAGGTTAAGCATAATATCATCATAGTAAAAACAACTCCCAGAGCAAGTTTTAGCAGTTGAAGTTCATATTTAAGTGTGCTCGTCTGTACCGGGTAGTTTTTGTTCTAGCTGATGGGCTAGGTTTTGTCTAACGTTTGTGCGATTTTAGGATTGCGAGATGTCCTGCGACAAGATTGACCCCCCAATCCGAGGGTGAGACGTCAGGAGAGCAGAGCGATGCGGTGGTAGAAAGCCTGCGGCTAAGTAATGAGGCATTATCGAGGCAGGTAGTGGCTATGCAGGATCAGATTCAGTCCCTTGTAGCAGTAGTGGTGGGACAGACCCCGCGAGCTCAGGACCCCGCTGAGGGGGTAGCTGTTCCTACCCCTCCTGCTCCTCCTGTGCCTTTGGTTGTGGTGCCCCGGAGATGACGTTCATATCCTAGTTTCAGCGGCTGAGACCCCCTACATATGATGGGCAGGCAGATTTCATGATTTTGGACGACTGGCTAATTACCTTTGAGGAGATGTTCTCTTACTCAGGGATTACGGATGATCAGAGAGTGATGCTCGCTGCCTACCAGCTCAAGGGTTTAGCAAAAAATTGGTGGCTGAGGGAGAAAAAGAGCTTAGTGGCAGGTTGCACTTGGGAGTAGTTTAAGGTGATGTTGTTAAGTAAGTTTCTGCCTTCAGTCGAGCGGGACCGGCTAATGAATGACTTCCTTCATTTAAAGCAGAGGAAACTCATGGTTAGTGAGTATGAGATTGAGTTTAGTAAGTTGAGTCGATTTGCTCCGGGTCTGGTGAGTGTTGAGGCGGACCGAGTTAAGCGATTTCTGGGTGGACTAAGAAGCGACATTCAGTAGTTAGCGAATGCCTATGGAGCAGTCCATTATGTCAGCGTGGTTGAAGCTGCCTTGAGGGTTGAGGCCATTGAGAATGCCAAGAATAGAGGCCAGCAGTTGTGATAGGATAAGCGGAAGTCCGGTGGAGGGAAGAGCCCTCAGGAGCCTGATGCTGTCTCGAGAAAGAAGATCAAAGAGATTTGTAGCTTTTGTGGACTGCCAGGCCACCCCTTTGAGAAGTGTTTCAAAAGGTTGGGAGCGCAGTAGAAGGAACAGGTGCACGCGATTCAGGGTGTTTCCAGGGGAGACTTGGTGTGTGCCTTGTGTGTTAGGAAGGGGCATGAGGCTGCCCGTTGTTGGTTAAAAGATAAGGTCTGTTTTCAGTGCGGCCAGAAGGGTCATCTCAAGACAAGGTGCCTTCAGACCCAGCCTATTCTGCAGCCAGTTCCCCTCCAGGCTTTGCCACCGCCTCAGCTAATGGATAAAGGAAAGGGGAAGATGAATGTGCTTTCGGCAGACGAAGCAAAGACTTCGACCCAGGTTATCTCAGGTTCGACTCCTCCCCAGTCGTTTCATTAGGTTCCCTTTTTTTTGGTGGTAGCTTTCGTTTTAGCGCTTGTTGCCTTAGTTCCGTGTGCAATTCGTAGGACGATTTAAGGTAAAGAACCGCTGGGTGCGCATTCTCTTCGATTCCGGCGCTACCCACTCGTTTGTGGCGAGAGCCTTCGTGGAGCGGTTCGGTTTGGGCCTAGATCGTGTTGGTGGTGCCTTCTGCGTTAAGTTTCCCTCCGGTGACTCTGTGGTTACGGACCTGGGTGTCCTCGATTGCCCAATTTTGTTGGGAGATTTTCTAGCCAAGGCAGATCTGAAGGTGATTGACCTGGAGGCCTTCGATGTTATTTTGGGCATGGACTGGTTGTTCAAGGTACGATGCTGTGATCCAGTGCAAGGGTAAGCGCTTGGACTTCGTCAAAGACAATGGTCAGCCAGGGAGCGTTTATGGACATTCCCTCTGGGAGTCTCCAATCATTTCTGCGGTGCGTGCTCGGAAGTTGCTTGTTTCTGGCTGTTTTGCTTGTGTGGTTTCTCTGGTAGGGACGATTGTTGGTGTGCCTCGATTGGAAGAGATACCTGTAGTGTGTGACTTCTCTGATGTGTTTCCTGACGATCTTCCCGGTCTTCCACCCGATCGAGATGTCGAGTTTGCCATAGATTTGGAGCCAGGCATGCTTCCTATCGTAAAGGCGGCGTACCGGATGGCCCCGCGAGAGCTGGAAGAGTTGCGAATTCAGCTGGATGAGTTGTTGGCAAAAGGCTTTATAAGGCAGAGTGCTTCGCCTTGGGGTGCGCCTGTGCTGTTCGTTAAAAAGAAAGATGGGTCGATGAGGTTATGCATCGACTATAGAGAGCTGAACAAGGTTACTATTAAGAACAGGTACCCTTTTGCCGCGAATCGACGATTTGTTTGACCAACTGCGTGGTAGCGCCGTGTTTTCCAAAATAGATCTTCGTTCGGGCTATCACCAGTTGAGGATTCGGGAGTCAGATGTTCTGCGGACGGCGTTCCGCTCTCGTCATGGGCATTTTGAATTTTTGGTTATGTCATTCGGTTTGACTAATGCTCCCTCAGCTTTTATGGATTTGATGAACAGAGTTTTCAAGGATTTTCTATATAAGTTTGTAATTGTTTTTATAGATGATGTTTTGGTGTATTCTAAAGATGCAGAGGAGCATGATCGACATTTGCGACTGGTCTTGGCGACTCTGAGAGACCATAAGCTATATGCCAAGCTGAGCAAATGTGAATTTTGGTTGCCTCAAGTTTCTTTTCTAGGCCACGTGATTAATAAGGAGGGAATATCGGTGGACCCAGAAAAGATCGCTGCTGTTATGGAATGGGCGAGACCTGTTACTCCCTAAGAGATCAGAAGCTTCTTGGGTTTGGCTGGTTATTATAGAAGATTTGTAGAACGCTTCTCTACCATGTCCGCGCCGTTGACCAAGTTGACGTAGAAGAATGTAGCTTTTATATGGGATGGTAAGTGTGAGAAGGCTTTTGAGGAACTAAAAAGAAGGCTATGTTCAGCTCCAATTTTGTCTTTGCCTACGGAGGGTAGTGAGTATGATATATATGTGGATGTGTCGCATGTCGAACTGGGCTGCATTTTGATGCAGGGTGGGAAGGTGATTGCGTACGGGTCGAGGCAGCTAAAGACTCACGAGAGGAATTACCCTACGCATGACCTGGAGTTTGCAGCTGTGATCTATGCATTGAAGTTGTGGAGGCATTTGCTATATGGCGCGCAGTGCAAGATTTTCACGGATCATAAGAGTTTGAAGTATGTCTTCACTTAGAAAGAATTGAATCTGCGCCAGCGGCGGTGGTTGGAGTACGTGGCCGACTATGATGTTGAAATTCAGTATCATCCAGGCAAGGCAAATATGGTGGCTGATGCCCTGAGTCGGAAGTCAGGTAAGATTTTCAATCTTTCCGCCGAGCGTCTAATGGAAGAATTTCATTTGATGGATATTTCTGTGGGATGCTGTGATTCGAAGAGTAGCTTGGCAGTGGCAGAACCTTCGCGGATTGCGCTTATGAGACTGCATCAGAAGGACGATCCCGATCTTCTGCATTTTTATCTTCGAGCTGAAAAAGGTGAATTACCATATTTCTCTATAGACGATATGGGTACCTTAAAGTATCGTGGCAGGTTTTGCATCCCCGCAGTTGGAGATATCCGGGATGTGGTGTGCAGAGAAGCCCACGGATCTAGTGTTGCCTACCATCCAGGGTCAACCAAGATGTATCATGATTTAAAACAGATTGCCTGGTGGTACGGGATGAAGAAGGACATAGCCAGTTTTGTCTCAGAGTGTTTCACTTGCAGGCGTGTGAAAGCCGACCATGGGAGGCTTGGTGGCAAGCTGACTCCCTTGGAGATTCCGATGTGGAAGTGGGAGAGTATCTCGATGGATTTCATTACCGGCTTACCGAGATCACCTAAGGGGCATGATTCAGTCTGGGTAATCGTAGATAGATTGACGAAGAGCGCTCATTTCGTACAATTTAAGATCGATTATCCGATGAGGAAGATAGCCGAGCTGTATCTGGAAGAAGTTGTCAGATTGCATGGTGTGCCCGTAAGTATCATATCAGATCGAGACTCCAGGTTCACGTCTCGTTTTTGGAAGAGCCTTCAAGAAGGGTTGGGTACAGATTTGAGATATTCCACGGCTTATCATCCGCAGACCAATGGTCAGACGGAGCGAGTAAATCAGATTGTGGAAGATATGATCCGATGCTATATTCTGGATCACGGAGGAGATTGGGACGAGCGATTGCGGCTTATGGAATTCGCATATAATAACAGTTATCAAGAAAGCTTGCAAATGGCTCCTTTTGAAGCTTTGTATGGGAGGCGCTGTAGGACTCCCTTGTTTTGGGCTGAGCTTGGCGAAGGACATTTGTTGGGTCCAGAAGCGCTCGGGGAGATGGAAACCGCTGTGAAGCTTATTCGGGAAAAGCTTCGGGTAGCCCAGGAGAGATATGAGAAGAACGCCAATCGGCGTAGATCGGACTTGGAATTTGCTGTGGGGGACTCGGTGTTCTTAAAGGTCTCCCCGTTGATTGGAGTCAAGCAGTTTGGCAAGAATAGGAAGTTGGACCCGAGGTACATAGGGTCGTTTCCGATTGTTGAGCGGATTGGGGTATCAGCCTACAGGCTGGCTTTGCCCGCAAATTTCCCTGGCGTGCATGATGTCTTTCACGTCAGTCAGCTGCGGAAATGTGTGGTAAATGGCAGGCAGGTGTTGGATTCTGTGCCTCAGTTAGAGCCGAATCTTTCTTATGTGGAGGTGCCTGTTCGCATTTTGGATTCTCAAGTTCGGGCGTTGCGGAAGAAAACTATTCCTATGGTTAAAGTTTTATGGAGGAATCAGGATGTTGAAAGCGCGACTTGGGAGTTGGAGTCGGCTATGAGGGAGGCTCACCCTCATCTGTTTCCCTGATCTTGTGCTTGGTATGCTCTGTTTTATTCTTATTTATTTATAGCCTTTTCTTGGCTCTTTCTCTCTCCTCTATATGAGTGTTGTGAGTAAAGTTTCGCGGCGAAACTTTCTTTTAGGGGGAGTGGCTGTAACGCCCCCGGTTTTTCTGTGTTTTGTTTGATCTTTGGCTGGCGTTACGATGGCGTATTTCCGGCTTTTTGCCGTTGTAGAGCGTGGTCTTAGCTCTTAGGGTTCCCTGTGTGGCCTTTTTGTAGCATGTTAGCAAGATTCCCCAGCTAGCCGGAGTCCGTTTGATGACTCGGTTGGGCCTCTTGGGGAATGCTTGTGTTTTGGCTTCGGGTGGTGATATCCCGGGTTTTGTTCGTCGAATGCTAATTTCGACTTCGCAGTTGCGTTCGTAGGATGGGTTTTTAGCTGCAACGTGAATTTCGTCATTTTTCGAGATGTTTAGGGTCTCGTGTTGTTTTGACTTTTGCTTGTAAGTAATTAATATGTTGATTGTTTATTATTAAACTGCTGTGTATATATAGCCTTAGGTTAGAATTAGGGCTCGGTTCATTTGTCTTTTCTTTTCTCTGCTTGGAAGAAGCCGCCACCTGTGCGAGAGGAAGAGAACCGCCGGACTACCCTAGCCTTCGGACGCCGATTCCTGGAGATTTAGGGGTCGAAATTCGATTTCGAGAGTGGATCTGGACTGCCCTCGCCTGGATCTGCATTCTTTCTGCTCCTCAGCTTGCTGCTCTGCGGCTAGATCCGAGAGCAGTGGAGGCCGCCCACCAAATTTTCTGGTATTTAGGCAAGTGATGTTCCCTCATCCTTGCCATAGTTGATCTTTGTCTTCTTTTGTTTAAATTTTATCTCCTTCCTGCTTAGATCTTAGGTGTATGTTAGGGTTCGTTCCCGATCACACCATGGTTAGTGTAAAAAAGTTCCCGTTAAATCTCAGACTTCCTGATGGGTTGTGTTTATTAGGGACAGTTTTGGTTCGGTTTAGGTCGAGTAGTTGCTATTGCCGATGGATGATGGAACTCTAGAGAGAGGCCTCGTTCTCGTTTTGGTTGTTTGCTGGGTTTAGCGCCGGTGGCCAGTCGGGGTGTCGACACCTTTGTGTCGACACCGGCCAGTAGTGGTGTCGACACTTCGTGTCGACACCAGCAGCTGTGGTGTCGACACTTGGTGTCGACACCGGCTTGTCGAGGTGTCGACACTTGGTATCGACACCAGCAGCAGAGGTGTCGACACTTGGTGTCGACACCTGCAGCAGAGGTGTCGACACTTGGTGTCGACACCAGCAGCAGGTGGTGTCGACACTTGGTGTCGACAGTAGCAGCAGAGGTGTCGACACTTGGTGTCGACACCAGCAGCTGTGGTGTCGACACTTGGTGTCGACACCGGCTTGTCGTGGTGTCGACATATCGTGTCGACACTGGGTGCTGCGCTTGTTTTGCGGTCAGAAAGACTCGGGGTTGGTTCGGGTTAGGCGTGCAAGGCCGCGTCGGTTGGACTCGACGTTTTTTCCTTGGGTTCGTGTGTTTTCTTAGGGTTGTTAGTGTGACTCTTCGTTAGAAGGGGGCATTGGGTGTTCGGCTAGTTTCTGCATGCCGACTCTTGGATTGTGGCAGGTGGTGGAGTTTTGGTGGCCTCTGGAGGGGTGGTTTTATGTGGAGAGCTGTGGCCACCGCCTTTTGCCCCGGTTTGGGTTGGTGTGTGTGGGACCCTAAAGCTGCCACTGTTTGACCCCTTAGCCCTTTTTGGATCTGATTTTTGGTTATGTATTCAGATACATGTTTTGACCACTGCTACGTACCTACGTGTTAGGACTGTTAGTCCCTTTCCTGTTTATGCTTTCTTTTCTTTTGGCATATATGTATATGTCTTGTTGCTGTTGCAGACTCTTTTGGTAGGGCATAATAGTTTTAATGCTCGCACTTGGTGTGCTCTACTGTGCTCTAGACAATACTCTCTTCTTACTGTCACCCCTTTTCTTTTGCTTATAGCAGTTGTTGCCGGGTTGGTAAAACCTTCTTCTTTTTGCTCATTAATCTATTGCTCTATTTACCTTTTGATTGTTTCCTTGATGAGGTGTTCTTTTCTTGGATGCCTCAGGTCCAGGTTGTAGCCAGTTCAGCAGCTAGTTCTTTTGGAGGGGCTTGTTGGTGGCCTCTTGGGTTGCTGAGATAGCTGATTCCCGATTTTTTTGTGAGGTAGTTCTTTACTTTTCTGTATAGACATGCACACTCGCCAGTGGGTTCGTGTCAGGTTGTTGACGCCCACTGGTGGCTTCTTGCGATGCTGGGTATGAATTTAAACTGTTGTTTTTGCCTTTTTGTGGTTGGTTACTTGCTTCTGGGAAGGATTTATGCTAGGTTGCATGTTAGATATTTTAAAACCTAAAAGCATTATTATATGTACCTCATGCATAACATGTCTCTAAAACAAAGACACTATTTTTCCTCAGCGTACAACACTATCTTTCACACATACTATACTCACCTTAGAGTCGTGCATACCATGAGTCGTCCCCCGGGGACACTTATGTTCATTTAGGGTGTCATCTTAATTGAACCAAAGTATTTTCTGCTGCGTATAGATATAATTTAAACAGTGGGCTAGCTGATCCACCGTGCCGAGGGATACGACCATTCAACATAACTGACTTTCTTTCACACTTAATCAACGATTTTCCTTAAAAATCTAAGGTCTAGAGTTTTGCGTGAGCGTGTGCAGTTATCCCCTGCACGACGTGGCATCACGGCACGTGTTTTCTCCTGCTCTGATACGATTTCTTCGTTGAGAAAATGCGGGTTGTGACATTCTGTCCTTGTTTTTGTTCTCTGCACAGTCAGGTACAATGTGCCCTGGTTTCCTGCAACCAAAGCAAACAATTTCTTTATTATTTGACTTATCATACCTTGGCTTATCATGCTCTTTGTATGATCTCCTTCTGAAGTTCTTTCTGGCCATCTTGTAAAAGCTTTTGTCCAATAGACTGAGCAGTTCATCATTACCTGTGACTTTGTCTTCAGGCTGATCTTCAGTTGCTTTGAAAGCTATTGTCTTTTCTTTCCTTGTGGCTGGTGAGGCAGCCTTCTGCTCTTCTTCTCTGTTCTTAATGAGCAGCTCATAAGATTTGAGCTTACCCAAAAGAGCTTCTGTGGTGATCTCATTCAGACTTCTGGCATCCTTGATTGGCCAGATTCTTGAATCCCAAGTGCTTGGGAAGCACATTAGGATTTTGTCATTAAGCTCAGTTAATGAGATCTCTTTATCCAAAGTCTTGAGTTCATTGACTTTTAGACTGAGCCTGTTATACATTTCAGCTACTGGCTCATCTTCTCCTTTCTTGAAATTCTCATATTGGGATATGAGGTGGGATCTCCTGTCCTTTCTTTCATCAGCTGATCCTGAGACTATTTCAGAGAGCTTATCCCAGATTTCCTTTGCTGAATTGCATTCAGCCACCTTTTGGAAGATGTCATCAGACATGGTCTTGGCTAAGATATTCATAGCCTTTGCATCTGCTACCTTCCACTTCTTGATATCAGCATCTGTTCCTGATTGAGGTGGAACAGCATTTGTGCTTGTGTTCTCTGGAGGTCTTGGACAAACTGTCAAAATAGAATTAAAAATGTCCCCGTCAATAGAATTCATGTATAATCTAATCCTTGCTTTCCAACGTGCAAACTTAGATAGATTGCACACTAGAGGTCTGGTGCTAGCATAATCTTTGTTTTGGGCCATGATTTGTGAGGAACTAATCTAGTAACAAAATCAAAAGAAAACAGATCTAACTAAGAATCTTTTGGTTCAGGTGTTAGCCTACGCAACCACTAAGATGTGGTATTTTTAACCAACCTCGCTCTGGTACCAATTGAAAGTGCAAGCTAGATCTGATATACTCTAGAGGGGGGATGAATAGAGTATGGTGCTTAAAAACTTTTTACAACAATTGTTGCAATCTGAGTGAACAGGGAAGCAAATAATAAATCTAAATACAGCACTTATCTAATTACAATCTACAAAAGAAACTAATCACAGATCACAAATCAATCACAGATCCTAACTAATCACAGATCACAGCCAGAAACAAAAATAAAGATACGCAAGCCCAAAGACATAAGGAGCTATAGTGGTTCCCCTAAACTTGGGTACATCCACTCTTCTACCACCCTAGGTACGAATCCACTGCAGGATGAGTTGATCAGGTGTCCTGGGCACCAATGAGCTTTTGATAAGGTGCTCAAAAACCAAATCAGATTTTTTGATCAGGTGTCTTGCCACCAATGAGCTTTTGATAAGGTGCTCAAAAACCAAGTACAAACTTTTGAAGGGAGTTTGAAAAACCCTTTACAGAGATGGGGATGAGAGAGTGATGGAAGTCTTCTCTTTCTCAAAGCAGCTGAGAAGACTATGTGGATTTGATGTTGTCAAAGCTCCCCCTGAGTTCTTGAGATGTTCAGGAAATGAAGCTTTGCTGTATGGTGATAGGCCTTCAGAGAGTAGATCTCCATCAATTGATGATTTCAGCAACAACTGAAATATTAGGTGTCTGGAGTCTTGAATGATGTTGGCCTTGAACACTTGAATCAAAAGAGATCTGAAGATTTCAGTTGGTTGATCTCCTTGGTTGTGTGTTCTTGTATGAATTCTTTTAGACAGAGAATGTCTACAGGTCTTTTTCTTTCTCTTGTGAACAGTTAGTGTTGAGAAAGATGTTGTTCCAGAGAAAAATTATAACAGAGAATCTTTTTTTTCTTCTTCTTGTTCACTCTCTACAGATGGCTTCTTGTTCTCTTGTGAGTGATTCAAAAATCTTGTATTTTATTCCCTTTGTTCTGAATAGAAAATGATCCTCTCTGAAGAATAGCCGTTAGCCTATCATTAATTGACTTCCTTAATTGCAATTGTCTTCTTGGGAAAGTCCAAAGAAACATTCCTTGATAATCCCTTGAAACTTGGTCCAGAATAAATGAAAACGGCTACAAAATCTTCTGAATTAATTGCTGACAATAACTCCTTAACTGTTCTGAAATTTGAATCTTGAAAATCATTTAACTCTTCAGAAAAACGTCGAACTGAGCTCTACTATCGTCAAACTGAGCTCAGCAATTTGGACTTATACAGCAATAAAGATCGTCGATCTGAGCTCAACTATCGTCGAACTGAGCTCAGAGATAGAGAATCAATACTGGAGTCAAGATCTTCGAACTGAGCTCGAAGATCGTCGAATGGAGTTCGACGATTTGTTGAAGTTTAGCTTAGCGATCGTCGAATGGAGTTCGACGATCCGTCGAAGTTGAGCTAGATAATCGTCGATTGGAGTTCGACGATTCGTCGTACTGAGCTCGACGAAATGACTTAGTCTCCAAACTAAAAAACCTTGGTCTTGAGGGCAGCTTCCAAACCTAACTACTAACCCTTAGACTCAATTCTAATTGACCTTTAGATCTATACAATGAGGTCAAAAACAGGTTTCCTAAAGACATAGTGATCCTGACCCAAATTAGTAATAGGGTGTTCCAACACTTCCCTATAGGGACACGCTCACTCACAGGGTTCATGGTGTTCCTAGCGGTGATCACGATTGACTTCGACTCGGTGGATTTGAACTTTCCCTTATCAGGGTATGTGGAAGAAGATGCCCCAGTGGTGGACTTGTTCTTCGCATGAGCGTAACGGGAGGGAGCCTTAGAGGCTAAGTGTTTTTCAATGTCCAAGGCGACATTGAAAGTCATGTTCAAGTCCGTATGCCCATATCGCAAGAGCTTCCTTTGGATATCGGGGTGAAGGCCTTTTCGAAATCTAGATAAAGTGACTTCGGGGATCTCCCTAAGGTCACATCGCACCATACGGTCCTTAAATTCACCCATATATTCAGCTACCGAGTTTGAGCCCTGCCGCAGAGTGGCAAGCTCATCGAACATCTGTGTCCGATGGCACGCAGGAACGTACTGATCGGTCACCAGATTTTTCATTACTGGACAACCTATAAGGGGGGCTCCGTGTCCGGTGTAACATCCCATGTTACTTCTGGACCCCTAAACTTAGATTGGGTTAGGCATGTGTGAGATTTAAGGAGACCAACTATGTTTGGCCCTAGGTAGTGGGTGGTAGCCATGTGGGGCCCACTATAGGACCATAGTCAAACTAGGTCAAACTAACCTAATTGTGGACCCTAGCCACTCCATGACCCCACCACATTGCCCTAACCCTAAAGACAATCTAAGTGGACCCTAGGGCATATCACTAGGTCAACACCTTGACCTAAATTGACCAAAGTCAACCTTGGGCCTAATTGGTCAAACCCACACTCATAAGCTCAATTAGCCTAAGTAGGGCACCCCCTTGACCCAACCCAAGTTGGGTGGTGCCACTAGACCCATTTCCACCAAGTAGGGTCAGCCCACCCACCATGGTTGACCAAGTCAACTCCCCAAGTCAACAAGTCAACAAATTGACCTAAAGGAGTGAAATGAAGACCAAGCCATTTTCCCTTGGACCAAGCCCACCAAAATTGGCCCATTGCCAGCCCAAGTGAACAAAACCAGTCCTACCCCTCTAGATCAGGAGAGAGAATACATGCAAGGGGGTAAAATTGGAATTTTAAGGGTAGGAGGAGAGAGAAAATGGAAAGGAAGGAAATGGTGGCCACATGGCCACCCCATCAGATGGTTTTAAATGCCCAAAACCAAGTGGCCGACCTCCTCTCTTCATTTCCAGCAGAAAACTAGGGCTGTGTGCCACTTGGCATCATGGGCGGAGCAAACAAAGCTCAAACCGAGCTCACATAGGAAATACCTCCCCATATACTCCACCTCAGTCCAAATAGACCTCACCAACAGCTTCAGGAGATAGAAGGGAGTGGAAATCGAGTGCTGGATCATGGAGAATGGTGGAGAATCGAGTTTTCGGGGTGGAGCTCGCCGGCGCACCACCACCACGGCAAACCGCCGCCTGACCCGCAGCCAAGCCCAATTCAGGTGCGTTTCACCTCACCTCTTCCTATACTAGATTTCTAGATCTATTTAGGTAGATATCGGGCTCAATCGAGCCCGATGCCATGAGAGGAAAATGGAGAAAACTGAGCTCTTTCTTCTTGCTCGGGTTCGCCAGAGGAGTCAACTCCGGCGGCCCCACCGCCGGGAAACGCTAGCCCCCACCTTAACGAAGGTGGTGGCGATATCCGCCGGCGGTGGTGGTGGCTCAGCTGGCCGGAAAACGCCAGCCAACATCGTCCAGGAAAATGCAATCGTAGCCGTCAATCCATCGGGGACGATGAACCGATCCCGTCGGTTTAGACTTTAAGATTCGTGCAATGATAATTAATATGATTAAATTTTATATGATGAATAGTGAAATCCCTGTCACACAAATACAACTAATTTGCATGTTAATCTTAGGCATCTTAGAGGCATTTCCAGAACTTAGTCTCTTAATAAAAATTGTAGCTGATGGTCTTATCTTTAAATTGCCACCTTAAAGATGTGATTTGGTGCAGTGTACAGTCCTGTAGGACATTTCGCCTAGGACTGGTCCTAGAGTAGGGCAGAAATTAATTGGATGCCCAGGTCAAACCATTAGTCACCATGGCCCCAACGTTTGGGCACATGCATGATTAGGGCATACTTAGCCCCTGCCAAACATTAGGTATTTTTAGAGAACATTTTCCTATAGTTTTTGCCAAAATATCAAAATACAAATAAATGAAATATAAGGACTTTTACACCTCCCCATGGTCCCAAATCTTGGTGGTAGGTCAATGGGGACACACTTGGTGCATGATAAAACTTTCAGCACCTTGGGTTCAATGCATGTTGGGGAATCCACTTGCATGTGTTAGCTCATGTTTTGCCTTGGTGTGCAAATAGCAAAAACTCAAATATGGTGTATTTAGCCCAATGGTGATATGAAAAGGTC